>OZ034978.1:28599952-29799952 GCA_964030785.1 Siderastrea siderea
CTGTGCGAGGTTAGCTTGGCAGTGCTTGTCAAAGTCGTCAATCGTTTTGTTGTCTCCAGGGATGCCGAACGCTCGGACACGGATGACCTTCAACGTTCCAGGGCACTGGAGAGAGATGTCGTCATTTCCTGTTCCCTCGGCTGAAAGAAATATTGCAAATGGCGAAATGGATAAGAATGTTTACAGGGAAAAACTTGTAATATGCTTACTGTATCCAGCAACAAGCTTTATTGACCCGAAACAAGCCGGAACAGCACAACTAAACTCCATTGCACCTGATCTAATTAACTAATCTACCATTCAGTTGAGTTACTCCCTGACCGGCGGACTGAAAGACTGACTGAATACTGAATGACTGGCTGACTGCTGACTGAATGACTGACTGATTGATTGATTGAATGACTGACTGCCGGACTGACTGACTGACTGACTGACTGACTGACCGATTGATTGATTGACTGACTGGCTGACTGACTGATTGATTGGCTGACTGACTGACTGATTGACTGACTGACTGACTGACTGACCGACCGACCGCCCGACCGACCGACCGACCGACCGACCGACCGATCGACCGACCGACCGACCGACCGACCGACCGACTGACTGACTGACTGAAAGAACGAACGACGAATGACTGAATGACTTTCTGACACACTGACAAATTAACTGATCGACAGACTGACTGACTGATTGACTTACCGAATGAAAGACAGACATGTCTACATTTGTTTCAAGCAAAAGGTGCACTATCCCTAACATTATTTTCTCATCAAAACGCTAAAAATGAAAGGGCTGTCCTTGAACACACAATGGCAGACTGATGAGGGAGTAGAAGTACAAACGATTAAAAAATAAAATTTTACGACAGAAATGTAGGCGTTCGTTCTAAGGGTATTGTGCGTACCTTTTCTCTCTGTGTTTACTACTCGTGTGGGACGAGGTGTCGTCGGACCGGTTGAACTGATGTTAGGTGTTGTAATATTTATACCTGGCAAAATAAACAGGAAAAAAAAAAGGTCGCCAGAAGTGAATGATATACAATATTGATGTGAAATAATCCATCTTTAATTTATTATTGAAAAGTGGTAGCAAAAACAACAAAATAATAATAAGGAAAAGCCGAGTGTAAACACGTATGGAATAAGTTATCTTAATTTATTTTCTAGCCGTTTAGTCTAAGTGTAACCAGAAACGTGGCAGCAGGGATGGCGCAGTGGCCTGAGAGCGCTCGCCTCCCACCAGTGTGGCCCGGGTTCGACTCTCGGTCCCGGTGTCATATGTGGGTTGAGTTTGTTGTTGGTTCTCGTCCTTGCTCCGAGAGGTTTTTCTCCGGGTACTCTGGTTTTCCCCCTCCTCAAAAACCAACACATCCAAATTCCAATTCGATCCGGAACCCGAGGGCCACAGGTTTGTTAGTCCCAGGCTCTCAGGTGTCACCCTCGTTAAACAAAGTTGATTGATTGATTTATTTATTTAAACATACATGGCTTTTCCTAATCTATCATAGCCCTGAGCATGCCTTTTCATTTTATTTTTTTAGTCTTTTGCATTTTTCTTCTTCTCGGTGTATTTTTTTCACATTAAGTAATTGAATGGTTAGAGATCTGATCATCTAAATATCTGTCTCAAATGTCTAAACTTAATTTATTACATGACTTTATTTAGTTCACTTCATTTGCTAACAAAACACTACGCCTTTCTTTTTCAGCTGTCATACGATTTATGTTTTACGAATTCTAAATTTAAGTTTAAGATCTTGTTTTAAGAGGTCTTGAGATTCACCATCAACCAAACTGTCTAAGCTAGCACATATCTGTTCATAAATGTGTCACGTTATGTTGAGGCAATAAGATGGGTTGAAGGAACTGTATTAAGTAAGGAAGGAACTTTATCTCGGCAGAAGTGAGTTAAGATTTTCAAAGGGCCGAACAATTTTTTTAACGTGCAAACTTTTAAATTGTTTTGAGCTCTTTTTAGAGGCCACGTCCTTTTGTTCAGTACCAAACAATACTCATTGCTGGGGTTGCTGGCCAAACGTTATGGGCTCTGTGAACGATATTAACTTACCTAAGATTATTTATCAATTGGCAAACATGACATGAACATACCAATATTAGATGTTGAAGTAATTCGTTCGCTGCGGATTCCATTGTAAGAAGTAATTGCTTCACTTTTTGGGCCGTCTTTAGGTTTAGAATATCCATTTAGCACCGGCAGATGAGCATTTCTTACTTGTAAATCAGCTGTGAATAGTGGTTGTTACAGGAGACACGTTATAAATAAAGCTGGATCATTAGTATAACAATCGACTTACTCGTCAGTTACTACTTTATAGGAATTGACATACTCGTTACTTCTTTCTTATGTTTTCTTTGGCTTCTCGAGAAGAATTAACTTTGAAGTCGAGAAATCAACTTTTAAAAACCCCCTAACTAAGTTGGTATGAATTTGTCACATCGAACTACTGAGGTGAAAAAGCTGCTAAAGCGACCCTCTTTGTTTCCAGGCTTGCCTAAAATTCTAATCCTTTGCAATGAAAAAGAAAAAAACTTACGTATACAAATCGTGTTAAGAACAAACTTAAAAGAATGCTGGGTAACCTTACGATGATCTGGCATCCTATCCAGGGGGGAGGGGGGGAGTATAAAACTACTAATAGCCTGATGCAAGAGGCACCGAGTTAAGACCCCACTGTGTCCGTTCGAATGCGACCTTAGCTAATCCTACTCAGTTGTTAAAATATTGCCACCCGTACGGTTGGGTTAGCAATACTACAACGACCATTCATACTGCCCAATCCGACTTTTTCAGAGTACACTTTGGCCTTAGGGCGTGTTTCCCGAACAGCACTGTTCAAGGTTTTGCCTAGAGAAGCTAAAAGAAGGACTATTTCAGCTGATTAAAAGATATTACTCGGCTAAATTGTCTTGAATATGGCATTTGAGATTTGAATATATGTGTATAGCGCGGAAGTAATGAGCTGTGGACAAAGACAAAAGCAGGGGAAAAGTCAAATATCCCATTCATTTTCTTATCATTATGGTGTGGGCCATTTTCTTTCGTTTCAATTTCATTTCAATCGTTTCAATGGCACCGAAGTACGGTCAAATAACGTAAGGCCAAATGAATAAGGAAAATTATAGAATTGAGTCGAGGGCAGGACAACGGAGATAAAAGCAAAACAAACATAAACTTGGTATTGTGGTTATCTCTGAAAGTCAAAATCCAAAATGGTGGTCGCTTAGATTCACTGGCAGTCATTATGGATTGACCAAAATCTACAATATTTCAAGTGAAACGCATCCCTGGAAATGTTTAGAGAGTAAACGTAGAAATGGAAGAAACTGAAAGATACAAAGTCAGTGGACAAACCTTTGCAGAGGTCAATGACAAACACTAAATAAGGGATAAGTCCAACAAGTCCACCGAGGAGAAAACAGACAGCATAACGAACAAGAAGAGCTGTGTGCGGGTTATGCTTCCGAGAGAACAAGCGAAACAGTTTCTGTAAGGAAAGAGACAGAAAGAAAGAAAGCATCAGCTCTGTGTGTATACTGTAAGAGGCCTCAGGGTTCCGAGGAAAAGCGGAACAGGGAGAAATTAAGAAGGTAGGCTCGAAATCCTTTTGTTCTGGGGAGAGCATGGAACAGTGAGGAGTTTGGGGATGGACGTTTTTTATTGAGGAAAGGAAGACATAGAGAGAAAGAGGGATGACACCCTTGGGGGTTTGGCGGCTTCGATTTAAAGCTAAGATATCACGGTATCACATATTTAACTACACCAAAACTAAACCTGATGCCTCATTCTAGATGAAAGTGATAAATGCCACTTACTCATGTTAGCCCTTAGCTTTTTTTCTCATTTAGTTTGTTTTAAAATTACACGTCTTCAAGTTTCTTTAAAATATTATTAATTAGACGTTATAAATTACATAAACTTTTCTTTTTTTAATAGAACGTTAACACCGCATGCATAGACATTAAATTTACTGAGTTTTCAAAGCTAAAATTCCTTTTTTTAACGTGGGTTGTAACTGTTGTATTCATGCACAACGTTTAGACTAGTGTAAACATTAAGATATAATCATATGTAAGTTTTTTTGTTTCTTTTTGAGAAGTATGACTATATTGCCAATAAAAAACTCTGGACAACGAATGCAACCTTAAGTTATGACATTACGTGACAGGGTGCCCCTCTGGTCGGTCCTAGACGACAGCGCTGAAAAAAGTTGTTAAATTGGTCAGCGGTGCCAGACGAGGGCTTTTTAAAAATTGCGGCCATGTCCAAAACAAAGATGAAATTGCGCACAATACGCCACTTTCACCATTCATTTAAACTTGTCTATCTGTCTTGTGTTAAACGTCAAACGCAACTAGTTAGTTATTAATACAAAGCGAAAAAGAAAGCGAAAACTTACGCGAACTGCCTCACTGTCGCCCGAGCTTACCGTTGACTTCCCCAGTTCTTCGTCGGAGTCCGCCATCACTCGTCGCCTCGGCGGATTTTGTCGTGACATCTTCGGCTTTTTCTCTACCTCTTTCTGTTGCTTTTTGCTTGGACTTGACGGTGGTGGGCTGATAAACAAAAATAAAGAATCATTCATTTTGTTTAAGCCTTTCTGAGTCAAATCTGGAGTTATATAGTCCGTGAATAAAATCTTATGGCGTGCAAGTTGTTCTCGAAGGTTGGAAAATCAAGAGATTACTAATCTCTTACGGAGATGAAAACTAAGCTAGCTGGACTGAATGGAAACGGCCTTTGTGTCAATAAGCAAATATAGTTAAGCGTTTGATTGTTGCTAACACCGTGGAGTTTACCCTGGAGGGGGACTGCGCTGGAAGAGGTAGATGAAACCAACCACAGCAGCTTCAACAACGTATAACTTTGATTATTTGACCTGAATTAAATTAACACTAAACAAAAATTTCAGGGGAGATGAGACGATGCAATTTGGCTATGGCAGACACGCACATCATTAGTCCGGGCAATTTAGCCTGGAATATACACGTGGGACGCAAAACGTCCACGATTATGGCTCCTGACGAAAACTCAATCTCAATCTCGTTCCCAGAGGCCGCATTCCTTTTGGTCAGCAACAAGGAAGCGATCCCGCTGACCTTAAATGTGCGCGGGCTGAAGGGAAGAGATTGCTCGTAACTTCCATGCACGCGTGATACGCATGCGCATTTGGAGCTACGTTCAAGATGGCGGAAAAGTCACGCTTCACTTCCTTACGTTTGCACTTTGAATGTTCCAAAAAATGGAAACGCAAACACAAACCAAGAGCAAGAAAAAGGAAATCTTCATTTTGTTTTAAGGACTTGCGTTTTGATGTTCACTCGTCCTTGTGCTTGGGTTGGCGTCGCAGTGAAAACGTAGCCTGCGTCATCCTGCAAAGCAGGCGTTTCTCGCCCCATTTTTCGCTCGGCCAAAAGCGAAAAATGCTACAAACGGAAACGCTTGCTGCGCAGGCTAGTGAAAACAACACATTACCCAAAAGTAAAAGAAACTCCAATAGAAAATAATCTACTCAAAAACTGTCAAAGAATAAACAAAGATTCCCCACGGGTTTTTTCCACATTCAGTTACTGGCGAGCTATAACTGAAATGACCTGACCTTGAATAGTTTGCATCCAGACGCTGCATTGAAAAGGCTCAAGAGAAGGGCGTAGAAAGGAGGGTGACTAATTCATCATGCGACGTCACAACAAAACAAAACGACTAATTGACGAACATGGACATCATAAACTTCCACTTGTTAGAATATTGTTACCGGGAAACATTTAATTAGTTGTTGGTTTTTGGCAAGAAAAACTGACTTGAGACAAAAGCAATCACCTTTAAAACTGCTAAATTTGTCTCCAAACAAGACAATATTAAAGGAAATTTTTTTGCCTTGTTCTCTATTGGATAGGCTGCCTCTAGAAAATATAAATGTGACAAAACATATTGCGTACTTTTTCACGTTCACCGATCAATGAATGAAAAGAAAATTTAGGAAAAGACAACGTGTACAATTGTAACCCGATCGATCTTAGCTACCAGTAGGTAAACACAATTTCATTTCTTAATTCCTTTTTCCCAGTTAAAACGAGACATGTTTTAGACTATTTTAATGCCACTTTTTTAAACAATTATTAAGTGGAAAAATTGTAAAAAAAGGAAAAAAGTGACTGAACAGGTGTCAGCCGCTGATAGATTGAGGAAAGGGAAATTCCATTGATCGACAAAGTCTGAAGATCGTCCGGATGAAACTGACATACGCGTCATGTATAACACTAAATTCAAGGCTCAGTAACTCTTAAAATCGAGTTAAATTTCGTTTGTATCCCACTCAACAAGACAACAACCCCTACTAAACAGACAGAGAATATTAAAATTTTTCAGGTCATTAATCAAGAAACAAATTTCCCAATTACGTACTTTTAATACTAACGTGTTAAATCATCAAACGATTTTACATGTATGAGGCAAATTTCTCTAAAGAAAGCCCTTCTTATCTGAGATAAACTATTAAGTTAAAACCACAGTAAAGGGGTTTTTAAAAACTCTGTCTAATCTCAAGCGTGAAGTGTCAAAAGAGTACCAGAGTCGCCAAGAATTGATGAATTCAAACTCTCTTTTTTCGTCGTTCTCTAGTTTGGCTTGAATTTAAGTCATGCACTCTCGTCGACTTTTGTGCGCTCTCGGCAACACTGGGCGACTTAGGTGCTCTTTCAACGTAGCAATCACTTACTTGGGTACGAGATTCTGTAGGTTGGGTCCGCGGGAAAATCCTGGTATCCGAAACAGGTGTCGCAGTGGTAGAAAGCTTAGAAATGCCTGAAATAAAAACGACAGTTCTCTTTTAAAAACTTGGCTATGTTAAAAAAGCGCGTTTTTCGGGAAAATTGCCGTTCGTAATGGCCGGTTCATTTTGTTTTTGTCGTACGCTCACGTTACCGCAAGCTGCATTAAAGATTTATAATGGCGCAAGGTGATTTGTTCACCAAAAACGGTAACAAACTTTAATCAATGGGCGAATTGAATGTGGAAATAAGTTGACACTGCAAACAAAACGCGAGCTCCCACGCATAACTGCGACTTTGTATATTGCGGCAAAACACAAAAGAAAAACTAGCGGCTTACAACTGATAAATTAATGAAAGGACGACATGCGTTTTTGTTTCGGCTAGTATAACCTTTAATTTATAACACCTAAATCCTTAAGGACACAAACAGATAGGAAACAACAATTTGAAGACCTCCTCCATTGTGTTTTTATGTTCCTGGTGTGCTTTATGTGGAACGGAAAGGAACCCTAGCACGCCACCTGCCCAGGGATTTTGTATTTTCTTTGCGGGACTAAGATCTTAGATATAATAGATCCCTTCGCGTTTCTCTATCAACCATAGTTAACAGCATGCCCAGACGGGGATTATCTGACTTGTACAGGATTGGAACAAAACAGTCTGGCATGTTTTTCTCTCCAAATTTAAAGGTGACAGTTTGTTGTAGAATTGGGTTTTACAGACCCGGACAGGGAAAGCGCGGATAAGGTCAATAAATAGAAGGTTTAGTGAGCAATGCAATACATTGTAGCTCTCAGAATGCCTTTCTTGTGGACCTAATGTCTCTCTGCGGCCTTATGCCTCTGACGAACAATGAGTACAATAGCTACACGAGCATTATATGCAATAGCGTTTTCGATATGTTCCTTTTCCATTTCTTCCTTGAAGCTGACAGTTTCTGTCCATCCTCGCTCTCGGAGAACTCCCCGAGAGTGAGAAAAAGATTCTCTGAAAAATATTTAACATTGACCTATATTCTACAGAATCGAGTCATATGTGAGAACACGACCAACGAGCTCAAGTACAAAGAAACTGAAGGAGTGGAATAATTGTTTTATTATATACAAACAACCCCAGATATTGAGAAATATTATTAAGCTAACGAAACAATGAAAGGAAGCATGATTATCGCTATCTGTATTTTACGTGCGACTCTACTCGTGTTATACGGACTGATAGCCTATTAGCCTTCATAGAAGAACCTAACTTTTGGCGTGGTCCCATTGGTCGAAATCGATCACGTGACGCGATAGTGGGCGCCTATCAGCGTATAGTGCCCCTTTTGGCAATTTTCGCTCAAAATTTAACGTTGTATAATAAAAATAATAGAGTTCTTCTGTCTTAGGCCCTACATGTGGTAGGTTCCCTCGGAAATTTGATGTTCAAACTTCATATAAGCCCTCGAACTACGTTCTCGGGCTAATATTTGTTGTGAACATCAAATTTCTTCAGGCAACCTATCACACGATAGTGCCTTCCACAGAAGAACTCTATTGTTTAAATATGGAGCCAGTCAGACCGCACGCTTGCTCATAACCAGGGGGTCACGGTCTGTAAAAAAATTTACAACAATCGCTTCGCCTGCAACCTAGGCCACTTTAGCTCAATTGTGGAACAAAAGCTACGCATTGAAAAGAACGTACAAAGAATTCTGTGTTCTGCAAAATGGATTTATGTATGAGATCACCGCCAACGAGCTCAAGTACAAAGATACGGAAGGAGTGAACTAATTATTTTATTACACATAAACAACCCCCAGATAAAGAGAAATGTTATTAAGCTGACGAAACAAACTTTACTGTTAAAGGAAGCATGTTTGTCGCCATCTGTAGTATATTACGTGCGAAACTAGTGTTCTATGGACTGATAGCCTATTAGCCTATAGGGAGCCAGAGCGCACGCTTGCTCATAACCAGGGGAGTCACGGTCGATCTATGTAACAATCGCCTCGCCTGCAACCTAAACCACTTTATCTCAATGCTGGAACAAAAGCAACGCATTGAGAAGTGCGGCAAAGAAAGTGAATAGTGTGAAGATGTGTCAGTCTCCTGTATTATCATGACCTTAATCTTAATATTTGTTACAACCTGAGATGATGTTAATTAAGAAATTATTATGCTCGCTACCTTTTATCTGCCTTCTCCCTCTTTTTTTCTTTGAATCATATTTTTCGCATAATTTGTTTTATTAAATGCTTTTTGTTATTGTGATTGTACTTGGTATTCACCGTAATTGTATCTGTTTTGGTAATTGTTCTTTTTTTCTTCATAAATAAAGATCACTTTAATCGTTTTTCAGGCTCAAAAAGGAATTATAAATCGCAGTTCATATGTCTTTCATGTGTTCATTACGTCATTCGTTCCACGTGCGGGATATTAGAACCCAAAATTGACCTGCTCCCAAAATATCAAGGTTTTATAGGTCGCTGGTAGCGGCAATGCACTGGTACCGCGGAGGTCATTGGTTCGATTCCCGTTGTAGCCTGGAAATCTATTTTCAGGTTAAAAATGCAATTGTTTAAATTACTTACACATTTTGAAACCTTTCGAAGATTTATATTCCTCTCATTTCAAAGATCCAAAAAACAGCCATTTCCCTTGAGTAACTGTTTAATTTTAAGTTTGCTAATAAATCCTGGAGGAATAGCCTTACCTATCCAAAAGTAACCGATCTAAAACTAAACTTGACTTTACGTCTGAGAGGCTTCGACATATTTACGTCAAATGTAAAGAAAACGGAATATTTACTAAAACTTTAAAAGTATTTTTAGTAGAAAAGAGCCGTTGGCTTCAATTTTGTCCGACTTCTCTATCATACACTTGTCCTCGCTTACCACGTTATAACCACCCACCGGCGAAAGTAACGAAGTAAAAAGACTTGTAATTTATAACCTATTCAGTTTTCTCCCACTTTAAAACCAGCATTTCCAAATTCCCTTGCACGTGCATGCTGAAACAAGTTCCGCAGAGCTCTTTTGGGCCACGTGGATAAGAATTAAACCCAATATAGGTCGCTGAATTGACGTCGCGACAAGCTCTCTATATAAAGAGCGAATATTCAAAATCGTTATGATATTCCTTTGCATTTATCCCTTTGAGAGTAAAAAGCAAAACAAAACTTATCTTCAAAGAAAGCTAAAGAACATTTCGTAACATAAAAAGAAAATATGCTTGTTTTACTACACAAAAAACATACAAGCAATTATGTTTATTCGTAGTAACCGGTGCAATAAAATTCTCAGCTTGTTAAGTAACCACAGAACAAACAATTACTTTTTGATGCAAAAAGGAGATAACGCACAATTTTCGAAACAAAATAGAAGTAAAGGTAAATTACAACACATGATGGATGAGAATTGGAAAAAATGTATATTGGTGTTATAAAATGTGTTCGATTTTTCCAATACAATTTGGAGCTACATTCACAAATACCATCTTTAACGAGAACGACGGATAACAAGGTAAAATTTTAACGATCTTCAACCCTTAACGGTAAGATTAAACAAAAACAGAACGGTAAAGATATTTTAAAACACTCCATTTTACTCACCATAGAATGGCTACTCAGTCGTTAGCTCTTCGCACGCTGCGTTGCATTCAACGGGCTTGAAATGTTATGAACATGTCGCGGTAAACTGTTTTTTTTTTTTTTTACAAATAAATCACACTGCTGAAGAAGATTGTAAATGCCTTTGCTAATGGATGACTTAACAAGCCTTAACTTTGATTAAAGCTTAGAAAATATTTAAGGTACTGAAGATTGAACAAGAAAGACAACTGTCGATAATTTTTCAACCCTGAAGGCGTCGTTACCAATATACTGGGTTAGCGTGAAACTGTAGATCTGAGCGAAGTTCGCTGTGCGTCAGTTCAAAAATATTATTACAAGTTTAACGGCGTCTACATTGTCTTTTATTTATCGACCAATGAGATTTCTGCTATGCATAAGTTATGAATGGTACTTTGTATCAAAACAGCAAGCTGTATACCCCTTTTCTAATTGTTTTTATGCCGAAAACACATTTGAAGGAAAGTTCGACCCGTGAAAATGTGGGCTGAAATCCGCCAGAAAAAGCAATTCTTTACGCAATTGTAATTTGTACTATGCACTTGTCAACTTCATATGGCTTATCTCGGCAGGAAACTAGCGTTTATTCGAAAAAAATATCAATAAATGTTTGACTTAATAAGAGGACTGCAACGTAATTATGTTTAAATTCTGAACACGACGAGATAAGAAAGTGAAAAAACAATTTTGGAGCATGGACCAACGTGAAACAATTCCATTTCATAAGACCTCACTAGTGTTAAGTTTACAAACTGTGATTTTTTTTTCAGTCTTGAAGAAAAAGGTGAATAAATTTTCACCATACACGTTATAGGTGAAATAAACGCTCAACATAAACGAACTGACAAAAAAGCTTCCAAAGAGTACGATATAGTCATACCAAAACCCAACTAGAAAAGGCAAAATTACTTGCGAATGTTTCTGCTTGTAATCACAAAAGGTAAAATTGTTCAGCGAGTAAAGATTGCTGCCAGGAAGCAGAAATATTCATGAAACACGACAAGACCTTTTTTTGCTTCCACGACGCAAATTTTGTATCTACCACAATTGCTTTACACCGGCGTGACTAAACAAGAATGCCATGGAAAACAACATTCCCGCAACTATGCTTTGTGTTTGTCAGCCAGTCTCTTACATATTCACCGACAAAGAGTGACAAGAGTGTCCTAGAATGCGATTGTCAACGTGAAAATAAATAATCATAAAAATTTCTTTCGAAGGTATAATTATTCTGACTAATATACAAGCAAAATAAATTAGGTTTATACGTTTGAGGCAAGGGTTTTTTTTTTCAACGGGTTGAAAACTTGCAAATATTTTTCAGTTCATTAATATTAGGCAGCCTCTCTCAGATAGGATTTTTTAACATTTCTTAACACAACTAAACTATTCTTATCCCTATGGAAATCAACAGCAGAAACGTGTCCTATTTCTCCTTTAGTTTTTTTTAAATTGACTCACTCGCTCACTCATCCTCTTCGTGCCGAGTGGCACCTACATTGCGACTGTTGCGTGTTAGCGTAATATAAAATGCTGAAAGGCTTAAAACTTTAATACGATTTCTGTCCTCCATCTAACCAATTAAATCCAAAATTGAAGGCACAAAAAACAGAACCACGCTAACAAAGTAACGCAGGCAGATTTTCTCGTCCTTTAGGGAAGGTACGTTTTTTCTTGGGGGGGGGGGGGGGGGGGCTGGGGAATTTTGGTATTTTTTCCCCCAAAAAGTGTTGGCCCTCCCTTGCGTTTTAATAAAAAACTCCTGACCCCCCACCGTTAGGTGACTGACAAAATTGCGACCCTCCCCTCACTACTACATGGTATGTTCCATGCTGTAGAAACCTCAGAACGTTTCGCTTGTGAACTCAAAGTGTTTGAATATGAATATATCTCGATATTGAATGTGTGCGCGCTGAAACAAGGAAAATGCGAACAATCAGTGTGGGATATTTACATTTTATAGCTGAAGTTTGAATATGGAAGCATTTGAGTGTTATAAAAGTTTTGAACATAAAATAGCTAAGGCAAAATACATGCGCTTCTTTCTCCGACTAGCCGGCATTGCTGTTTGTTATTTTAACAGAAAGGTTTATCTGTTTAGCATGCGAAATCTGCCTCTCAAAAACAAATATTTCCTACATTTCCGACAGAACTAAACGACTCAGGAGATCAGGCAGCGGATAGCCAACAGCAAGAAGCTGAAGAAACGATACCTGAGTCAAGTACTTCTCGATACGGACGGCTGAGAAAAGGACACGAGTCCTCCGAGAAAAACTATGTGCCATGACATAATATACATGTAGAAATGTAACCTAGTACCTATAATAAAATACCAAATTAAATCAAAGTAGGTGCAAAGAAAATCTTAATCTGCAAGAAAAATGAAAAGCAACATCACAAAAATTCGCATTAAAAATATGTGTGACCCTCCCTTGAATAGCTCACATGAGGTATGGCGCTCCCCTTTTGGTGCTCACTTTCACAGATGACCCTCCCCTCTGAGGCCCCAGCCCTCCCCCCTCAAGAAAAAACGTACCTTCCCTTAGGTGTACAATTTATCACTGAATACCTTTCAACCGTACGCACTAAAATCGTAATTGGCGTTGAGATCCCAGGGACAGATTTTTCAATGGCCAATTAACGGTAACTCAGGATTAGGAGCGAACGAAAGGTTTCATTTCTTTAATCGAAAATATCTTCAATGGATAATTTTAAGTAAGCCAAGGTAGCTTTTCTCCTCGAAGGACTGGCCCCGCAGGCTAAGGACGAACCCTAGCTGATGTCTTGGATGGAGGTCCTACTAGCACCTCAAATCTTGTCGTTAGTAAGGCGTCGCTGAAGCAATTAGCGAGTGAGTAACTATTGGAAGTAAACAAATACAACAATTTTAGGCTTACCAGCCGATTATTTTGTCTGCCTTTTGTCTACAATCAAGTTGTAACACCTTGTCAGGGAGCCTGATAAAAACTGCATGCGAGAACGTCAAAGTTTAATACTCTTTCTTTCTCAGGGCTACGTTCGGCTACGTTCGGCTACGTTCGGCTACGTACGTTCGGTCTTTAAAATGGTGGACCGCACAGTGACCTTTAGACTGAAAAGATTGAACTGAACTGAACTGAACAACTTGGAGAGTCAGTTGCTCGAGAATGCTCCGTGCATTGTGTTATTTACTTAGAATAGGATCTTTCCTCACAGTTCTATTTCTCTATCCATGTATCCAGGGGCATTCACGTCATGCACAATTTTTCCTCGCTTTTAGAACTATTTTCTGGAATTATCTTCATCATTTTAACAAAGCTAAAGATTGTCCAAGATGGTGGTTACTCGGGCCGTGCTTACCCCCCCCCCCCCCTCCCTCCCCCCCAAAATTTTGGATTAGCCTTCTGGAAAGCAAAGTGCAAAGCGCGTAAGTTAATAAAGAGACTGAAAAGAAATCACTTACTTTTCATAACAGTGACGGTAACAGGTTTGTACCCAGGAGGAGGAGTGATCTTCATTAAGGAGCACAAAGGCACGGAATAACATTTCACACAGAAGCAATGACTACCAGTGGAGCTGTAAACAACAGAATATATGAATTAAGAAAGTTAGACGTGATCCAATTCTAAGACTGTGGATGAAATCCTTCAGAAGAAGTGGATCATTGAGATAAAAGCCAACAGGTATGAGTCTTTTCCCTTGGCTGTAACAAGCGATTCTGATTTTTGAGTCGGACCGAAATTCTAAAGTGTGAACGTGAAATGAAAGCCACCGAGCAGTTATTTCCACCGGTAAAGGGGTTCAACTTTTGAGTCTGTGGATGGATGCTAAGCAGTAGTTTCTAGTGGCGCTAGTTATTATGCTTTACAAGGGGTCTTCGCGGTGAACTTTACACAAGACTTTTGACCGGGAGATCGGGAGTCGGGTGTTATTAGTTAAAGGCTGGTCTCGACTCTCTCTTGGTCTCTGTTGTTTCCCCAAAACAAAAACTTAACACTAAATTTTCTCCCTGCGCTGCAGCAAACCGTTAGGAAATCCTTAGACTGCTTGTAGTCCGTTTCTCTCTCGCTCGTTTGTCTCTCGAAATAACGCTTGACGACACGCTGGACACAAAATTAGACGAGCACGGTGAGAAGGATTCGGACTAGACGAGTCTTAAGAGAAAATACGGACTGCAAGCAGTCTAGGAAATCCAAACAAGAATGCTTGGGCTAACCCTGCGATGGACTAGCATCCCATCCAGGGGGACTTGTAGTGTGCTTAGTTGCTTCACGCTACAAAAACCCGATTTTATCATCGGCCTTTATGAGCCACGGCTGGCTCGTTCAGTGCAAGGGACTTGAAACAAGAATTATTGTTTATCTCACTGTTAACCATCCAATGCAAGGTGATCGGCGGGTGAAATCCTTAAGTATAAAGATTCAAGTGATGGATACTGGGCACTACGTTCCAGCGGTACTGTTTACTATGCTGTACAAGGAGGTTCTAACTTCAAAGCTCACCTTTTGAATCTCTTTACCTTGGCGAATTTACATCAACTCAGTTCACATCAAAATTAAGTTATCCCTTAACATGTTTATATCAGATTATTCCTATACTAATCCAGCCAGTCAGCCAGTCATCAGTCAGTCTAAAATCAAATTCTTCAAAATTGCACACAAGCACTCTCACCTGTTCAGCAGAAAAACCATGTCAGTATCCGGGCTTTTACAGCAATGCTCTGTGCACAAGTCGACGGTCATGTGACTCACATCGCTCGGTTCCCAAGGCATGTACCTGCCAGCCTCCAGGCCACCCCTGAGAATTGTGTCATGGTGTACTGTTTGCTTGACGCAGAAAGAAGCATCGTTTGCACGGATGATTAAAGGAACTGAAACAAAGAACTCTAGGTAGCGATATTACATGAAGTACACATTACAGCGTCGGACTCTCTGGCGACCTGAAAGCGAGTATTTCAAGATCTGGTCCCAGATGGTCTTTATTCGCACCATTTCACTTTGCTCCACATTGTATCTCTTTCTATCCTGGGTAGTTAGGCTACAAAACAGTCGCTTTTTACGTTCAACCGCAGAAAATCGCAGGGCGGAAAGCGCCGAAAGCGTGGACCTCTTGATGCAGGCTCTTCGTCCTAAGACCGCACAGGTCTGTACGCCGGAACAGCTTACACAAAATACGGACTGTTTTGCGGCACGCGCGCGTTAACCTCCTCCACAAGCAACTCTCTAATCGCAAGAAGCCGAAACGAGCCGAGCCGAGCCGAAACTTTCCGATCGCAAGTGTCCGAAGACAGTGGGTACCCTGTGCATAGCACTCTCATATCGCACTGAGCGCTGCTTCGGCGCAATTGTCGAGGATGCAAATGAAAATCGCGCGAGGGAGTTCCACGCGCGACCATGACACTATTGCACCCGAAATATCTCCAGCGCTTGCTGAGTAGGCAAGTCTACTGTCCCCATTTAGCTATGTAAATGATCACCAGCTAACCCCTACAGAAAGCTAACAAAATAAAGGGGTAGGGGGTGGGGGTGGTGAGGGGATTAGGATAGGGATAAGGATAATTTATTTGACGTCAGGAACACAGGGAGAGGTTGCCCAATCTCCTGAGCCAGGGGCTCATGATAGAAGTGTTTGACAGAAAAAAAAAATCTGTGAAAAAAGCTAGCTAAAAAACCAGAAACAAATTAATACATATCGAGGAATACTAGCTAAAAATTACATATATCTATATAGTTAATTGATTGAATGGTGTCATGCTACAGGAACTGACGAGTGAACGCGTGACGAGCTACCTGAATCTACAAGGATGGCAAATACCTAATCTGGTATGAGTGATATTTGTAAGTGCTGATGAAATGCATTTTAACCTGGATGAAAATGCGTTCCGTATAAAAAAGCTTTTTGTTGTACACTTCCGAGTTCATTTGCATACGCGACCTATACGTTACGATATCTATTATTTCACTTATAATTTCTAAAAGCTAGAAACATTTCACCAGATTTGAGTATCCGAATAGAAACAGAAATAATAGGGAGAAGCCCTCTTTACTCACCACGTAAAAAGTTCAGTAATATCCAAAATAAGAAGGCTCTTTTTCGCCTTTCTCCAGCTATGATCCCAAACAACATATAGACCGCCACCACTTTTGGCATAAACGGCGTTCAAATTTGGCAGATGAAAAACGTCGCAATCTCAGGATCAACGCTATCAGAAAGAACACACCGAACCAGTTTCCTATTCAAACAGCGGGGATTCCTTTCATCCAACAAAACAAAACTCGTCTCCCGCCAAGCTTGTAACAGTTTGAAAAATTTGAATGACAATGGTTCGGGACACGCAGTGAGCGAGCGGTGAAATGATTTTCCGGTTAACGTTTCCCATTCAGCCTGTGAACTGGCTTCTTAGACGAGATCCCCCAAAAATCGGCGAGTGAACGAGGACTGGAGAGGGTCTGTTCCTTGGTTTTGTAGCAGGCTGTCAAACAATGGATTTATATTACCTATTAGTAAATGCGTTTACTACAGGAACTCTTCTTATCCTCAGATAATAACGGCTTGGAATTATCTTCCATCCAATATACCTGATGTCACTCACGGGAAAAGTTAGTCTCCTATGCAGCCGTCATTAGTGGTCGTCACGCAACGCTCGTAACGGCTGCGTAGACGGCCAGGGAAAAGTCTGGTAACCGGTGCCACTACTTTAACATGGACTGTTTCAACAATTTCTTGAAAGATAAATGAACTGACTGCACGAAGTTCTTACTTTTAGTCTATGGGTGAAATAAAATGAGCAGTCAAGCGAAAGCTGTCGTGCCACTCGGTGGAGGGTTTTTCTAAACTTTGAGCATGTGGATGAAATCCTAAATCGTGACATCCAATTAAAAGCTACTGCAAAGCAGTTTCCTGTGGTACTAACTATTACACTGTACCAGGTGGTTTTGACTTTTTAGTCTGTAGATGAAATCCTTAAGTGTGACCATTCAAATGAAAGCTACTGAGCAGTACTTTCCTGTGGTGCTGTTTATTATGCTGTACAAGGTGGTTCTAGCTTTTGAGTCTGTGGATGACATCCTCAAGTGTGACCATTCAAATGAAAGCTATTGAGGTCAGCAGCTTCATAATATTTTGCGAAAAGACATTGGAGAATCTTGCGAGATCTTACAAGTGAAAAGGTTATTTATAGCTTTGTAAATCGGTGTTACAGTTTAGATGTTAACTGGTAATTCAGAAAACTGGCAAGGGGACTGATTAATTTCTAACGTTTCAGGAGGGACAAACATACCGTTTAGCTGGAAATTTCGTGGAATAAGATTTCGTTCGCTAAATTAAAAAATTTCCGCAGCTTAAATTTTAACCAATAATCCCAACAGATCAACTCGTATTAGCCCTTAAAAAAACTCTGAAACAATCTTAGAAAGCAGAAAATTAAATGATATTTCAAGCATTTTGTTTTAAATGTTCTCGTTGTGTGCCCCTGTCTTTTGTCTGTTGATCGATAACCTGCCACTGAGGATTGATCCATAAGGTTGTTCTCTTTATATCTTTGTGCAACAGACAGAGTGGTATGAAAATATTTGATGGATCTAAGCGATCTTGCAAATATTCCATGCATTTAACCGCAAGTGAAGGCACCATGTTATCTCATCACGTTACTCCTATGTCAATCCCATCAGGTTACTTCTCCCTTTCAAGAGCACTTGTCAATCGACTGACTGATTGGTGATTTCTGGGAGAAGGAGTTGGTGGGGTTTTATTACGAAAGGAGCAGAGGAAAGAGATATGAGAGATAAAAAACAAGATCTTTATTTAAGTAGTTATAGAGTTGGCGGTTCTAGACCACTTTCTTTGAAAGTGTTCTAAAACCAAGCCAACTCTGTAACTACTATTTCCATTAGATGAAATCTATATGTTTTTTTTTATCACATGATTCCATCACATGGCTCAATCACGGCAATAGACCCCCCGGCATGCTAAGTATTTGAATGATTGCGTAGCAATACATTCAAAGACGACGCACGGGGATGGGGGGGGGTCGTTATTGCAAAAAGCGCCTTGGTGGGAAGAGCTCTTAGCTCTCGAAGAGAGCTAAGAGCGATGGGCGCTTTATTATGTGATGACATTATGTGATGACATTATGTGATGGAGTCATGTGATGGAGTCATGTGATGGATAACTATATACAAGATCCATTTTTTAAGCATTGGGGAACAAAAGCGGAGCTTTTGTGAGGCAGTGAATTGATCGCTTTAGCGATCAAGAGGGGAAGTTTCTTTTTGCGATGCTGGTTCCATTTTATGGATAACTATATACAAGATCCATTTTTTAAGCATTGGGGAACAAAAGCGGAGCTTTTGTGAGGCAGTGAATTGATCGCTTTAGCGATCAAGAGGGGAAGTTTCTTTTTGCGATGCTGGTTCCATTTTATGGGTAACTATATGTATTTTATTACATGGGCTGAATTGATTGGATTTGGATACTATATGTTGTATCTCATGATGCATCCAACGCATTTTTTCATCACGTGACGCCAGACTGCAGGAAGTCTTAAATTCTCGGAAAAGCATGTTTATATCTTAAAAATATTATCTCATATAATAGTATAGAAATGAATTGTAATAAAGATATACACGATGAATTGAAAGAATCAGAAGTTGTTTGTCCTTTTTGTGACCAAAAATTGGAAGATTCTAATGAAAAACCGAAATATGATGAATGCTGTGATAATCAGTATATTATTAATGACGATGGGATGTTAGCCTGTCTAAGTTGTGGTATTGTTCAAGGATATAATTATGTGAAAGAATATGTTAATTTTTATGAAAATAGACATAAATTTATTAGAAAATCTGTTTACCATCGAGAGTACCACATCAGCAACATATTACTCGATATTGAAGAAAAATATAATATTGAAATATCAAACTGTCAGAAACATAAGATTGATGCTATATATGTCGAGATAGGTAAGGTTCTTAATGAAGTTAATGGTACAAGGAAAAGGATGATTAGCGTAAATTTCATTATGAGAAAGATATTCAAGATGATGGGAATACCTTACAAAAATATTCCAATTAGTAAATCGAAAAAAACTTTAGCTTTTTATAATAAATATTGGGCTAGTATTATGTCTCTAATCGGTGATAAAATAAAATCTATTATTGGATGAATACCTTATTATATTTCTTTTCAAATTTGTCAGTTAACGGACACATATCTACTATTATATCATCTAGAATTTTGACAAAATCAATAAATTCTTTGTCATTATATTCCAGTCCTCTCATAAAAGATCGCAAATGTGTTAAAACTTTTTCGTACGAAGTGTATGCGAATTTTAACATCTCAATCTTCCTTTTATAATTTTTAGCCTCTGAATATGATTTAAGCAAGAGCCCAGAACCGGATATCACTCCAAGAGGAATAGGGTTTAGTGTTACACCACCAACTACAGTCCCAGTTACTATCAAAAAAACAGATCCAATATTACATGCAAGTTCTGCCTTTTTGTAATATTTAAATGTCATTTTTGCAAGCCAATATTTTTTATGATAGAATTTGTACAATGCTTTCAACTCAGATATTTGATCTTCCGTTAAATTTTCTGAAACATGGTTCCAATTGAATATGCTTTCACGTCTATCCATATATATTATATGGTTACATTTTTTTCTTTTTTGAACGATTTCTTAATACTGATGTATAATTTTCTGATGTTTCGAACTATTTTTTCTATATTCTCAATAATTTCGTTGATTAAAATAGCTGTTCTCATTATATTATAAAGTTAGATTATTCATTATCTTCTTCAGAATCCTCATTATTTCTTTTGGGATAATAATATATTCTAAAAAGCATTCCATGCTCCAATCAGATGGATATCCCGCATTGTGCTATATTATAAATGAAAATTTTTGTGGAAAGTTATCACGCACTTGTTTGATACTCGATACGAAGTATAATTGCGTTGTAACTTTTCCAAATATCATCATTCATATTTAGTTCAAAAGCTAAAATCCCAGACGAAGGCATTTGGAAAGAATTTAGGTTTATTGTCTGATACCACCCACTTTTTTTTGAGGTAAAATTTCTTGAAGAGCTTAGAGTTCCAGTAAAAAAATTCCGTAAAGATGTTTTGAGTTTCAAAGATATTTTTTTGTGTCTATGTACAGTGACATGAGAAGAAGAAGAAGTGATTGGACGCGTACAATATATATCAATATTTTTCAAAATCGCTTCACCCGGCAATGACATTATTTCGGCGCCATTTAAAACAAAATTTTTGTTCCCTTTTGTCGAATTTAAAAAACCGTTTATGTGGTGAATGGAAGAGCGTAGTTGGTGCCCGTTTAAAGACAAATCCGTTTCCATTACCATCTTGCCATTTTCAATAACAAAAGCGGTGTCATAGACACTTGGGTCAACATTTGAAATTGTTTCTTTAACACCATAGACAATTAAATGCCCAATTGTTAATAACGATTGCTTACTGACTGTACCGTGCAGATCGAGATATATAAATTGTGGGGGTGAGCTACCCCATCTGTGAAAATGGATAACTGTTTTGGTGTACTTCTCGAATGTTTTGGTTGTTTCATCAGAAATTGAAATCGTTGTTCCTTGAGCTGTTACACTTATCTCATTCATTTCCGGCGGGAACCATTCAACGACCATTGTGTAATACCCCACTGGAAGTTTATATAAGTTAAAACCAAGACGTGAGCGGTACTGGAAGGGTGAGCTTTTTTCAAACAAGAGTTTAAGTTGGTAAGCTTTTTTATTAATTTGATGTGGAGAATTGGGAAAATCGACAATACCCAAAACCTCGATATTGTTTTCACTCGAAGATTCATCAGTGTCTTCCATCAAGTATCTGAAGGCGTCTCGTTTTTGTCCTGAGTTATTGATCTGAGATTCACGAATTTTTTGAGTGACAAGATTTCTCAAATCTTTTATTTCCTCTTGCACAAAATCAACATTAACTGCGGATTTTGAATCTCTGTAATCGGTTTGTAAGTTAATAATTTTATTGTTATTTAAATTCAAGTTTCCAGTCATATTGTTGGTGCCATCAACTTTGAGAAACTTTTTTTGTGTCATGTCATCAATTCTGTTGTTAACAAACTCGACACATGCGGCGTCTCTTTGGTTTGATGGAAGATCAAGATTGATAATTGAATTATTTTTCATATCAATATCAGATCCTTTATCCAGTTTTTTTTCAAGCTGATTTTCGACATACTTTTTATTAACACAATGGTCTGAATTAACTGGATCTTTCACATTTGTGATGAAATTATTGTTCATGTCAATATGTTGCTCCATTCGACCTCCTTCCTTCTTTGACAAGAATATCTCTCTTTGCGATTCATAACTGATAACCTTGTTGAGATTACCATGAACTGGATAATTGTCTTTTGGGACAATGAGTGACCCTGTCATCGTATCACCTGCTTTTAGCATGAATTGAGATGTATCCACACTTGGAATATTGGCTATCTCTGAATCAAGATAAGATTTTGTAACCACGTCATTATTATTAGTTCCCTGTTTTACATTAACCAGTTTTTTGTTTTGCATATCATAATCATTATTAGCATCTAATTTAAATCCAATACCAGGTAAACCTCTTAAACCTATTTTACTTAGTCCTTGAGAATCATCATGATTAAGAATACCGTTTGTATAACTCATATAATATTAGTTTAGATTTTTTCGTCGAAATTTCGGGCTACCTTTTTTTTGACCTTATCAACATACAAAAAACTATATGGATCCTTAGTAGCTTTCTGATAATCTGATTTATTTATGTTCAGTTCTCGGCAAATCATCGATTGCTCGTTTATAGAAGGAAAATCAAAAACACAAAAATGTGTACTATTCAGTCTTATTGTTTTATCGGTTCCGTAATAGCTTTGACTCAAATATATACAACAACAATTTTTATTTCTAGAATTGGTAAAGTAGTCTCGTGTCCGTTCGTCATTTTTCTTACCTGTATTCAAATAGTCATCAAATATGATTAATTTTTGGTTTTCATCAGACAAATCTGTCAGAGGGATGATTTCATCGTTACTTGCTTCTATCACGTCATAACCGACCTCTTTTGATATTGGTTCAAGAGATTTTAACAGATGCTTATATTTGCTTTGTTGGAGATTGCGAGCGTAAAGATATATCTTGTCAAAATAGAGAAGCCTATATATCATATCAAGCAAAAGGTTAGTCTTGCCACCACCAGAGGGAGCACAAATAAGCATCCTGAAACATCGGTTTGGCATGAAACTCTTTAATTGAACAAAATCGTTGTTTTCATCATCTTGAATGTCGTAATTTTGTATCTTCATATGATATTATGTTATACAATTTTATCGTATTGCGACACGCTATGCGACACGCTATGCGAGCGTTTTTATATATGATAACCCTAATTTTTCCGAACAAAATACGAAATTTTATGTAAACAAATGATATAATGAGTTTACTCAAATGGAAAGAAATGGCTGAGAAACGATCCGAGCTTGGTAAAAAGATTAACACAGTGAGAGAGACAATAAAACAAAAAACGATATCTGATCAAATGGGTGAAGTTGAGGCAGAGAAACTTTTCAAACCTATAACATCAGGATTAAAGGAACTCACAGCTCCAAAAATGCCATTGAGAAGATTACCAAAGAAAAAGCGACCTGTTCCAGATTATGGAATAGCTATTGATGATGAAGTGCCTGATTATGGATTGGAAGATCTATTTGATCAACCTGTTTTACCTGAAAACGAGAAACAATTGGTTCCAAAACCTCCATCTTATGAAGATGTCCTTGAGGATTTAGCATCAGGTAAAAAACAAATGTATATAGATCCAGAATACATGTATGAACCTGAAGATCTTCCACCTGAGTACGAAGAAGAAGTACCAGATTATGAAATTCTTGAAGAGGATAGAATAAATCAAGCTTTAGATGAACTTCAAATTCCTAACTATGATGATATTGAATTACGACTTCAGCAAGAAGATATGAATGACAAAAAGAGGAAATCTTATCTTACCAAAACCCTTAAAAAGGCTAAAGAGAAACGGCGACAACTTTCTGGATATTCGATGAATATTACTAAAAAATTAAATAGTGGCTCAATCACTGAAGCTGAGGCTCAATATCAAAGAAAAATTATTCAAGATACAAGAAAGGTTCTGACTGATTATATGAATTACCATCAACAAAAACTCCAAAAACTCAAATCTATTAAAGGATCTGGTTTGAAGAAAAAAACAAAAAGAGGTGGACAGGTAATGTTTTTCAACAATCCGACAGAAATGATTAAAAAACTTGAACTGATTATCGGATCGATGATTGCCGGAAATAATAGCATCGAACTACGGAATACAGGCGTCGCTCTTCTCGACATCTTGTTGAGAAATTCAATACTCAATAGGCCGCAATATAACAAAATATACAAAAACTATTTTATATAAACTAATCATATAATGGATAGACAACTTATCTTATCATCCCATACAGTCAGAGACAAGAATGGTAATAAACCGAGTGATTTCATAATCAAATACATCAATCCGATAATTCTCAATCCAAATCGACAATATGAAATCGGACTAGACCGAATCATTTCAATGTCATTTACTTGGTTTAATGTGACAAAAGAACTCAATAATCAGAAAATCAGATATTCATCTGATAGTGGTACTAATTGGACAGAGTTGATATTAAGTCCTGGTGTATGGAACTATGTCGATTTCAATAATTTTTTAAAGGATGAAACTAAAACAGGAACAGCTAACAATCCGTCATATCCGATCAGTCTCGAATTCGACGATACAATATTTCGCACAATAATCACATTAGCCACAAATTATAGATTAGATCTGACTCAGTCAGATTTCAATAATCTCATCGGTTTCAATAAAAAGATTCTAACTTCTTCTGAAAATGTTGGTGATTACATTCCTAATCTCTCTCAAGACAGGGAAATCTTGAACGTTCATTGTGACCTCATATCCGAAAGTCTAGTTGATGGTGATGAAACGGATATTATATATAGTTTCAGTACCTCAACTCTCACCCCGAGTTATAGTTTCACACAAGAGCCAAGACGAGTACAGTTCAATCCTGTCAATAAAAATACGATTAATAAAATTCGGATTTATATCACCGACGGTAAACGAAGAATTATAGATCTTAATCATAGTGACACTTCATTCAGTTTGATTTTAAGAGAGAAGAGAGATTAATCTAACTAATAGTTATATATGTCGTCGTATGAATACAAGCGTATTTATCATCCAAAACTTGGACGATTTGTTTATGAACATAAAGGATCTGGGATCATTGTTGACAACATTTTCAAACCTGTTGGAAGGGTTTTAAGTAAAGTTCCAGAAATGGTTTTAAAACCTTTTGCCAAAAAAGCGCTTGAATCTGGTATTTCACATGCTGGAGACAAACTGGGAAAAAAAGCAGCTGAAAAAAGCGGAGAGCTTATTATGAGAAAATTACACGGTTCAACTAAACAATCAATGAATAAAACCATGAAACCAACCAAACCTACTAAACCAAAACAAGAAGAAGATTACAACACAATTCTGAATAGACTTATATCTGGTACTGGATTAAGACGATAAAATGTTATTAAAAAGTGAATTTTATCCAATTATAAATAGACTAGCAAGTGGGAAATGGTTTATATAAAAAGTGAATTTTATCTAAACTATCAATATATAATGAGTTTCAGAACAAGTGATAATTTACAAAGATATGAATACGTTCATTTCCATTTGGACAATGTCATTGAGCAACCTGCTAACAATCAATCACAGAAAAAGACGGGTTACAGATTCACAATCAACGATAGGTCGACTATGTTCGATTTTTTTAATGGGTATTTCGAAGTAACTAAAGAGCTTCAAAAAAGGGCAGATGGTACTGGATATGCTCAAGCAGATCGCATCACCATGATAAACGGATCTTCTAGTTTGATCAAACATATGGTTATTAAATCGTCTGGTAAAATAGTATACGAGAGTGATAATTTACATAGAATTACGAATGTTAAAAATTTACTCGAATATAGTGATGATTTTAGTAGATCCGTTGGAAAGAATTCGTTCTGGTATCTTGATACTGACAGAACTACAGCAGATACAAACACAGGTTTCGAAGCCCGTCGCATTTTAACCCAGGCTAATCAGAATAACGGCGGCGGAGGAGCTAAATCGAATAACGAGATGATACCGTTGAACCGATACAGTTTTTTCCAAAAATTAGAAAAAAAAATGTTGCCCCCAATGCAGCTCGCATTTGAACTTACACTTAACGAAGACAGTGAAATGATTCACATGGCAAACGGCACAGACGATGGTCGTGTTGTAGTAAAGAGATTGTATCTTTGGCTCCCAAGATTAATTCCAAAAGACAGCATGTATAGTAATTTCGTTTCAGAGTTTCTCAAGCCAACAACCTGGACATATATGCGAGATCTCTACAATCAGTCAGCAAATACCAGAGCTATTCAGAATATGTTTCAAATCAGTCCAGCTATCGACGACGTTAAACATGTTTTTATATATCTCCAGCGGACAGATGCACCGAATGATGATGAAGCAGAGAGGAGTCCGTATTTGTTTGACACTTTCAAGTTGAATGCTGCTGACGCTAATAGCTCTCTCTCGAGTTGTCGTTTAGAATATGGAAACAACACGTTCTATCCCGAACTAGAATACGATGCAGATTCTAAAATCAGGATATTCAATGATCTCATGAGTTATGCATTTCGTAAAAACGATTACAATTCTGGGACACAACTTAATGTATCTAATTTTAGTAGTTTGTACGGATTAATATATTTCGATTTGACATATCAAAAAGAGGTAGTGACGAGAGATCCTAAACAGTTGATTCTCCATTATCGTTTGAATGTTGCCCCAGCTGCTAACGTCCGAGCCCATAGTATCGTATTTTACGAGAGTGAGGTTGTTGTTAAGACAGTTGGAAACGAATTGATGATAGTTTAAATAAATAAGTTTTACATCGATGAAAATTTAAATGAATATGTTTTTTAAAATAGAATTTATCTAACATATAATATATGACACAACTATACGAAATTAAAGTTAGTTTATCACCAAACCAGAAAAAGAATCTTAGTAACGCGTATCATAAAAGAGAAACTATCATTTTGAGACTGACAAAGGACTCTCTATCTGGGAATGACACTCTATACGTACCTCAGAATATAGTTAAGCGATTGAATAAAAGTAGAAAATTGAGAAAAGGAATGGACATCAAACTAGCCAAAACAAACATTCGAAAGCAAGTTGGTGGATCACTCCTCTCTACAGTTCTGTCGCTTGGAAGAACTTTCGCTCCAACGATTGCCAAGACTATTGGATTGTCAGCTTTGGCAGGTTTAGCATCTGAAGGAGCATCTCAGATTGTTAAGAAGATATCTGGAAAAGGTTTACAAACCGGTGGGTTCCTAATACCACAAAATAAAATCGATAAGTTGATAACATATAAGCATCTTTTGACAACCCAACAAAAGAAGGATATATTAAATGCTCTTCAAACTGGTTCTGGTGTTCATATAAAACCAACAAAAGTACAAACAGGTGGGTTCTTAGGCACTCTTCTAGCATCAATTGGAGTCCCTTTAGCTATTGAGGCAATAAAGAAGATAACTGGTAAAGGTGCCCCTCAGATGGGACAGCCTAAACAAAGACCACCCAGATCTATACCAAGTACTGCTAACAATCAAGATGGTGGTTTGTTAGTTCCGATGTATAGAACTCCACCTTTTTATGGAAATTGGCCGAACGATACAATCGGTATGGGAATTAAAAAAAAAAGAAAAGCTCAGAAAAAGGGCGAAGGTCTACTATTAGGCAAGAACTCACCCTTCAAAAACGTCCCTCTTCTCAACATTCTGTTGTAAAACCCGAATTCCATAAGAATGTCCCATTAAGTAATTATGATTTAATAAAATGGTGTAAATATCTGAATATCCCAATTAATGATGTATTGTCAAGAGATGAAAATGTTCCTCACAATCATAGACAGGCTCTATTCATTTACAATCTTGAACCGAGTTATATGTCAGGGAGTCATTGGGTGGCTAATTATGTTAAGGACAAAGTCCTCAATTACTTTGATAGCTTTGGTTTGCCTCCCTTCCAAGAAATGGTCAATCACGCGAGAAAAAAGAATTTAACATTGCTTCATCAGAACAATCAAATACAAAATTTACTGACGACAACATTTGGTTACTTCTGTTTATACTTTTTAAATGAGATGAACAAAGGGATATCATATTTTAATCTATTGAAAGTGTTTGACATACATGATACAATAAAGAATGAGAAATTCTTAGAACGGTATTTTAAAAATATCTAACTCATATATATATATGGTAAAATCATATTGTGTGAAAGAAAAAAGAGTCACTGAATGTCTACCTGGTAGTGAAAGATTTGTTAGAGCCAAAAACGGACGAATGATGATGGAATGTGTATGCGCTTCTTGTGGTATTACAAAGACTAAATTCGTTAAACAAAAACAGGGAAACTAGTACAGCCCTCTCTTGGAGGGGGCGTACTAGATACAGTAGCATCGACTGGTACTGATTTATTGATTCACCACGGTATTCCTTGGCTTGGAAAAAAGGCAGTTGAAATGGGAAGATATTATGGATCAGAAGCATTGAGAAACCCAAAACTGCAGAAAAAGGCTATCGATTATGCTCTGGATAAGTTGAATCCAATGATTCAAAATGTCGGAAGTCAAGCTCTTGATCAATTATCAACCAAAATTAGACCAAATAGAAAGTATAAAACCGACAGAAAGGATTTGGATGGCGCTGGTGTTGATATCCATAAACTAATTGGGAAATTACCGACACCAAAGGCTGGATGGACTCCTGGAAAGTATAAATACATGGGGGCATATAACCCTCTCGATAAACAGTTAGAGTACGATAAAAACACTGGAGAGGTCACCAAGTGGCACGTACAACCTTACAATGAAGTTGATAGAATATCAGCTCATCATGATATTTGTTATGACATGGGGAAGGACAAAGGTGAATGCGACAAAGTAATGGTCAAGTCATTGGATAAAATACCTTATGGACAGATGCCAAAATGGGGACAAACAGCACGATTTCTAATCAACACAAAACAAAAACTAGGTCTTGGTGTAAGACAAAGGAAGACAAAAAACGTGAAAGGCCGTCGAGTGAAGAAAACTGGCAAGAAAAATTAGCTGATGAGCTTCATAAACCGATAAAGCGTAAGTTCACCCGGCGGCGGGTAATTGTAAACCATATTGACGAGACATGGTGTTCAGATATCGTTGAGATGCAAAAATTCAGTCGATGGAACGCTGGCTACAGATATCTTCTTATGGTTTTAGATGTATTCTCTAAATACGGTTGGATCATTCCTTTGAAGGATAAAAAAGGTGAAACCGTTGCTGAAGCATTGAAAACCATTTTAAAAGAAGGCAGAAAACCGGAATATCTTTGGACAGATAAAGGAAAAGAGTATTATAATAAACATGTTAAGGAACTACTGGATAAGAATAAAATAACCTTGTACTCAACTGAGAATGAGGAAAAGTCGTCAGTTTGTGAAAGATGGAACCGTACAATCAAAACCAAGATGTGGAAGCAGTTTACTGTTCAAGGTAATACACAGTATCTTGAAATGTTACCCAAATTAGTGAAACAGTATAACAATACCAGACATTCAAGCACAAAGATGACACCTACAGAAGCAAGCAAAAAGAAAAATGAAGGAGTTGTTTACTTTAATCTGTACGGTGATATGGAAACATCAAGACAAAAACCAAAGTTCAAAGTCGGTGATAAAGTAAGGATAAGCAAATACAAGAGAAAAGTCTTTGATAAAGGCTATACTGAAAATTTTAGTGAAGAAATGTTTACCATTGATAAAATCCAATATACGAATCCAATAACTTACAAACTAAAGGATCTCAGAGGTGAAGACATTCAAGGGAGTTTTTATGAACCTGAATTATTATTAGCAAAGCAACAGGTATTCCGTATCGACAAAGTTATTAGGAGAGATTACAAGAAGAAACAAGCTTTGGTGAAGTGGAAGGGGTATAGTGATGAATTCAACAGTTGGATACCGTTCAAGGACTTGAAGGATATATAAAAATAAAAATTATATGTAAACATATATATATAGATGGATACTGAAAATCGGCAGTGGTTCTGCGATATTTGTGAGAGGAACTATAGTTTGAAGAGAAAGGAAAAACATCTTCTAACTAAAGTTCATAAAAAGAATAAAGAACGTTCAGATCGTGAAGAGGCTTACGAAGAATATCTAATACGTCGAGATGAACTATTGATGGAAAATATTAGAGATATGGATTTGGAGGGGTTCGTAGAAAAACGTAAACTTGTTGAAAAACAACTTAAAAAAGAATTTGGTCGAAATTATAAAGTTTCTGAATGAATTGAAACGCATCTTACTTATTTAAAGATATATAGTATATATATAGTGAACGGCACTCAAGCAATTAAAATGCCTAACAAAGACAATAACACACTGAAATTCAACAACTTTCATAAACAGCAACCTGTACCATTTATTATTTATAGCGATTTTGAAGCTATAACAGAGAAAATTCATGGATGTAAACAAGAAGGTAATAAATCATACACCGAAGCCTACCAAACACATACCGACTGCGGATATGGATACAAGGTTGTCTGCTGTTATGATGACAAATATACCAAACCAATACAACTTTATAGGGGTGAAAAGGCTGTATACAAATTCATGGAAAATATTTTAGAAGAAGTGAAATACTGCAAAAGAGTAATGAAAAAATATTTCAACAAACCATTAAGAATGACAGAAGAGAATGAAAAGGAATTCAAAAAAGCAACAACATGCCACATCTGTGATAAAAAATATACTGAAAAAGACATTCGGGTGAGAGATCATTGCCATATTACAGGTGAATTTAGAGGCTCAGCTCACCAAGAATGTAATCTGAAACTTAGAATAAACCCAAAAGAAATAAAAATTCCTGTCATATTCCATAATTTGAGAGGTTATGACAGTCATTTCATTATGCAAGAAATTGGAGCTATTGTTAAGAATAATACATACGCCAAAAACGGAAAAGAAATTAAAATGAATATCAATGCTATTCCACATAACATGGAGAAGTATATGGCTTTTATGCTTGGCAATCATCTAACATTTATCGACAGTTTCCAGTTTATGAGTTCAAGTTTGGATAAATTAGTTAGCAACTTACCAGCAGAAGCTTTAAAGTATACAAGCAAAAGATTCCAAAAAGAAAAATTAAATCTCATGACACGAAAAGGTATTTATCCGTATGATTACATGGACAGTTTTGAGAAATTCAATAAAACAGAATTACCGACTAAAGAAGAATTTTACAGCATATTAAATAATGAGCATATTTCAGATGAAGATTATTGTCATGCTAAGAAAGTGTGGAATACATTTCAATTACAAACAATGGGTGAATACCATAATTTATATCTTAAGTCTGATATCCTTTTATTAGCCGACGTGTTTGAAAACTTCCGAAAGACTTGTATTCAGTATTATAAACTTGATCCGGCTAACTATTTCAGTAGCCCTGGGTTGTCGTGGGATGCCATGTTGAAGATGACTAATATTCAATTAGAACTAATGACAGACATAGATATGTTTCAATTCATTGAAAAAGGCATGAGAGGTGGTATATCTTATATAGCAAATCGATATGGAAAAGCAAACAATAAGTACATGAAAGAATACGATGAGAATAAACCGTCAAATTACATTATGTATCTTGATGCTAATAATTTATACGGTTGGGCAATGAGCCAATATCTCCCTACTGGCGGTTTCAAATGGTTGACGGAAAAGCAGATTAATAAAATCAATTTAGCTCAGTATAATGAAGACAGTAATAAAGGATTGTTAATAGAAGTCGATTTAGAATACCCGAAAGAGTTGCACGATCTTCATAATGACTACCCATTAGCTGCTGAGAGAGTTTGTGTAAACAATAACATGCGGTCTAAGTATTGTAAAAGAATAGCTGCAAAATATAATATATCGACAGGACTAGTACATAAATTAATTCCTACATTAAGCAATAAAGAAAAATATGTTCTGCATTACAGAAACCTGCAACTATATCTTGATCTTGGATTGAAAATAAACAAAGTCCATCGAGTGTTAGAATTCAATCAGTCACCTTGGCTCAAAGAATACATTAACTTCAATACAATAAAACGTGCTCAAGCGAAAAATTCATTCGAAAAAGACTTTTTCAAACTTATGAATAACTCAGTATTTGGTAAAACAATGGAAAACATAAGAAAGCGTGTTGATGTCCGACTTATCACAGATGAAAAGAAATTATTGAAGATGGTGAGTAAACCAACTTATGTAAGCAGTAAGATCTTCAACGAAAATCTAGTTGCAGTGCATAAAATAAAGGAAACGCTCACTTTAAACAGGCCGGCATATATTGGAATGTGTATCCTTGATCTGAGCAAAACATTAATGTATAATTTCCATTATAATTACATCAAAAAAAAGTATGGAAATAAAGCCAAATTATTATTCACAGACACAGACTCATTAACATATGAAATTGAAGCAGAAGATGTTTACCAAGACTTTTGGAATGACAAAGATCGATTTGACAACAGCGACTACCCAGAAAGCTCGCCGTATTTCGATACAACAAACAAGAAGGTAATCGGTAAATTCAAAGATGAAGCTTGCAGTATTCCAATAAAAGAATTCGTCGGTTTGCGATCAAAAATGTATAGCTACATAAAAGACAACCGGAAATGCGAAAAAACAGCCAAAGGAATCAAGAAAAATATAATAAAGAACAACATCAAACATACTGACTACAAAAATGTTTTATTTAAAAACAAGCAAATTAAACATACTATGAAAACTATTAGAAGCAGCAAACATCAACTCGGAAGCTATGAGCTCAATAAAGTGTCACTCAGCTGCTTTGATGATAAAAGATATATATTAAAAGGGGGAAAACAAAGTTTAGCATATGGTCACTATAAAATCAAATGAGTTCATTTTTTTGTCAACCGGAAGATACTTCTGCTCTTTTTATCAAACTGGAACATTTTCTGATATTTTTACACGAAAAAGTAATTTATGGGTACGTTTTTAATTGGTCAATAGAGATCATGTGATATCATGACCTTGTAAAATGGCTGAGTCATTTCCTGTTTTCATCAGACATGTCCAGACTTGTTTCTGAGAAAGACTTCCTGTGGTGTGGAATCACGTGATTGAATAATGCGTTGGATGCATCATGAGATACAACATATAGTATCCAAATCCAATCAATTCAGCCCATGTAATAAAATACATATAGTTACCCATAAAATGAAACCAGCATCGCAAAAAGAAACTTCCCCTCTTGATCGCTAAAGCGATCAATTCACTGCCTCACAAAAGCTCCGCTTTTGTTCCCCAATGCTTAAAAAATGGATCTTGTATATAGTTATCCATAAAATGGAACCAGCATCGCAAAAAGAAACTTCCCCTCTTGATCGCTAAAGCGATCAATTCACTGCCTCACAAAAGCTCCGCTTTTGTTCCCCAATGCTTAAAAAATGGATCTTGTATATAGTTATCCATAAAATGGAACCAGCATCGCAAAAAGAAACTTCCCCTCTTGATCGCTAAAGCGATCAATTCACTGCCTCACAAAAGCTCCGCTTTTGTTCCCCAATGCTTAAAAAATGGATCTTGTATATAGTTATCCATCACATGACTCCATCACATGACTCCATCACATAATGTCATCACATAATGTCATCACATAATAAAGCGCCCATCGCTCTTAGCTCTCTTCGAGAGCTAAGAGCTCTTCCCACCAAGGCGCTTTTTGCAATAACGACCCCCCCCATCCCCGTGCGTCGTCTTTGAATGTATTGCTACGCAATCATTCAAATACTTAGCATGCCGGGGGGTCTATTGCCGTGATTGAGCCATGTGATGGAATCATGTGATAAAAAAAAACATATAGATTTCATCTAATGGAAATAGTAGTTACAGAGTTGGCTTGGTTTTAGAACACTTTCAAAGAAAGTGGTCTAGAACCGCCAACTCTATAACTACTTATTTATCCGCGGTAAATTGCTCGGATTAGCAAAAATATACTGGTGTAACTGTACTGAAAGCAAACATAACTATGAGTCTATATTGGAGTGAACCTTCTCACTTTGAAGTGTAACGGGTAGGAACATGGTGAGTCTATACCAAGGGGGCGGGGGGGGGAGGCGGAAGAGGAAGGCATACGTGATGTTAATTTTAGCATTTCTTAGTAAGATTACTGGGGGAATAATAATTCAGGGAATTGTCTGCGTTGTATATTCGTCCCATTCCCACCACCACAATCTGTAAATGAAAATGTTGCATCTGAACATGTCACAGAGCGCACGCCGACATCTCCGCAAAGTGTCGCCAACCCCTTGGTCTTTTATCTTAGCCTGTAAGTGGTACACAGTGTTCTTCTTCATAACAATCGGGTTATCAAACGAAACTGTAAAACCATAATAACCAAACAATTCAAGCTCATATCTTTCTGAGGAAAACTGCCCGGCTTTGACCGAAACAGATCTACTCAAGCCTTCTTTTATCTCTAGTTCCACCGTCGTGACATTATTTTCACTGCCAAAGAGGCGCAATCCATGTAATAAAATATCGTTGTCCACGGACAAATTAATGCAGTCAGTCGAGGAAAGAGAACCACCTCGATGAACCACTGAGTTAAATCTACTACATCGTTGCAACGGAGGACCAGATCTCTTGGCTCCTGGAAATTCCACGGGGAACTTCAACACACAGTTAAAGTGTTTCACCAACTGGATGATTTCTTCTGTCATTAAAATTCCACTGTCCAACACAACATTAGCAAAATCTCTTTGTTGCATTGCTGGAAAACGTATTCCTTTGACTATTTGTTCTCCAAGAATTCTTCTTTTTTGTTTTCCATCTGCTTGTAAACTTCTCCGCTCGCATTCTTTCGTTGCCCACAGCTCAACCCCTTTAAACAGTTCTATTTCTGCAATCGTCAGTGTTTCTCTTAAAACTATTGCTTCAAGTAAGGACCTCTCAATTGTCACAAATCCGTCCGATTTCACCGCCGCTTCTGTCTGTTCATCGATCACTTTCCAGCATCGATCCACCAGGTTTTTCTCTTCATATTTCTCCGCAGATGGCAGGATGCTCAAAACGTTTGACGGATCTAAATTATTTTGTAGATATTCCGTGCATTTCTCAGCGAGTGAAGGGACCATGTATTTCTTCGCCAAGTATAACACTCCCATCACATTACCTCCGCTCAAGTTCACTTCATCGCTGTACAAGTAACGAAACAACTCCAACAGACTCTCGTACTCACAGTCAGGCAGTTCAATAGAGTCTCTCGCCTCCGCCAGCTCACCGTAAAACATGGCTTCAAACACAGGACTGCCAATCGACAGCACAAATTTGTGAGCTAAAATCACTTCCTTACTTTCACTTTCACCATCGCCCTTACGAACCAGAAACTTCACATCGCTGAAGAGATCTTTGTTGAGCATAAACTTGGTTCTTTCTCTGACAGTGGCCCTTTTTGTTTGCCAGTTTTTCTCGGCGTCAGACATGGCTTCAGAGCTACTGAACTGAATTTGCGTGGAATGAAACAAAGTTTTAACGCACTCTGGGAAATACAGTTTACTGTATGGACACAGAAGTGGGTGCAGCTAGGGGCAGCGGTACTCCAAAAAATTTCCATATTAAATTACCTAGGAGGAATACAATCACACGATCACTTAGCGTGACCGAGCAAATACCGAGTGAAAACCAAGCGAGGTACCATTTGGTTCAAAATTCACCCATAGTGCATGCTAGGGGCGATAGAAATTGTGAAAAACGTCTATTAATAAGGACCTTGTAAATGTAGGGGCTCATTATTTAGTCCGTAAAAAAAATAACGTATGGAGTTTCATTTTATGTAAAGCAGTGCTGACGTAAGTGGACCTCACTACTGAATTGCAAACAGATATTGAAGACCTACACAGCTGTTAAATAAAAATCCCGGGGGGTACCCACTAGATGGGTATGTGCCGCTGCGAAGGGTTCTGATTTTCAAGCATTTTAGCCTGGAAAAAAAACGGGAATTAGAGAGTTTGGGTCTGGAATGTCATACGTCGGAAAACTGATCAGTGGTATGAGGAATTTAGTCAAGAATAGGAATTGACTTTTGCCGAGTCTTGGATTAGGGTAGGTTTTAAGGGTTGCATAATGCAGCTAAACGTGGTCTGGTATAGTGTAAGAGTTTTTAGTCCTAACGGCATACCCCCACTCAACAGTTCCAGAGTGTCTTCTCCAGATAAACATGTGGTCCACCTGCAGAACCCGAGGCGAGAATTTAGCGTCACGTGATTGAATACGTTTAACTGGCCGAGCACAAGCAAGATGCCCCTTTGACGGATGTCGAGTGTCGAAACATAGTTCATAGTTGTGGTTTTGCGTTGATATTACCTTTCACGACTCTAGAACGTAGACTTCATTTCGTATTGAAAGCATTTGTTCTAATCAAGAGCAGCTGCAAAGCATAACGCTAATTGCCTTAACTACTAGTCTAGTGGAGTAATTGTAACGATTTTCAAAATTAACCAAATTCTGCCATTTACTGAAAAATTCCATTTCTTACAGTTTTAGGACAGTACTTTATATATTTTTTTGTTTTTTAAACACGGATGGTGTTGTAATAGGTACAGTGGAATCTAGAGAAATGATGAACAAAAGTTCACAGTACTGCGTGGCACTAATTCAGTTGAAAATATTCAAAAAAAAAGGTAGTGAAGTGCCAAAGAAAGTTTTTCAAAGCCAAACGTTTCGGGCTTAGCCCTTCATCAGTGGCTGATGAAGGGCTAAGCCCGAAACGTTTGGCTTTGAAAAAAACTTTTTTGGCACTTCACTACCTTTTGTTTTTAATATTTTCACAGTGGAATCTAGCCTTTGCAGAGACGTCTCCTATTTCCTTTCACGTCCGCGAGCAGGCTAAGTGAAATCCAGCTTTACCCCAGATAGACTATCATAATGTTCCGTTATATCAGTATCAACTCAAGCTCCAACTCGAAACCTTAATATTAACAATTCCGCCAATTTATGACGACCATACATGCGCAGGATAATGTTCAATCTTTGTGGGAAGCGGGAAGAAAAATAACAAGTCACTTCGTGTCTTGCCCAAGCACCTGTCGGGATAGAGAATTGTGAGAGTGGCGCGGAATGGGGATGGGCCCACTCAAGGGGTGTGGGTAAACATTGACGAAATAAAAAATTGGAAAAGCTTGTTTACTTTCGACTTTCTACTACAAGCAAACAAGGGGGTTAGTTTCTAAAAAAACTGTGGTGCTACGTCGGTGGGAAAGTGAAACACAAGGATTTATCAACTGAGTTGATACGGTAAATTGGCCACCATAAAGAAATTAGGGTGAATTTACCTTAACAACTCAGTTCATAAATTCAAGTTTTGTGTTTCAACTACAAGGACAGAGTAGACTATCTCAGAGACCGTCCAGCGAGACGAAAACCACGTAGGTGGAATCACGGTTGCCGCCGCACGAAAACTCGAGGCTGGCCAGGTGTGATCAGAGGAGAAAAGGGAAAAAATGACAAAGCTGGAAACTAGTGCCAAGCGCGGACATTTTACTTATTCAGTGCGGGACTAGGAAAAACATTATGGAACTCCTACAATATCCGCTAGTGTTGCAGCAAGTGGGTTACAGCAAGAGAGGATAAAAATCCTCTCTTGGTTACAGCCCTTCCCTTTGTCGGGATTCTTGTTATAAGCAGACCTATCGGATGGCATTTTGTAAAAAACACCAGTCTATGTCATATGAAACCTTAAAATGTTTGGTCGCACATGCTCGAAGGATGCAGAAAATAGCACATCAGAGAACCTAGATTTTACATACTTTCCTTCTATTGTGACACGGATTTTGCTAAAGGAATTATCGTGTTTAAATAACGTTATTGGTCAACCAATTAATCTGGAATTTTAAATTTTCCGGGGGGGGGGGACAAGCTTCAACCCCGTAGGCTGTCGGCCCCATGTTTTTCAATTTTCTGCGTAGGTGGCTTTAACTGCTGTTCTAACTTTTAAGTCCGTGGATAAAAATCCTAAAGCGTGACTACTCGAATCAAAGCCAATGATCAGTATTCTCCTGTGGTGCTGTTTATTATTCTGTACAACGTGGTTCTAACTTTTAAGTCTGTGGATAAAAATACTTGGTAAGGGTGACTATTTGAAAATAAAAGATAATGAGCAGTACTCTCCCTCTCCTATGGCGCTGTTTATTATGCTGTATACAGTGGTTCTAACTCTACGGATGAAATCTTAGTGTGACTACACAAATGAAAGCTATTGAAGTACGCATCTTCACAATATTCTGTGATACGAATCCGGTTTCCAACTTGTGCGATCTTGTAAAGTATTCAGGTTTAGATGCTAAACAGTAATTCAGGAAACTGGCCTCGTCCAATGCTGGTTCCATTCCCAGAGTACTTGCTATTCATGAAAGTAACTGTTACATCCGAACATTCCACAGATTTGAAGCCACTTCCTCCACCAAGCGAGTCAGGGCCAGTGATTAAAGCTTCTATGGAGTATGTAGTGTATTGTTTTAGAAAGAGTACGGTGTCAAGAATCACCTCAAATCCATAATACTGTCCCCGTTTGCCATGCAAAATCTCGGACGAAAACCATCCCACTTTGGATGCCAAAACGGATTTATTCTCGGCGTTTTTAATCTCCAGTTTAACCCAGTAACTGTTTATCTCGCTGCCAAAAAGGCCAACACCACGTAACATAACATCTTTATCTGTGGAAAAGTTAATGCAGTCTTTCGAAGAACCGTAGTTCCAGCTTCTGCTCGCAGTCACGCACCCAAATCTACAACATCGTTGAATGTCGCCCATAAATCCTGATCTTTTGATGTCTGGGAATTCCACGGGGCAATTTGACACTGAATTTATATGTTGGATTACACTGACGATTTCTTTTGTTGTTAAAATTTTGCTGTCTAAGGCTACCGCGGCAAAGTCGACTTGTTCCATCGTTGGAAAACGTAGGGCTTTGATTATTTGCTCGCCAAGAACTTCCCTTTTTGTTTTTCCATCTGTCGTCAAGCCTTGCCTCTCACATTCCATGTTTGCCCATAAATCTACCGCGCAAAACAAGTCCACTTCTTTAATGTTCAAAGTGTCCCTAACGACTACTGCTTCAAGTAAGGATCTCTCAATTGCCATAAATCCGTTGCCTGGTTTTATAGCGTCTTTCGTCTGTTGATCGATAACTTGCCAGCATCGATCCACCAGGTTTTTCTTTTCGGATTTAAGCGCCAATGGCAAGACGCTGAAAACATTTGAAGGATGTAAGTGATTTTGCAAATATTCCGTGCATTTATCAACGAGTGAGGGCACCATGTACTTCTTAGCCAAGTATAACACACCCATCACATTACTTTCGCTCAAGTTCACTTCATCGCTGTACATGTAACAAAACAACTCCAACAGACTCTCGTACTCACAGTCAGACAGTTCAATAGAGTCTCTAGTCTCCGCCAGCTCACCGTAAAACATGGCTTCAAACACAGGACTTCCAATCGATAGCACAAACTTGTGAGCTAAAATCACTTTCTTAGAGCTTGAATCACCAGCAGTCTTACGAACCACAAACTTCACATCGCTGAAGAGATTATTGTTGAGCATAAACTTGGTTCTTTCTCTGATGGTGGTTCTTAATGTTTGCCAATTCTCCTCAGTAGCAGACATGGCTTTTTATCGTTTTTGACAGTGTCAAAAAAGACAGAAAGCTCGTGCAATTGAGGTTATCGGTGCGCTTTCGTCAACAGCAGAGGAGACGGAGCTTTGAAATAAATCCATGCTCTGATTCGGGTATCGAATATTCCAAAACATCAAAAGCATTTCCATATTAAATTACTGATGAGAATTGAAGACAATGGAATTGTCTTGAACCGGATTAAAAAGACATGGCTTTGACTATTACAAGACAATGGAAACCGCGAAAATTAACCGCTTCTGTATACAGCTTTACGGAATATCATTTTGTGAAGTATGTGCGTGTTCGTAAAGAAACCACGCTACTTCTGGGCTCTATTAAGTTGTTCGGGCGTCTTTTAAGAATTTCCGTTCGCCAGCGAGGTCAAGTTAAAAACCTCATTTTAATGTGCCCGCATCCCTAGACGCTGAAAATCGCTAAGGGAAGGTACGTTTTTTCTTGGGGGGGGGGGGGGGGGAGGGCTGGGGCCTCCGAGGGGAGGGTCATCAGTGAAAGTGAGCACCAAAAGGGGAGGGCCATACCTCATGTGAGCTATTCAAGGGAGGGTCACACATCTTTTCCAGAATTTTTTAATGAGAATTTTTGTGATGTTGCTTTCCATTATTCTTACAGATTAAGTTTTTCTTTTCACCTACTTTGATTTAATTTGGTGTTTTATTATAGGTACTAGGCTGCATTTGTACATGTATATTATGCCATGGCACATAGTTTTTCTCGAAGGACTCGTGTCCTTTGGCGTCCGTATCGAGAAGTACTTGACTCAGGTATCGTTTCTTCAGCTTCTTGCTGTTGGCTATCCGCTTCCTGATCTCCTGAGTTGTTTATTTCTGAAGAGTTACTAGTAGATTCAACAATACGCTCTACCCTGTCAAAGTTAACGGCACTGTAGTCTGTGATCAAACAACCGTTGCCGAGACTCTAGCATGTCACTTTGCCACCCTTGCCACCCTCCCCTCTTACATTAGTAGAGGGGATTTTTCCCCTCAGCTACTACAGTTTTGACACGTTAATAAAGTTATTATTATTATTATTATTATTATTATTAAATGTAGGAAATATTTGTTTTTGAGAGGCAGATTTCGCATGCTAAACAAATAAACCTTTCTGTTAAAATAACCAACAGCAATGTCGGCTAGTCGGAGAAAGAAGCGCGTGTATTTTCCCTTAGATATTTTATGTTCAAAACTTTTATAACACTCAAATGCTTCCATATTCAAACTTCAGCTATAAAATGTAAATATCCCACACTGATTGTTCGCATTTTCTTTGTTTCAGCGTGCACACATTCAATATCGAGATATATTCATATTCAAACACTTTGCGTTCACAAGTCAAACGTTCTGAGGTTTCTACAGCATGGAACATACCATGTAGTAGTGAGGGGAGGGTCGCACTTTTGTCAGTCACCTAAAGGTGGGGGATCAGGAGTGTTTTCATTAAAACGCAAGGGAGGGCCAACACTTTTTTGGGAAAAAAAATCCCAAAATTCCCCAGCCTTCCCCTCCCAAGAAAAAACGTACCTTCCCTAATATTCGCCTAGTTTAGAGGCATAATAGCCTCACACGCAGTCGTTTTTACGGGAGTCATAGGGCAGGGGGGTAATATGACTCCCCTAAAAACGACTGCTTGAGAGGATACAGGCATAATGACGACGAAAAAATTACGTTTATGTATTTATTGGACTTAAATGTTAATATTCCTCGCAACGGTCACACAGTTTGTCTGGGCGCCCTGTGGTTAAACTGAAAGTCGCCGCTAATAATAATAAATAATAATAAAAACAATCTTTAAAGAGGAAGCGCCCGTCACGTAAATCAAGTCAAAGGTGACCACGCTAATAATGTTGGGGTTTTTAAAACGTTTGTTTCATTTGTCATTTGAATTCGTAGGTTTATAGTGTCCCCAATAAGAACTGCTGTGCTAAGGGAAGGTACGTTTTTTCTTGGGGGGGGAGGGCTGGGGAATTTTGGTATTTTTTCCCCAAAAAAGTGTTGGCCCTCCCTTGCGTTTTAATAAAAGAACTCTTGACCCCCCCACCTTTAGGTGACTGACAAAAGCGCGACCCTCCCCTCACTACAAAATGGTATGTTCCATGCTGTAGAAACCTCAGAACGTTTCGCTTGTGAACGCAAAGTGTTTGAATATGAATATATCTTGATATTGAATGTGTGCGTGCTGAAACAAGGAAAATGCGAACAATCAGTGTGGGATATTTACGTTTTATAGCTGAAGTTTGAATATGGAAGTACTTGAGTATAAAATATCTCAAGTTTTTGAACATAAAATATCTAAGGGAAAATACACGCGCTTCTTTCTCCGACTAGCCGGCAATATGGAAGTATTTGAGTATAAAATATCTCAAGTTTTTGAACATAAAATATCTAAGGGAAAATACACGCGCTTCTTTCTCCGACTAGCCGGCATTGCTGTTGGTTATTTTAACAGAAAGGTTTAGTTGTTTACCAAGCGAAATCTGCCTCTCAAAAACAAATATTTCCGACATTTCCGACAGGGTAGAGCGCATTGTTGGATCTACTAGTAACCGTTCAGAACTAAACGACTCAGGAGATCAGGCAGCGGATAGCCAACAGCAAGAGGCTGAAGAAATGATACCTGAGTCAAGTACTTCTCGATACAGACGGAAAAGGACACGAGTCCTACGAGAAAAACTATGTACCATGGCATAATATACATGTAAAAATGTAACCTAGTACCTATAATAAAACACCAAATTAAATCAAAGTAGGTGGAACGAAAAACTTAATCTGTAAGAAAAATGGAAAGCAACATCATAAAAATTCTCTTAAAAAAATTCTGGAAAAGATGTGTGACCCTCCCTTGAATAGCTCACATGAGGCATGGCCCTCCCCTTTTGGTGCTCAATTTCACTGATGACCCTCCCCTCTGAGGCCCCAGCCCTCCCCCCCCAAGAAAAAAACGTACCTTCCCTAAATACTCCGACACTTAAAGTTATATAACTTTTTTATTAATTGATTTAAATACTTTCATATTTGTAAATCGAACTGCAACTCAAGTATGCGTTCTTACAGCTATTAAATAAACGAAAAAATCTTTAAAAATGCATTTATCTTTTAAGAGATGCATTTATCTTTTAAGATTATTTCGTTAATTTAATAACTGGAGCCTCTGTTTATATATTACATTTCACTTTTTTGGCATAAAAAGTCAGCCCGGGTAGGTGATCTTAATTGTTGATTTGGGAAAAAGTTGTCCCCCGGTGGGGATAGGAGGGTGGCAGGTCGTCCCGCTAACAGGGCCAACTGTGAGTTTCTAACTGAAGTAAACGGTTTGCTGTGTTTTGTAAAGGAATGTACGAAAGGTTAGCACTGGTAGCCCGGGTAAACGGGCGCTCCTTTATTCCCGGGCTTTTCTCCACATAAACAGGTTTAATGTCATTTTTCTTGAAGTGTTTTCGCGATATTACACCGAAAATAACAATTCAGGAAATTGCCCGAAAGTTACACTCGATGCACTTTCTGGATAGCCACTGTTAAAAAATGTAAATGATACACCTGAACACGAAACCGAGCTAACACCAAAGCTGCCATAAACCGAACAAGGCCCTGTTATTTTAGCCTTAAGGCAGTAGATGTTGTTTTTCTTGAAACCAACGGGTATGTCCAACAAAACTTCAAAACCACAGTAATTACCAAGACTGCTATGTAAAAGTTCCGAAGAAAACTGGTCGTGTTTGGACGCTAAAACTGATTTACTAATTGTTTCCTGTATCTCCAGATCCAAGGAGAAACTGCAGTCCTCACTGCCAAACAAGCAGAGACCGTGTAGTGATACATCCCTGTCAACAGAGACGTTGATAACATCAATAGGGAAAACGTAACGATAGCCATTCAAAGAACTAAATCTACAACATCGTAACATTTTCCCACCACATCCAGACCTTTTCGTGCCTGAAAATCCTACTGGAGTATTTAAACTGGAGGCCGATCTAAAGTATTCCTCGACACTGCAGAACTCTTCTGTCGTCAAAATTTCGCTGCACAGAACTACACCTGCGATATCTTCTAATTCCATTGTTGGAAAACGAATTTCTTTTACTATTTGTTCTCCGATTATCATTCTTTTCATTTTACCGTCGGCTGTTAAGCCTTGTCTTTGGCATTCCTTTGTTGCCCACCGGTCAATAGCTTTAAACAGCTCTATCTCTTCAATATTCAAAGTGTTTCTCGCGATTATTTCTTCTAGTAGCGATCGCTCAATTTTCACAAATTCGTCTGATTTCATAGCCTCTTCTGTCCGTTTGTCGATCACTTTCCAGCATCGATCCATCAGGTTTTTCTCTTCATACCTCTGAGCAAATGGCAGGATACTGAAAACATTTGATGCATCTAAATGATCTTGTAGATATTTCGTGCATTTCTCAGCAAGTGAAGGCACCATGTACTTCTTCGCCAAGTATAACACTCCCATCACAGTACTTCCGCTCAAGTTCACTTCATCGCTGTACATGTAACGAAACAACTCCAACAGACTATTGTAATCACAGTCAGACAGTTCAATAGAGTCTCTTGTCTCCGCCAGCTCACCGCAAAACATGGCTTCAAACACAGGACTGCCAATCGACAGCACAAACTTGTGAGCTGGAATAACGTCCTTTCTTTCAAGTTCACTATCGCTCTTACGAACTGCCACAAATTTTACATCGCTGAAGAGATCATTGTTGAACATAAACTTGGTTCTTTCTCTGATGGTGGGTCTTTGTGTTTGCCACTCTTTCTCGGCAATAGCCATGATCACTGAACTAAAATAGACTGAATCAAGAACGCTTCACTTTTCCGTATTTATACACAAAAACATCGAAAACATCGAGATTGTCTACAGACGAAAACGTATTCAATGTACCATGCGCCAAACATTAAAAGGACAAAAGAAATCTGTTTCAATAGCCAATCGAACAACGGGTGACGTCTACGAGTGTTTATTTGACCTTTGTAATTATAATGCCAATGAAAGCGAACCGCATATGAAATACTCATGTAGCTTTCTCTCATCAGCTGCTTAAGTTGATATCATTAACTGCGATGGTCGTCATCTCTTCATATAATGCCAATGTTACGTATTTCGAGCGTCACGAATGACCGTTGCGTGCGAGACAGCGAAATTATAAGGGTTTGTATACACGCAATCACTAAAACATGTCACGGAAGCAAGATGAGGCATTTTTGTTGTATTTTCCTCTTTATTTAACTCAGGGGGATTGAGATTGAGAAATTTGTTTGGATTTTCGTCATTGTACTGTAGACATTTTTGCATTTTAAAAAATATTCACGTGTTCATTCACTCATCAGTTCAAAGAGATTTAATGGGGAAAAAACTTCAAAATTAGCATGAGAATGACAGAAAAACAGAGAACACGACTTTCAACTATATAAAGCGTTTTTAGTTGACGAATGAATTGCTTAACCCCCAGGGGACTGAGGGGGGGGGGGGGGGGAGGGGGTTTTTCTACATAACCTCCACCGACGCAGAAATTGTTGTATTTACCTTCATTTAACACATTGAAACCGTGTAACCCTATTCTCTCTCAAAACACTTCAAATCACCCTAAAAGGCCATTAAATGGCAATTAATACAACACAGAAACAACGTGAACCATTTATATTATAAATTATTTCGCGTTTATGGCATTTAAAGCGTCTTAGTTGCATTTTCCATACAAACTCTTATATTTTGCCGACTCATAATATATGCAAAAAAGAACAGGCTAATATATGCGCTCCTCTCATAGTGAGCTTGGGCGACCTGTGGTCCAGATACTTACGTAATGGTTTGGACATAACTCAGGGCGAAACGAACCATAGGTCGGAAACTTTTTATCAGAGTTGAAGACATGTTGATATGCTTTTTACACGTGTTTGATACGAAAGATATGTTATAAATCCATGTTTTGAAAAGTCGTGCAGGGTGGTTTATACGATGACCAGCTTCTTTATTCCATTTTATAGTGTAAATTTCAGGTAAAAATTACATCAGCCTTTTTTAAATTGCACATGACAGACGGTCTTTGGCCTGTAATCTTTGGCCACAAGGAAAAGTAGAAAGCAAGAGCCAGAAGAAAGTGGCTAAGCCCCAGTATCATTATACAAATTCTCCTTAGTGGTCTCCATACATTTTGTTGATTGCTAGTTGGAAAAACTTGTTTTTAAAAGATCAAGACAATTCACCTTCCATGGTCATTTCCTTAATTCTCATGACCTGTAGCTGTAAGTGTTACAATACATTGATAAGAGGAAGAGAAACTTCATGCTGATCACTACTGAGCCTAAAGGGTTAATGTAGAAATCAAACGCATGGCGGTTAAAAAGCAACTGAGTCTGGCTTTTTTTCCAAATCACTAAGCCCCTCATCCTCACGGCATAACATTTTTTTGGCTCACTCGGTCTCGCAGGACAAAACATTTACCTCTGGAAACCAAGTAAATGGCAACCAGCCTTCGACTTTTCGCTGTCTGCAAATAGGTTCGACTTTTCGTACGAAAATTTGTCAATCATCCATCTTCTTTGGCACTCTTGACAAATTTTCGCACTACTGTGAATGTTTCTTTTTTTACAGCTACGCCTCTTTTTCTTTTCTTAGATATTTTAATTATATGTTAGAGTAGTTTGAGATAAACAGAAAAACGTACATTCTAAGGCAGTGACTTTTTCTTACTAGTTTGCCATGTCGTGCTTCACCTCCATTCAGGTCACTCTGGGACGTGTGTCTCCATAACACGACTTCCAGCATAAAATATCACCAGCACAGTTTATAAATGCGCTATGTAGTCCTTCTCGAGTTCTGTTCAGCTCAAATGGTTTGCAGACGCAAGAAATCGTTCACAGAGGAATGCGCCCACATACACGACCCTAAAACTCTTAAAACCTAGCGCTACACAAACACCTCAAAATCTGGACCTTTCAGTTCTTTTTCTGTAAAAGGCTCCTAAAATACTCGTTGCTAAAACCTTGCTTAGTCTCCGTGTCACTCTTGGCCTCAGTCTTGTCTTTTTCTTCACTCGTCGAAGCCGAGCTCTTTGCCGAGGGAGCTGGCGCTGAGGATGCAGGTCTCTGAAGAGACCTAGGCAGGAGTTGCAACTGGGTTCGTGCGCGTCCACGACTGAAATACGAACAGAAATCTAAATCAATAATTGTGATTTTATTGCCTGAGTTGGGACTAAAATACCTAAATGTATTAGCAGGTATATCGTCCTTAAGAGACCCTAGTTTCTCGGACCATCCAAGGATGCGCAGAACGTATGCGCAGTATCAAAAGGAGGCATCGTCTTTAAGAAACGTCTTTGGCTACGGAGGCCCGGGATGGAAAAGGATTCCACCTTGAAAAAGTCGGGCAGACGTTTTTAAGTTTTCTCCTGGGCCGGTAACAAACTGATTGTGGATCGTTCTTCATTTGAAAATCTGAATAGTGGCAGATTGTCATATTTTAAGAAAAAAGATGACACATTCGATATCGTCTAGGAGCATGCAAGGTACTTGGATGAAATTTTGGTAACTTTTTGAAAAAAAAGGACAATCACCATGTCAGCACCCCTTTAAGCCGCGCCTTAACATAAAAACAAGAGTTCAAACTCTCGGGCTAGTTTAACTTGAAGTCTGTGTAGCAGGCCGAAGTTCGAAATTGGAGGGAGGGTGTGTGTGTGTGGGGGGGGGGGGGGGTGGACTTGTACCTCATACACCCTCCAAGAGTTTGAATCAGCACGAAATGGTCCAATAGCAATCAACACTTAACAGTTCTCCACCAACTCTTAATGCGGCCTCATCGACTCCTATGCCCTCATACAGCTTGCATTCTTGTCAATTTATTCTCTGGTATAGGCTATGGCACGCGATACATACGAATCAAGGTTTGATGTTAGTGACTCGTTTTCGGCATACAAATTTAAAGAACAAATTATAATTCAAGGAGTCTAGGAGAACTTCTCATACAGTCACGTGTGCATACCTTCCTGGCTGCTCCGTTGCTCGCTGCTGTTGGTCGGCCCCAGCTTGCCTGGGTTTTCTGGACGGAGGATTTGACAAAGCAACTGATATCTGCCTGTCTCCAAGCTGGCTTCCATCCAGCGCTACTATGGCGGCCGACGCCCCGGTCTGAGAACAAAGAAATGACATTAGGGACCGTTCATTTTTTCTGGGGTAGGGGGGCTGGTGGTATTTGATGGGTAGTACCTGTAAAATATAATGACCCCCCCTCTAAATTAGAAAATTTTTTACCTGGCCCCCCCTTGTAGTCCTAAATATTTGAGATGACCCCCCCCCCCAAAAAAAAAAGAAAGAAAAAGGGATCAAGTAAATCTAAAACTTATCAAGCTGAAAATAAATTTAACAGTCAATTTTAACACTCAAGTCCTGCAGGAGTAAATGTCTTTATTCAGACAAGCACTAAAGGTAGTTTTCTGGTAGGGGTTCCAGAGGTATCTTCCCCTGGAAAATGTTGAAAATTTAGAGATGCCCTAATGCAATTTGCTGCATTCTGAAGTACATAAATAGACAATTCATACCAGTTTAAGCATTATTTTGGACATTGTTATCAGTTGTTCAGTTGTTTAAGAATCAGATTAGCAGAGGGCAAAAGAGAGCTGACATTTCCCTGGCTGTAATGAAACAGTTCATGGGGTAGAGTAGCTGTTGGGTGCATAACGGAGTAGGGGGGTCCGGGGGCATTCTCCCCCGGGAAAATTTGAATTTTCAGAACCTTAGAAACGCTACTTTTGGCCTTCTGGCACTGATGTTTGCATTATTACAGAAGCTGTCACTACTAAACTTACAGGCAATTTTTTTGGTGACCCCCCCTTTACACACCATATTTTTTCGGCTGGCCCCCCCTTTGAAGCCGTATTTTTTTACATGGCCCCCCCTCAAATCCCACCAGCCCCCCCTACCTCATAAAAAATGAATGGTCCCTTAATAAGGGTTATTATCATAAGCAGACATTCAGTCGTGGTCCCAGCCACATTCAAACACCACATTTTTGACCCCCTCTACTATGCACACACTTAGTTGCAGTCCCATCCAAATACAAACACTAACATTTCTCCTCTTCCACAAGCAGACACCTCTTCTAACCAGACACGCAGTTGTGATCCCCCCCCCCCAAAAAAATAAATCAATAAATAAAATCAATAAATAAATAAAGCGTCGAGCGACTGGTTTAAATTTCACTCTCTCTAATCATTCTAGACAACACAAAACGGTCTGCAGTCGTTCCCTATAACGGGGTACTAAGGAAAGCCGCAAAAATTTCAAGCAAAAATTCATCTTTCAAATCGGACGTCTTAATCTCCAGGGAATCAACGAACGCTTTTCATTCAACCAATTTATTCTTCTTTTTTTTACGAATCCATGTTTCCACCAACAAGGTAGCTCCACCGTTCTACATATAAACCACATACTACCCACAATTCCGTGAGTTGCTATGACGAAGGGCTCAGTAATGCTTGAAACGTCAGCTTTTGAGTTTCTTTACCTTACCTTATCAACTCAGCTGATAAATGCAACTTTAGTATTTTACCGAACAGTAACAGCCTCACGTACCTGTTGTTCATACTCTATGTAACCGAATCCTTTGGGTTTCCCAGCCCTGTTGGTTACCAGGCGGATTTCGTTTACTTTTCCGTGCTGAAAAGAAAATCATGTCATTACTGTAGAGCGATTGAGTGCTGTAAAAACAAACACCAAATGAATGTAATTAATCCCACTAATTTCTAGACAATCACAGCACGCGTGAACAAAATAATGGACCAATCACAGCTCGAAGCAAATACATTCAACCTAGTGTCAAGCGCGGGAAAACACGTGCGAGCACTGAAGTCACAATGGGCTTTGACTCTACTTCCGTGGAGTTTTTGGTCAAGCTGGACGCTACCTCGACTGATTGTGCTGTGTTGCGTTTTGTTGTCTGTCTTGTATTGTGTCGTCTTGGAAAAAACGGCCAAAAACTGCTGCAGGTATAAATGCAGCGGCTACTTTCAACACTCAATTAAAAACCTTTCTACCAATGAAACTGATTGCATCTTTTTATCTTGTTCACTCCTAACATCGCCCAAGTTTGAAACTAGATAAAAACTCGCAAATTTTATCTGGTGATTCCTTGAAAAAGAAAGCGAATCACTTTATTCTTCACTACGGCGCCTGTTCACAATCCATCAGTTTCTATCTCTCCATACTCTGATACAGATCACCACAAGTCATTTCGCTCCCGAGATGGCGCAGAGAGAAACCGAGCTGAGCCACAGGTGAGAGAGTTCAGCGATTTTAGGGAAGGTGTAGCGGTGAGATCACGCACATCCGACCAACGTGACTCAGGTTCGTATCACTCATTCGCTCGTGGCTTGAGTTTGTTGCTGGTTCTCATCCTTGCTTCGAGGGTTTCTAATTTCCAGTTTGATCTGGAGTCCGAAGGCCATATGATTGTCCATCAAGACCCTATTATCGTAATACTACAAGCCTGAAAAAAGCATTATAAAAATCTCACCTCTTTGAACAAATTCTCCAAATCTGACTCTTTAATGTCGAACGGAAGATTAGATACAAATAGTGTTTTCTTGTCCAGTGACGTGGGGAACTATTAAAAAAAAAATAATACGTATTGAATTCATTTAGTAGATTTTTATGTAGAACAGTTTACCACTGCATGTACTAAAGAAATGGTATTTATGGTATATCATGCATCAAGCTTGCTTAAAAAAAAAAAAAAAAGATGAGACCAACCTTGAACTGCGTCGGGTTTTTGGATTTGTCAACATAAGGGGATATGAACATGGGTCTTCCTTCCAACTTGGTCCGGTCCATGGATAGAGCCGCTTGAACCGAAGACTAAAGTGAAACAACAACAATTACAAACTCTAAAGCACACAGACGAAGGCTGGTTTATTTCCCCACGATAACCAACGAAAAGCATAAGCACGTTAAAACAACCTGGTGCAACAAAAAGGTATAAAAATTAAAATGAAATAAATCGAATGACAGACGGTCCCGTTAGGAGCAAAACTACAGTTATCTGTGTTAAAAGGTGCTAATTCTAATTTATACAGAGTAGCCTCTTAAAGGAAGCAAGGTCGCTGGCCTGTCGAAGTTTATATAGAGGTGCATAGAGTTACGAAATTTACCATTAAAATTTGGAAAATTGTACAATTTTGTACAAAATTCGCAAAATTTCACAGGGCTTGACATAAATCTAAAATGTTTGCCAAGGAGAAATGAAATGAAATTTTGTAAAAACAACAAGAACAACCTGCTCGTGAGTCAATGACTAGAGAAAATATCACCAGTCTTTGGGGAGGACTCTTTTGTGGGAGTGGGGGGGGGGGGGGGTGGGAAGAGAGGAGGAATGGCTTGTTTTTACCTGGTTTTTGAATTCGACGTAAGCAAATCCTTTTGATCTTCCCATCTGGTTCTTTATCAGCCGAACTTCAGTTATTTCACCAAGCTGCAAATAATATCAAAGAAATCGCCATTTAAAAAGAAATGAAATAAAAACAAACAAACACACAAATGAATAAATAACAACTAAAAAACACAGTTTCCGCGTATCATAAGTGTATCAAATGTTTCGGAACAACAAATCACAAATTTGGCCTAATCCAGTAGAAGCTGGGAGTAGCATCTCATGCAGAGGAGAGCAGCGCTAGTGATAACACTTTCATTTGCTTTAGAGCGCTTTTCAATTGAAACAAACACAAATTACCGAATAAACCAATCAGATCTCGAACGTGCAAGCAAGTCGTGATTGGCTTTGGTTTTACTTCTGATAGATCAACTTAAGTTCACAAGTCAATAGGGAACCTAAGATCCGAGAGCATAAATAACCAATCAATTTCTCATTGTTTGACTAAAACTATCACGAAAGGGTCAAAAAAGGGACCATGCACTGCAAAGATGGAATTCGGCACATAATGATATACATTTTAGCGACTAGGCAGCTTGGACAAAACTCCATACTTTTTCTAGACTAAAAATTTATTTTCTATACATTTTTCACGTCTAGAAAATTAGATGAATGTGATATTTTTATACTTTTACGAACCCTCGATCTAACTGGAAACACACACGGCGAAGTAACAGGGTGACTATGAGGTACGCAGGATTGACGAACAAATGGTATAGGTGATCAAAACATAGTCAAGAAGGAACTTTTCTTCCGGTTATACTTACCGGTAAGAAGGTCTCCTTGAGGCGCTCCTCGTCAATTGAAAACAACAAGTTACTAACAAATACAGTGTTTGGATCTTTTGCGCTATAAATGAGAAATGAAAGAGAATTCTTTAATTGTATTGTAATTTTCTAGTATAGTTGTTGTCTGTCACATTTGTAAATTAGGTTGGAAGATCCTTATTGGGAGACTTAATAAAGTTTATTGTATTGTAGTACTAAATGCCATAATTTCCCCACATTTGCATAAATTTGTATAATTGAGCATGTTATTTGCAGACATTTGCGGCGTTCCGCCCAGTCGTACTTTGCCGACAGTACCAACGTTACAATGTGTAATTTTTGTAACCCTGTAATATTTTGTCTATGTCTAACCTGTCGTGTGCGTGTTTTCCTTCAGTTGATGCCTGCTCTGTCGATGTCCCCTGAGCTGACGAGGGAACGTTTCTTTCTTTTTCAACTAAAACCAAAAAAAGACGTACGGTCAGTTAGTAAACAAAAAAGCCTGTAGTCCAGTCAATCTGTGATATACAGATGAATTTTTTTTTCAAACTCATGCAATTGCGGGCGGTCCACTTAGCAACATACTGAAAATCCCCCAAAACTCGTTCAGGGGAACTAGTCAAGCGGTTTTGCATTAGCAAATTCAGGCCTTTGTCACAGGATTACCAAGTCAAGTAAAATCACATCTCCCAATTCACTTAGGGCGCGTTCTTTTGGGACTATTCCGGAATACGAATGCTCGGAATAGACGGTATTTCTGTTCTTTTGGGAGCGATTCCGTTTTTGGAATGAACGGAATATCATTCCGTTGATTCTGCTCCCGATAGCAGAATGAACAGAATGAAAGGAATACGGTTTACTCGGAATAGACAGAATACGTGTTGTTTTGGGAAATTTTTGGCGGGAAATCCTACGCGGCCGCCCGCGCGTCAGTGCCATAGTAGTCTCAGGTCACCTCCGCCATGGGTAATCCGTTTTCAGAAGGAGTGTTCTTTTCGAAATTGAAATTCTGTGTATTCCGTTATTCCCAAACCGGAATAAGAATAGCCAGAATAGTCCCAAAAGAATGCACCCTTATTTATCTTTGTCACGTGATTTCTCTGAGGCAAAGAAAACAAAAATTGAAATCGTACCGTGCGGTTTTTTGGCGGCTGGTTCTCCGGAATCTTCTTCACTTTGATTTCTAGGTTTCTGACTCTTGTCACCACTAACACCTTGATCAGAAGCCTGAAGGAAGAGGAAAGACTGCCGTCACGAATGATTAGAACTGATTGGATTTCAATTGAAATTCATCAAACCGTTAGTAAGTTCACCAAATACAAGTGTTAACATTTGTTTGCAGATAGAGACGTTGTTGGAAGATTTTTTCATAGATTCAAGAACTTTAGAACAAGTATATGGATTCAAGCACCTCAAAATATAAATGTCTGTTTTTAATTTCTCTTTTAGTATGTAATTTTACCGCAGACGTATAACACCATACCTAATCTTTCTGGCACTGTTTTTATTCTGAGGAAAATGTGGCTGTGGCTCATTGCATAAAAGATCAACAGTTTACCTTTCTTTTCTTCATTTCCATTTTGGCTTTTTTCTGCTCCATTTTCTTGGCAGCTTTTCTCTCCGCATTTGCAACTTTTCTTTTCTCTTGAGCCTGTTCCTCAGCCTTTGCGCGTACAGCTTCTTTTTCAGCAGCCTTGAAAGGGAAATAAAGAGATGCCTCTTACTGCCAGGCTGATGGACTGACTGACTGACTGTCTGACTGATTGTCGACTGACTGACTGACTGACTGACTGACTGTCTGACTGACTGACTGGCTGACTGACTGTGACTGACTGACTGACTGACTGACTGACTGACTGACTGACTGGCTGACTGTCTGACTGACTGTGACTGACTGTCTGACTGATTGACTGACTGACTGATTGTCTGACTGACAAGGTAAAAGGCTTGCTTGTGGGGTAGTGTCTCTAGCTACAGATTAAACATAACTATGCACATTAAAATTAATAATAATTATTTACATAATAGTTCACATCAATAAAACTTAAAATCCGTTACGTTCCTACTTACTACTGCCTAACTGACTGTATGTCTGTCTGACTGATTGACTGACTGACTGACTGACTGACTGACTGACTGACTGACAGACAGACAGACAGACAGACTGACTGACTGACTGGCTGCCTGGCTGACTGGCTGACTGACGGACTGACTGTCTGACGGACTGATTGACTGATGTCTGACTGGTGACTGGGTAATATCTCGATTTTCCTGCAACGTTCCAAGATAATCGAGCACCTTCTGAATGCTTTCGCACGTGACCAGAAAGATCTTTTGCTGACCAACTTTTGATTTCTGATGGTTGACAGACATTACCGATTTCCAACAAATTCCGAATAACGATCAACTGACCAATGTCAGATAGATGCAAATTGTTTCCTTAGAACCGAGAAAGGTGTCCACGCAAGGGACTTTACCAGATACCAGCGTAACTTTAAACTCACCTGCTGTCGTCTTTCATTTACTCTCAAAAGCTGCACACGGCATCTTGAAAACGCTGCATCCCAATCCTCCAACGTCCCTAAACACAACACGGCCAAGGTACAGACTACGTTAATCATAAAAATTTTCGAGAAGCCCTGAACAAACCACCAACAGCGGTATCCCAACAACAATAACTTGATTTTGCAGAAAATTATAACTGACACGAACGCAATGCGAAAAACATGAGGCTTATGCTGAATCCAGCAGTTTTCAAATCTTCACTGTCAGCAAATACACTTAAACGTCAGTCGCAACACAATTTAAATTTGCATTTTTCAGCACACAAAACATTGAACGCACTGTAGTAGATTCCCAAAGACACCAAACAAAATGATGATGAAAAGTCAGAAAGTCAAAGTTAAAAGCCACAGTCAGAAGTCTAAGTAAGACGTCAAAGTCAGAAGAGATATTGAAGCGTTTTTCCTCTAACCTTCCTCCCTCTCAAAACTGAGGAGGGCCTGGATTACCATTTCCGGGTTATCACTCGCTGACTGGACAGCTCGCTGAAGAACTTTACGACACTTCTTAATGTCACGACAGGACCTGCCAACAAGGTATTCAAAGAATTGTCAGTCACGCTTTATGACAGCTTGTATGACACGCCCCGAAAGGGAAGAGAGAGATGGAATATGAACACTTCCGTGTCCCTAGTGTCTCTTGGTATGCAACATGGCGGCGCTGTACCCCTTTTGCCCCAAGTTCAACTCCTCCGCCATGCTTGTAAACAATCAACGGTTTTGTCTCCTGCCAGTTGGGTTTTGTCATTCTGTCACGTTCAATCTGTAGTATTTGCTTCATTGTCCCTGAAACACCCCAATTAAAAAATTATGATTTATTACGGTACTTTCCATATCAAGTGTCCAAACATCCGTACGAACGTTAGAGAAAGAAGTCCCCATAGCATGTTCACGTTCAAAGAAATATACCAGAATGTATAATGCACGTGCAAAGCAATTGTTTTTGCTCATACAGTAAGCCGACTGGTTTGCGCTGTTTTCGCTGCCATCGCTATCGTGGTTGCTAACGTCCCTATTGTAAAGAAGGAAGAATGTAAGACACCACTGACCTCAAAATATTTGCATACTCAAGCCAGAATTCTGCCTTTCGGCCATGGTTGGATAATATCCCGCTATCCCATAGCCTCTGACATTCTGTCATATTTTTAATGTGAAATGCCTGTCATTTGGAACAAAAGACTATTAGACGATTCAAAAAAGAACACAAATTCGACACACTGCCACACTGCTACAATTATTTGCAATATAGTCCGGACACTGCTTCGCACAGATGCAAGGGTAAGTTTTTGGGCAGCAGGGTCTCACTGACTGAATTTTGAAACTAATTGTAGCGCGTATGCGTGTATCAGTCAATTACAACCAAATCCCTCGTCCCCTCCCCGTGCCCCCATCCACAGTAGTTGTCTACGCATATTGGGGAATTTGAGAAACGTTTGCTTACAAAAGCTGGATTACTTTTAATCCTTCTCTTTCTTGAGTATTGCATGGTATAAACCAATGACGTAGAAACGACTTAAGTCAACTAATTTTATGGCCACCTAACTCAATGGAACACAAAGCATAAGTAATAAGCAACACTGTTTGTAAAATGCAAATGAGTATCTCTCTCGTGCAGTAGTTCTCAAGTAATTAACAATCGTTCAGGGTTGTCCCTAACAGCCGGCAGCCGGCAGCCGGCAGAATTAACCGGCTACTTGGGTCATTACAGACATATCAAGTGGACACTTGGGTCAGACAGATTATTTATTCCTTTACTGGCGTAGATATATGATTATGAAACTTATTTGTCATTGCAGTTTATTGACTTAAAAATAATCTGCTTGGCACAGAGATACACGATTATTAGTTCATTACGATGAGATCTAGGAATTACATGTAGAAAACCAATGAAGGCATGAGCTTATACAAATAAAATTGAAAAGTTACGATTACTTTTGGAACTGACATTATTGGAAATGTGTGCTCAGAATCAAGGAAATTCCGTTTCTAGGGACTTAAAATGTAAAAATATTTCCTGGGGGGCATGCCCCCAGACCCCCCTAGAAGGGATCGCCTTCCACGCTCGATAATCACTATCCGGCTACTTAGAATTTTTTGCCAGCAACTTGAAAAGTTGTGGACAACCCTGTCGTTACTGTTGCCCTGTTTTCAAGCTGTTAAGCTATAACAAACCCTGAACAACAGAGATGGTTTCAAGGCACTCAAGAGCTACTTGCTGGCCTGCAATTTATTGTGCTTGTCTTGACAAGCTGCTTGTTTATGAAACTTACCTCAATTCTTGCCCAGTATCTGTCCAGAATATTTGTGGGATCGCCATCCTTGCCAAAATCTGCCAAGAATTCAAAATTCCTCATTCCACTGGAAATTATATCCTAACCTCGACCAAAAGTGTGATTGCTATACCCTATCTGAGACTAAATTGCTTGAAAACCATACCCTTCACAGTAGCACCTACCCATATAGCATATATATAAGTTAACCTCCTTGGGCCGCAAAACAAGCAGTACCAGCTTGGGTCTCCTTAGCCAGCTAGTGCAATTCATTTAGACTTTTTTCAAAGTTAAACAATAATCTAGCCCCCATGCAATCGTTTTAAAGGAGTCGTATTACGACTCCACGACTCCACTAAAAACGTCCACGTGGGAGGCTAACAATAACCTGGAGTAAGTCTATTGGACATCACTCACTACTTCGTGTAAGAGCTGTTACATCTCAACTTACAGTTCTGTAGATACTCTGTTGCCATTTTAAAAGTCTCCCTAAGCTCCTTTACCTGCTGACCATCTGTGAAAGTAAACAACTCTATAATTAGATGAAAATTATTTTGTGCCATGAAAATGTGTCGACTTGGCGGTGTGGTGATCTAATGACTATATCATCAAACTTTTGTCTGAAGGTCAGGCGTATTTTTAGACGAGCAAATGCTATAGCCGCCATCTTGGATTTTAACTGTAGAGGAAGATTGGGGAGAGTAGAAAGTGCGACCAAGAGAGGGGGGGGGGGAGGGGGGGTGGGAATTAGGCTGAAAGAAAAGGGAGAGGGACGGAACGGGAGACGAAGCCCCCTCCCCGCCCTCTTTAACCAGCTCCCTAAGATTTTGCAAATCCAACATGGCGGCTACGATTAACCGTGATTCTGGTACAAACGCGTCCCTGGAAAACGCCTGCATCGCCGAGTTTCTGCCGTCACGTTGTTTCCTTAGACAAGAAACTTTAAACCACATTGTCTCTCTCCACTTAGGTGCAAGAATGGGTAAATGTACTAGTGAACTTGAACCATGATGAGGAGACTCAGTTAAGTTCCAGCTGAGTGGGCCATACAGAACCCAAGTGTGACTTAACCTCAATGCGTCATTAGCATGTACTGAAAATCAACCATGAAGGCACCCGATAGACATGGGAGTGAATCCATACGAAATTACAGAAAAAAGTTAAGGGCGTTGTGACATGAATGGTTTCCCAGGCATGATGATGGATTTTTTCATAAAAATGTGTTGTCTGTAGAACTGAAAATATGATTTGTTATTTTCAGTAGTGCATGATGGATATGAGATGATAAATAATGAGTAAGTTATAATCAACCCATGTTGAATTATTCATCAAGCCCGAGTGGAATAACTGCTTTATTGAATTCTTACTGTTACATTCAGTAAACATTGCTAAATTTTTGACCAGATTTATGGATAAAACGTTCGCTTTGTGGCCCAAACTTTTGAATGCAGTGTCACTTGACATGGCATCCAGTTTCCCTACCAAGATTTACACGTAGAAAAATAAAAGCTGATAGCCATTAGGAGGGAGCCAATAATAGTGTGCGGTTGCTCACATATATCAAGGGACTGTCTATATAATAAGCTCCAATTATACCTTCACTCCAGTCATCAACCTTTCTTCTTGCATAATCACAGCAACAATGCCACAGCTGCAGGTAATCATCACTGGAAGAGAAACCACACCCAAGGGCTGTGTCCAAGGTTTCTGGAAAAAAATGAGCAGAAAAAGTACAACTTACAGGCACAGAAGAGAGGGACCACATCAAATGATAATTTGGCCAAACATGCTAAAACATCATACTACTTCCACTTCCACCAAGTTTTTTACTAGTTTGTGACAACTTTATGGTTTCCATTTCAACTGAGTGATCAGATCCAAGTGCTAAGAGATGAGGATTATGATCATGGGGGTGAAACTTGAAATCTGCCTTTTATACAAGTTGACACAGAAGCCAGAAAAGGCTGTCAGAAAAGATAACATAAGGTAAAATTTCATAACAATGGTCCCACATGCGCTTGTTGGATAAGAGGTGATTCCAACTTGGCATGATATTTCTCACCTCATAACCAATGTGTGCTCACGGAATATAACATTAGTCACTGTAAATGGTTTGAAACCAGGAGTCATAACGTAAGTTGGCAAACTATCATCATCCGGGTGAGTGTAGTCCTGAGAAAGACTGTTTGTGGTGACATTGACTGACATTTTGACAACCTGAGATTGTAAAACGTGATTGATGCATTTCGATCATCATCTGATCGGAACGCACCAATCGCGTTTTACATTGTTTGCAGCTGATAACACCGCGGCTTAACTGACGAATGAGCAATAAAATTGCAGTTTATTAACCAATCAGGACAATGATCACAGACTCTGATGATGTCACTACAAACAGTCCTTCTCAGGACTACACTCACTCAGACGATCATAATTTACAGACTTAATGAATAATATTATTGTTACGTAATACTTTGGATGGGAATTCAAACCTGTGTCCTCAGATGCCCTAACAACTGAACTTAAGGGAGACAAGTGGCAAGCTGGGCTATTTTTACTGCACCCAGTTTACTATCTAAGACCAAGTTTGACATCCACCATCCTTCTCTATATATTCAATGTTCGAGATATCCAATACCTTTCACTTTGTTATTGTCTTGTTTAGTTCTTTCCTAACAACGAAAGCATTAAAAAGATAACAAATTAGTAAATAAACATAATTCTTAATTTACCATAATTAATGTAATGAATATTCTTATGCTTAGGTTAATTTGAAGCCCTTGTTTCTCATAGTTGTTTACGTTTGTTATATAACATTTGTTTAGGTTTGAAACTATTGAAATCAGCTGATATTATTAATAAAATAATTATATCATCAGACCTGGATTTCACAAAGGACACAGGGAGGTGGGAGCAAGGAAGGAAGCAAGGAAGGAAGGAGAAGAGAAGGTGGAGAAAGGACAGGAGAAAAAAAGGGAAGGAGGGAGGGAGGGCAGAAAGACAGACAGGCAGACAGACAGACAGACAGACAGACCAACATAGGGGAAGAACACAAAAAAACAGAGAGACGGGAAGAATGATTCCAGGGACAGAAGAAATACAGGATGGAAAACAACAAAAGTCACTACCCAGTCCCAAAGAAAGTAACAGCTTGATTAAAGGAACAGTTTTACCATACCAGTGCCCTGATGTAATTTTGCCAGAGAAGAGACACCCAGGGACAGTTTCTCACAGCACGTTCATGGACTGGAAGTACCACTGATGTTATCTTTATAGTAGAGTCCTGAACAAACATCATTGCCAGATGGTCAAATTTTAAAAAAGTAACAAATCATTACAGCTACTGTATGTTACCTTAAGGGACTTCGCAGACTTCATACAAATTTAATAACAAAAAAAATACACATTCTTGGTTAAAGGACTGATTAAGTCAAATTTACAGCTAAATATGTTTTCTATGGAAAATGACCCTGAATCAAAAGTACAGTGTATGTGCTTCTCGGGAGATTACAGTTATCTATATAATAACCATATTTCCTCTATTGAGCTCTCCCCCCCCCCCCCCCCCCCCCACCACGGAGGGCTTATCAATTTCAGGTCTCACAAAAGAGGAAGGGTTTATTGATTAGAATTGATCCACATCTAAGTCCTGTTATTGTATATGAAGGACACCTCTGATTGAAATTAAGTTTCATGTGCTATATGACTGATACTGTTTCAACAAACTGTAAGACAAGCATTCAGCCACAATGTCAACAAAAGGTTAGAAAATCAATAACAAAGTTATGGTCAAAATTTCAGTCAACAGATCAATTGTGCAATTTTGGAAGATGAGTATGTGTGTGTATGGGGGGGGGAGTTAATAGAGGGAGAGGGTTAAATTTATGTTTTTAGACTAGAAGGAGGGAGCTTAATAGAGGGAGGGGAAAAAACATGGGAGAGGGGGAAATAACTAGCTAGCATGGGCTTCTTTATTTTAATTAAGTTCTTATTATGATGATCACTAGTTTCATTGGGGAGCTATATAGTAAAGGTTTGCCATTTGTATTTTGCTCACCAAATAGGAAGTGTATTCAGTCCACATGTCTCCTACAAGGCAATTCTCCTTCATGGCCCTCTCATACAAACACTGTATTCTGGCTGCATCCCCTTTCTTCAGTTCATATTCCAAGTAAGATTTGTATTCAGTGGTCTTGGGTGGCTGTGCTGAAGCCTACACAAGATGGGATACATCAAACAGTGATTCACTACTAGAGTTTTCAACATAGCAAACTCAACACAAATTAACAGGCATTGTAATGACAACAAAAGACAGTTCACTATATAATAGAATCCCTGTTGCAAGTGGCATTTTTTTGCCAGCTGTTGTGCAACTCCCCTACTTGCAGGATATGAGCTTGCCTGACAATCTATTAGACGTAGACTTTCATAGGAAGCTGATCAGAGCGTGAACTTGCTAAAATATGATGGTTGTATTATCATATATTAAAATATTTGTCAAGTCAAAATAAGACCACATTATTACAGCCATATTAGTGAGGTGACTGGATGAAATGAGAATTGTATGCTTAGCAACAACAACCTTTTTTGTGCATGCCTTTGCATATTGAGATTTGTATAAGTACCAGCATAGGTAACTCAACTTGGAGAAGCATTCACTGTGCATTTTGGGAGCTGGCTATTCACTTGACTGGATGGTAACAATAATTTATGTGCTAAAGCAACTATTATTCAACTCAGTGTTGGGGAGCAGTGGTCGATATTAATTTTAACTAGATTGCTGCTTCAATGCACCACTATACACCTCTACTTCAGGGAAAATTGTCTATAATATTCACTAGTGCACCTTACCAGCATATCCTCATAAGGTAGGCACTCTTCCAGCTTAGCCAGTGCTTTCTCATAAGCTATCATCACAGCCTCAGGAACAGAGTCTTCCAACCAGTCTTCAAATTCTCTTAAGGTCCCCTGCATACCTAGGAAAACCCAAAATGAGCTAATTCCCTTACACTCTCCACATCACACTCTCTTAAGGTCCCCTTCATGCCTAGCAATGCTCTTAAGGTCAAACTCTCTTAAGGTCCCCTGCATACCTAGCAAGACCCAAATGAGCTAACCCCTTATACTCTCCACATCACACTCTCTTAAGGAGTCCTCCATACTTAGCAATGCTTCTATGGTCAAACTCTCTTAAGAACCCCTGTATACTGTTCTGGTGCACAACCTTTAAAGGTTGAAGCAAATTTTTATCCCACAGTTGTGCCATGCTTATGACAAACTGAATACAGCCGAGCTTCACATTTAACTCCTTTCTCATTATCACCTGTGAAATTAATAGTTTAACTAACTAGAACATATTGTGAAAGCAGAATTAAGCTGCTCATTACCTAAGAGAGGTACAGCTAGTTGCCTTTTAAAGATTTGCATCACTCGCTCTTTTTGAGTTGAACTGCGAAAAGAGAAAAGTTTCGAAAGTTAAAGGGTACATACATAGACACTAAAAACTAACAATTAAAAACGAGGCTTCAGTGTCATCAAGACACCATTATCAAGCAACATGTACAGTAATTGTTTAATATTGCAAAGGTTAATTTACGAGTTGTTTGATAAATGTGTTATAACAACACTGAAATATCATTATTTGTCATTAGTTTTTGTCTGTCTACACATTAGTAAACCTTTCTTGATCGGGATCTTGAAAGCATATGTGACAGAGTTTCTTAAACTTGAGTTGATTGCTGATGAGCAGTTTACTGCCGTATCATCACATGGTCACTTGCTCATGAACCATTGTGGCAACAATGACAGTGTTGGTCAAATTTGTCAGCAGTGCTAAATACAAGTTTTTCAAAATGACATTCATTCTTGGTCAGCAGATGGTCGCCAGGAGAGACTCTGCAGTACTGGAAAGATTTCATTTCTTGATTGGCTGTACAGAGCTGTTCACTGTAACAAAACTAAGAGCCATTAACTGCAGGATTCCTGTAGTAACAATTCCATTACCCCAGAGTCTCTCCCGGCAACCACCCACTGACCAAGAAGCCTGATGACTCTGAGTATGAGAGTGGGTTTGGGTGGCAAACTCAACTGCAAAGACTCCAGTAACAAATTTTTTATGGCAACAATAAGGAACATGCATATGTGAACTGCATTGTTCAGTGCTATCATATATATCTGCTTGTATTGATTCTCTGTAGCAATTTGTAGTTCTTTAATTAATTCCTCAGATCCAGGTGCTTGGGTAGTGGGCCCTGGATAAATCCTGAATGCTAGAGAATTCCTATATTTACTTACAAGACTACTTATGGTGTTCTTTGTAACTCACATTTTCTCTATCATGGTTTCCTTATTTTCTTCAGTCACCATTTGCTAGAAACAACAATAAAAAAATAGTTAAGTTGGGGGGGGGGGGTCTTAACAACAGATCTAGAGTCCTTGCTACTTTAGTAAGCTGATTTGGATGTTTAGAGCTACTGAAATGGTGAGATATGTGAGCCTCAACAAATGATTTTAAGGAAACTAGTGCCAGTCCCAAACAATGCATTACAATAACAGAGAAAAGAAAGAAAGAAAAACAGCATTCTTCCTCAACTGATGTAAGCAAATACCATTTACACTTGTCTAGAAATAGAATGCTTCTGACCAAACAGCATAATCCTAAATACAGTACATGCACAAATGGTACTAACAATGTTTTTTGCCATTTGTTAGATTTTGCAACTGGACATTTTACAGCCAATTTCTTCACTGCTATGTGCAGACCCAGGTATACTGTATTTCAAACATTCATAGCCAGATATGATTCACCCATCTCGTTTCTCTCATGCAGTGTTCTCCCTAGTTTTCAGGGTAACAGGTAGGTGAGTTTTTTAGACCGGTAAAGCAGTTCTGTTGAAAATCCTTTTCTATCCTGGAGTTTTATAAGTGTCGTCATGAGACCCGGAATGTTTCCCACACGACACTAGGCTCACACACGCATCGAAAACCCTTCAAAATGCTTCATGTTTGCACTTACTGTTACTGTATTAATGTACAGACAAACGTCGTGAAGAAAAAAACTTACAGAAACCTAAAAACGTACGGAGAAATGCCTAGAAGATGAGACAAATTCCTTACAAAGGCACAAACGAAGACCTTCAAGGAGAAGGCAATACTAACAACACGTTACGAACAAATCTGAAAAACCAGCGTACGGTTTAACGTCGAGAAGACAGATAACACTAGCATCTTACGACAATGCTAGCAACATCTTAATTAATTAAGAATATATTAACACACGGACAAACGTCGAGAAGATAACATTAAAATGGCATTTTTCGAATGTTCTAAACTATAGAGAAATGTTGACAGTCGGGAAGATGAGGGAAACGTTGAGAAGATGAGACTATTATCTAACAAACTTAGAAACGTCGAGATAGTAAGACTTTGTCTAATATTGTACGAACGCATGGACAATGAGAAGACGTGGTATGTAGTACAACTGACATAAATCTTTTCATAATTCAATCCGATAATAAATCCTTTCACAATCCAAGACTGTTGGATGTTTCTAATCCAGGCCTTAGTATGTGGTTCTAACTGGTAACAAGCAGTGCTGCAAGCGGTAAATTTTACCGGTTACCGCCTGATAAGGAGAACACTGCTCATGAATCACAAAGTGACATTTAGGAAATTAGCAGATCTTCTACTTTTTGATTGCTTGTACATGTAACTCAAAAAGTATTTCTTCTGCTAATTTCCTTCATTGCTTTGTAATAATGAGAGAATCAAGACAGGGAAATCATAGCTGGCAAATGATGCTTGAAAAACACCAGGCAACTGTAGCACTCAAAATGGCTGCAATGCCCAAAACTGTTTTCTGTCGAGTTTCTTTCTTTTTTCTTTTCATTTTGTTTAATTTACTTAAATTTTTTAACTACCATATTTACTTTAAGTTGTTTGTTTGTTTCTTGCTTTCTGTTCTGGTGACATGACTTGCTAATATGGTAATGGTTCAAAATTCTTTAACTAATATTCAAAGGAACAAACGTGACCAGCAGGACTGTTACATTGAGTCAACTTCAATGGCTCTTTCAGCGCTTACCTCAAGAGACTCTAAAATGTCAGATTCAAACTCTCTATAACCTTCCCATATGGATGATCCCTAAAAAAACAGGAATGCACATAAATTCGCTTTGTAACAGTTACTATTCTCCTATACCCTATAGAGTATTTACATTCCAGCATGGAAATTTCCTGCATTAATTAAACAAGGAACAAATGTGAGAAACTGATCAATTTTTGAAGTAATTTAGAGTTACTGTAGTCTAGCTATTTGTGTTTTAGCATCATATAGTGTACAAGAAATGATGATGACCACAGCAGTTGAATTGTTTCAGGCTGTTCTTTTATCAACTGCTTTAGTTGGTATCTTTAACTGTGAGGGTCATTATCATTTCATATTTCATCTGCAGCTGAGGATTTTGCACTGCTGGTGTGGAAGTTTGCTGCTTAGAATTGTGATCCCTCAATTTTTCTTTTGTTTTTAGTGCCACAAAACATTGCTAAAAAATATGATATTTCGTTGACAATTCGTGGGAGCAAAGAATGAATTTTGTCCAATTTTGTTTGCATTACTTTTATGCAATACTGTACAGTACCTCTGTTACATGAAGACCAGCAGCAATGATAGCTTTTTCAAATATTGATCTGACTCCCTGAAGGCTGTCCTCACCCTCCATGGTATCCATCAAAAACTGACAGTAAAGAATCCACACTTGTACAGCTGCAGTGATCAAACAAACAAAAAATAATATTTTGTTTCTGGCTTCAGTTACATGTAGCATTTGTATTACAGTAGGCCTGGTGCGATCTCAGATTATCAAGGGAAATGAAAAATTATCCAGGATCGTGAGAGATGCGTCAAATTTATATTTTTAGGAACTCCGACCAATTCTATAATTAATGAGCAACCTCTTAGTTGCTCATCTGATCAACCATTTGCCATTAACAACCACTGAGGCTTGACATCTTGGGTGGCCACTTATGGGATGTTCAACTGTACTAGCAGGCAACAAGTCCCAAGCAAATGCAAGGGAAATGGATAATTTTCTTTACTAGTGAAAAAACTGTTGCTTGATCCTGTCATAATAAGTCAAAACAACACAAGCTTTCTTTCACAGGATCCAAAATTTAACTAAGTCACAAGCTTTCGACTCCGTCGCGGAATCTTTATCAAGTGATGGTGTTGGATGTTTTGTCACGTGATTTAGGATGGTGAAATCCACATGACAAAACATCCCTGTAGATCGGCGGGAGCTCGTATCCTTTGTCGCGATTTATTGTTGGGGTCTGACAGTGAATTAAATTGTTTGAGCAGGGGATTCAGCATATTCCAGTGTACTCCTGGACATGAAGGCATGATTGGCTGACGATCAGCACACTGCTCTGTCAGTCTGAAGGTTGTTGCTTGAACTCCGGGTTTCTACCACTGTGTTGCTTCCAAAGCCTGTCTCTCTTCATAAATTGGTAAGCACTTAGTAATTGGCAGGTAAACCATTTTCAGGGAAACCTGCAGGTAACAAAATGTTGGAAGTCCCGCATTTGACTTACATCTTATCTACATGTACAAAGTCATGTAGCTGTGGGGGTGGGGGGAGGGGGGGACAGGGGGGGGGGAGGTTGTGGATAGTAATAAGTATTCCAAGTTGATTCATGTTGCAAAAGCCTTAAGCTTACACTGGAAAATTCACATTGACTGGAAAGCCAATCAGAATTCTTTTTTTTATATATAATTATAGACCAGTTCAGCCTCATACTGTAAAATAATGCACTTACACTGGTAGTCTTTGACAGCTCTCTCAAACAGTGTAATGACCTTTTCTCTTTGTTCTGGTATACATGCCAGTGGCATTTCATCTTTCAGCCATTCTGACCAAAGCTCTAGTAGAGCAAGTGAATGTACAAGTTAACAACATTTATCTTAAGGGCAGTGAACACCGACAATGAGATGAGATGAGATGAGAGATTGGCTGGGCGATCGCGATTTTTACAATGATACTACAATAAGAATACAATTCATGATCGTTTTCAAGATGCCAACACTTTACTACCACTTCAAGTGTGAAACCAACATGTTTTTGTTTTCTTGTACTAATATGGGATACTCTTTGTTTACATCAGCATTCTTGACCTCCTAATCAGCACCAATTACACCAGCCTGTAATTGCATTTTAAACCTACTAAAATTGTAGGAAATCAATGTATTAATAGTGCAATAATGCTCTTTTCAGTCATGCGCTAAGTAAAATACCTTGTGTTAGAGGGAAGATTTTGCTCATATCCTCCCTTGCATTCCTCACTTTGTCAAGATCACCAGAATCTCGTAGCAGCTTTATGAGTTCCACATGAGAATCATAATGATATGGATTACTTGCTACCTGAAAAACAAGATGTTTCATGATAGATCACCATCAAGACTGTTGTATCCTGTTAAATCCTAGCCTTCTATATGTAGCCACATTTTGGGCCTGTTGTGTACATGTACTCCTTATAATGTCTTACATGAACAATTTACAATGTATGAACCACACTTTTTGAAAAGTTTTACAGCCCAGATGTAAAACGCTATTAATGGAACGTGACGCATAAAACAATAGGTCTTTTTTATTGTCTGGGTTAGCTCTTTTTTAAGTATGTTGCAATTCTCTCTGTTATAGTCATTTTGCTAACAGTATGGTGCCAAACTGTAAATGCTGCATTCATGTCTCAGTAGGTATTATGTAAATATGTCTAGTTTATCAATGGTAGAACGTTCACATTGGTTAAAGCAATGAACATTGTCTAGCCATATCAGTCGAACAGACCAAGGTGCAAAGTCACTTGTGAGGTGACTTGTCTATTGAACACTGCTTACTGTTACATTGGCAATCAAAATATTGGAGCTTGCAGCCTACTTTCTACCATTCTACGATATTCCAGCTGTTTTTATATCCCAATTCAAGCTCCTTGCCATCTACTCAAGATGGTAGTTATCACTTCCAGTCGTTGAGTTTTCCCCTTGATACCTATGTTCCACCATGCCGTTTGTGCTGCACTTCACTCCAAGTGTCACCTGGTCAGTGTCCCTTTGGCAAACCTGTGCATTGCTCAAGAACTCAACAATAACTTCAACAATTACTATAAGGAGCTGTGAAGGTAAGACAATGATGTATCTTTTGTTTCTAGTTCATTCACGCTCGTGGTTTAATCTTGTACAGACTACCAGTTGGTCCCATCGTCCGTAGTTCATCGTCATTGCGTGGGTGAGGACTTTCCCCGATTTGGCTTCCGTTCCCTTGCAGACAACCTTCGTCTTTCTCAGTGTTGCCTTCCATCTCTGTCACCTTGCAACCTCTACAGACCTTCATGTGCTCATTCTCAACTCGGTGAACACCCGGGACACCACATTTCGCCACGTCTTCTTCTGCTCTGTTCACGTACGGTTCCACTCACAAACTTTGATTCTTTGCACGCTGTTTCCACAGGAGGATTTTCTTAAGGTAGTAAGTGAATTGTATGATTTTTTCCCCCTTGTGCTTGTATTTCTGCACTTATTTGTCCATGTTTCCTTTGTTCCCCCACGATGTCTAATCGCCTCAGCCATGTGCCATTTCACAATGCGCGTACACCATGCATGTCTGTATCCCTATAACTCAGCCTTAAACTGCAAGGCTACAAGGTCCTTTCCTATTTATTTAAGCTCAGCTGATGGTATCAGTGTTCTCCTTATCAGGCGGTAACCGGTAAAATTTACCACTTGTAGCACCGCTTGTTACCGGTTAGCCCGAACCAGATAAAGGCCTGGATTAGAAACATCCAACAGTTTGGGATCGTGAAAGATTTATTATCGGATTGAATTATGAAAAGATTTATTTCCGTCGTACTGCGTACCTAGCCTGCGCTGCAGACGGAATATTGACCGTTAGATTACGTCTGCGACGCAGGCTACTGCATACCACATAAGTCTAGTTTTAGTAACTTTTCTCATTGTTCATGCGTTTGTACAATAGTAGACGTAGTCTTATCATCTCGACATTTCTAAGTTTGTTAGATAATGGTCTCATCTTCTCTATGTTTCTCTGCACGTTTCTACCTTAGTAAGATGTTAGTCATATCTTTTTAACGTTTCTCCGTATGCTAGTACATTCCCAAGGTATTAGTCTTCTCGTCATTTTCCATGGGATAGTGTGTTCGTCAGTGGTGTAAGGTCTTATCTTCTTGACTGACTCAACATTTCTCTGTACGTTAAAACATTCGAAAAGTATTGTTATCTTCTCAATGTTTGTCCGTGTGCTAGTATATTCATAATTTAGATATTGTTAGTTGTATCTCCTTAACATTTCTCCGTACGTTAGCATTGTCGTAAGATACTAGTGTTATCTTCTTGACGTCTATATCCGTAGGTTGGTTTGCTCAGGTTTGTTCGTAAGGTACTCTTAGTATTGTCTTCTCCTCGAAGTTCTTTGTTTGTGCCTTTGTAAGGAGTATGTCTCCTCTTCTAGGCGTTTCTCAGTACATTTTTTAGGTTGCTGTAAGCTTTTTCTTCTCGACGTTTATCTGTACCTTAATACGTTCCATGTGACAGGAATTACAAACATCAACCATTTTGAAGTGTCATGCCGGCAACATTACAGGTCTCATGACGACAATTCCACTCCAGGGTAGAAAAAGATTTTCAACAGAGCTGCTTTACCGGTCTGAAAAACTGACTAACCTGTTACCCTGAAAGCTAGGGAGAACACTGTGGTATTATTAAACCTCATGGATTTTGTCCCCAATTTTTCTGTATGAATTTTGCATGTGGTAGGTTTATGTTTTGAGTACTGTTACAACAATTTCACCTATAAGGTACCTTATAAATCCTTTTAGCGAAATGAAATAATTTATTTTCAAGTCTCACTGCAAGTCTTTCCTAAAAATCACAGACCTAAGTTGGTTTAGATATGAAAAAAGTAAAGCTAGGTAGTGTCAGCAGGAGCCCATTACTCCGGCCATTTTACCCAAGGAGGACCACTGCACTTCTCATCCTCCCTTTCTTGTTATTTTTTTTGGTTGGGGGGATACCCGCTCTGCACGTATCTGTGGCAGTAAAGTCTGCGCAGCTACTTCCCCAAGCTGTTTTGTGCGTTTGTCACACATTGTCGACCTACCAAAAGTCTTGTCTGATCCAGTACTCCTGGGGAGATAGGTGAGGCACTATAGGTTGTTTTTAGTTTTTCTGGTCCTGCCAATACTCTTCTCATCTTCTCAAGTTAGGCCATTGCTGTACTGAGGTTGCAGCTGGTAGTGCCATGTGAGAAGCGAGGATGGAGTGGTCATGTAGTGCTTGTGTTTTCTAGACCTGCCAATACTCTTCTCCTGCTGTGAGAAGTCAAGATTTGAAGTGGTCACGTAAAGGAAGTCGTCTGCCAGGCCAATCACTGAGCAGTGTCCCCCTTTATGCCAAATGCGTCTGGTTGTCTTTAATTGTACTTAGTTTGGGACTTAAATTTGTTAAGTGGAACTGTTAAGTGGAACTGTTAAGCGGATAGTACCTTTTCTCTCCCTCTATTTTTTTATACAGTCAAATTGACCGTAAGTAACCACTCAAAGTGTCAAGCCTAAGAAGGCATTTATGGGAGATTGCTGCTTACTTCAGAGATAGGCAGGATAGACAGGATCACGTGTTAGTACAGTGCAATAACTCTTTGTTAGGTCTGAGTACTCACGTCCTAGAAGTATGTGACTTACAGAATCTCGTGAAGCTCAGGGAAGGGTGCACCGCAAAATAGAGCGGTGGAGGTGGGGGAGAGATGGAATTTCTGGTTTAACTGAAAATTTAGTAGAAAGGAAAGTTTTTTGTGGGAGGTGTGGATGGGTGGCCACAATGTTCCATAATTGGGAGTTTAGACATTCTCATTCCCAGTCATTTCCATGTAACTTGTATCCAATCCCATGTAACTTGTCATCATAAAAATCAGATACATGGGAACTGGGTACAAGTATGGGGTGTTGAGCTATAGGAAGGGGGGAATTGAAGTAACTGCTATATGGGACTGGATACGAAAAGACCTTCAGTGCCACCCCCCACCCCCCCCCCCCACCTCTCTTCATTCTGACAGAAGGAAAATTGGTCTCTAGAGAGGGTGTATCGTATTTGTGGACCTGTTGACCAGGATTACATCCAGTGGTGTTTCCATTTACACTCTTTTTTCTTTATAAGAACCATTCTTAAAAGAACATTGAGGCTGAGATTTGCCCCCAAATTTAAGAAAATGTATGGGCTAAAATAAGAACATTCTCAAGCTCAGCCAAATTTTATGCGTTCTTTAATATCAAGGAAAAAAAAGAGTGTATTTTGGTTGGGTGAGAGTAAGTCTATCAGAAATGCAGCTGACTGCCACTTTTCAAATTTCAATTTGGAACTTTGTGAGTGCTATCTCCAAAATTAACCTGTTTTCTTTACATGCTGTTGTACAGTTTTGTTCTATTTACTGGGTCTACTACTGCTGAAGAGTGATGCTGTGCAGAAAATAACAACTCAATGATGGCACAGATGCAGTAAAAAAAATTAATAATAGTTTATTTTTTCCAAAACATTGCAATGAGACTTATACAGAATAATAGTAAGTAAAGCACAGCGTTTTATACTGAACTGGTAGCATATTCATTCATTCCCCCAACACACCATAATAGCAATTGCGAGCTTATGAAAACAGATGTCATTTATTCGAATCTAAACATGTGCAAAAACACGCACTTACCTGAAGCTCCAGCTGTTGAATTTTGGGATCAAGAACTGTCTCATTGCCATCGGAATCTTCAGAATCCGAACTATCGTCATCTTCTCCTGGACCTTCATGAAGGTTTTCATCTCTTTCTTCCTCACCAAACGTCTCACTCTCGTTTGCATCCACAGCCATCTTCATATTTTCCGCCATATTGGATCCGGGGAGAAAACAGAGCATCATGGGAAAATAAAAAAAATGCCCGCGATTTTGTTGACAAAAACAAGATGGAGTATGCGCAGTAATTTATTCAAGAAAAACTTCAGAAAAAATATATTTTCTGGAGATGGAGCAAATATGGCCTCTTGTCAGGATAATTTTGGCTCTCTTGCTTTGGAGGATGACGAAACTGTACTAGCGATACGTCTCGCTGAAGCTCTCCGAGCCGATGAAGTTGAAACCATTCTCGAGATTTACGACAGTATACCGTCAACAACAGAAATCAGACGAGTGAGTATTGGGCTTTCCATGGTTTTTAAAAATCGGTTTAGTAATGGCGTTGTTGCCATGCGAACAACTCAGGTAAAATTTTAATCTTATGGCGGTTGGGTATGCAACCGCGGATTTTGGTGTTGTATTACAAAAGCAGTTGTTGTTTGTTTGAGCGTAACTCTGTTAAAATTTGATACTCTTGCTAAGCGGGTAAGATCACACTCAAACCAGTTGCCCTGGTGGCGAAATTTATGCATTTAGGGCATGTGACCATCTTTTGGGCGGATATTATGCAATCGTTACCCAATATTTTCCCCATTTGGAAACGTGGACGGAAAGGTCACACAAGGTCTTGGGCAATTTAGAGGCAACCAGTTAAATCGATTGGTCAGATCGCTAGTAAAAATCTCTAGTCATCAACAATATCATTACCGAACTGCCGACTGTGCTCAAATATACTAATCCGTTTTCCTCGACCGATCTCAGAAGCTTAATCTTTATAATAGCTTGAAGCTTGGTGGAGTGAAGGTAAGATAATTTTCTGTACGTCCCAAGATATATATCTATTTTTTATTTCGTCGTCTTCGCTCTAGATGGTGATGATACGAGAAATTTGAAATTTTTCACTGAAGTAAGATGTGATTGCAAGAGGTCGACTACGTGAAATATACAAGTACTGTCTTGTATTTCAAGATGCTACTGGCAAGAAATGTACATGCAGTACGATAATTTGTCACAATGCTAGATGTATGCAGGTTTATTTCCGTGGTATTTTCCATTTTCCGTAATTTTGGTACCTTTCTTTTTAGCTGTACATTTTCTTACAGTTAGGATTGAACACGCGACTTCGATATATGCTTTGGGCTTTATGATATTTGTGACAATACAAAGAAAGAAATAAGATATTCATTTATTGAGTTTAATGCATGTATAACTGCACGAAAATCTAAACTTGCCAGTTGTATTTTTATTAACTGTCACTGTGTGTCTAACATATTTATCCTCTTCAAGTTACACGTTTCTCAGCCGAGTACTTTTTTGTGTGTTCTACTTTTACATACTTGCTTCCAACACAATTAACCTTGTATTCCAGCACGTGGGGTTTGTTAATATTTGTTCTTGTTTTACCTCTTGCTTTCTAATGGAAAGCGCTTCCCTTTTGCATGTTTTAAGTTACAGTATAAAGTAAATTCTTAGGTTGAAATTATAGACTGAGGGAATTCATGTATAATTGCAATTGCAAGAGTAGTAGGCTTGTCCCTCTATTAGTTCACGACAGATTGCATCATGTGTTTGTGGAGAGATATTAATACATCAAACCTTTAACCCCTAACCTTCTTGAATTGTTGAAGAGCAAATTTCACCTTTTATCTGAGACAACTTTCCTTGTACGAAAAATTGAAAAATCAACCGTAGTGCAGGAAAGTACTGCTCAGTAGCTTTCATTTGAGTGGTCACACTTGAGGAATTTGTCTGCATGAGACTTAAAGGTTTTGCACAATTATGTGCGGATCAATTTGAAAGTTCAACATCCCCCCCCCCCCAGGCACCCCCCCGGGCATTTGAACTTTTAAAGATTGGCTTGTTCAAATTCCCTCCCCTTGGGGCAAAAAAGCTGTTCAAATGCCCCACCAATTAGTACTGAACCACCTCTCCTTAAGACAAATTTCGTCTTCAATCAAACACTTTACACGCCTTTTAGAGAGAGATATGCCATAATGACACCTTCAAACTCCTTTTAAAGACCCTTTTGAAAGGGTCATTCACTAACAAAGGCAAAATTCGATCTTGTAAATCCGTCAAACCCTGCAAAAATCAAAAAAAACTCAGGGGCGTATTACGTCAGAACAAGAGATAAGTCCGGTTCAAATTCCCCACCCTTCCAACGCAACGTTCAAATTCCCCCCTCCCCGGGCACGATGCACAGTCGAATGCCCGGGGTATCCCCGGGGGGAGGATGTTGAAGTTTCGAATTGATCGGCGCATTACACTGTCTGTAAAAGGTTATAAGTTGCAACATTTGGTAGAATTCTTACGTCTTTTGGCAAAATTTGAAAAAAAGTAAAAGTTTTAAACAGGTTATAAATTGTGAATGTAAAATATTCATCCTCAAAGTTATTTTCAACTTCTTTTGTCTCTTCAGGTAATCCCTCGGCTTAAGTTGTCCAGACACAATTCTGTCAGAGAAAAATTGAAACCACAAACTAATGAAAAGCTTCAAATTATTTCACTCTCTTGTGTTTGCATAGCCTGCGTGCAGACGTCTCCTATTTCCTTCCACCCGCGGAAAAGGTACGTCTGCGAAACGGCTTCGCTAATCGAGTTCCAGTATCCTGCTGTTCGGGTTTTAAATTTCGCATAAATTATGATAACACAGTTTTGTTTTCTGTGCCAGAATCATTTCCCTCTGATCGCTCCATGGTCGGAGGTCGAACAGGACTAAGAGGAGGAATCTGAATTTTTCTCACAGAAGCATTGCAAACGGCTTTCACAGGAGTTGACGTAGCCAGGGAACTGAGATCGTTCGACGAACGATCTACCGACTACTCCAAAAGAATTCGCTTCTCCGGAGAAGCCGAAGTTCCTACGCTGTCCTTTTCTAGTGTCTCGATCTTTTTTTTTACTGTAAATCCTGCCTTGAAAGCTTTGGAACTATAATCGCTAAAAAGTTCGTCCTCAATTTTTCTCACGTTGGCGTAAAGACCTCTCCGCTTTCGCAACTTTCCCACGCACGATCTACAAATATCTGGCGATGTTTCGTGTGCGATGAACTGAATAGAAAGGATTTCTTCCTGAACTTTAAATTCACTGCGACTTTTCACAAGGTTTCTGTCGTTGTTTTTCAGAATAGTCGAGAAACACAACACACAGTCGGACATGTTTTGATCAATGGAAAACCCCGCTAAATGTAGATCGCATACATTATCTCGAACATTTCCCGACGATAGGCAATCAGTTGTTTCTAACAGTGGCTATTGTCAAGCAACCAATAAAAGCACTTTCCACGAATTCCTGAAAAACAGCAGGATACTGGAACACGATTAGCGATGCCGTTTCGCAGACGTCCCTTTTCCGCGGGTGGAAGGAATAGGAGACGTCTGCACGCAGGCTAGTGTTTGCACTGATTGTTTAAAATGTACAAATGTACTGAAAAAAGTGTAGACTTGATTTGTCTGACAAACTAATGGTTCAACCACTAATTACTTATAAATAATTATTGACATGCCCTTAAACTGAGGCTATTTAACCATTTTTTTCTTCTCATAAATTATTTCGACAGGTTGCTGAAATAAAAGAAATGGCCAGACAGCTAGCAGCACTTCCAAAAAAGCAGTTTGAAATCTACCGCTCTAAGAAAATACTCTCCAACGATCACTCTTTTCTATGGCCGGCAGGAAGCACTCAAGTTATCAAGGACAAATTAAACACCAGTTTCATCAGTAAATCTGTCATTAGTAATGTAGAGAAGGATTTAAATCTTCTACAAAATCAAGTTGAGGTTCTTGGTTATACAGACAGTCAAGAAGAAATCAATGGTTCTACAGACTCGGCTAGCAATGAAACAATGTCTAAGACTGGAAATAAAAAGAAAAGAGCCAGGTCAAAAAAAGGAAAAGCGGCAAATTCAGTTGCTAATGGCACAGCAAATCCCAGCACTGATTCTACTTCAAATGGCACAGAAGGACAAAGCAACAGTTCTGTTGAAAATGGCAATGGAAAACTAGCAATGGATTCTGTAACTAATGCCACAGGCAAGCTAGCTGAGAACAATTTGGACATGAAGCATAAGGTCTTAAATTTAGAAAATTGTGCTCCTCTTTCTATTAGTATGAATACAGATTTTGTAACAGACATTTCAACTGGACAAGTGTTGGAAACAGGACAGAATTGCAAGTCAAGCAGAACAGATTTAAGATTTTCTGGGAGCTTATCTTCTACTGACAGTGGAATAGCGTCACCAAAAGAACTGGTCATGGGTGATGGCATAAAAGAAGTTGATTCAGGACTTGGTAAGAATATGAGACAGAATATAATGAGGAAAAAAAAAGTGGCCACGCCCCTGGTTTCTCCCTTTCTCCTCCCTCCTTGTATTTTCATGTCTTTTCTCCTGGTGTTAGCCTGAATTTCAGCCTGCTCCTTTGCTAGGGCTGCAAAGATGCACTGATGCATCAGTGAACCACGATACTTGTTTCCAATGATACAAATATCTATATTTAAATAAGATATCGTGATTTCACGACACAAAATATGCTACATCAACAAATTTGGGAAATCACTGTCTTTAATATTCCCTATGCAAGCGAAATAAATTATTTTAAAGTAGTGTAAGTTGTTAACTAGTTTTGTCAGGCACAGTAAGGTATCGCATCGTGTATCATATTGTGGCCCTTGTAGCGAGATGTGTATTGTATTAGGGGAAAATGTATCACTGTAGCCCTACTCCTTTGGTGTAAAGCTCTCTGCAGAGTAAGCAAACCAGCCAAGGAGATTGCAAAAAATTGGGCTGTCCTGATGTGAACATTTCCTTTTGTTACAGTCCAAAACTTGAGCATTAGAAGTTAGTACTTTTCCTTTAACCACCCTTCAAGCTAGATACTGAAAAATGTCCTAGCTGGGGTACGTTGTTCTTTATAAGACCGTTAAAAGCTTACTAGGTAATTTTGCAAGAACCTCTCCAAAAATGGATGTCCATAAGCCTTCCAAGAACCCCTTCTGGCTAAAATTGTTACTAACTTTTGAATTTGCAGATGAAATCCTGGAGTGTTACCATTCACATGAAAGATGTTGAGCAGGACCTTTCTGTGGTGCTGTTTGTTGTGCTCACTGCTGTACATGACATTTCTAAATTTTGTGTAGAAGTCAATAATTCCTTAATGAAAGCTAATTAGCAGTTCTTTTGCGTTGTGCTGAGATGATCATTTATTTGTTTTCTTTTTACAGGCTCATATAATTCTCCAGTTTTCCCCAAAGAACCACCATTTGGATTTCCACCATCCTCCCAAAAACTTTTGGAATCTGCATTAGGTCTCTTGCCCAGTGTTGCTCTTGAAAAGGACAATTCATTCAATGTCACAGAGAGTTCTGAAAACACAAAGAAGTTTCATCAAAAATCTGAGGATTCAGATATACAAAACACTGATCATATTGAGGATGATCCAATTAGTGATGTTTCAGACACCAAAGAAGTCTGTAAAGATTTTGTTGTTATTGAAGGAGATTCCGTTGATGGAGATGTTTCGAGTTCATCTGCTGTTGAGGATGAGGGAGGTTGGCAGTCTCAAACAAGAAGATCCCACAAAAGAAAGAAGAGGGAGCTTGCAGCAAGAGCAAGCAGAGAAAAGAATCATGTGGACAGATTTCAGAAAAAAGACTTTCATAAACAGCAATCAGACAATCAATTTAGGAAAAACCATCATCGCAGAAAGCCTGTTGACGATAAAAGGAGCCAAGTCAGATCATCCGAGAAGAAGTTTCAGAATGGAGAAAACAAGAATAGTAATGTTGTTGTTGAATCTTCAGCTGCAAATTCAAATGTGGATGGTCAGATACAGACTAAAAATCACAAAAACAATGAATTAAAGGCCACAAAGAGACTTGACATGTCTTCTGATGACAAAAATAGTTCTCAAAAGGAGTTGTCACCAACTCAAAAAGTATTATCTTACAGAGATGTTTTGCTCAAGGCCAAAGGCAAAGGTAAGACTTGAATCACAGTGAACACACAGTCATCTATCTGAACATGCTCATTATACATTTTAAAGTGCACCCAACCCCCCCAAATTTTTTTCACTAAAAATAAATCTTTGCAGCTGTTCGAAATGCATTGTGCCTTTTTTTTTACGAAATCCCCCTCAGTTTTGACTTTTTATAGGCTGTAAAAGTTATGAAATCTAGCCATCATCTGTTACATGACCGAGCTAGTGAGGGGCATGGATCTATTCCCCACGTGACATCACAAACTGATTTCCATCTCCTTCACTCTTTGTAAACATGCATGCAAAGCAGTTTGTGATGTCACATGGGGAATAGACCCATGCCCCTTCTCACTCGGCCGTGCAACAAATGATGCTTAGTTCTGCGTAAGTTTTGAAGCCCATAAAAAAGTCAAAAACTGCAAATAATGGCTCAATGTTTTTGAAATAGGTGCAAAGTTTAATATTGGTGGAAAAAAATATTTTGGGGTTAGGTGCACTTTAATGATTTGTTGTCCAGTTGAAAGTCATCCGTGTAGTTACATTTTTCCAAAATTAATGGCTCCTTATTTGTTTTGGTCCCCATGTTTTTCTCCAGTACTTGAGAGCTGCAAGTTTTTCTTACCCCTGATTACCCGTAGTAGACTTTCTCTCAGGACAATTTTCTGATTAGAATGTGTGAGGTTTTTTGCTTTGGAATGTCAGGACATTGGAAGATTTCCAAAGCCAGGTGACCTGACCATTTTTGGAAGATGTCCAAAGATTGCCATTGTTGATGCAAATATTGCCACATGCAGTACATGAAGCAAATATTGCCACATGCAGTTTCATAGCAAGTTTAATTTTGCCAATGAACTCCTAACATGGCTAGTATGACGTGGGTTTTGTTTCCTCATGAATTGTAATGTTATATTGTTACACAAGAAAAAATGTTACTCAGCTCACGTATAATTTATACTTGGGTGTGTTAGCTCAGGTTTTAAGTCATCCTTTAGTGCTCAGAAAATTAGTATATGTGTTTTCAATCCTCATGCTTGAGAGTCGCACATCAGGCAACTTTGTAGTAACAGGATCACTCCCATTCTCAACATTTGATGTCTTGAATGCCTTGAAACTATCTCTAGCTGTTTGGTTTTTGCCATAGCTCAACAGTTGGACAAACAAGGCTACAGAAACAATTCCTAATTACTTGAGAACCGCTGTCGTGTTGCTATCATGTATGACAGTGGGGTAAAGGTTAGGTACACTTTACTCTAAGAACTTGAAGAGATTGACTGTTTAACCATTCAGCAGGGGTAATTTTTGAGCTGCAGCCCCAGCCTGTTTGTGATGCTTATCACTTAACATTTAGAACTACTTTTGTTGTCACAACTCCACTGTTGGTGTAGTCTTCATGTAGATGTAACAAATTCACATTAATTTTTTTATTTAATTTTATTTTGTAGCAGAGCGTGTAGAAAGTAGTGACAGTGGTGTAGATGCTAACAGTGTCAGTTCTTGTGAGCTGAGCAGTCAGCATCCTGAGGCTCAGAGTGACTTTTTTAACCACCAACAGTGTGTTGATTATTTACGTAATGGTGAGTTATCACATGTTTAATTCTTTCTCCCTTGAAACCTGACAAACTGACTTGCAATGAGACATGCAGTGAGGCATGTGGCCACCTTTGTAACCACCATCATCATCTTCATCATCATCACCATCAACTTGGAGTTCTTTACAGCAGACCCCCTACATACGTCTCGAATAACCTATCCCTCAAACTGAAACCTGTTGATGTCACTCAGTTATTTGAAGGGCCCAGTGGAAAAAGGGCGTAAGTGACGATTTGAGGTTAAAATCGAAATTGCTCCTATTTAGCTGAACATTGGCACACAGGCTGGTTTTCATGTGAGGAACGCCGTTGCGCACTTATTTCTTGACCTGAGATCTAAAATTTGAAGAATTAGCGTATTACTTTTGCGTGAAAAGTGTTGTTGAACTGAACTCGCTCAAGTGATGCGTGAAAGATTTCTTTTGTTCTCTGCCTGAACTAAAACAAAGGAATTCAACCTAGAATCCGCGGTCCTGTTGTTTTCTTTGTGTCAGTTTTAAGCAAAAGTAATACGCTAATTCTTCAAATTTTAGATCTCAGGTCAAGAAATAAGTGCGCTACGGCGTTCCTCACATGAAAACCAGCCTGTGTGCCAATGTTCAGCTAAATAGGAGCAATTTCGATTTTAACCTCAAATCGTCACTTACGCCCTTTTTCCACCGGGCCCTTCATTTATTTTCAGTTTCCCTTGCATTGCATGCTTGAGGTAGTGGGAGTCTACTTCAGTTTGCTTAAGGACGGTACCTCCTTTTGTTACTGCGCATACTTTCTGCGCATCTTGGGATATTCAGGTTTCTTAAGGAATTTGCCCACTTATAACACAACAATATTTTTACGTGGTTTAAGACTACAGTGTATGTGAAAAAGCAGATCTTGGCAGGGGCTATCAGAATCCAAAAAATAAATTGGGGGTAACCACACATTTTTGGGAGATATTTGAGCTTACATTTGGAAAGAATTTGCCATTTACATTTTTTGTATTTTAACACTTTTTTAGAATTATGGTTGCTTAAGTATCTCTGAAAAATGCGTGGTTACCATGCTTTTCTTTTTGGATTCCAATAACCCTTGCTAAGATCTACTTTTTCCCCATAGTCATAATCTTTGCAAAAATTAATACATCTGTATTAGGAGGCACCCTCCTTAATTTCCTGATTTGATACATTATATGAAGTTTCACCTAAGTCTGCACACCAGCTCAGTTTTTATAACTTTTGGTAACTTTTCTAAAAAAAAAAGCAATGAATTAAAAGCTTTCCCAGTGTGCACTTACAGAAAAGATCCAAATTGATTCCCCACTATGTCTCCAAATGGAGATGCTTCACCGAGAGGAAGCTATGCAGTTACTTAATGGGTAGGAAATGGGAAAACCGTTCATTTCAAAAAGTTAGAAGTTAATGTATTTGCATGTGAATGAAAACGTGAAAGGCTGTGCACCAAGCCACCAAAAGGAGGTTGAAGGCATTTTGAAGTATGGGCATATTAGAGGCAGTTTGTTGATCTGAAATTAAAACTTACGGTACTTGTTCCTTTGTGATAATTCTGAGGTTAAGAACATTAAAATCATCAATTGCACCACCATATTATAGGTCAGAAAAATGATAAAAGATATACTTCAGATAAGAGTTTCAGATACTTTATAAACAATATTCATAGTCCATAAAGTTGGGGAATTTAAATTTACAATAACTTAGTACACTGTACATTTATTATCATAATTTTTCTGCCTTTTCAGCGTGGAAAAAAGTAATGTCAAATGCCAAACAAGGTAAGTACTTGAAGGAACAAACTTGATGTTATTTAAATTATGGTGTAAAAAAGGGAAAATTGACCAAGGCCAAGTGTAAAAATGTTCCCAACAAGTGGGAGCTGGGGAATGTGTAATTTCCTTGCACTCTTTGGGAAAATAAAAAGATGCACACGGGTCAAAGGGTGTCCAGATTGTCAGCTGTTGTTTTCCTTTAAATGAAAGAAGGGCTATAATTATTGTTTATGCCTCACTTGATTTGCTCATGTTTGGGGAATTAAATAATACTTACTGGTAGTCTGGTATCCTAATTCTCAGAAATGCACATAACACAGTGAACTAAACCGAAGGTAGAGAAGCACTTAAGGAGCTTGAAGCAGTTTGATTTAAGGGAAAAAGTCACTTGGTTTAATAATAATAATAATAATGATGATAATAATAATAATAATAATAATAATAATAATAATAATAATAATAATAATAATAATAATAATAATCCATCAATGTCCAGTGGCGCTTGACCAATTGTATATAAATTAGTTATATTTGTTTTGAATTTTTTTTTAATGTTATTTATTAAAGAATACAAAAAAAAAATTTTACAATACAATATATTTGTTTGGACAAAGTGAAAATAGACTCATTTGTTCAAGGTTGTCTCAATCTGACATAAAATATTCACAAATACCAGTGAGAAGATGGAACTATTCACAACTTTGTGCACTGTTTTAATTTTAGAATTCAGCACTTTCCTGCTGGTATTCGCATGTGCATATTTTACTTCAGACTGAGGCAAAGCCCATAAGAATGCGTCTTTAGTATTTTTATTCAGCGCTCTCAGTTACCTCCAAACTGGACTATTTCTTGCAGGAAGTTATTCTGTAGCGGAAGGCTGAAGAGCTAACATTAGGTTTTAACTATTTGTCTTGTCAGGCCTGGTAATTTACTACAGTGTGGACTCCGATCCTGTTTTATGCGAGCAAAAGCGCAAAAAGCTTGCTGCCAGAAACCATGGTGTTTCTTCAAAGTCACAGTGAGAAAAGTATGGTCTTAGAAGTGTAACTGTGGACCGTCAAGTGTCACCCTAGAGGCATGTTTGTGTAGAAAAATGTAGAATTGGTGGGGGTTTTTTGTGAATTTCTCCAAACATTGGTTTTTCATGGAACTTGCAGTCTCCCCTCGAGACAAAAACATGCTCTTAAGTTATATAGTCATCAGTATGCTGGGTATTACTGAAATGATAATAGCTGTATTGGGAACACTTACCTTAGCCCATGGCTCAATAAATGTGCAAGGGGTAATTAAGTTTTGTTAGGGTTTTCACTTAGAGGGAGAGGGGCTTGTGACATCGGTAAAATTTCCTTGTGTATAATTGGCTTTGGAAGTATCAAGTTCTATCAAAGAAACAAAATGAGTAAAGAGTACTTATCAGGACTCATCTTGATGCATCGTTGATTTGATGTACAAAATTTGTCTAGCGTTCTAAAGCTGTATCAATCCTCCACTTCAGGACTATTTTAGGTGCTATGGCAAATAAATTTTGGCACTGGCATCCTCATTAACAAAAAAGCCACATACAAAGAATAAAGACGAAGGGTTGTCAGCATTCTGCTGTTACACATTCTATTTGGATGGGTGTGTAATAATCCAGTAAGCACTGAACTGCATTTACTCTAAAATCTATTGAAAACCCTGATCTTGCATTGTAAGAATCACAACTTATAATGAATCACAGTGTCACAATTACAGTGGATCCACGATATAACAAGGTGCCAAGAGACTGGGAAATGTGTTTGTTATAAGTGAAACTCCATTGTAACAAATGTTTGGGAAAATGACCAAAGTCTTAACCATATTGGGGTTTGACCAGTTAAGAATTATTTTGCCACAAAAGCAACCCTTTAAGCCCCAATAGTGATGAGCATCAAATTTCTCCTCATCATATCAGTGCATTATAACACATACAAGTCATGAGAATTAAGGAATTGATCACTGAAGATGAATTGTCCTGATTTTTAAACAAGTGCTTCCAACTGCTACTCAACAAAATACATGGAGACCAGTAAGGAGAATTTGCATGATCAGTGATGCTGTGGCTTAAAGGGTTAAACAGTGCTGTTTTAAAATATGTTGCACAGCTCAGCATTTGGTTTACCCGCTGCACAATTACTACCCAGATATGAACAGTTAACCGTTTAAGCTCCAATATCAATATGCATATTCTCCTTAGTGTTCTCCATATGTTTCTTATGGTACTGGTCAAGAGAATTTGCACCAACATCAAGACATTCCAAGCGTGGTGATCATTTCCTTTATTCTCTTGACCTGTATGTTGGATCAAGTAGGGATACTGTAATGAGAAAATAGATGCTTGTCACTGTTGGGGCTTAAAGTGTAAAAAAACATTAGTTTTATGATTTTATTTTAGTGTCTAAAAGCATTTCTGCTGATCTTTTTTGCGTTCAACTTCAGTCATGTGATGACACTTATGCATCATAATTGTGCAGATTTTGGAGCTTGGGTTTCTTGATTGTGTTCATTGTAACAGGGTTCTCGTTATAATTAGACCAGGGTTCATAGGTTCTATTTATACATTTTATTGTAACTTTGGCCAGGTTGAAGAATATCATTGTATCTGGGTCTTTGTTAGTAAGGTGATTGTTATATAGGGGTCCACTGTAATCAAGTTTAATAAATTAGCATTTTAGCTTTAATAATTCTAACAGCTACTATTTAAGCAAGTGTAGTGCTGTTTTGACATTCTGTTTTCATTTTGGAAAGCATGTTGATTGAATTAGTACCACGCTAGCATGGTCATGCTATGCCAGAAAAAAACTTAAAATTTGTCCAAAAAATATGATAATTATTTATAAGTTCCATTTCAATTTGGACCTCAGTTTGAGGAACATTTTTACTTACAGAAATTAGACATGATTTAATGTCATTTGAGTGATCTGGAACATCCAGTTAAAAACTTTAGGTAAGGAATTTAATATGTTATGTCGCAGTTTGAAAAATATATGGGAAGCAAAAAAATTGACATTGGTTGCAGTAAAGCATTTGCCTATTTTCACCTTCCCATGCTGTCGGTTTTTTGAGTTATTTAAAAACAAAAAATTCCCCAACAATTCCAAAGAGTTTCATTTAGTTAATTTAACTGTGGATGTTTCAAAATGTAACAATTGCAAACCTTAATCCAAGGTTTAAAAACAAACTATTCATACTTGGTCCAGGAAGTAAAGATTGAATTAGAAGTTTGGACCAAAATTTTTGTATGAAGAAATAAGTGTACAACCAGGGCCACCAAGCAGTTCGTTTCTGATGAATACCCATTCAAAAAGGCGAAATTGCCTGAGTTATTCAGACTTGATTGTGGTGAAAAACAGGAAATTTATTTTCTATGGATAAATGTCACTTCCAACTTTTGTGATATGGGAAAACTAATTTATTTTGTTCCAACTATCCATTTTAAAATTCCCTGTAATGCGCCGATCAATTCGAAAGTTCAACATCCCCTCCCCGGGCAACCCCCTGGGCATTTGAACTTTTGAAGATTGGCTTGTTCAAATTCCCTCCCCTCAGGGCAAAAAAGCCGTTCAAATGCCTCACCAACTAGTACTAAAATACCTCTCCTCAAAGACAAATTTCGTCTTCAATCAAACACTTTACACCCTTTTCAGAGAGAGATATGTCGTAATGACACCTTCAAACTTCTTTTAAAGACCGCTTTGAAAGAGTCATTCACTAACAAAGGCGAAATTCTATCTTGTAAATCCGTCAAACCCTGCAAAAACCTAAAAACTCTCAGGCGTATTACGTCAGAACAAGAGATAAATCTGGTTCAAATTCCTCACCCTTTCAACGCAACGTTCAAATTCCCCCCTCCCTGGGCACGATGCACAGTCAAATGCCCAGGGTATGCCCGGGGGGGGGGAGGATGTTGAAGTTTCGAATTGATCGGCGCATAAAGACTATGAAAACAGAAAACGACACTTCATAAGGTCTCATTTTTGCTTTTACTTTTTTTTGGATGAGTCTGAACAATATTGTTTTTTGTGGAAGGTCTTACATGGATAGAGTCAGGCTGTAGTACATGTATGTAAAAATTAATAATGTGACAATGTAATTTGTTTGTACTCGGCAATGCTATCATGAGGTCAACAAAACTCTGTTTGCTAGTTTCATTAGTGTATTGAGTTTTGTCTTAACAAATAAGCTTTGACAAAAACTGACTAAATGAGCAGCACGTTAGGAATCTTGTATGGGACTGCGGTGTGATTCTGGTGATATTTTTTGAACCTCCTACCCAACAAACATAATAATACTGAGACATATCAAGAAGGCTTTGTTAAACTTCTATTTATTCGTTTACAAATGTTATATTTTTATTTTCCAGCACAGACGTAATTTTTGAGCTTTTTATTACTAAAACATGCCACTGGAATTTAAAAAAAAGTGTTATCTTGAAAATATCTAACAAAAAACCAGATCAAGACCACTTGTGGTCTTGAGTTGGTTTGTTGCAAGCTTCTCTTGAATTTTTCATTGGACAGTTAATTTCTCTAAAGTACACAATTGAATTAAAGTGAATACACATTTTTTCTTCATGCGGAATGAAACTTAGTTGTTAAGTTCTTACGAGATGAAATCTAAGAAAGCTATTTTTGTATATGGAGAAGCAGTGAATAAGTATTGAAAGTCGATACTGCCTGGAAAGTTTTTTCATTGATTAGAAACATTTTGAAGGGTATCTGCCATATGGACCATATGGTTTTTGTTTGGGATACATACATCTTTCAAGCTGTGCTTGAGTATTAATTGTTATTAGTTATTAAGTTATTTTAGGTGTAAAGGGAGAAGGGCAAATTGTTTACTTGTAAATTTCATTTGATATCAAGGTGAAATAACTTTTTTGCTTTGGTATAATATAATGTTAAATAAGTTATTTGACATAAAGAGTGAAAAATAAAAAAAAGCTGTTTTGTGTGGGATTTTTTTTTTACAATAATACGAGAATATTTCAGTGAACTAAGTGAGGTATAGTTACGCAATTTTTTAATCGTTTAGTCATTGCAACAGTATTGAGTTAAACTTGAGAAATTTTAGTTATTTTTGGTTTGTACAGCATTTACAGTTTTGATGACTCATCAGTCCAAAATAAAAAACATGGGAAAAACCTGCAACGGAAAGTACTGCTTAGTAACTTTATTTGAATGGACTTACCAAGGGCGAGGGTTTAATTCATCCACAGACTCGGAGGTTAGAATCACCTTTATAGCCCGGGGGGGGGGGGGGGGGGGTAACTCAGAGGTTAGAATCACCTTTATAGCCCAGGGTGGGGGGTACTTCCTAGTAACTGGCTTATGGGGATGTGCCGCTGGGTGGGGTCGCATTTTCACGACTGGATTGACTATAATGGGGTTGCATTTTCAATAGGAGCTAATAGAGTTACTAGAATGGGGTCGCACATTGCGGGATTTCGGGGATAAGTGAATTCCGGCAAGTGGGGACTTGGGGTATATTTGCCCAAAAGTGACTAACGTGGGGTTTATAATTGGCTACAGAATAGACTATAATGGGGTAGGGGTTTGGAGAGGCCAGCGTCACATACCCAGTAAAAATTGACCCAAGTACCCCCCCCCCTTGGGCTTTATAGTTAATTCTACAGGATAATAAACAGCACCACAGGAAAGTAATGCTCGGTAGCTTTCATTTGAATGGTCGCTCTTTAGGATTTCATCAACAGACCCACCTTGTGTAGCATAATAAACAGCACCGAAGGAAAGTACTGCTCAGTAACTTAAGTCTAAATAGACAATCTTTGCGGTTTAGACCATAGACTCAAAAATGTAAAACCACATGTCGTCATATGACGTCAAGTTTTTCTGTGGTCACAAACCACGAAAGGTTTCCCTCCCGTTTCCCTCTTGGATTGATCAGTGTTTAGTGTTGTTGCTTCAGTCTCCCAAAGTAACAAAATATTGCAGTTGATTACATTCATTATATTTTTGTTTAAGACCCGTTGTAATGTTGACGTTGTGTGAGGAAGTCGCATTTTGAGGTGAATACATACCTTTCAGGAACATTTGTCCCACTAAAAAGTGCTTGCGTGCAGTGTTGCTGAGTTTGACGTCATCATAAAATGTATTCTCATTATTTTAAATCCGGTTTGGTGAAGAAATATTATTTTGACCATGAGAACACACAATCAATACTTCTTAAAACCTTAACTTTTCGGTGCGTTCAAGTTGTGGGAGGAAGTGGCATTTTGAGGTGAATAAATCCCTTTCAGGAACATTTGTTCCATTAACCCTTTCCCGTCCGATTTTTCTCCTTAAAAAACGCATTTTTTACCGTTGAAGCGGTTTTTTGAGCGCTATGCTGCCAAATGCCACTAAATTTTGCTACAAAAGCGTTTTCTTACAATTAAGCTAGATTTTCAACCAGCTTCTGTTGTAAATTGTACAATATTTTAATTTCACGCATGCGCATAAGCCAAAATTTGGACTTTTTTCCTTTTTTTTTGCAGATTCATTTCCAATTTGTTTTTCGCTTCTTTTGTTTTCCTTTTTCTCTCCCTTTCTTTTCTCTTTATCTTCCACACTTTATCCCCTTTCTATCCACTGGAAAAGTTTTGGCCTCAGTCCTTCAAAAAACCTGGAAATGGAACATTGATCAACAAGGTGACTTGGCCTATTTTACCACCAACTTTGCACCCAAAATTGGACACGTTTTTTCTGGTATAGCTCTGCCAGAATTTGGTCGATATTCAAAATGGACACACGTATTGATGGATCTGTCCTTGCTGTATTAGCTGCTTATCAAAACAATTTGGTGACGTCAAAAATGATGACGTGACAAGTGGTTCAATGGTTCCCGACTTTAACGTCGGAAAAATACTAGTCTTGACGGGAAAGAGTGAAAAAGTGCTTGTGTGTAGTGTTTTTGAGTTTGACGTCGTCATAAAATGTATTCTCCTCATTATTTTAAATAAGGTTTTGATGAAGAAATAGCATTTTGACCATGAGAACACACAATCAACACTTCTAAAAACGCCTCCTTTTCGGTGACTACTGAAAACACACCCGAGCTGTTTTCGATTCCAATACGCTTGTCATTTTAACCACATCCAACAAGTGCCTCACTTTGATAACTAAAACTGCCGACCGTGTGGAAAACCGACGCCCGAGTCCTCCTGATTCCTCTCGCTCGCGCGTTCTTTTCACTCGACTATCGATCCATGAGCGGAAAGATTGACTGCTTGTAGTCTAGTTTTGTTACCATCCAGCTGGAATAACACGATCAGGGAAGGTTCTTGGGCTAACACGACCGACCGCATTGATTACTTTCAGCAGGCATGTCACAAGTCGACCTTTGCTTATATACAAGACCCCATATAGGAGGGTTAGTTTCTAAAGAAACTGTGGAGCTGCCGTCGGTGGGGATTTATCAACTGAGTTCATAACGCTCGAAACGTCACCTCTCTATCGTTCTTTACGGTGGCCAATTTGCCTTATCAAACTGAGTTGATAAACCCAAAGTTCTTTGCTTATATAGCTATATAGTTGAGTCGCGGGAATAAAGTGGCGTAAGCAATTTACGAGCGATAAAACCGCGTCCAACGAAGAAACTAGTGCGCGAAAGATTAGTATTGGGAGAGATTCTTCAAGCTAAGCGAATGAATGTCATGGCCACATGAAGCATTTCCTCCTCGCTAGCGCATCTCTAATCAACTTTGTTCTTCTTATCATCTCTTCGTTGTTCTTTCTTATATAAACAAAGTTTTGAACCTAATTATCGCTAAAACTAAAATTTCACGCAACGTCTGACAAAAAAGGTTATATTATATTTACTTTATATACACCTCAAGACCTCATCAACCTGGGATACCCATCACAAAATCATGCATATTGCAAATATTGCAAGGAAGTTAAAATTTACTTATGTCACATAACATGTATCACAATCTTGTAACTGGTTTATTAACCTAAAGCTAAATTTTACAGTTTATGTTGCAAGCACAGGCAGCTCCTAGATACTTACTAATAGAAGAGGGCCTAGATGGGGGGCTCAGCATAACAGCTAACATTAAAGAATTCGCTGTAACAGTTAAAATAAATAAATGATCAAGAAAATGGCCCTTTCTTCGCGTGTTAATGGCAATTTCATCAGTAACATCACTTCTGTAGTTTCAGTTATCCATTTTTCTTGTTTCATTAGTATCTAGAATGTGTTTTAACACTTAATTGTACTTTCATATATGACAGTTAACAGTGAAAATTCGGGCTGTATAACACTTAACAGTAAAAAAAATATGGCCCATAACACCTAACAGTAAACCCCATCTAGGCCCTCATACAATGAGTAAAATATAATAAATTCACGTATAAATTTTACATCAACCACAGTTTTGAACAACCGAAACTGGGACACTGATTAGCCTACAACGGCATAAATTGGTTTCTACGTTTCCCAAACATATTTACAATCGCTTGCTTCAGCTACAAGTATAGACATGTTCTGTTTAGCCATCTATTTCGCAAGTTGTCACATTTTTAATTTTTGCTTACAGTAATGTAATCAGGGGCGTAGCCAGGATTTTTCCAAAGGTACGCACAATTTTCCAAATCCACCCTAATACTCAGTACTCTCACATCGTTTCCACATTCCTTGGTTGCATTTGCATTTTTTATCAGTATGGTGAGGTTATACATGAATAGATGAAATGACAACTAGGTCGTTAAGCTTTCGGTAGATTTTTTGATTAAACCGAACGCGTAAGCGTTAGCATATTTGGAGGGGCCGAGGGCATGCTCCCCCGCGAAAATTGGAAATTTAGGTCTTCTCAAATGGCTGGAAATGCGTCTAAAATTAGTATTCTGGTAATACAGTAGTGTACATTTTTAGTTATTTTATGGATTATAGTTAATGAAAATCAGACAGTTCTTGCTGCTTGAATCGTATAAAAACTCTCTTCCAAATTGACAGTCCATGTTATTATGTTCCTTTTTTATTTCGACAGCACGCCGATCAGAATTCCATTTATAATTTTTCTTGGAATATTTGACGCTGTTTGCCACTTAAGAAAGTTAAAATTGATTGCTTTTTAAGGTTTTGTTATATAGATGTCATTACCCCTAGCTTCTTAGGTCCTTCTCAAAATGTACAATATAGGATGAAAAAAACTGCGTCCACGTGTTAATAAAGGCCCCGAGACATTTTTCCCTCGACCCATTACGCCTCGTAGTCACAGTTTTGCCGCTTGAGTTTCAAACACGAGTTTAATTTAAAGTGAAAACTGCGATACTCAGGGTATTATCCAAAAAATAAAACACACCAAAGGCTCAAACCTGCAACATAGGGCTGTTTTGAAAGAAAATTAATAATTGAGACTTTTAGCCCACTTTTCCCTTGTTATAGCCAGCAGCCTCCTTGATCACATTTCCTTCTTTGTCTTCTGAGAGTACATAGCTTATATAATTATCTCTTTTAAATACATGGCAATATTAAGCAGCATTGATGCAGAACAGTCACAATCTCCAGTCCATCGCGGCTTTTCAGTAAGAAAATTTCTCTTTCGTTTCGTGCACAACAAAGCCAATCGTGCAGAGAAATAGTGATCCTAAGAACAGACGAATAATAGATGTTGTAAATCTATCTAATTTGGGTAGGCCTAAATTCAAATAAAGTTCAGCTGCTGAAAACTGGTTTCGCGTTTGAACCGAGCTTAGCCATCCCCAGTCCCCTAATTTTCAGCCCTTTCATACACTAGCATCAACAATCAGTCTACCAATCACGTGGCTTCTCTGGAATGTGCGAAAAACGGTCTTTTGTTTCAATAAATTAATATTTCAAAGAAATAAGGGAAGTTGCATAACATGCAGCGATTGTGCTTTTGTTCAACCATTGCTTAATTTCCCGTCTGTTTTATCTTTATGTTGTTTTGTTTTGTTTCGTTTCGTTCTTTTTTTTTCAACCTTCCACATTTTTTCAGGTATGCACGTGCGTACGTGCGTACGGGTAGCTACGCCCCTGGTAATGAATAAGGAGTTAACAGTGCACTTTACAACAGTCTTGGTTTTACTCACCCCAAACCAATTTTTTTCTGAACTATCTGTAGCAAGTAAAAACAGAGAATATAATAAGATATCATGGACCATTACCATGGTAACCTACTGACCTCTCAGTACTGAGTATTAAAACGCTATGAATGGAATTGAAATATTTCTTGACTGAATCAGTCAATAGTTTTCTTACAAAATGAATAGCTTTCTTAATTAGTCTGTTAATAATGAGATATTCAGGCGAAAAGATATCACATCAGCTCAGCAAGTATCTGGATTCGGTTATTAAAGTAATCAGACACGACTATCCTTCCATCACTAAGATTTGCTGTAGAGACTGGGCAATTAAACTCTCCTGTCTTGGTGCCTTCTGTTCCAAACATTGTCACGAACTTCCCGCTCTGCTCGAACACCTGTAGTCTGTGATTCCCTGAATCACACAAGACCAGGTGTCCTGACTTGCTAACCAACAAGTAACCAGGTTCATGAAATTCACCCTCCTTATTCCCCTTCTTCCCAAATTTAAACTTAAAATTTCCCTGCAGGTCAAACATGTTAATACAGTGTTCACTCCAGTCTGAGACTATAAGATATTGCTCCGTCTGGATGCAGTGATAGGGACTGACCAAAGAACCCTCTCCACCAAATTTACGTAAAAACTTCCCACTGGGGGAAAATATCTTAATTAATTTGTTACCTTTATCGGCTACAATAATATCACCGTTACCGGCAACAAATATACCTTCAGGATTCTTAAGCTGGTTATCAAGACTTCCCTTCCCTCCGAACTTTCTAAGAAACTTACCATTCCCACTAAACACTTGCACCCTGTGGTTATTGTAGTCTGCCACTATAATATTCCCATTGTTATCAAAAGCTATCCCAGTGGGGCATCTAAATTCACCCTGATTACCACCCTGTCTACCAAACGATCTTAAGTGAGTACCGTCACTACTAAAAACTGATACCCTGTGGTTACCAACCTCAGTTACGGCAATTTGATTTTGGTTATTCACTGCCACCCCCCATGGCATCCTAAGCATCCCAACAGACTCACTCCATTGTCCAAAAGATAGCACAGGTCGGAACCGCCTGGTTTCAACCTGAACCTCAAAAGGACTGCCACGAACATGTTTTTGTTTAAACCCAGGGACTGGTTTACTTTTTACTTTTTCTGCCGAATTTAAATGCTGCGCTTTAGTATTGCTAAAATCAGTTGACACATTTCCGATTCCCTCAGAATTTAACATGTTAAAAAGTTTCTTACTTTCAGTGAAACTAAATCGAGGGATGCGTTCCGGATTACGGTGACATTGTGTTTCTTGTTCTTGAAGAATTGTGTCAAATGTTTCGTTGAATCCAAGAATTTCAGCGCTGGAACTTCGTCTCAAAATAGTTTCAGTCTCCTCGATTGCTGATTCGATCATTTTTACTTGATTTTCAACTTCACCTTTCTTTAACGCGAGACGGTCGAGTGTTTCTTTCGCTTGATTATCAACTGTGTTGAAAATATCCTGTTTCCTCGCTTCAGTGATTGCAATCAAATGATCTGCAGCCGCCTGCGCTTGGCTTTTTACGTCAGCTATCTGCACCTGAACTTCAATACTGTTTTCGTCAAGTTCACTGAGTTCACTTCTCTTTTCCTGTGCTTTCTCCTTTAGCGACTTAATCACGGAGTCAATACGTTGCTGGCGTTCCTTTGCGCCATCTTCTAGAAGCATCTTGGCGTGACCTTCGTGATCCGTCAAAGCACAAGCGCTGCAAATGGCAACTTCACACACCTTGCAAAAGAACTTCAATTTTTCTTTTTCGTGGCCTTTCTTCTGGCAAAACGCCGGTCGCTTTAACACTTCTTCAATGTCCTGATCTTGAAAGTCTTTTAGCGCCAGCGTACGATGTTCTTTATTTGCTCGGATTAAGTTATGGACCGTAATACAGCCTTCACACCAGAAAGCACAACACTGAAAACAGTAGAAACAGCCCGCGCTTCTTTCGTCGCAGTTTCCACATTTCGCGCCAGTTGTGTTGCACCCTTTAATAGCTAAGACATCCAGTAAGCTGTTGATCTTGAAGTTGGTGGGAAATTCGCTAGGATTTCCACTTCCTGGGATCCTAAAATTCTTGCGACACTCTGGACATAAGATCTGGCCTTGTTTTGGACTCGTTCGTTGAAGCCCTTTCAAACAGTGAAGGCAAAAACTGTGCAAGCACGGCAACTGCTTTGGCTCAGTAAAGGTGCACATACACACAGGACACGATACGTGTTCATGAAGATTATCCAGCAAGGTCTTTATATCCATGACGAAGGGCGGAAAGCAACGATGGAAATCGAAGGTTTAAACTCAAAACTGCAGCTGCTAAGAGCACGATGAAGTTTTGTCTTGTCATTGGGTTTTTATGTTATCAATCCCAATAATGTTAACCAATCACAAAGCGTATCGTGACATGTTTTGACATTAATTTCAGGATTCTAAAAATTATTGCAAAAAAAAAAAGTGGATTTCTGGGAATTGTGGCCACTCTGCTCAAGAAAGCATCATCTATGGAAATTTCCCGAGGTATTTTCAGTTCAGATTGCTTGCGAAAATGTTTCCAATATTTTTGGCGTCCTTGTGGCTTGCATCCGAAACGTGATGTGTACAAAGACGATCTTAAACATTGAAATGTGGCTTCTTAGTTGTCTATGAATTTTTAATGAGTCCTTGAATCAGTAATGCTAATGTTGTTTCTAAGAAATTCACTGAAGCGTGAGAAACTTATTCTGGTTACCGAACTCAAACCGCAGGTTGAGGAGGAAAACAAATTCAAAAAATTCGAGACAGTTTATGTTATTTTCCCTTTGGTTTGTTATTAGAACATTTCAACATACAGTTTTTAAAAAAGGTCCGCTCAAAATACACTGAAAATGAAAACTGAAAATGCTACCACTTCTTGAGTTCCATGTTTTCTGTGCTGTGCAACTCAACGAAGCGCGAATTATCTTATTTATGTTAAAATTGGGGTTAATACCACACGGGCGACAAATGGCCCGAATGAAGCAATTAGGCCGGGTATACAACCCTATAGCAGATAAAATAAATAATTCATTGCTAAATTTATTTCACATAAAGAGTGTAAAATAAAAACCTGCTTTGTGTGGCTTTTTTTACAATAATACGAGAATAATTCAGTGAACTTTATGGGGTACAGTTTGGCAATTTATTGCTCGTTTATTCTTTGCGACAAAATTAAAATTTAGTATTTTGAGAACTTATTAGTGCATTTTAGTTCATTTTAACACTTTCGCTCTCAAAGAGGAAAAATAAGAAAAAATATTGAAAAAAACAGTATCACTTGAAAGTACTGCTCAGTAACTTTTATTTGAATCGGCTCACTGAGGGTATCCGCATGTAATTCGTCCACCGCATGTAATTCGTTCATTCGTCCGTCCACTTAATTTGGTTAGAAGCTAGCTTGCATAAAATCCACTCAACGAAACTTAACTTACATTTGCTGAAAAGCTCTCAAGCTTGGCACCCATTTAGAACTCGAGGGCTTTAACTCAGTGTTAAGCCTTAAGTGCCTAACGCTTGAGTCACGTGACCAGTGGACCCTGATTAACGGTTAAAATCTTCAGAGTAAAATGGGGAGTATAAAATGAACAAGAATTAAATCTTTACGGGTGTCAAGAGCTAAGAGCTTATAATAAAATCGCCTTGTGAGGTGGACTCTTTTATTTACGCTAGAAATTATTAAAGCATTACTGAATTAAGTCACGTGACCTGTTTTCGTCATTTGCAGGGTTCCTACTTAGTATGGACACGTTTAAAAGGCTACTTTACGATGACCCCTTAGCATGTAAAAGAACGACGCCCGAAATGATTTAATTCTATTTCATTTTATATTCCCCATTTCACTCTAAAAATTTTAACCGTTATTAAGCCTTATTGGGCACGTGACCCAAATGATAAACTCGTTAATCATCAGGCTTTCCGCAGTTGCCAAGTTTGAGAGTATTTTGGCAGATTCCCGCAAAGTTACGACTTTTGGGTAGATTTTATGCAAATTAGGTCCAAACCATGTGGCCTGAGACACATTCAGAAGTTAGAATCACCTTAATTATAAGTAAGACTGCTCAATAGCTTTAACTTGGAATGGTCAAACTTTGAGATTTCATCCACGGACTCAAAAATTAGCGCCACCTTGTGTAGCTAAAAAAACATCATTACGTGAAAGTACTGCTCCGTAGAGTTCACTTGTCAATGAATGGTTACACTTTAGGATTTCATCCACAGACTCCAAAGTTAGAACCACCTTGTACAGGATGATAAACATCACCACAAGAAAGTACTATTCAGTAGTTTATTTGAATGGTCATTCTTTGTGGTCAGTTTAATCATAGACTCAAAAGGTAAAACCACATGCCATTACACGACGTAAACTTTGTTTGTAGCCACGAAAGGTTAAAAACGTGATGCATTTTCCGAACTGTTTCCCCTTACGATTGATCAGTGTTTATTGTTGTTTCAGTGTCCCAAAAACCAAAAATCTTGCAGTCGATTGCATTCATTATATTTTTGTTCAAGACCCGTTGTAAATGGAATTCTCGGTGGATTTTTTTGGACAAATGAAACTGCACTTTTTCTCACCAAGAGAACGGAACGGATTGAGCCGTATCATTTGATTTGAAGTTTCGGATGCAAGTGTTTTCCCGCACCATTAAGATCAAGAGCTCGAATCGGAAGCTGGGGCCCGTTTCTCGAAAGTCCCGGTAACTTTTCGGCCCGGAGCCATAATTTGAAATCAAAATCTATAGAACGGTGGCGTAGTTTTTAGCCCCCATATCAGCCCAACTTGTTTTAGCAACTAAGAATTTTATTGCTCAGGTTTCAAAACCGACAAAAGTTTAGTTTTTAATGTAAACAGCGAGCACATAAAATAGCTTTCCGGGCCCGAAAAGTTATCGGGACTTTCGAGAAACGTGCCCCTGGTCGTTTCGCCCGGAAGTCGATTCGCCTGACGGTGATTCGCCCGAAATGAACGATGTTTCGCCCGATGTATCAGAATCAATGAAAATTGGCATTGAAATACTAATCTTTCTTTCAGACTTGTCTTCCACATTGTCTGGTGATCGTACATACTTTGCCCCACAAAGTTACACTCTGAAATAATACCTCTAGCTGTGACATTGTAAGAAACAAATAAAAAAAGATTCACGTACTTGATGTGCGTTGTTTACTTCGGACATGTACGAAACAATTAAATAAAAAAGATTCGCGTACTTGATGTGTGCTGTTTACCTCGGACATAAATTAGATTATTCTATAGCTGGTAATTGTAAACATAGGATCAAGGTTCGATGCGACTAATTAGTTCGTAACAAGAGAATAACTAGTTCGTAATTATTTCGTAGCTAATTGTGAACATAGGTTTAAGATTCGATGGAAGTAGTAAGATTGTTTTATAGTTAATTGTAAATATAAGGTTAAGGTTCGCTTTGAGATTAAAAATAATGTAAATATGCTAAATATAATGTAGTAATCAATAAAAAAGTGGGTATTTGGCATTTGGTGTATTTCATTACGTGTAGAAGTTGTATTTCTGTATGCGAATCCTTAAATATCCGGGGGAATTATTTCGGGCGAAACATCTTTAATAATCGGGCGAAACATCTTTCATTTCGGGCGAATCACCAGGTATCCTCTTAGTATTCTCTTTCAGGAGTTTGTATGCCTTCTCATCTTCTAAGGACCTTATCTCATTCTTCCGCTTGGAAACTGGAATAGCTTCGTCATTGAACCATTTCTCGAAATGCTGGCTGATACTAAGGCTATTTTCTACGCCTGCGTCTACGCCAGAGTCTACGCTGATACGACACACTTGAATGGTGCGTGAATGAGCAGGAACATGTGAGAATGCTACCCATCCTAGCTTCGTTCTGATGGCTGTAAGAGACCCTCGGGGACCTTCTCTGCACTCCAAAGGCATTTGAAGGCGATACTCGGGAAGTCCAAGGATGATCCCAATCTTAGAGGCGTCAGTACACTACAACAGCAAGTTTTGCAAGTGAGGGTACTTCTCCTTTTCGGCCGGCCAGTCAACTACGTACTCCGGGTTGTTTAGGGCCGGAACTGTCAGAGCTGAATGAGTTGTATAACGCCTGTGACGTCTGCCAACTCCTGAGATACCAAGAGAGTCCACAGGAAAAGAACGGGCAATTTGACACGTTAATAAAGTTATTATTATTATTATTATTATTATTATTATTATTATTATTATTATTATTATTATTATTATTATTATTATTATTCACTCGTATTTGTTCCTCCCAACGAAATCTCTCCTAGCTCTCCGGTGAAACCGACTTTCTCAGCTAATGCCTGAAGAACCAACGTTGCGTTTGAACCCGTATCTAACAAACACAAGGTCTTTTAAAGCCTCTGACCATTAGGGCCATAGAGGTACACTGGAATGATTTGGTGAGCAACTGGACAGGGAGCAATCTGAGCGCGAGCAGAGTACGGCATATGTTCAGTGCTAGAGGACCTTTGTGGTTCGGTTTCTGTAGCCAAGGTCTGCGTTGCCGAAATCCCTGTCGTTGTTGGAGTCACTGTTGCTGCTGTTACCGCCATTGAGGTCTGGATTGAGCTAGCATCTTGTACCTGATTTGAAGGCGTGACTTCCCGGAAACGGTTTTCCCTTGAGTTGATTTCATGAAGCAAGGTATGATAGTGACCTTTACATCCACCGACTTGACAGTTGACGGTAGCTTTGCAATCTTTCCGTAAATGTTTACCGAAGCAAGAGAAACAAAGTCCCTTTCTACCATTAGTTTGAAACGCTCAGATGGGGATAGCCGCTTGAACATTCAACACTGAGACACCGAATGGCCTTTCTCGAAATGGAACGGGCAAGTAGAAACCAAAGACGTCATATCTGTCTTAAACGATCTTGTCTTGTGAGAAGATTTCCCTTCTGATTTGAGCTTTGAAGAAGAACGATCCAAGTTTCCCTGAGCAATATCCCATGTGTGTGCACGATCCTCAAGCCACTCCCCGAACGATCTCAACGTTCTTCTTTCTGGGTGCGCTTTTATGATGTCTATCCATTTGGTCTTTAACGACGTCGGCAACTTCTCCAAAACATCTTCCACGCACGAATCAGACAGGAGATCACCAGTGCGCCCCAACGATTTGAAAACAGAGATCAAAGAAGTGACTTTGTCCGTCAGTGACCGCAACTGAGCGGCATTTTTCTCCAGTACACTTGGGCTCGACTTCAAAGCTTTTCTATATGACTGCACAATCTTGATAGGATCACCAAACCTTTTCTCCAGTATTCTCCATGCCTCATAGTATTCCGAACTGTTTGGCAAAATTCCTTGAAGGGCTGTCTCTGCTTCTCCTTTAACATTTGTTAACAATAAGTTCAGTAACTCGTTTTCGTTGTAGTAGCCCTGTTCCTCCAGTTGCTTGAATGAGGCACGGAACGCTGAGTATTTACCATAGTCTCCACTGAATGGCTTAATGTTCGGTTTCTGGGTTTTGAGAATTGCCTCCGCAACTTTCAATATCGGATCACTAGGTTGACTGGCAGTACGTATCCCAGAACCCTTTTGGGCGGATGAATCTCCCATTTTGCTGAACATCCGATCAACTTTGTCCTTTACACTCTCCTGCGGAAGGCTTTCAATATCCTTACGATGACCACCATTTTGACTTAAATCATCTCCCATGCGGCTGGCTGCCAGCTGAAGGCGACGCTCGATGCTCGCAATCTTCTTTTCCACTTGATGACGCTTGTTTAATTCTTCTATTTTCAACTCCTCCAAACGTTTCTCATGTTCTAATTTAATATGCTGGATTTCGCGTTTAAATTCCTGTTCTTTCCACTGTAACTTCGCCTCGAGTTCTTTTCTTTCCAATTCCTTGCGAAGAATTGCCTTTTCCTCTTCTTGTCTTAGAAGGAGAGCTTGTTCGCTTTTCGCTGTTTCAATATCAGCCTGATTAATATTCATGCCAGCACTCATGGCGGGTTTTCCAAATTCAATTCCTTAGAGGCCGAAACCTTTTGTAACGACAACGGAATCGATGCAATCGACGACGGTGGCTCGTTTATTCTTTCCTTTAAATGCTCATCGATACGCTGTCGAAGATCTTCAACTTCGTTCTCAAGTCGTTCTGCCGCTGTTTGTTCTCTTTGTTGTTCCGCGGCCTCGAGTAGAGCAAAGAACCGAAAATTTATTGTCCTTATTTCCTCCCGCGTTTCGAAAACTTGTTCCAATAACAAACGCATCACTGTACGACTTCCGCGAAACTCCAGAAAGTGCTTCAACTTTTCCATTGTTTGATGTAACTTGTTTACCGTGCTTCGGCGGACGAACCTCAGTTCCCTTTTCGCCGCTTCGATTTCCTTTTCCGTTGAGGGAAGTTCCGTTGCAGGAAGTTCAGCCTGTTCCTTTCCAAGCTCCTCATCTCGTAAAGCGAAGGCCATGTCCGTCACCAACACGTAGTCAAGTCCCTAGCTCGCAATAACAAGCTTAGGGTGATTTGACTGTTTATTTATCGGGGATTTGTACAAGTTCGATTTGCGTCCAGCAGTTGACGGCTTACAGTTCGAGTGTTCGTCAAATCACTGCAAAACAGTGATGAGTGATTCTAGAATTAGTTTCTGAAGGTACAGCAAATAAAACAAAGCAAGGCTGAAAAAACTTATCCCTAATTGCGGATAAAATCATCGACGGACGTAACAAGAGTTCGTTTAACTATACGAAACTATGCGAAAGAAAAAACTACAGCTTTTGAAATAAGAATTAATAAATGTCGAGGCGTGCCCCTTGGGGGGGCACGCCGCGGGGGCACGCCACATTACGTAAGTTCAGTTCTCGCCATTTTCTTTGTTAACACCGGAATTACAAGGTTTTCCATACAAATGGTAAGCGCTCCAGGTTTTGGTGAAGAAATGGTAACTTTGACCATGAGAATAAATGCTTTCCAACGTAACAGCGTGTAGTTGGAAAGCGTTTTCATTACGGTTCGTAGCATTTTCATCACGTTTGTGATAGCCTTTTGTTCTTAATTATTTTGACACTTAAGATTACGTAACTACGTTTGACGGTATGCTAATAAATATTTGTATAAATATGGAGGTATTAGCATTTTTTGGCTATCTCGCCTTTTGGACAGTCGCCGGGTGGAACCAAACTTAAAATTATGAATTTAGTCTAAAGCTCTAACCCTCGGAGCTCTATACGCTGCATTCGATCGAGGAGTACGTTCCCGGGCTTTTTTGTCCCAATGGGGTTTTTATTCCCGGTTTTCGTACCGAGCGGCGTATCAAAGCATTGTATTTTCAATTTATAGGTTTTTTTCCTAACTTTCATTTTTTTTTTTCGTTATGCTTTTTATTCATGTAACTGCACTTGCACTGTCTTTAAATTTCATTTTCTATAGTACTGTACGTGTATCCGTGTTGATCTTAAGTATTAAATATGTTTCGTTATATTTAATATATAGATTTAGCCAAGCCTAAAAGCGGAGCCCCCCTTTTTGTTTTGTCTGTTTTTTGCTTTTGTTTTTTTGTTTTGTTTTTGCTGGCAGTTATTAATTTGTGAAAATACTCTCATCCAAGTCGTTTTATTACAGCTGCGTTGTTATTCCGCTTACGTTATCACAATTTATTGTAAATACTTGCACTTTTCATAATCTGTAAATGGTTTGAACCCAGGAGTCATATCATAATTCGGTAAATTGTGATCGTCCGGGTGAGTGTAGTCCTGAGAAGGGCTGTTTGAGGTGATATTGACTGACGTTTCGACAACCTGAGCGGAAGTCATCATCAGAGTCAAGTGAACTGTGAATCGTCAGTAGATGTTATAAGTCTCTGGTCGTTGTCCTGATTGGTCGACGATCTCGTGATGTTATTGGTCGTCTGTCAGTTAAGCCGTGATGTTATTGGCTGTGAAGACTGTAAACGTGATTGGTGCGTTTCGATCCGTCTTTTGTTAGTCAAATGTACGTTGGTCTATTGTTAGTCAAATAAGTCAGTTTGTCTATTGTTTGTCTGTCTTGTTATTGTTGGCAATCAGTCGTTTGCAAGGTGCAGGTAGCTGTTGGCAAAGGTTCAGTGGTGTTTGTTCTAAGTTAGTAAACCAGCTTTCCAGAGTGATTCGTCGATAGTAGTCCGTACTGTAGGTAACGCATTCAGCAGAGTCCCAGTCGATTCTGTGGTTTGTTTTTAAATGGTGCCCAGCAATGTGATTGTTGATATCACCATTTCTAGTCGCTCGTTTGTGTTCAGTCAGTCGGACGTTCAGATTTCTGCCGGTCTCACCAATATAAGTGGCCTGGCAGTCGCAGCATTTGATTTTATAAAGTGCTCCCCGTCTGTCGCTCGGTTCGTCTTTGTCTTTAACGTTCGTCAGTAGCTGTCGTAAAGTAGTGATAGGTTTGTGAACAACGCGGATGTTGTAGGGTTGTAGGATTCGTGCGATAGTTTCAGAAGTCCCTTTGATGTAAGGTATGGTTGCAGTAGTGACAGGTGTCGCGTTAGTGTTCGTAGCGTTTGGTTCGGAGTTTCTGTAAGTGTTGTGTCTAATAAAGTCCCGGTTGTAATTGTTCTTGTTGAAAACGTTGTCTAAGTACTTGTTTTCGTCCGTTAAGCTGTCAGGTGAGTCACAAACTAGTTGCGCGCGTCTTGTCAGGGTCCGTATAGTCGTAGCTTTGTGAGAAGTTGGGTTGTAAGATGACTGTTCGAGTAGTCTGTCAGTATGTGTCGGTTTTCTGTAAATTGTCGCCCGTAGTTCGTTATTGTCGCGGGTAACGAAGCAGTCTAGAAAAGGTATTTTACCATCTTCCTCGATCTCCTTAGTAAACTGTATGTCGGCGTTTTGTCCGTTGAGGTGTTCGTGAAAATCGTCGATTTCGTCTTTGTGTACGGCTGTAAAGGTATCGTCAACGTAATGTAGCCAGAGTGGTATTGTTCGTTTGTAAGTTGCGAGGGCTCGTTCCTCGATGTTTTGCATAACGATTTCTGCAACAACAACGGAAACTGGTGAGCCCAGAGCTGTTCCGTGCAACTGTTTGTAGTGCTTGCCGTTGTACTGAAAATACGTAGAAGTAAGACAAAGGTTCAGTAAGTCCATTAAGTCGTCTGTAGATAGCGGTAGTTCAATAGTAGAGTTGTTGATGGCGGTCTTAGTGCAGTCTAGAGCCAGTTGAAGTGGAATACTGGTGAACAGTGATTTCACATCAAAAGACACTAGTTTGTAGTCGTCAGGTACTTGTACTGTCTTGATTGCGTCAATAAAGTTCTCAGTCGACTGTAGTTTGTGTCATGATTCGTCGGTCAAAGGTTTCAGCACGGTAGTCAAGTATTTGGACAGTTGGTAAGTCGGGGACCCACAGAATGAGACTATGGATCGCATGGGTATGTTAGGTTGGTGCAGTTTTGGTAGTCCGTAAAGTTTCGGTGGTTGTGGTACACGGCACCTCAGTCTGTTGTAGCGTTGAATGTCAATAGCGTCAGTTTTCTTGAGGTCAAGTAGTTTACTGTTTTAAGTTTGCGTTGAAGTGCTGGCGTCGGGTCTCGTTTAAGTACTTGGTAGGTCTGTTTGTCGTTAACAAGTGCGTCTTTTTTGTCGTAATAGTCTGTCTTGTCCATAACAACAGTCACTCGTCCTTTGTCAGCGGGGAGTATGACAATGTTTTTGTCGGTTTTCAGTCGTTTTAGTGCTTGTCGTTCGTCTTTAGTCAAGTTACTGTCAGGTAGAGAGGCTGATTGTATAGTAGAAGTTATTCTACTTCTGATGTTATCCTTGGCTGATTCTGAAAGCTCCCTCTGACGAGACAGAACCGCCTCAACACTGGATACAATGGCCTCGGTTGGTATACATTTAGGCGTCACTGAGTGTTTGAGTCCGTAAGAGAGTACCTGTGTTTCAGTCTTGTCTAAGGGACGGGAAGAAATATTCCTGACCCAGTTGTCGTCTGGTTTTTGTCGTTTTTTGTCTTTAGTACGTTGTAGTCGCGTCAGTTTTAGTTGAGTTTTAGTGCGGTGCTGTTCAGCTGTTTTGTTAGCTCGTCTGTCGGCAATAGTCAGTATAGTGTCGAGTAAGTCAGTCGGTATGAATTGTCGAAGTTTGTCAAGTCGTTGTTGTAGTTTGTCTTTGTAGTAGTTAAGTCTTCTGTGACAGTCGTTAATCCGCGCTCGGACCAGTCGTCGGCAGGTGGCTTTGACGATCTGTATGGCCTCTTGTGTGTTCAACGGGGACTTAAGTCGAAGTCCAGCCGGAACAAGGCCGAGGTCCTTGCAGCGGTGGTTGAACCAGAGTTGTTGTCGTATTCGTCTGACGTTACTCGCGTAACTGATGTAGTCGTTAGCAAGTCGTTCGCTCTTCCGTCCAAAGGAACGTAAAACTGTAAATGGTTTGAACCCAGGAGTCATATCATAATATCATAATTCATATCATAATTCAACATCCGCGTTGTTCACAAACCTATCACTACTTTACGACAGCTACTGACGAACGTTAAAGACAAAGACGAACCGAGCGACAGACGGGGAGCACTTTATAAAATCAAATGCTGCGACTGCCAGGCCACTTATATTGGTGAGACCGGCAGAAATCTGAACGTCCGACTGACTGAACACAAACGAGCGACTAGAAATGGTGATATCAACAATCACATTGCTGAGCACCATTTAAAAACAAACCACAGAATCGACTGGGACTCTGCTGAATGCGTTACCTACAGTACGGACTACTATCAACGAATCACTCTGGAAAGCTGGTTTACTAACTTAGAACAAACACCACTGAACCTTTGCCAACAGCTACCTGCACCTTACAAACGACTGATTCCGACAATAACAAGACAGACAAACAATAGACAAACTGACTTATTTGACTAACAATAGACCAACGGACAGTTGACTAACAAAAGACGGATCGAAACGCACCAATCACGTTTACAGTCTTCACAGCCAATAACATCACGGCTTAACTGACAGACGACCAATAACATCACGAGATCGTCGACCAATCAGGACAACGACCAGAGACTTATAACATCTACTGACCATTCACAGTTCACTTGACTCTGATGATGACTTCCGCTCAGGTTGTGGAAACGTCAGTCAATGTCACCTCAAACAGTCCTTCTCAGGACTACACTCACCCGGACGATCACAATTTACCGAATTACTTTTCATAATCTTGTTTAATAAAGCGCTGGTTCATGCTGTCCATCAGGCACCCAGCACGAGTCACACTCCATGATGGTCGTTGTGTTATTACTTGCGCTTTTTGCGCGGCGCGCGAAGGGTAGTAATGAACACACAATCAACAGTTCTCAACACGTTTTCTTTTCGGTAACTACTTAAAACACACCCAAGCAGTTTCGATTCCAATAACCGAGCAAATCAAGCAAAAGTATCCCGAATGTCGATACTTCACGGTTTAGGCCAAGAGGGCTAATTTTCTTTTTACGCTCAATTTAAGATGACGGCCGATGATCAACGTTTTGTACCGAATAGAGAGCTGTTGGAAAAAGTCATAATTTGAGTGGACCCAAACCCATTCTATGCTGCTTCTCTAAATTTACGCCATGGAAATGTTAGCTCCTAACTAGCCTTTTGATAAACGTGCATATCGTGATATCTTGCCATTGTGCGAACACTGGTCGTGTTTTTTGTATTTATAGTTCATCAAATGTTCGCTTTAACATAAACTGTAACCTCTTTGCAAAAGCCAAACAGCAATACAATTAGTGCTCAATGTTATTTCTTAGTAATACTGAGTAGTTTTTGCCCTACCCGCCTAGATACGCCTTTGCTATTTCCGGGTAGAGCAGTATATGTACGTAAATTTTATTTAATGTTGTTGAGTATCACTTGAAAAACTTTAATGTTAACTAAACGTTTTACCAATCTGAAAACGTAAGAAAATGTCTGCAATCTTGACGAAGGCGTGAAAAACAAAATGCTGGAAGTAAATGATTTGAAGGTAAGGAACAAAAAGGCAAACTAGAGCCACAGTGGAGGAAGATATGTGCAGAAAACAGGTCATTCGCAGCTTACAAATTTTGGACAATCATGCATGTGCATCTCAGGGTCGCATACAGAAGCAGAGTCCTGCTCAAGGCTCTATTCCAACACGTAAGGAGTTTTTCGTACCAGGGTTAATCCCCCTCTACCCCCCTTCCACTAAGGAAAGGGTCAACCCTTTGTAATAAGCAGTAGTGACTTGATTCCTTGTTTTGTTACTGATATTCTTTACTCAGAGCAAACTTACCCGGGACTCTTTGAAATACTTTAGTTGAAATGAAAATTTCTCAGGCATATATGACCTACGCTAGGAAAAAGGTCAGAAAGAAAGCGCTTAGCCAGTCTGGAAACGGCCTCTATTTGCCGCTGGAGATTGATTTCCAGCATGTGACACTATTTCTTCCCGCTGTCGACTGAGTGGATTTTGCTTTCCATACTGACCACACTGTATAAAAACAGGTTCCTGGCTTGGCTAAAGACAGTCACTTAAATTTTTGCGTTGAGTAGTTCAACAAACCAAAACGGGCCTTAGAATAAAGAAAGAGGACGTACAGCCAGTGCTAAGAGTAAGTCGTCACTAAAAGAAAATGCAAGTTCTTTGTTCTCACACGCCCAAGGCCACGCCAGCCAACCGATTACGCGAAACGATGATCCTTTCACTTCGATCCCCCCCCCCCTTCCCCAACAAACGACCTTCATTCTGAAGCTTCAGAGTGAAAATCGCGCTAGTTTTTCTACAGCGTTGCACGCAGACGTCGTTTTGATATTAGTCGAGCCTGCTTAAACTCAGGCTCACTATTTATCTTTTCTTTTTGGTGGATCAAGGGGGTATTAAATGCCTGCTACCAACGTGGCCATAGAGCTCATTTGCGGCTACAAGCTACCTAGGGCAGGCATGTTCATTTTAGCCACATCCCACAAGTGTCTCACTTTGAGAACTAAAATCGCCGGCCGAGTGGAAACCCCACGCACGAGTCCCCCTGATCACTCTCGCTCGCGCGTTCTCTTCACTCGACTATCGATCCATGAGCGGAAAGATTGACTGCTTGTATTCTCGTTTTGTTACCATCCACTGAGCTAGAATAACACGATCAGCGAAGGTTCTTGGGCTAGCACCGATCGTATTGATTAGTGTCAGCAGCGTCTGACAAAAAAGTTTTATTATATTTACTTTATATACACCTTAAGACCTCATCAACCTGGGATAGCTAGCACAAAATCATGCATATTACAAGTATTGCAATGCAAGGAAGTTAAAATTTACTTATGTCACGTAATATGCCTATCACAAACTTGTAACTAGTTTTATTAACCTCCTGTTAAATTTATTTACAGTCTATGTTGCAAGCACAGGCAGCTCCTAGATACTTACTAATACGATATGTAAAACATCATAAAATTTACGTATAAATTTTACATCAACTAGTTTTGAACAACCGAAACTAGGATATTGATTAGGCTACAACGGCATAAATTGGTTTATATGTTGACTAAATGTATTTACAATCGCTTGCTTCAGCTACAAATACAAACTTATTCTGTTTAGGGAAGGTACGTTTTTTCTTGAGGGGGGAGGGCTGGGGAATTTTGGTATTTTTTTCCCAAAAAAAGTGTTGGCCCTCCCTTGCGTTTTAATAAAAAAACTCCTGACCCCCCACCTTTAGGTGACTGACAAAAGCGCGACCCTCCCCTCACTACAACATGGTATGTTCCATGCTGTAGAAACCTCAGAACGTTTCGCTTGTGAACGCAAAGTGTTTGAATATGAATATATCTCGATATTGAATGTGTGCGTGCTGAAACAAGGAAAATGAGAACAATCATTGTGGGATATTTACGTTTTGTAGCTGAAGTTTGAATATGGAAGTATTTGAGTATTATAAAAGTTTTGAACATAAAATATCTAAGGGAAAATTCACGCGCTTCTTTCTCCGACTAGCCGGCATTGCTGTTGGTTATTTTAACAGAAAGGTTTAGTTGTTTAACATGCGAAATCTGCCTCTCATAAACAAATATTTCCGACATTTCCGACAGGGTAGAGCGCATTGTTGGATCTACTAGTAACTCTTCAGAACTAAACGACTCAGGAGATCAGGCAGCGGATAGCCAACAGCAAGAAGCTGAAGAAACGATACCTGAGTCAAGTACTTCTCGATACGGACGGAAAAGGACACGAGTCCTCCGAGAAAAACTATGTGCCATGGCATAATATACATGTAAAAATGTAACCTAGTACCTATAATAAAACACCAAATTAAATCAAAGTAGGTGAAAAGAAAAACTTAATCTGTAAGAAAAATGGAAAGCAACATCACAAAAATTCTCATTAAAAAATTCTGGAAAAGATGTGTGACCCTCCCTTGAATAGCTCACATGAGGTATGGCCCTCCCCTTTTGGTGCTCACTTTCACTGATGACCCTCCCCTCTGAGGCCCCAGCCCTCCCCTCCCCCCAAGAAAAAAACGTACCTTCCCTTAGCCACCTGTTTCGCAAGTTATCCCATTTTTGAATATTTGCTTACGGTATTCTAATGAATAAGGAGTCAAAAGTGCAGTTACAAAAGTCTTGTTTTATACAACCCAAAACAATTTTTTGGGGGAACTGACTATTGCAAGCAAAATCGAAAATATAAAATGATATTATGAATCATTACCATGGTAACCTACTGACCACTGGTAAACACTAAGATTGGAAAGGAATTTTTCTTGACTGCCTCAGTTAATCGTTTTCTTACAAATTGCATGGATTTTTGAATTAATAACAAGATATTCTGGTGAAAAGATATCACATCAACTCGGTAAGTATCTGGATTCGGTTGTTACCACAGTCAGACACGACAATCCTTCCATCACTAAGATTTGCTGTAGAGACTGGCCACTTAAACTCTCCTGTCTCGCTGCCTTCTGTTCCAAACATTCTCACGAATTTCCCGCTTAGTTCGAACACCTGTAGTCTGTGATTCGCTGAATCACACACGACCAGGTGTCCTGACTTGCTAACCGACAAGTAACCAGTTTTATTAAATTCACCTTCCTTCTTCCGTTCTTTCCCAAATTTATATTTAAAATTTCCCTGCAGGTCAAACACTTTAATACAGTGTTCACCATAGTCTGAGACTATAAGAAATTGCTCCGTCTCGATACAGTGAAAGGTGTTTCGTTCTAACGAGAAATTATAATTATGCTTGACATTTAATACATGATGACGTCACAATGCCTTACGAAATTAATTAATAAGATCATTGAAGAAAAACTACCTAGTCGCAGACTTTGAGACACCAATGGGTACGTAAATATTGTTCTGTATTTAAGTATACTGAGCCCTGGCATTTATTAACCATAAATTCTGACCTGTTAACAGATTTCGAATTTACTCTTCTGTGAATGAGATGATTAAATAGAGAGTGAGTAATTTGGAACCTTGGCAATTGATGCGACTAGCGAAACATTCGAAATCCAAGTACAATGGCAGAAGACGCCCTGAAAATACGTAGAAGTGCGAAGACCAGATTTACGAGAAAAAAGAACGATTTCTTCCAAGCAATAGCTGAAGATAAAGACACTGAGATTCTGAGAACAAAATTTAGAGAGCTTACTGAAGCATGGTCCATAGTGGAAGGTAAGCATGACATTTATTTAATGTACCTTTCCGAGGAGGAGATTGAGACAAGTGAAAAATGGATCAATGAACTACAAGACGAATACAATAGAGCATCGGCGGTATATACGAAGTATGAAAATGAAATAAAATCGACTGAACAGAAGGAAAAGGAAGAATTGAACCGCCAGCATATGATTAAACTTCGAGAAGAAGAGTTTCAAACGATAGTTCAACAGACTATCGTAAAGAAGAAATCCGCGGAAGCAATCTTTGAAGCACTTATCGAACATGTTGAAAATGTGATTGAAACAAGAGCGGATAACGAAAACGCTGGAGCAACTTTGCGCAAAACTGAAAGGGATATAGAGCTCGCGCTAGCAGATTGCAAGCGCGCGCACGACAAAATGCTCGAAATTTTAAATGAAGCTTCCACAGAAAATGAAATCGAATGGATTCGAACAATCCAAACACGTTACAACGAGACAATTGAAAAAATTCAAACTCTCACCACCATGACAGAAAGCAAAAACAACGCCAAACAAAATTGTGCACTTCGCATGGAGAAAGTTAAAATGCCATCCTTTGATGGGACGATCAGAGAGTATCCCCAATTTAAACAGGATTTTCAAAGGCAAGTGATGCCAACATTGGACAGAGACAGCGCGTGCTACATTCTACGTTCCTGCCTAGGAAGGGAACCAACGGATGCGATCAAAGGCGTAGAGGATGATATCCAGGAGATGTGGAAACGACTAGACGAGAAATACGGGGACCCCGCTAAAGTAGCCGACGCCATTATTGATACAATTCAAAGTGTAAGACCCATCAAAGAAGGCGAGAACAAAAGATTCGTGGGATTTGTTGACACAGTAGAGAATGGACATAAAGACCTGAAGAGACTTGGACTAGAAAGAGAGATTACCACAACCAGTTCAGTGAGCATAATTGAAAGAAAACTGCCTGCCGAGATAAAAAAGGAATGGGCCAAACTGGTCAGCGCAGATAACAGTACAGTGGATAAAACCAACAAGTTCCCAAGTCTGCTAAACTTTCTTCTTAGCCAGAAAAGAGCGATAGAGTATGAAACTGCAGAACTACGATTTACCCGCGATCCGGCAATTAAAGGCTCGGCACACTATACAGGGACAAATAAAGATGCAAATGAAGCCAGTGGATACACTAGACCACAGAACAGCAAGTGTCTATTCCATAAAGAGGCAGATCACTGGACAAACGAATGCAAACTATATCTATCAAAACCAACCGAAGAGAGAATGAAAATGCTAAAGGAAAAAGGAGCTTGTTGGTCATGTTTGAAAAGAGGACACAGAGTTCTGGAGTGTTGGAGAAAGAGACCATGCGGTGTGAAAGAATGTACCAAATGGCACCATAAGACACTTCACCAAGATGAAAAACGACCGGAAGACGCCTCCGGATCGGCGAGCTTATGCAATAACTCGATAATAGATTCTTGTCTTCTACAGTTGCAGAAAATTCCTACGAAGCGCGGTTGGGCCAACGTTCTTTGGGACAGCGGAGCATCACTCTGTTTCATTACGAATAGCAAGGCAAAAGCTGAACGTTTAAAAGGGACAAAGATAGAACTTACAGTGATTAAAGTAGGCGGCGATAACGAAAAGATTTCATCTAACAGATACACGCTTTCGCTTATTGACAAACGAGGGCAAGAAGTTCAGTTTGAAGTATACGGCATTGATAAAATCACTTCTGAAATACAGAGCGTGAATATAGATGGAGTAATTAAATTATTTAAGAATATACCAAGAGAAGACATATTACGACCATCAGGAGCAGTCGATGTATTAATCGGTTACGAATATGCCGCGTACCACCCACAGAATGAACAAAGTTCAGGACATCTCCTCTTGCTAAAAAATCGATTCGGGAGATGCATAGGCGGAACACATCCTTCAATCAAAGAGACCACTACGAGCCATAATCTTGGCCACGCCAGAATAAATACCATGATCGCCCAAGTTGAGGATTTCTATAAGATAGAAAACCTGGGAATAGAATGTACGCCTCGCTGCGGAGGATGCAAGTGTGGAAAATGCTCGCTGGGAAGCAAAAACTTCACAATAAAGGAAGAGAAGGAACTGAAACTGATCGAAACCAAGCTAGAATTTATTATCAGATATGATTTGTAAAGCGCTTTTGATCATATCTAAATGTAAAAAGCGCTATAGAAGTAATAAACATTATTATTATTATTATTATTATTAGAATACAACAAAGACGAAAAAACATGGATTACAGAGTATCCATGGATCAAAGACCCATCCCAACTACCTAATAACAAGAAAGCCGCTATGGGGATGCTAATATCTACAGAAAAAAGACTAGCGAAAAATGCGAAACACGCTGAAGTCTATCAGAAACAGATAGAAGATATGATCGAGCGAGAAGTCGCACGAAAGCTCTCTCATACAGAACTGGAAAACTACAAAGGGTCAATTCACTACATTTCTCATCATGAGGTTTTGAAACCAGCCTCAAAATCAACTCCGGTGAGAATCGTATTCAATAGCAGCGCACGTTATATGAACCACTCTTTAAACGACTACTGGGCAAAAGGACCGCATCTGCTCAATGATCTTCTGGGAATACTGATAAGATTCAGAGAAAATAGAATAGCATTGATTATAAAGTGCTACCATATCATGGACTCCCAAATAGTGCATGGCATGATACAAAAGGAATCGTACGGATTTAATACCTTTGCTGCAACACGTGTAGGAGAGATACAACAGAATACAAGCCCCAAAGAATGGTTTTGGATGGAAAGAAACAGTCCGTGCTTCTTTTGTCGCAGTTTCCACATTTCGCGCCAGTTGTGTTGCACCCTTTAATAGCTAAGACATCCAGTAAGCTGTTGATCTTGAAGTTGGTGGGAAATTCGCTAGGATTTCCACTTCCTGGGATCCTAGAATTCTTGCGACACTCTGGACATAAGATCTCACCTTGTTTTGGACTCGTTTGTTGAAGCCCTTTCAAACAGTGAAGGCAAAAACTGTGCAAGCACGGCAATTGCTTTGGCTCAGTAAAGGTGCACATACACACAGGACACGATACGTGTTCATGAAGATTATCCAGCAAGGTCTTTATATCCATGACGAAGGGCGGAAAGCAACGATGGAAATCGAAGGTTTAAACTCAATACTGCAGCTGCTAAGAGCACGATGAAGTTTTGTCTTGTCATTGGGTTTTTATGTTATCAACCCACTAATATTAACCAATCACAAAGCGTATCGTGACACGTTTTGACATTAATTTCAGGATTCTAAAAATTATTGCAAAAAAAAACTGGATTTCTGGGTATTGTGGCCACTCTGCTCAAGAAAGCATCATCTATGGAAATTTCCCGAGGTATTTTCAGTTCAGATTGCTTGCGAAAATGTTTCCAATATTTTTGGCGTCCTTGTGGCTTGCATCCGAAACGTGATGTGTACAAAGGCGATCTTAAACATTGAAATGTGGCTTCTTAGTTGCTATGAATTTTTAATGAGTCCTTGAATCAGTAATGTTAATGTTGTTTCTAAGAAATTCACTGAAGCGTGAGAAACTTATTTTGGTTACCGAACTCAAACCGCAGGTTGAGGGGGAAAACAATTTAGAAAATTCGAGACAGTTTGTGTTATTTTCCCTTTGGTTTGTTATTAGAACATTTCAACATACAGTTTTTAAAAAAGGTCCGCTGAAAATACACTGAAAATGAAAACTGAAAATGCTACCACTTCTTGAGTTCCATGTTTTCTGTGCTGTGCAACTCAACGAAGCGCGAATTATCTTATTTATGTTAAAATTGGGGTTAATACCACACGGGCGACAAATGGCCCGAATGAAGCAATTAGGCCGGGTATACAACCCTATAGCAGATAAAATAAATAATTCATTGCTAAATTTATTTCACAAAAAGAGTGTAAAATAAAAACCTACTTTGTGTGGCTTTTTTTTACAATAATACGAGAATAATTCAGTGAACTTTATGGGGTACAGTTTGGCAATTTATTGCTCGTTTATTCTTTGCGACAAAATTAAAATTTAGTATTTTGAGAACTTATTAGTGCATTTTAGTTCATTTTAACACTTTCGCTCTCAAAGAGGAAAAATAAGAAAAAATATTGAAAAAAACAGTATCACTTGAAAGTGCTGCTCAGTAACTTTTATTTGAATCGGCTCACTGAGGGTATCCGCATGTAATTCGTCCACCGCATGTAATTCGTTCATTCGTCCGTCCACTTAATTTGGTTAGAAGCTAACTTGCATAAAATCCACTCAACAAAACTTAACTTACATTTGCTGAAAAGCTCTCAAGCCTGGCACCCATTTAGAACTCGAGGGCTTTAACTCAGTGTTAAGCCTTAAGTGCCTAACGCTTGAGTCACGTGACCAGTGAACCCTGATTAACGGTTAAAATCTTCAGAGTAAAATGGGGAGTATAAAATGAACAAGAATTAAATCTTTACAGGTGTCAAGAGCTAAGAGCTTATAATGAAATCACCTTGTGAGGTGCTCTTTTATTTACGTTAGAAATTACTGAATTAAGTCACGTGACCTGTTTTCGTCATTTGCAGGGTTCCTACTTAGTATGAACACGTTTAAAAGGCTACTTTACGATGACCCCTTAGCATGTAAAAGAACGACGCCCGAAATGATTTAATTCTATTTCATTTTATATTCCCCATTTCACTCTAAAAATTTTAACCGTTATTAAGCCTTTATTGGGCACGTGACCCAAATGATAAACTCGTTAATCATCAGGTTTTCCGCAGTTGCCAAGTTTGAGAGTATTTTGGCAGATTCCCGCAAAGTTACGACTTTTGGGTAGATTTTATGCAAATTAGGTCCAAACCATGTGGCCTGAGACACACTCAGAAGTGAGAATCACCTTAATTCTAAGTAAGACTGCTCAATAGCTTTAACTTGGAATGGTCAAACTTTGAGATTTCGTCCACGGACTCAAAAATTAGCGCCACCTTGTGTAGCTAAAAAAACATCACCACGTGAAAGTACTGCTCCGTAGAGTTCACTTGTCAATGAATGGTCACACTTTAGGATTTCATCCACAGACTCCAAAGTTAGAACCACCTTGTACAGGATAATAAACATCACCACAAGAAAGTACTATTCAGTAGTTTATTTGAATGGTCATTCTTTGTGGTCAGTTTAATCATAGACTCAAAAGGTAAAACCACATGCCATTACACGACGTAACTTGGCGATCGACTGTTTGATTTACAAACATGGCCTGCTGGGTTTAATAATACGAAATAGGGAATACACAACAGGAGTGATTTTTACTAACATATCTTTCAATACTTGTGTATTAAACGCAACGTCGGATGAGTGCTGCATTTTCAGTGGAATTAAATATTAATGTTAAAGTTAGCTGTATTCTTAGAGGTTTCAAGAAGAGATTGCTAGATTCATTATTAATTCGTTGTGTAAACGTTGTGAAGTAAGCAAAATCACTAACGCGAACAACTAAACGAGGAGTACAGCAAGTTAGTCTAACGGCAGCTGTAGAGGTACAAATTGCAATTCATTTACTCTTTTCGCTAGGATGAAGACTTTTTGCGCGAGCGTTGCAGATTATTCCTTTAATAATAATAATAATAATAATAATAATAATAATAATAATAATAATAATAATAATAATAATAATAATAATAATAATAATAACTTTATTAACGTGTCAAAAAACTGTAGTAGCTGAGGGGAAAAGTCCCCTCTACTAATTGTGGACACCTAACCTGCCTAACTAAAAACATAATTAATATATATAAGCAGATAAAAAGTTTACCTCTGCAACAGAAATTCATTTTTTTAATTTAATGAAGCAGATTCTTTGGCGTCAGGTGCAAGCCTTACAATATACAGGTGTTTCTCGTTACCAGGTTTGCTAGGTCAGAAAACAAACAGGAAGATTTGGGACTTAGGCAACTGATATCAGTGGTCAAGCCTGCGTGGTCACTCACGAGAGGTTAGACCACGGGATCTAAATTTTCCAGCCATTTCTAGTTGGTAGTATTTTCGGATTCCTGTCCGTGCTCAAATGCATGTCTGTCCCAAATTAAAGCGCGATATCTTTGTTGTGGTCATAAAATGTATTCATCGTTCAGACATGGCACATCCAAACAATTTTTAGGGTGTGTCTAACAAAAAAAAAACCTTTGAAATCTTCCAAATAAAATACATTCATCTGTTACCCAATGTTCTGCTGTTGCCACTAGAAGGGCAAATAAACCGCGTAAAGGCCTGTTTATACAGAGCGCGACCACAAACTCGAACGCGGCGTTCGCACTACATTGCGTATAAGTACGGAGATAAGCAATTTGTATGAATCCGTTTATACCAAATGCGACCACGAACGCGGCTGGGAAATTCGTTCGTGTGGAAAGTCGCAGAGATTGCCTCCAGAGCGAATTTTTTGGCGATGGTCGCACGAACTATTTCTTGTCAACCAATCAGCTCTTTTGTTTTCGTGTAACTCGGCCCAGGCGACACGCGGTACACGTAAAAAATTTGACTTTGTAACGCACCAGTTGACAACATGTTAATTGTGGAAGTTGAAAAACTCCCAATGTTATACGACAAAGACCGTCCTGATTTTAAAGACGTAGAAAAAAAATGCGTGGAAACTTATTGCTATTTTCACGAGATGGTGGATGGCAGCACACTTTGCGACTTTCACAGCCCAAATTACCACGTTCTGTATGAACGGTAGCCTCCCGCGCAGTCGCTTTAAGTCGTTTTGTAGGAGGGTAATACGACTCCCCTAAAACGACTGCATAGAAGGCTATATGAACGGTGGTTCGTGCGAACTTTCGAGCGGAATGTCGACGCAATGGTCGCGTTCGTGGCCGTGGTCGCGCTCTGTATAAACAGGCCTTAAGGCATCGCTTCTTCCAGTTCACGTCCATAATGACCATAATGAGATCCCATCACGAGTCAAGTGGTAGCTTACCGGAGGTTAAAAACAAAAGACATTTTCAAATCATCAGCCCAAAAAGTGGTCGCGGTCCCCGGGGGGGGGTACTCCCTTATATACGCTATATAGGTATGTGCCGCCCGATAGGGTAGGGTTTTTGAGGTGCTCAGTCCTTAAATAGGGTATCCTTTTTGGTATTTTTTTGTATTGTGATCCTTAGATGTCCCTTAGATAGGGTCACTAAATTGCAGTACCCACCTCAACGCGCAAAACGAAAAATAATGGTCTGTGAAGACGGTACTACACGCCCGAATACACGTTATAAAGTTTAACAAAGCGATTTTAAACGTCCGTGTACAGCGGAAAAGAAATAAAACGACCTATCAGTTACACAATTATAAGTTATCTTGTTTCCCTTAAATAGGGTGCCATTTCTTGGTTTTGGGCCTTTAAAAGGGTATCAATTCTCGATTTTCTACCCTTAAATAGGGTCAGGGTCTGAGAACCTTGGCGGCACACACCTATACTAAATTGACGGGGGTACCCCTCCCCCCCCCCCCCGTGTCGCGTCCCTTTCGAGAGGAGGTCGCTTTCTCAGTTATATTACTTAGTTTAAAAACTAAGTAATATAACTGAGAAAAGTTTGGCTTTTTGGAAAAGTGGTCGCTTACGAAAGGTGGTTGAACAGGGAGATTCGACTTGTTTGGGTTCGGGCAGCACAAAAATGGAAAGGAAAACCAGGCTTAATAACACCTTACATAACCTTTTCCTGAGGCGGAGGCCAATTTCATGGGAAACATAAAATGCAGGAAAGAAAGCATTAATAAATTTCCAACCGATTGTTGATGAATGTATTCAAGTATCGGAGAGACTATAGAATAGCGAATATAGTAACTATAGCCGGCTGACTGGTTCGCTGGTCATCGCGGTTCTCTTAAGCCTGTTCCAGGCTCTCAGATAGTAGGGACGGCAAGAAAATTAGAAGGGAACGCGAAAATAAGACGCACGGGATCTGGGTAGGCTCTCTTAGTTAAAAACACAGCAAAACACATTCAGCGTAACTTATACTCCTTTATTTCAACTCACTGATACATAGGATAAGGCTATCTCTGTAATTTTATCACATAAGATTGGCAGAGGACAACAAATATATGAATTTTCCATTGGCTATTTAAAGCAAAAACTGAAAAAAGGATAATTAACTTGGAGCGGAACTGGAAACAGGAGGAATGCGCGGGAAAAATCGCTCAAAGTTGTCGTGGAGTAATAATTTTACTATGTAGATAATACCCGCATCACTAAAACATACTTTTCGAAGCAGACTTTTCCTGTGCGACTTCTCTGCTCACTTGATATCAGCCTATGAACATGGAGCCAATAAGAGCGCGCTCACTCATATCAAGGGGTTGTCTAAATAAATGGTAAAGAAATCCACTTCATTTAACTGGAAGAAAAAAATCGTTTGTTGTCGAGTAAACCGCGGCCAGTTTTCGACAGGCGAGTTGCCAGGCCACCAAATGTGTTCTCACCTCGCCACAGAGTGTCAACTTTCGGAGTGCTCAGGAATTTCTCCGAGTTCCGACGATAATGCCGAAAAAATGACAGGTTCAAACGAGTAACATCCTTATTATAGTAAGTTTTCTCAACATCAAAAGAGGATAATTTAGTTTTGCGTCCCTGGAATGAACAAGATCAACAGGAATATAGAAATGCACTCCCGAAAAGGTTTAATTTGACACAAAAATTAGAATAATCTTCTACATTATAATAGAGCTCAGGGTTCAAAATAGCAGCCGGCTGCCGGCGACAGCCGGTACCTTAGCCACTCTTGCCGGCGATTTTTCACCCAAAAAATAGAAAAAAATGGCACCCCATCCCTTGATCGGCAAAATCAACGTCCCTAAAACGTCATATTTAAACGTTTCATATCAGAAAGTAATGCAGCCATGAAACACACACACATACCAAGTGAAATGGCTGACATTTTTTAAAACGTTTTTTAAAGGCTATTAAAAAAGCTTTCTAAATTAGCAACAACAAATTACAGAATGTTAACAATTATTATCTCGAATCTTGTAAATCAGGCACTCTTTTTGTTCCGGCGTGGTTTTAAACGTGATCAACAACGCGACTTTTAAAAAATAAAATAAAATAAATATCCTTTATTTACCCTCGGCAAGTGTTTATAGCAAATTGCTAGTGGGGCCGAGCATTTAACAAACAAACGAAACAGGGAAGTAGGCCAAACACTGGGTAGCAGTGCCTCTACAATTCAGTTCTCTTTTAGGAACCGGGCAAATTTTCATTCACGATTTCTTTGTTACCAATGCGTTTCGATCCTGTTCCACTTAGCACCTTGTCGCGTTTTTCGTGTGCTTTCGCCTTCTGGTCCAATTTAATTTACTGGAGACAAAAGGAAATGTACCGTCGTGCCGAAAAGCGGTGTCACTGTTGCGGCATTTATCCTTTTCAAAGGCCTGATCTAATTTGTGAAACGCGAGCAAGCGACCCTGCCAGTCCGCCGTCGACGAGATTTCCATGCTCAAGACAAAAATCGAGCAGTCAGAAACATCGATAGTTAAACTTCAGGCCCACACAGAAAAGGGCACTTGCCCAAGAGACTTGCATTATGTCGCAGAAGCAAACATCACTCCTGACGAGGAGTTTAAGACAGAAATACACTCTAAAAGAGAGAGGCCGAGCGAAAATTCATAGGCGCACTAACCAAGTTTCATTATCGCCGCGTTGAACGCGACAATGATAAGAGAGACACTGATCGGGTTTATCGAGGTTTAGCAGTCGGCACTTCAACAAAGAGAGACAATGCGGAAAAAATTCTGCCTTTCGCAATATCGTTCGTAAGAACATCCATATGAGCCAATGGCTTTTAATTAAAAATCAACCATTGCTAAGAGAAACATACCAACACATAAGCACGAGCATATGAGCAACGTTTGGCCTGTCAACACTTCATTCCATACTTGGGATAGGTGCTTGTTCATTCTTGTTGACAGCCGGCTAAAAATCAGCCTTAAGAAAAAAAGCTGTCAAATTCATGCTGAAAGCTCTGATTTTATTTTGAACCCTGGAGCTTGTACCACAGCAAAGTAGTGCAAATTAGCTTTCATCTGATTTTAATGGGAATACTTTAGGATTTCATTCACAGAACCAAAGGTAAAGCCACCTTGAACGTAACAAACTGCACTACAAGAAAGTACACCTCACGATAATTCATCACGGAGTAACTCAAGAGCAAAATAAGAAAAAATATTGGAAAGTACTGCTCAGTAACGTTTATTTGAATGGACTCATTGAGGGTTTAATTCATCCGCAGACTCAGAAAGTAGAATCACCTTCATTCTACAGGATAATAAACTGTACCTCAGGAAAGTACTGCTCAGTAGCTTTCATTTGAATGGTCACCGTTAATTTGGGATTTCATCAACAGACTCTAATGTTATTAAAACCGAAGCTGACTGCTCAGTATGTTTCATTTGAATGGGCACACTTAAGGGGGGCGGGGGGCACAATAGATGCACGGGTAGGGAGATGTGGCCGGGGAGTTGAAACCCTGACAGTTGTTTGAGACCTCACGTCCCAGTTAAGGCTAGATAAGGGAATACTAATCTCAGTAGACGTTTCTCACTTCGACCTTTGCTTACATAGTTGAGTTGCTGGGATGAAGTCGGTGATTCGATCGCGTCCAACGAAGAAACTAACGCGCGAAAGATTAGTATTCTAAGAGACTCTTGGAGCTGAGCGAATGTTATGGCCACATATAGCATTTCTTCTTCGAAATTTTTGTTTTCCTAGTATCATCTCTCCGTTCTTCTTTCTTGGATAAACAAAGTACTGAACCTAATTATCACGCAACATCTAACAAGAAAGGTATATTTATTAATTACATACAGCTCAAGACCTCATCAACCTCAGATAGCTGTCACAAAATAAAGCATACACTGTATTGCAAATATTGCAAGGAAGTTTAAATTTACGTATGTCACATAATATGTATCACAATCTTGTAACTGGTTATACAAACCCAAAGCTAAATTCATTTACAGTCACTTAAAAAGCTAAATTTCATTTACAGTCTATGTTCCAAGCACAGGCCGAGTTCACAGGTAATTATTACTAATACAATAAGTAAAATAATAAATTTCATATCAACCAAAGTTTTGAACAACCGAAACTGGGATATCGAAATTCAAATACTGATATTTACAATCGCTTATTAAATATTTCAGCTACCAATATTTATTGTTTAGCCAATATTTATTGTTTAGCTACCTATCATGTTTAGCTACCTATCAAATATTTGCTTATAGTCACGGTAGTATAATGAATATAAGGAGTTAACAGTGCGGTTTACAACAGTCTTGTTTCAATTCATCCAAAACACTTTTTTTTGGAACTGTCTATTGCATGCAAAATGGGGAATACAAATTGATATCATAAATCTCTGGTAAACACTAAGATTGGAAAAGACTTTTTCTTGACTGGCTCAGTTAATCGTTTTCTTACAAACTGCATGGATTTCTGAATCAATGACAAGATAGAGTCAAGATGTTCAGGTGAAAAGATATCAAATCAACTCAAGTATCTGGATTCGGTGGTTACTATAGTCAGACACAATAATTCTTCCATCACTAAGATTTGCTGTAGAGACTGGGTACTTAAACTCTCCTGTTTCGCTGCCTTCTGTTCCAAACATTGTCACGACCTTCCGGAACACCTGTAGTCTGTGATTTCCTGCATCACACACGACCAGGTGTCCTGACTTGCTAACCGACAAGTAACGAGGTTTATTAAATTCACCCTCCCTGTTCCCCTTCTTCCCAAATTTAAACTTAAAATTTCCCTGCAGGTCAAACACTTTAATACAGTGTTCGCCATAGTCTGAGACCATAAGATATTGCTCGGTCTGGATACAGTGAAAGGGACTGACCAAAGAACCCTCTCCACCAAATTTACGTAAAAACTTCCCACTGGGGGAAAATATCTTAATTAATTTGTTGACTCTATCAGCTACAATAATATCACCGTTACGGGTAACAGATAAACCTTCAGGATTCTTAAGCTGGTGATCAAGACTTCCCTCCCCACCGAACTTCCTAAGAAACTTACCATTCCCGCTAAACACTTGCACCCTGTGGTTAAAAAAGTCTGCCACTATAATATTTCCATTGTTATCAAAAGCTATCCCTCTAGGCCAGTTAAATTCACCCTGATTACCACCATATCTACCAAACGATCTTAAGTGAGTACCGTCACTACTAAACACGGATACCCTGTTGTTACCACACTCAGCTACGGCGATTTGATTTTGGTTATTCACTGCCACTCCACAAGGCCGCCAAAGCATTCCAACAGACTCACCGAGTTGTCCAAAAGATAGTACAGGTCTGAACCGCCTGGTTTCGACCTGAACCTCAAAAGGACTGCCACGAACATGTTTTTGTTTAAACCCAGAGACTGGTTTACTTTTTACTTTTTCTGCCGAACTTAATTGCTGCGCTTTAGTATCGCTAAAATCAGTTGATATACTTCCGATTACCTCAGAATTTAACATGTTAAAAAGTTTCTTACTTTCAGTGAAACTAAATCGAGGGATGCGTTCGACATCACGGGGACATTGTGTTTCTTGTTCTTCAAGAATTGTGTCAAACGTTTCGTTGAATCCAAGGATTTCATAGCTGGAGCTTCGTCTCAACACATTTTCAGACTTCTCGATTGCTGATTCGATCATTTTCACTTGATTTTCAACTTCACCCTTCTTTAACGCGAGACAGTCGAGTGTTTCTTTCGCTTGATTATCAACTGTGTTGAAAATATCCTGCTTCCTCGCTTCAATGATTGTAATCAACTGGTCTGCAGTCGCCTGCGCTTGGCTTTTTACGTCAGCTATCTGCATCTGAACTTTAATACTGTTTTGATCGAGTTTACAGAGTTCATTTCTCTTTTCCTGTGTTTTCTCCTTTAGCGATTTAATCACAGCGTCAATGCGGTGCTTGCGTTCGGTTGCTCCATCTTCTAGAAGAATCTTGGCGTGACCTTCGTGATCCGTCAAAGCACAAGTGCTGCAAATAGCAACTTCACACACCTTGCAAAAGAACTTCAATTCTTCTTTTTCGTGGCCTTTCTTCTGGCAAAACGCTGGTCGCTTTAACACTTCTTCAATGTCGTGATCTTGAAAGTCTTTTAGTGCCAGCGTACGATGTACTTTATTTACTCGTATTATGTTATGTCCCGTGATACAGCCTTCACACCAGAAAGCACAACACTGAAAACAGTAGAAACAGTTCGCGCTTCTTTTGTCGCAGTTTCCACATTTCGCGCCATTTGTGTTGCACTCTTTTATAGCAAGGACATCCAGTAAGCTGTTGATCTTGAAGTTGGTGGGAAATTCGCTAAGATTTCCACTTCCTGGGATCCTAAAATTCTTGCGACACTCTGGACATGATATAACGTTAACATTATTTCCTGAACTCGTTCGTTTCCGTTGAAGCCTGTTCAAACAATGAAGACAAAAACTGTGCAAGCACGGCATCTGCTTTGGCTCAGTGAAGGTGCACATACACACAGAACACGATACGTGTTCATGAAGATTATCTAGCAAGGTCTTTATATCCATGATGAAGGGCGGGAAGCAACTATGGAGATCGAAGGTTTCCAACTGAAATTTTGTCTTGTGACCGAATTTTTATTTTATTAAGCCGATTACATTAACCAATCATAAAGCGTATTATGACATGTTTTGACATTTCAGGCTTCTAAAATTGATTGCAAAAATATGCTGGATTTCTAGGAATTGTGGCCGATATGCTCAAGAAAACATGACCTATGGAAATTTATCAAGAGCTGTTCAGTTCAGATTGCTTGGGAAAGTGTTTCGGATATGTTTGGCGTCGGTAAGACTTGCATCCGAAATGTAATGTGTAAAAAGACCATTTTAAACTTTTAAATGTATTAGTTGTCAGTGCGGTTTTAATGAGTCCTTGAACAGAATCAGTTGTGTTTTGTTCTAGAGAAATTCACTGAAGCATGAATGACTTATTCTGGTTACGTGAAGCACAAACCGCAGGTTGAGGGTGAAACAATTCAGAAATTCCGAGACCGGCTTTTTTTGTTATTTTCCCCCAGGGCTATATGAAAGTGGATGTTTTTGGTTCGTTATTAGAATATATTAATATACAGTTTAAAATGGTCCTTTGAAAATACACTAAGTACAAGCAAACTGAAATTGCTAGCACATCTTCTGAAATGTTGTCTAAAGTAATCATCAGAAGAAAACTGAATTCCATGTTTCCTAATATAAGCAACTCAACGACTCGTGAATGATCTTATTTATGTTAAAAGGTGACATCCACACGGGCGGCAAACGGCGCACATGTCTGGCGCTAAACTTTGATTTGTGAAGGATAAAGCAATTAATAGGAGTATTACTACTCCTCTGTGAATACAGAAAAAACGCTCTTAAGAGTAATTTCATAGTTCGGACTGTCCGTCCTGAGAAGCTATAGCTAATAAAGCTTCAGGACAGACAGTCCGTTAAGATCGTTTTTTCTTAATCTCGGTTCCATATCCCTATTGTTAACAATATAAACAGTTTTCAAACACTGTAACGGGGCTACTTTTGAAAATGTATGTTGCTTAGCATACGAAACGTTAAGTTTATTATCAAAATGTGTTTGTGTGCCATGTTTATCACCGCTGTTTGTGTTTTATTCTTCGTCAAGTAAGAACATAACTTCTTGAAGCACACGTGAAAGCTAAATTCAATTTAACAATGAACGGTTGAAAACAACATTTTGTTAAATGTTAAAATGTTTAATAATTTTAACTCTCTCAAATGCAAAACCCGGGGGGGGGCCTCAGGTATATTAGTGACAGGGAGGAGTGAATGGGACATAAATTTTCAACCCAAACAAAGTCCCATCAGGGTAAAACTGGACCCAAAAAGTCCAACAGCCAGAGCAGCTGTTAAAACAATACACCATTTGAGTGGATTCAAACCCATTCTATGCTACTTCTCTAAATTTACACCACCGAGATGTTATTAGCTTCTCAAACTATCCTGTTTATTAACGTGCATGTCGCAAGATTTTGTTCTTGTAGAAACACTGGTTATTTCTAATAATAATTTACCAAATATTCTCTTTAACATAGATTCTGATCTATATGCTAAAGCTAAAAAGCAAAACAGTGCCTTATTTTAAATTCTACACGTTTTATTAGGCTGAAAAAGTCAACGGCTCCCTTAGTTTCCTGAAGTGGGCGTAACAAAGAAAATTTTTCTCCAGCTGGAACTAAATGACCTAAAGCTTAGGACGAAAGAGGCAAACTAGAGGGGTCTAGAGCCACGGAAGATACACCCAGAAAACAGCGCAGTCCCTATGTGAGCAAACCAGCCATACCAAGCAGGAGAGCGAATAGAGGGTGGGAGGGGTGAGTCCGGAGAATTGTCGTTCAGTTTCTTTGTTGAGTATTGATCATAACTTACAATTACATTTCACAGAGACTGTGTGTAAAACAGTTCGCAGATTTTTTCTTTGTCCCACGCTCGTGACATACTGAATATTCCATCTTTCTCATTTCTTTCCGAGCTTAAAATTTACCATCTTTCTTTCTTTATTGATCTTTCATGCATATCATGATATCTTGCCATTGTACCCAGGCGTTCCAGCTTCTCGCTCACGTCTTGGCGCGAAATTTTGTGACGTCACCGAATGGTATATGGCGGCAGCCTCATTTGGCGACGTCACGAGTCTCACGACATTTCCCACCAAGTCGAGCCGAGTGAGTAGGAAGAGGACGCCTGGGTACTAGGCTGCATTTTCTCATAATAATTCATCAAAAATTCGCTTTAACTTAAATTGAAACCTCTTTTCGAAAGCTAAACAGCAAAACCTAAACGTTTTACCAATCTGAAAACGTAAGAAAATGTCTGCCATCTTGAAGAAGACATGAAAAAGAAAATGCTGGAAGTAAATTATGTAAAGCTATTAAAGGACCAAGAGGCAACCTGGGCCACAGTGAAAGAAGATGCGCCCACAGAAACGGGTTATTAACACAGGAGCTTACAAATTTTGGACAATCCTGTGCACCTCAGGGTAGCATACAGTAACAGACTGATGCGTGCAAGAGCCCTGATCAAGGCTCTAACACGTAAGGATTTTTTCGTACCAGGGTTGACCCACCACCCCCTTCCCGCCAAGGAAAGGAGGCCAACCCTTTGTAATAAGCAGCAGTGACTTGGTTCCTTGTTATGTTACAGATTTCCTTTACTCAGAACAAACTCTGCAAACTTACCCGGGACTTTTCCAAGTACAGGATCATTATACTTGGATCCCCCCCCCCCCCCCCCACACACACACACACCAAACGAGCTTCATTCCATAGCTTCAGAGTGAAACCTGCGCTAGTTTTGCCACACCCGGCACACAGACGTCCGTCTAAAATCGCCTGTCGTGTAAGAAAACCGACGCGCGCATACCTCAATCCCTTCCGCACACGTGTTCTTTTCACTCGACTATCGATCCATGAGCGGAAAGATTGACGCGTACCCTCGTTTTGTTACCATCCAACTGCAGATTAACACGATACGGAAAGGTTTTGGTCAAGTACCGGGTATCTATCATATTGATGACATTGGCTAACCTCAGAAGACGTATCGCAAGTCGACCTTTCCTTATATAGTTGAGTTGCGGGGATAAGTGGAGGGGAACAAGTGGAAGTGTATGCCGGGGAGGCGGGAGAAGAGGGGGCGAGAAGCTGGATTCCTAAGGTGGCGGGAAGCGGAAGAAAAAGAGAGAAATTACGTGACATTGCGCAATGTTTCGCAATCGAAATAATGCAAAGAGGCGGGAGACAACAAATACAGGGCGGGAACCGGGATTAAGAGGTACGGGAAGCGGGAGCTTTGAACCACTCCCTTCCCCCCGCCCCCCCGATAAAGTCGCGCAGGGAATTTGCCTGCGATTAGATCGCGTCCAACGAGGAAACTAGCCCGTGAAAGATTAGTATTGGGAGAGACTCTTGGAGCTGAGCGAAATTTCAGGGCCACATGCAGCATTTCTTCTTCTCGGATTCTTCGAAATTTTTGTTTTGCTATCATCGCTCTGTTCTTCTTTCTTGTAATATAAACAAAGTACTGAACCTAATTATCAACAAACCTAGAATTTCACGCAACGTCTACCCAAAAAGATTAATTTATTTTATATACACCTCAAGACCTCATCAAACTGAGATAGCTGTCACAAAATCGTGCATATTGCAAGTATTGCAAGGAAGTTAAAATTTACTTATGTCGCATAATATGTATCACAATCTTGTAATTGGTTTTATAAACTCAACGCTCAATTTATTTACGGCAGTCAATGTTGCAAGCACGGGCAGTTCATCACAATAAATTAAAGTTTTCAACAACTGAAACTGGGATATTGAAGTATATTTACAATCGCTTGTTTCAGCTACCAGTAGTTTATTGTTTAGCTACCTATCATGTTTGGAAGTTGCCATATTTTCGAATAAGGAGTTAACAGTGCAGTTTTCAACAGTCTTGTTTTAATTCATCACAATAATTCATCCCAAAACACTTTTTTTTGGAACTGTCTGTTGCATGCAAAATCGAAAATATAAATTGATATCATGAATCTCTGGTAATGCGCCGGTCAATTCGAAAGTTCAACATCCCCCCCCGGGCAACCCCCCGGGCATTTGACCTTTTCAAGATTGGCTTGTTCAAATTCCCTCCCCTCGGGGCCAAAATGCCGTTCAAATACCCCACCAACTAGTACTGAACTACCTCTCCTGAAAGACAAATTTCGTCTTCAATCAAACACTTTACACGCTTTTCAGAGAGAGATATGCCGTAATGACACCTTCAAACTTCTTTTAAAGACCCTTTTGAAAGAGTTATTCACTAACAAAGGCAAAATTTTATCTTCTAAACCGTCAAACCCTGCAAAAACCGTAAAAACTCACGGGCGTTTTACGTTAGAAAAAGAGATAAATCCGGTTCAAATTCCCCACCCTTCCAACGCAACGTTCAAATTCCCCCCTCCCTGGGCACGATGCACTGTCAAATGCCCGGGGTATGCCCAAGGGGGATGTTGAAATTTCGAATTGATCGGCGCATATACACTAAGATTGGAAAGGACTATTTCTTGACTGCCTCAGTTGATCGTTTTCTTACAAATTGCATGATTTCTGAATCAACAACAAGATTTTCAGGTGAAAAGATATTGCATCAACTCAAGTATTTGGATTCGGTGGTTATTAACATCAGACACAACAATCCTTCCATCACTAAGATTTGCTGTAGAGAGTGGGCCCTTAAACTCTTCTGTCTCGCTGCCTTTTGTTCCAAACATTGTCACGAACTTCCCGCTCTGTTCGAACACCTGTAGTCTGTGATTCCCTGCATCACACACGACCAGGTGTCCTGACTTGCTAACCGACAAGTAACGAGGTTCATTAAATTCACCCTCCTTGTTCCCTTTCTTCCCAAATTTAAACTTAAAATTTCCCTGCAGGTCAAACACTTTAATACAGTGTTCACCAAAGTCTGAGACTATAAGATATTGCTCCGTCTGGATACAGTGATAGGGTCTGACCAAAGAACCCTCTCCACCAAATTTACGTAAAAACTTCCCACTGAAGGAAAATATCTTAATTAATTTGTTGTCTTTGTCAGCTACAATAATATCACCGTTACTAGCAACAGATAAACCTTCAGGATTCTTAAGCTGGTGATCAAGACTTCCCTCCCCACCGAACTTGCTAAGAAACTTACCATTCCCGCTAAACACTTGCACCCTGTGGTTAATGCAGTCTGCCACTATAATATTCCCATCGTTATCAAAAGCTATCCCTCCAGGCCCCATAAATTCACCCTGATTACCACCATATCTACCAAACGATCTTAAGTGAGTACCGTCACTACTGAACACTGAGACCCTGTGGTTACCTTGCTCAGTTACGGCAATTTGATTTTGGTTATTCACTGCCACCCCATAAGGCCAGAAAAGCATTCCAACAGACTGACCGCGTTGTCCAATAGATAGCACAGGTCTGAACCGCCTGGTTTCAACCTGAACCTCATGAACATGTTTTTGTTTTAACCCAGGGACTTGTTTACTTTTTTCTTTTTCTGCCGAACTTAATTGCTGCGCTTTAGTATTGCTAAAACGAGTTGATACATTCCCGATTCCCTCAGAATTTAACATGTTAAAAAGTTTCTTACTTTCAGTGAAACTAAATCGGGGGATGCGTTCGAGATCACGGGGACATTGTGTTCCTTGTTCTTGAAGAATCGTGTCAAACGTTTCGTTGAATCCAAGGATTTCAGCACTGGAGCTTCGTCTCAAAATAGTTTCAGTCTCCTCGATTGCTGATTCGATCATTTTCACTTGATTTTCAACTTCACCTTTCTTTAACGCGAGACGGTCGAGTGTTTCTTTCGCTTGATTGTCAACTGCGTTGAAAATATCCTGCTTCCTCGCTTCAATGATTGCAATCAACTGGTCTGCAGTCGCCTGCGCTTGGCTTTTTACGTCAGCTACTTGCACCTGAACTTCAATACTGTTTTGATCGAGTTTACTGAGTTCATTTCGCTTTTCCTGTGTTTTCTCCTTTAGCGATTTAATCACAGCGTCAATGCGTTGCTTCCGTTCGTTTGCGCCATCTTCTAGAAGAATCTTGGCGTGACCTTCGTGATCAGTCAAAGCACAAGCGCTGCAAATGGCAACTTCACACACCTTGCAAAAGAACTTCAATTGTTTTTCGTGGCCTTTCTTTTGGCAAAACGCTGGTCGCCTTAACACTTCTTCAATGTCCTGATCTCGAAAGTCTTTTAGCGCCAGCGTACGATGTTCTTTATTTGCTCGGATTATGTCATGTCCCGTGATACAGTCTTCACACCAGAAAGCACAACACTGAAAACAGTAGAAACAGTTCGCGCTTCTTTTGTCGCAGTTTCCACATTTCGCGCCAGTTGTGTTGCACTCTTTTATAGCAAGGACATCCAGTAAGCTGTTGATCTTGAAGTTGGTGGGAAATTCGCTAGGATTTCCACTTCCTGGGATCCTAAAATTCTTGCGACACTCTGGACATACGATCTCGCCTTTTATTGGACTCGTTCGTTGAAGCCCTTTCAAACAGTGAAGGCAAAAACTGTGCAAGCAGGGCAACTGCTTTGGCTCAGTGAAGGTGCACATACACACAGAACACGATACGTGTTCATGAAGATTATCTAGCAAGGTCTTTATATCCATGATGAAGGGCGGAAAGCAACGATGGAGATCGAAGGTTTGCAACTCAAACTGCTGCTGCTGCTAAGAGAACAATCAGAGAACAATGAAGTTTTGTCTTGTGACGGCATTTTTGTCTTATTAACCCGATGACATTAACCAATCATAAAGCGTATTATGCCAGGTTTTGACATTGCATGCTTCTAAAAATAATTGCAAAAACATCCTGGATTTCTAGGAATTGTAGCCTGTTCCAGGCGTTCAGATAGTGGAACACGAAAGAAAACTAAAGCGAGCGAAAGAGCGGGAAAAAAAACGAGGGGAGACTGGGGAAGAGGACGAGGGAACGCCTGTGAAATTAATTTTAAAAAGCCCATGCCGCCCACTTTAGACCGCCGACAGCGGCAGAGAAACATGAACCCAGGGTCAGGTCAAAGTAAACAAGAAAGTTATGTAATTATGCTCACCGAAATAGGTTTCACCCAAATTTGAAGCGTTGGGAAAAGTAGATGATGCTTTAAGAAATCTGACATGCCGAATGAACATTGCAAAATTTTCTGCGATACGGAAACGCAAATGTCATCTCCACTACTGGACCAATAAAGGTAACGAGAATCACAGACAACTTTATATACACATAGGTTTATCAAATTGATGAATAGAAAGCTGACGGAATGAACTTCGTCGTCTTCATCGATTGCGATGGCTACGATATATTTGTTGTTGTTCTTTTCTCCATTTCTTAGACAGCAGGCTTTCAGGACTTTCGTAAACAGTCTAGAGGGTATACCAGTCTAGAGGGTATACCAGATTCTGGTATACCGTCATGAGCTTTTTAAAATTAATTTCACAGGCGTTCCCTCGTCCTCTTCCACAGTCTCCTCTCGTTTTTTTCCCGCTCTTTCGCTCGCTTTCTTTTTCGCTCGCGCTCCACTATCTGAACGCCTGGAACAGGCTATACGAATTGTGGCCGATGTGCTCAAGAAAGCATGACCTATGGAAATTTGTCAAGATAGGATTGCTTGGGAAAATGTGTTGGACTTGAGGCTTGTAACCGAAACGTAATTTGCAGATTGAAGGACTAAATTTTTGATTTGCCGTGAAACGTTGTGAAGAAAGAGCTAAAATAGTGACGGTGTTAGACTTTAAAATCTCGTCTGTGAGTTGTTCTTAGATTAAATCTACGTAGATGTTTTCTAAGGAATTTACTAAGCATTAGTTATTGCCCGGAGTTATAATAGATTCTACTTGATTATGTCAAACACAAATCGCAGATTGTGGGTGAAACAATTCATAACATTCCAGACATTTTTAAATTTTCCCCTGTATTAAAGGCTGTATAAAAGTGATTGTTTTGGTTGTAGTTAAAACCCTTCTATCTATAGTTAAAGGTCCTTTGTTCTTTCCTTATATATCCTGCTAGCAAAGGTTTTTCATCTTTTAGTCCTTTGTGTTTCGTAGTTTATTGGAGGCTTTCCAGGCTGTCTTCCGCGCTGAACGTTGTGAAAGAAACGTTCAGCGCGAAAAACATTCGTGAGTAGACTACGAAACACAAAGGACAAAAGAAAAAAAAAGGAAATTTTTGCTAGCATGGTATTCCTTATACAACGTATTTGCAAATTCAGAACTGTTAGTGCGTGGTACACTGGCACGTCTTGTCAAGTAACCTTTGGACCTTTCTTTAGTGCAGTATAGAGTTCCTTGTTTTCTGAGCAATTAGCAAAGCGCGGATTTTCTTACAAGGTTAATCCAGTGGGGGGGGGGGGGGGGGGACAGGGGGCGGGAGACCGGGAGAAATGGGGGAGGGAGGTGTACGGAAGGCGGGAGAATAGGGTGCGGGAAGCGCGAGAAAAAGGGAAAAATTACGCAACATTGCGCAAAATTTCGCAATCGAAAAAATGCAAAGAGGTGGGAGCCAACAAATACAGGGCGGGAACCGGGATTAAAGGGTACGGGAAGCAGGAGGTTTAAACCCTGCCCCCCCCCCCCCCAATCCACGCTTGTAACAGAAAAGAACGGGGGCAACATTTCCACACCTGGACGATCAAGCTTGCTCAATAAGATTTTTATTATTTTGCTAACGAAGAAAGCGTCATTTCAGCTATCGATTCAACAGGTTCTCTTCTGCAAGCGGTTCCTTAGATATCTGGGTCACACAACACTATTCTCCTCTCTACTGATACAACTGACGACCCACATACTGAATGTAACGTCAAATCCAACCCCCAAAAACGGGTTCATTGGCGTTTGAGTGACGACGAGAAAGAATGCAGTCCATTGGTACAAGCGATTATTATGACAGAAATCATGGGATTTTTAAGTGGTTACGCAAATCTCAAAATATAACGAATTCCTTAACTCACTTTTAAAACATAACTCCTAGTAATTAATCCGGGCTCCTAATTCACTTTAAAAACTGCCTGTGCCGTGAAAAACAAATCAACCATATTTAAAAAGCTCTTAAAAATGAGGAATGATGGTGATTATTTCTTGTTGATATCTCTTTTCATTCCTAAGGTATTTCAGGTTTTGTATCAGTATAAATTTCAAGATTATTAGAAAACGTGTGAAGTACAAACAAACGAAAATATAAATCGGAAAAATAAACACCGTTGAGAAAACATTTTGTTTAATAATTGAAACTCTCTAAAATAAGAAACAAATATATTTAGTCTTTTGCCTTCACATCATATGTACAAAGTAAATCACTATATCCAAGGGACAGTGCATGCATCTGTAATCAAAGACCTCATTTGACATGCCAGGGGGAGGGGTGGGGAGAGGCTACCATATCAGGGCTTTACAGAGGTGAAGGTGTTGTTGGGGCGCCGATTTAGATGCTACAACTTTGTGTTATGTAGATCAACTCTACAACTCATGAACGAGATTCAAGAGTTGTTGCCTCCATGTCACAAGCAGTAAAAACTTTGAAACCACAAACCATAAATATTCTACGTAAAATTCTAAGGCGTTCTCAACACCACACCGTCCTGTGTCACGTGTTCATTATACTCAGTTCTTCCTGGTCTCGTTTGTCAGTCCAGTAACTAATGACTTTAGCCAGGAAATTGTGGAATTCATCCCTGAGAGCTTCAGGTTCTTCATCCAGGTTTGTCTGAACACAGGTCACTCGAGAAAGTGATGAGGCTGCGATAGAAATACAATTTAAATCAAAGAAATAAATTGACTTTGTTCAAAGAGGTCAACACTTAGATACCAGTCTTAAGACTGGGACCCCTATGGCCCTTGGATTTTGGATGAAACTGAAATTTAGAAATGTTGTTTTAACTCACCATCAATAGAGGTCAGCTTGGTAGCTGGAGCCTAGAGAGTTGGCAAGGGACCTTATATAATTCAAGGAAAGCGGAGAGGTATCCATGGTAACTCTGCAAATGGGAATCCCCCCTGCATGCAGCCCCAGAAGGTTGAGAACAGGCTCATCCTAGCCTGCGCAGACTAGATTGAGAACCAACAACAAACTTGATCCACAAGTAGCATCAACTCCCAGGATTTATACCCCAGCCACTTTGGTTGCAGGCAAGTGCTGTCATCAGTTCACTATCCATGCTATTTTGAGAAGTCAAAAAGGATGGTTTAAAAAAAATCAGTATTCTGGTGAGAGTGAGAAAAGTAATAAGACAGGCAGCCAGCCTTGGACAGATCTTACTGGCCATCATAGAAAGGTTGCCATTATGAAGAGGTTTCAGTAAAAGTACTTGAGCAAATGGATTGGCAACTGGAACAAGAACATGTGGCTGGTGTAGAGGTATTTCAAAATTTATTGTATACATGAAAATAGATCGAGCAGCTCAGGATCAAGCTTTCTGCCTGAACTAAGGCATTTGGGTATTCTGGGGACAGCTTAGCTTTTTATGAAAGTCATGAAAAATGCACCAGGTGACCTTTTACAACTTTGTGGGGTACATATGCAAGCTGCCAGGATGGAGGTTTTCAATATTTGGCTAAAAGATGTGCAGAAGCTTCCTTCAGTGCTGCTGCATGATTTTATACCACAAACTTTATCAGATTTGTCATTAACTAAATAAAATTATTAAACTAAATAAATATATAAATTACAATGATGGGACAACACAAGTTAAGAAGGCAGTTAATGGTGAGAAGCTTCCCCTTCTATAAGACTTAAAGACTCCTCAAGAAGCCATGAAACTAAAGAGTGCGAAAGGGGCTGCACATGGACACAGAAATGCTTCAAGATGCTATTAGTAAAATAATAATTATTAACTAATTTTGAAATATATTTTTAATAGATCAAAATTTGACAAAATAATTTTTAACAGATATGTACAGCTTTATTTTTAAACTTGATACCCAGGTGTAAATAAGAAACTTATTTGTTAACAATTTAAAACTGCCCATAAAATAACAATAAAACTTACGCAGTTGTGTTCTTGTAACATCAGCAGCTGAAGGTCGATGATGAGCAAACACTATACACTGAGAATCCTTGAGGCTTTGTCCTTGGACAAACTGAGTGTACCTTAATAAAGAAACAATAAATATATAAATACAAAGAAATCTCTCTAACAGACAATGCTAGCAAGCAAGCAACTCTATTAATCCTTTACCTCTGGGAGTACTTATGTGACTATTTTCATTAAAATACTCAAAAATTTGAACAATGTTAACTTGCAGCACCACACAAAAGTACTGCTTAACCCTTTATACGCCATGATATGAAAATGCATTTTCTCCTTACTACTCTCCATATTACATTTCTTATGGAACTAGTAAGGGGAATTTGTTTAAGTATCAAGACATCTTATGCTTGCTGATCACTTTCTTTATTCTCATCACTTGAATGTTTGAACAAGTAGTGATGATGTAAAGAGAAATTTCAGTTTTGCCACTGTTAACAGCATCCAGCAGTGTGAGGAAGTACTACTCAGTACTATTTTTATAAAAATTTAAACTTGAGAATTTCATCTACAGACTCAAAAGTTAGAACCAACTTGTACTACTCCTAAAGATTTACTGATATCATATACAAATATCTTGCTGTAAAGTAACTGCAGATTTGCGGATACTTTAAAAAACTTCTCCCAGCTCACAAAATCAGCAGAAAGATAAGGCAGCAACTGTTAAGGCTTCATACTACTAAGATTTATGGTAGATTAAAGCAATATTCAAATTAACCCAGTGCAAGAAACATTTTCACGAAGTTGAGAATATTTGGGTTTATAGGCTGACCTATGAGCACGCATCATCTCGCAAATGGTTGGCAGCTGGCCTACATGGATTACCTGATTGTTCTGACTAGTGACCTTGTACATGTACATGTTAGTCTTAAAGAACACATTTACAGTGCTGTTCACACTAAAAGATCACTGCCCGCAATGACAGTTGATCGCAATTAGCATTCCTTGAGGCTTTCGATAACAAGAATTTTAAGCCAAGTATTAATGAAGGACTAAAAGCCTGTAGAGAATTAGACCTTTACTCTCAGTAATAATTATACTTAGAGAAAATACAATACAATTATATTTTCAATCACCTTTAAATTTGCCAAATGTTGGCATATAAGCTGCCTACTTATGACATTTTCCTCAGGGACCGCACGAGGGGTGGGCTGAGGGGGCTTTAGCCCCCCCCCCCCCCCCCACTTTTTGGTGCCCATGCAAAAAAATAATAAAAGAAAATAAATAAAAATTTAAAAAGTTGGAAAATTAATTAGTCAGTGATTAGTTTCAGGGTTAAAACCAGTACATAGTTTTCCCCAGTTAGATCTAATTTTCATATGGACCAAACTCTGTAACGGAATAGAAACGGAATACGCCGCCCACAAAAGCTCAAATCGCCTTGCTCCCATTTGGCTTGTTTAGTTGAAACTCACGTGCGCTCTAAGGAACTGCATCTTGAAGAAATGATAATGTGACATCGCAGTTGTAGTTTCATTTGTATTTCTGCAGTTCACATCACTTTCATTTTTATCTTGAAGAGTTTGAACCTGCTCAGATTTTAATTGTAATCGACTGAAGTTGACATTCTCGTTATCGTTTGGCCTCTAACTCTCGTGAACTCTCATTGACTCCCTTCTGCTCTTAAAGGGTATGAATTTTTGTCGACTCTCGTTTTTGTTTAGCCCGGCATTACAAACTGCAGTCTGTCTCCAGATAGGACTATCGGCAACAGCGTGCTTTGATATTTACTGAAAATCAGCGTTACTTCTTCAAGCTTCTCTATATGCATGTAAACTTTACAATTGGGATAGCTGCCGAAAGTTTTGCCGAAAGTTTTGCCGAAAGATCTCTGTCGCTTTTAACGATGAGATATAAGGCATTCATGCAGCAGTCAGGACATACCGACACACTGACTCTGGTGAAATATATAGTTCTTGGTACTCAGCTCAGCTTTCGATTCTTAGATGACCTTATTCTGTAATATGACGACAGGTTTGCTTGTACAAGTCTTCAAAAAATGTTTTTGAGTTTGAGATCTTAAATGCGAATGCGTCAAGATTTGCACCTTGCTGAATATGTGCAGAGATGAAAGAACAGGCTCAGGCACATTATTTTGGAACTATCGTGGCTATTCCTGTTCCGGTTTAGGAATAACAGAATATCCAGAGCACTGAATCCCTAACAGAACGCGATTTTTCCCCTTCTGATAAACCAAAACATTCTGACCGCATTCCCTTCATTTTGTTGTCGTTAATACATTACTAATTAAGGGAAGGGAATAGTGTCCATACTGAGAAAACACTAGCTATATATTGTCTTCTATTCCGGATTAGACTACCAAAACGTGCATGCCCTTCGTAGAAACATTATTAATCACTGGTTAGTTCGAAGAGTTTGATACCCTTAGTTTAGCTTTGATCCTTTACTAATGGGTCTATATACTTCAATCAATATTAAGTCGATCATATACACTACAACGCTACCACGGTACGCCAGTACTAAAACAAATTACTAAAAAAATCCAATAAAACCTTAAAACGTAGCACCGTAACCCCGCTACGTTTAATGCTACGCTTACAACTACATCCGATTTCTCGACAGGTATATATATTGTGCATGGTCCGTGTGTTTCCATGTTCCAATTTATACTGCGTATGTTCTATATGACGGGTACAAACTGACAACGTTTAACACACTTGGCCGCCCTAGATGCATTGGTAGCCACTAAAAAGAAAAAAATCGCGTGAGGCTGTCACGCCCCCCACCACACCCCGATCGGGTTAGCCCCCTCGCTTTAAATTAGGCCGCGCGGTCCCTGTTCCTCACATGACTATGACTATGGAATAGAGCCGAAATAATGTATATTATTTTATAATGACTATCTTGTAATAAATCAAGACTTGGTTTTACAAAGATGTTCACAATTCTCCGACTCGCCTTTTTCATGCAGACATAATGTATGGTGTGAATTAAAATTATGTCCATGATCATACCATGTCTCTAGTTCCTTATCATGGTTTGCTTGATCTGGGTTGTACACAATAACTACTCCATTAGTTTCCTTTTGGAAGGCTGGCCAGCAGGTGGAAAACCTGCAGAAAGAAATTAAAAAAACTCACAGGTTAAAAAGAGGAAGATCATATCCTCAGCAGTTCACTAAAAATAGCAAAACATAGCACAACATCCGTAAAACAGGAATTAAATTTCCTCTGATTTCATTTATAGTTGATAAAATTCAAAACAAGGCAGGAAAATTGGGTGCTCAGTAGAGTGTAGATTACAGTGCAGTAGGGGGTACATTGCCTCACGTTCTTTTAGTTGGAATGAGCAAAATAAATTGTTAAATCGCTATAACTAATTTGCAATGAGAATCAGTAACATAAAGGTTCATTATTAAATAAACACTCTGGTATCAAATAAAAGCCGGGGGGGGAACATTTTTTAAGTTTGACCATACCCAGCATTAATTTAAACCCGGCATTTACTTGAGGCCCTGCATTTTTACCATTGAGAAAATATGGTAATATTTTGGGTGCACACTGCTATAATCATGCTCAGGCGACAAATTTCCTGTGTACTGCTTGGACCAGTAATAATGAGTAAATCTGTCTAAATGTATGTGCTAATGATGATAAAATAATGATGACTTTTTACAAAATGACGTGAGCAAAACTGAAATATGCCACTTACACCTTGATGAAATTGTGTATCGTTTTTGTTATGATGCAAGCCCCTTAAAAGTAATGATAGCCATTTACACTAACTTGTTAATGGGAGTCAAACCCATGAACTCCCTGCATGCCATTAAGATGCCCTAAGTAACCACTTACTACAGGTACATTATTTTACAAAGAAACAAACACTGGCTCACTAAGAAAATTTCAATATGAAATTAGAACAAAATATATCACCAACTAAATTTTTGTTTAGCAATTTTACATCTCATTTCCACATTTAGAGGGGGAGGGAGTTAGGGAGAGTCAAGATTTGGATGTTAAAGTGGGGAATCTAGGACAAAACCAAAAAACATGTTAAAAGAAACACATTTTACTCATGTTGGTAACTGAACATTAAGAGAAAAACATATTACAATAGAAATCAGAACAAACTGGGTGCCACTGTGATGTACGTAGTTTGTCACTTACAAAAATGGTGCAGACGTAATACCTGTTTGCTAGATTTTACAAAACCAACAAATGTGTTCTGTCTGAATATAATTATGATATGACGAAACAAAGCAACAGTTGTTAATTGAAAAAGTTCCAACAGAATTTCAAACCTTCCCAATCATTAAAGCCATTCAGTGTCTTTTCTATTTGGAATTCATTCCAGTTACAATACATATGCACCGCCTTTCTCACGGGCATAAATTTTGTCATAGTCATCGGCTCTATAAAAACATCGGAGTGCGAAATTCCACATTGACGTTGAGGAGGAGGCGGGGAGGGGGTTTGACCTAAACATCCAGTGGACATTGCGGGGAATAGGCCTAGCTACAAAAATCCCGAAAAATGGCCTAAAAATCTTTCCAGAATTTCTCCTAAAATGTTCTAAAAATCTCTGGTTTCACCTCTAAAAATCCCACAAAAACTCCTAAAAATCTCTAAAAATCCCATGGTATTAAAAAATTGGGTGACCTGTGGCGAAAATTCCGTGGCTTTGGTGAGCTTTCTGCTAGCGCCACAGTCTCAGCCCTGCCATTTTGAACTCACAGACAGCAAGGAATGCTGGATTAAGGGTAGAACCGCCGCCCGATACGGTGAGGGGGCATAAGGGGCATCAAAAAGTTTCGTCACGATCGCTTGTGGCGAAACTTTTCTAAGTTTCAAGCTTTTTGTAACAAATAAACAAAAAACCTTGAAAATATTCCACCAAAGCCTCTAAAAATCCCTCCAAATCTCTACAAATCTTACAGTTTTCTAAAAATCCCGTGAAGCTCTAAAAATCCCCAAAAAAGTCCGGATTTTTGTAGCTAGGCCTAGCGGGGAACTTGTGATTATGTCAACAGTCCCTTACACAAATGGTGGACCAACCAGTTTCCTTACAACTTGACTTTCTATAAAATGTATTAAGGTTTATATTTTCTCTTGATACTTACTTGTGGTTGCCACTGCAATCCCATAACTCTACCTCACAATTGGCTGTTTTACCAGGTGATATTTCAATCCCATTACATTCAAACTCTAGTATTCTGTCAGAAGAAAAAAAAACAGGGTGTTCTGCTATTTACAAGGAAGTTAAATTGACATCTCAGCTCCCCTAAGAACGAATTTTAAAAGTGTGCAGGTGACTTACTAGGTTAAATGTACTTAACTTTTCAAGGAAGCTCAAGCTTTATACATGAAACATGCAAACTGTTGGTTTCCACGTTCTTGTATAAACATAAACGTAAACTAGCTGGTTGCCATGAAGTGTTCGCATCTTAACATCATAGTTTACCTGACACCTTGTGTAGGATGGTAGTCTCCTCCTGAAGTTTCAGTAGCATCAGAGAGAAAATTTGAAATTACGGTTTTACCGCTCTGTGAGGGAAAAACACAACCAATTCATAACAATATTAGCGAAACAGCCATACAACCAACAATTTTTACTACAAGCTCACTTTAAACCTGTATTCTCTCCTTAAAAATGAACACAACATAACTCTAAAATGTTTCTTCACAACATAAGACAGATACATTTGTTGCTGAATGAAAAAATATTACCTCACAAGGTCCTAAAACAAGAATTTTTGCCTTGAACATCCCGAGATAAACAGTCTCTTTCTTTCCTCTTCGATCTGGAAAAGAAATAACCACAGGTAACCAAAGCGTAATATGAGAGTTTGTATGGAGCTGAAATTCGATCTAAAATAGCTATTCGAAATTCGATCTGAAATAGCTGTCTTTAGTACGTGACATGCCGGCGCGTCGACCGTTAAGCAGAAAATCGCCCAAAACGGCCTCCGGAAGCTCGGAAAAGCGATAAAAACACAGCAAACACACAACAGGTAAGGTTTTTTAAACTTTATTTTGATTTTAATGTATTTTCGGCGGAAAACCGCCGATTATTTTTGATCGAATTTCAGCTCCATACAAACTCTCATATTACGCTTTGGTGACCTGTGAAATAACGAGAAGGGATTGGGGCGAGATCAGTGGAACGCCTGACAGATCAATTGACAGATGGCGTGAGGAAAGGTCCAGAAGAAGAGAAGAAGAAGAATCTTCTTCTGTAAAAGAGGGCAAAAATAGTCTTAGAGAATTTCGCGTACCAGGTCTTGTTATGTGTAGGATAACAGTTAAATTCAAGGCTAGATACTGGATAAATATAAGTTCCTCAAATTTTTCATCAATTAGTTTGTTTGTGTTGGTTTTGTGTGGTGGGGGGTTATAAATAGCTACTTTTATGTCGAGACTAGAAGTTCTCTTACAACAGCAGCGGACCCCGGAGTCCATATACGCTAGCGGATTTAGACTGTGCCGGTGGATATGGACTCCTTCTCGTGGATTTGGAACTCCTTATCAAGGCAATAATTAAAAAAAAAGGAAGTTAAAAAACAAGCATATAATCTTACGTTTTTTTTTTGGGCCACAGTCGCGCGGTACGTTTTTAGAACAAGGAATACACATTATATTTTCTTTTAAGCACGGCAGCTTTTTAATGAATTTATTTTCCCGTACTGCGTGCCGGCAACGCAGAAGAGGATAGAAATGAAGGGGTACAGAAGTTAAAACCTATGGACAAGCCGTTTACCGTATTTTAAAAAGTGAAAGAAAATGGTTTGTTGGAAAGACAAAAGCAAAACAGTCACTTCGTAGTTTACATGCAAATAGGCAGATTATCTTTCAATTCACTTAGTAACGTAAGTTTTTACTGATTGTAATATTGTCACCCTCCTTACCGTATATAACTCCGTTACCGTTGTTCAAATTGAGGGAATGAATTATGGCTCTGACAAGAGAGTCTTTGAGCGATTTGTCCCTCTTATAAGCGACAGCATTAGTGTAAGAGAAAGTTTTATTTCTCAGTTTTCAGTGCGAGTATGGCCATAGTGTTCGTCTTGATAAGAAGAATGCTTATCAAAATAGCAAGACCGGTTTCGGAAATCTGAGTGGTTTCCTTCTTCAGTTGCTTTGGTGCTCAAGTGAGTGTGAGCTGGTGTGGCCAAATGATCACAGAGTTGCTGTTTATACAGTTCAGCGTGCGCATCATGTTAATTGCGTGACCAATTAAAAGCAAGAGAATTTTGATCCGTTACGCGTTGTTTGGCGTGGTTTTATTGTTTGCAAGAACAATAGACACCAATGCGTGTGCAACTGCGGATCACCCAGCAAAATGCTCAGTGATGGTCGAGAAAAACTCGCAAAAACTCGTTAGAACTGGTGATAAACTCTTTTGAACTGATATCGCAGAATACGAACAATTTTAGCGGCTAAAAGTTTAATTCTGTTAGCCAGATAGTGGAGTCTGCTTCGTACGGTGGCGGTGTAATTTTTGTAAAGCAAATGATTGTAATATTGTCACTCTCCTTACCGTATATAACTCCGTTACTGTTGTTCAAATTGAGGGAATGAATTATGGCTCTGACAAGAGAGTCTTTGAGCGATTTGTCCCTCTTATAAGCGACAGCATTAGTGTAAGAGAAAGTTTTATTTCTCAGTTTTCAGTGCGAGAATGGCCATAGTGTTCATCTTGAGAAGAAGAATGCTTAGCAAAATAGCGAGACCGGTTTCGGAAATCTGAGTGGTTTCCTTCTTTAGTTGCTTGAATTGAACAAATTTTTCTACGAGCTAGTGTTGCGTCAAGTTTCAGGAAGTTTACTGTGTAATCCGGCCAAGCTAACGATGACCTCTAAAATTTATTATTCATTTTCACATACTGAATGGAGTTAAAAAGGACCATATAGAATTGAAGTAATCAGTAGTCTTCGCACGTTTTGTTTTTAATTTGCTTAACATACCAAGTGGATTTTGCAAATAAATGAATGCCTTTGTACACCTTTGTTTCAATGTTTGTTTATTCTTTTCGGTTAAACAAACCGTAAGAAGTGATTTCGAGACAAAAAGCAACTTCGGAAAGTAAAGCCAATGAACGTCCACTTTGTGCGACTGAAGCGAGAAGTTGTTGAATTGAGTTGCTTCGAGTCTAAAACTTCCATGACACCATAAATAATGAAACCAAAATGTAACCGACATCTAATACATTGGGCCGAAATGTTCTTATTTATGACGCGTCTGCCTAGAATCTGATGATACAAAGGAGATCGCAATAAATTAAAGTGAATAGGACAATTACTGCTGAAAAATGAGAACCTCTATGACCTATATACATCGCGCCGTTGTACAGAGACTAATTGCATGAAATTTTTCTGACAGGTTTATTTTGCGAATTTTGGAATATTGATATTTCTAATTTTTGGCCACTTTGAAAAATTTGCCAAAAAAATTTCCTTACTTAAATAAACTAGTTTCTTTTCGGCAAAACAAGTTCCACGAAAAATTCATTTGCTGTTTTTTAGGAAACCCTATTTAGTCAACCTGCAACTGAAGAACCTTTCAAAGTTTAGCCCTGATCGTGTTTGCTGATTAATTAAGATTAATATAACATAAAACATAGTTTCTCATTTTCGGAAAATATGATTTTGAGATTGTAAGAAACTTAAACAATTTCTTGGCTGGTAAATAAACGGCTTTATAAACCACCCAGCGAGTTCCAACACGTTTTATGAAGAGAGTCAAAATTTCCGAGATAATTTGATGATAAATTGATGATTACTTAGTGGAAATACCTTTTTTCTTATAACGCCGATGGTTCGCTGGCTGCCCCAATACTGAGCTCTGGAGAGGCGTTTTTGACATGACTTTGATCGGAAGCTAGTCGCTTCGGTTGAAAAAATGTCAACCACTGTATACATAAACACAGCAGTTGCTGTCACACTGAACACTGTTGTGCATTGATGTTTGATATAAATTTGCTCAATGCAGGCAGATTTGAATGGGCATTTTTAATAATTAATGAGAATATTTCTTCGAATTTCAAGTTTAAAATGACATGCTTGGAAAATTCAAAACAAACCTGAATGTGTGAGTTGACACGAAACCGATGCGTACAAGTATGTTAACTAATTAAATTTAAACCAAGTTCTATAGGCCACCAAGGCATTTCTCTTGACAATATGAAGGTGGGATAGTCCCTTTTCACGCGGATACTATTTAGCATAAAAACAAAACATTTTGCACGCCTAGCCTCGCAGTGAAAAACTTGAGAACGAGTTTAGACGTGGAGAAACAAAGCTTTTTATTCTTTGGGGACTCAACATCAGCTGTCAACATGGCCGCCGCGTGACAAGGGTCTATTGGCAAACAAACAGAAAGAATGCACATGCTGCTATAGAAACTACTCCTCAAAATCATAGAAAACTGCAAATTTCAGCGTTGTGTGGGTTACTAGAGACAAATGTATAGCTAGTATGTGATTGAACTCTTTATAAATTATGCCAATGAATGGCCGTAGCTAGTGTTTCCTAGCTTCAGCGATCGACAACCTAGGCGTGTGGAAAATTTGCGTTCTCACGATATAAAATGTCTTGGAAAATGTAGAATTTCATTAAACCGCACCCGTTCGTCTCTATACCGGCTTAAACATTAGATTCTATAATCAGAAAACAAGTGTTAGTTTTGGAAACTTCGTTAAAAGATAATTCTCTGTTGCCTAGCTACTACACTGACCTCTATAGGAATATTTTCTAAACAGCAGGAAAAAAGTAATTAGTCTTTGCTAAACAGTGAAGTAACAATAAATTCATTCTCTAATATTTTTGGAAGATTACAAGGACCAACTGATAGTTGTCGTGTTGTTTGAAGTACTTTTGGTTTGCGTTATTACAATGTTACCACAACTTACGTTCGTTCGTTCGTTCGTTCTATTCTGACCAAACAAATGTAAAAGATCTTCCGTGAGCAAACTTTAAACATAGGGCATTAAAAATTTATTTGTAACAAATAAGTATTTAATAAGTAAGATTTAAGTACAAAGTTGCATGAAAGAGTGAACTCTGCATTTTGAGCTGGGACCATATCGCCTTTCTTCACCATACTTTCTTCATTAACATTAGTACAACGTAAAGTAATGATTAATTCGATTGATTTGATTAATGCTGCATACTTATTGGCATTTGTTAGCCTCCCAAAAAATTATGTAAAGAAACCACAAATGAAAACCAGCTCCTTGTGGCACAGAGACAATTCTCTGCGAATCTACTGGCGGTAATTGAAAATCAATCACCAACTTACCCTTTGAATGTGCTCCCTTAAACATCTTCCAACAATTTCAACGCTACGACGTGAATACCGGGCTGAATAATACACTACACTCTTGCCACCGACAGTCAAAGCTAAAGCTAACTCAGTGACCTAAATTCTTGGCTGTTGACTAAATATTGCGGGCGAAACGAACATCTTCTTTATCACGTTCTTATAATTGTTCGTTTGTCTGCATGAGTAAAATTGATTTGGTTTTCTAACCTTGAAATTAAAAGTCGACCTTTTCTCTGTTAGATTAATAACATCTGACAAAAAACAATAGTTTTGTACCTGAGTTTATAACAATAGGGATTTTTAGACAAAAATTCTCGAAAATGGGAACCTGAAATACTCACAAACAAGAAAACAAAACTGGCAGTTGTCGTGAAAGAAAGAGTCTTTCCTTGTCGATAACTGTGTACTGACTCGTGGTGTCGGAAACCGCACATAGCGATAGCAATCGTTGATTTAGACTACGAGCAGTCCCTATTTTTTCGCAAAGTCCGTATTTTTTCGCAGAGTCCGTGTCCCCATTTTTCGCGCGGTCACGCCCCCCTCGTCCCCATTTTTCGCGCGGTCATTTATTTTTTAAGGCGAATGCTCGACGGACTCTGCGAAAAAATACGGACTTTGCGAAAAAATAGGGACTGCTCGTAGTCTATCGTTGATTGATTATTGTAATTTAATATCGACTAGACAACAATAGCTTTTTGGGTGTTTTTCAGGGGTGTTGGTTTTCTGTATGTGAGCTGTGTTTTTACTCGGGAGAATAAAATTCTGTGAATATTGTGAAAGTGTGGACAGCTTTCTCGTGTTTTCCACATTACTGGCACCTTCCGACGGGACCGAGGTCCTCAAGATGTCGCTAAAGAAGCAAATGGGTGAGTTGGATGCGAAGCTAAAAGCTCTACGTCTCAGGATTAAGAAGTGTGACCAAATCATCGAAAATCGTGACAAGCAAACCATCGAACGACAACGTACTTCTGTAGTTTCACTGGCGGGAGAAATAGATCAGTTAAGAGGATCGATCCAGGAGTCTAAGTTTTCTCAGGGAGAGTCAGAAGAGCAAGTGGAAATCTGGTCAGAAGAAATAGAGAACGATCTGCGTCTGGCAGATGATTACGCAAATAAATTACAAAAGGGTTATGATCAAATTGTCAAGGAGGAAAGAGAGCATGATCGGGAAGAGATGCGTGAAAAGGATCTGGAGCACGAGAAGCAAATTCTTAATCAAAAGTTGCAAGCTGCCCTCAAACAAAAGGAGCTGGAAGAGAATAGGTCCGCTGTAAAGCTTCCCAAGCTATCCATTACACCTTTTAGCGGGACTGTGATTGATTGGGTGCGTTTTGAAAGTCAATTTTCTGCGATGGTCGACTCTCAAAGCGTTCCAGCAGTTACAAAGTTCTCTCACTTAAAGGAATTACTGGTACCAAGAGTTCGCCAAGCGATTGATGGTCTGCCATTTAACGAAGAAGGCTATGAGCGCGCAAAGAAATATCTTAGAGAAAAGTATGGTCACCCAGACGAGGTCGCGGGAGCTTATGTCATAAATCTTCTCGAGATGCCAACGATAACGGAAAGAAATGTGGCCAAAGTTCACCAGTTTTACGAAAAGCTTCTCTTTACTATTGAGAGTCTTGAAACGCTGGGAAAGCTTGAATCAGTTCAAGGTGTGGCGTATTATGTCCTAGTGAAGAAACTGGAATTCCTGCGAAGTGAGCTCGTTTCACACGTGCCCAGCGATTGGCGTTCGTGGTCGTTTAAGGAGTTGCTAGAAGCATTACGTAAATGGACAGACACGAATACAACCAGCTCTAAACGTCCTGCCTTAAGCGATCGTGTTTTTTTCTCGGAGGATCGGCATGTCAACAATTCATGCGTCTACTGTGAGAGCACTGAGCATGTTTCGTCGGACTGCGGCGATATTTCTACGCCCGAGGAACGCAAGGCTTTTTTAGTAAACAAAAGGCTTTGTTTTAATTGTGCAGCGGGCCAACATAGCGCCAACAAATGCCCGAGCAAGTTGTCGTGCCGTACGTGTCGTAGAAGACACCACACGTCGCTTTGTCAACAAGCGTCTGAGCCTAGTTTGACAACTAACATCGCTGGATCGTCTGTTATTCATCCGGTTGTCATGGTTGACGTCAATGGCCGGAAATTCCGCGCTCTCCTCGACAGTGGAGCGAGTCAATCGTATGTGTCGTCCACTTTGATTGATCTTATCGGAGCGCGTGTGGTTAGGAGTGGAACGCGTCGCGTGGCAACGTTATTGGGCGTGACAACAGCAAAGCTGCAAGAGTACGACTTGAGTCTGCGGGCGGTAAAAGGAGACTTCGCGTTGAACACGCGTGTCACGCGAATTGACAAAAGGGAGTTACTGATGCTTGACAACCCTCGGTACGCTGAGCGAATTGCTAACCACTCTCATCTGATTGGAGTTGAGTTGGAAGATCAGTCATCGGACAGACGTCTACCGGTTCACATCATCCTAGGAGCAAACGAATACGCGCAGATCCGTACACGCACACAACCGCGCGTTGGACGCCGTGGAGAGCCCGTGGCTGAATTTACTCGTTTTGGCTGGGCACTTATGGCACCAGGAATAGAAGCTGATGTGAGCGCTGGTTTTCTAGCCGTGGATGCTGTGAGTGATTATGAGAAGCTGTGCGCCTTAGATGTACTTGGGTTAGCCGATTCACCAGCAGGTGATCAGTTACAAGTGTACAAAGAGTTTCGCAAACAGCTGACCCGAGATCCTGAAAAGGGCTGGTACGAAACGGGACTGCCGTGGAAAGGAGATCATCCACCTCTCCCAACTAACAAGGAGGGTAGTCTACGACGCCTACACACTCAACTGTCCAAATTACGCCGCATGGGAAAACTGGGAGAATACGACGCAATCATCCGGGATCAGCTGACAGAAGGCGTGGTTGAGCCGGCTCCTTTGCAGGCTACAGGAAAGGAGTTTTACATGCCTCACCGAGCGGTTATCAGAGAAACTGCTGAAACTACTAAAATGCGGGTGGTCTATGATTGTTCTGCACGGGGAGCAAAGGAAGCGCCTTCCCTGAATGACTGTCTAGAGCCTGGTCCGGCCCTCCAAAACAAAATCTACGATGTCTTAGTACGTGGAAGATTCCATTCAGTGGCCTTCGCTGGAGACATGCGCCAGGCATTTTTACAGGTTCGCATCAGAGAAGGGGAGCGTGATGCACTGAGGTTCCATTGGTTGCGTGACCTGCATTCTACACAAGTACAAGTCTTCAGGTTTACAAGGGCGCTGTTCGGGCTCGCGCCCTCACCGTTTCTTTTAGGAGGAGTGATTGAACAACACCTGGAGAGCTGGAGCGGGAAACTACCACAGAGTGTTGCCGAGATTCTTCGCAGCCTATATGTCGACGATCTCATTTCTGGTGGTCCCACTGTCACCAAAGCTAAAGAGCTCAAGTGTGATGCCGTGACAATCTTCTCTGACGCCGGTTTCGAGCTGCACAAGTGGCATTCTAACGCGCCAGAGTTAGAAGAAAACCCTCGCGATTGTATCAATGACAGTGAAGATACCTATGCCAAGCAGCAGTTAAGTGCAAATGTTTCCGGAGAAGGAAGTAAACTCCTTGGCCTCCAATGGGATAAGGTCGCGGACACCCTGGCTATTACATTCCCTCAAGAGAGAGCAGAGCCGACCAAGAGAGGAATTCTGGGGAAGTTAGCTCGCATTTATGATCCCCTTGGTCTAGTTTCCCCCACAACGCTACAAGGAAAGTTCATCTATCGGGAGGCTTGTGAGCTAAAACAAGCCTGGGACGCTCCCTTACCAGATGCCCTTGCTGTGAGATGGAAGCGCTGGGAGAGCGACTTGCCCGAGAACATAGTGGTAACACGAACGTTTTCGCCCTACCGGGAACCAATCAATGCAGTTGAGCTCCATGCATTTGGAGACGCGAGCGGACGTGGTGTCGCTGCGGCAGTGTACGCAGTGGTTAGACAAGACTCAGGAACAACACAAGGTCTGGTAGCTGCGAAAGCGCGTCTGGCTAAACAGCGATTGACCATACCAAGACTCGAGTTGGTTGCGGGACACATGGCAGTTAACTCAGTAGATAACATTCGCCATGCACTAGATGGGTCCCCTGTGACATCAGCCCATTGCTGGCTTGACAGCTCTGTTGCGCTCCATTGGATTCGCGGTAATGGCGAGTACCGACAATTCGTGGCGAATCGCGTGAAGAAAATCAAGGATCACGAGATCAATGAGTGGAGACACGTGCCGACTGATCAGAATCCTGCTGACCTAGGGAGTCGCAGAGGTTCCGTTACAGATGCAGACTTGTGGTGGAATGGACCTGATTGGTTGCAAGATCGGCACGCTTGGCCGCCAAATCCAGTGACTACAGCCAGTGAAGTAACTGAAGCCGAGTCAAAGATCGTACGAGAGGTGTTAGCTGCGGTGACCGTTGTCCAGAAGCAAGATGAATTTGATCAATTGCTTGAAAAACATGATCTGCGGAAAGTCTTACGAGTATGCGCCTGGGTTGAGAGATTCGTGCGAAATTCCCGTCGCAGTACTCCGAGCATTGCTGGGCCAATAACGACAGCAGAAATCGAAGATAGAATCACCTGGTGGATCCGTCGAGTTCAGACACGCGCTCGGAACACTTCCAAGGTGGCCAGTGACAAGCTACAACTCAATCTTCAGCCAAACGGGGAGGAAATCCTAGAATGCCGTGGGCGTATTCAAGGACGTTACCCCATCTACTTACCCGATGATTCTGTTTTCACTGAGAAATTGGTGCGTCGCGCACATCTGCGCACCCTTCATGGGGGACTCGGTCTAACTATGGCAGAAGTTAGAGAGAAATATTGGATCCCAAGACTACGCAAGTTAGCAAAAAGGGTTGTCAAGAGCTGCTGGGGATGTAAACGATTTCAAGCAGTCGCGCAAGCTACTCCTCCACCAGGCCTGCTTCCTACGGAAAGAACAGAGGGATCAGGCGCCTTCGAAATCATAGGTGTAGACTTCGCTGGACCAATCAAATACCGCCAGTCGCCACGAGTCGAGGGGAAGGCTTACCTGGTACTGTACGCTTGCAGCTTGTCAAGAGCCATGCACCTTGAAGTACTACCAAATCAAGAGACCACGACCTTTCTTGGAAGCTTCAAGCGCATGGTTGCTCGCCGAGGAAGACCAGCGAAAGTGTTTTCTGACAATGGAAAGACCTTTGTAGGAGCTGCAAGGTGGTTAAAGCAAATTCAGAGCGACGAGAAAGTCCAGTCTTATCTATCTGACGAAGGAATCGCCTGGAGTTTCAATTTAAGTAGAGCACCTTAGTGGGGTGGCCAATTCGAGCGGCTGATTGGTCTTTTCAAGCGAGCATTCTATAAGACCATTGGAGGCGGACTACTGTCCTGGACCGAGCTCTCTGAAGTTGTTCTTGAAGTCGAAACTCAGCTGAATCGTCGCCCGCTGTCTTATGTTGAGGAGGATGTCCAGCTACCCCTCCTCACTCCTGCCTCCTTCCTGTTTCAGAGATCCATTCGCCTGCCCGAACAAGAACCATGGAGAGAAGAGAACGTAGATCTTCGCAGACGAGCAAAATATCTGAAGTCCTGTAAAGATGCACTCTGGAAACGCTGGTCCCGAGAGTATTTATCCGCCCTCAGAGAACGCCACAACTGTAAAATTGGCGGCAAGCTGTGCAGTCTAAAAGTAGGTGATGTGGTCATTGTGCGTGGAGATGAAAGCAATCGTGGAAAGTGGTCGCTAGGCGTGATAGTAGATCTGTTCGAGGTTCGTGACGGAGTCGTGCGTGCAGCGAAACTTCGTGCAGGAAAGTCTTTTCTTGAACGACCGGTGCAGCACCTTTTCCCATTAGAGCTAGCGTGCGACAACCCGGTACAGGTACAGAATACCACAGATCCAAACCCCGAGCCACGACCTTCCCGTTCTAGACGCGACGCCGCTGTTGCTGCAGGTTTGAGGATTCAAGATGCTTTACAGGAGGAGGAAATGTAGAGTCTGTAGAAACTGAACATGGTGATCTCAATGGACAGGTGATCGACTGATAAGCTTGAACTCGTATATTCTTTAAGCAGAAATTTCAAAGCACCTAGTGCGGTGGTGCAGAACGTTGAATGAACGATTAAGCCTCGGTTACAGTTACTTCGTAAATTCGTTATTCTAGCGACAAAGTTTCCGTTTACATATGCTTTCTTGTAGAAACCACATGGGGGAGTGTGTCGGAAACCGCACATAGCGATAGCAATCGTTGATTGATTATTGTAATTTAATATCGACTAGACAACAATAGCTTTTTGGGGGTTTTTCAGGGGTGTTGGTTTTCTGTATGTGAGCTGTGTTTTTACTCGGGAGAATAAAATTCTGTGAATATTGTGAAAGTGTGGACAGCTTTCTCGTGTTTTCCACAGTGGCTTAAAGCCGAGAAATTAATTCAAGGAGCTTTCGAAAGTTTCCAGTGTTATGGTAAATTAAATTACACAAACTATTCAGACGCTGGTTTTAAAATAAAACCCTTATGTTACGCAAATGCTTTTGGAGTAACTATCTGACACATAAATCCAAGTCATTCGTGTTTTTTGTGCGATAAGGAAGTGTTGATTGGGAACAGGTACCCTTACCCCTTTCATTTTCGTGGGGTTTTGAATTTGCGTCATCATCATCACCATCATCATCACCATCATCATCATCATCACCATCATCATCATCATCATCATCATCGTCATCATCATCGTCATCGTCATCATCATCATCATCATCATTATCATCATCATCATCAACAATGCATGATGTCATATGGGATATTAATTATAAACTTGATTATGCTCGGGCTCACAGCTAATTCTTAAGGTAGAAAGGATAGTTATGTTTAAAAAAAATTCGCCATTTGATATCCAGTTTGCTTTTCAAAGGACTGAGAAGTGTAAGAATTGAATAACACTTTTTGTTTAGAAGCTTCCTGCGTCTTTTGCGACAAATTGCCGGTTCTTTTACTGAACGATGCCTGACCGCATAATTTATCGCAGACAATTGAGTTAAACTAACACAACAGGCCATACTATAGCTCGATCGATAATTACACTTTGACAACCCTTTTAGCGAAAATATGCAAATTTTTACCGAAATCTCTTAGTAGTGAATTTTTTAAAGAGCAAGTTCTTAATTCAGTCTCGCGCTGTGATGTGAAAAATCAATGCGTTATTCACTTGGTCAATTTTTCTTTTTATTTTAGATGCATCTTTCAAAATATTCATTGAAGCAAACTGAACCATTATGTCTTGCAACGAAACTATGGGAAATATTGAGCGCTACTTATTTGCAGCAGAATGAAAAATCACATAAAAAGGTAAATCGGAGGTGAATTTGACCATGCAAAGACAGCTGCAAGCGTTGGTTAAATTCCGACGAGGTTATTTGATTGATTTTGAAATATACTATGCATGGAGTTCTTCATTTTCGTTTTCCTCACGTAATTTTTCCTCTGCTACTTTTTGTTTCAATATAACGAACTAACCGTAGAATTTTACCTGCAAATAATTTGATAAACCTGCGTAAATAGCTGATTTGGCTTCTTTTCAGCTGAAGTTAGAGATCAGTATCACTCTTCAAATAACTTCAAACTTTTCTTTAGTTTTTTCTAGGTTTCATTACTCAATTAATATCTCTTTTTATCACGAGGTCAGTGCTTCTTTCTGCCATATAGTACAACAATACGGTAAGGGATATCGATTATCTGTCCGGTAGTTTCGCTAAAGAGCATAATTTCTCCTTATTCCAACAAAGAAAGCAACTTACTTCCATTTCTTGATTGTTTTTCGGACCGATCGCTTGTTTTCGATCTTCCGGAATTATTTTGATCGCGTCTTCCTTCGGGCCTTGCTCGAGATTGTTTCGCTTTTTGGATATTTGCCTGAGGTTTTGCCGACATAGCGAGATGTATTTCTCAGTTGCTCTGAAGAGAACAAAAACGACATGAATATTAAATATGCTAGATTTCCCAGCCCTCTTTACATATTTTACCAAAGTTTTGACATTTGCATTTAGTTGGTCAATTTTATTAATTTAATCAAACGTATTCCGTGATAAAATATTACTGAGCAAGACACCAGAGATGACAATTATTTGTCTGTCTAGAGTGGATGTTTGAAAGAGTGTTGACAAAAGGCCAATGAGACCTCGACCATTTGTGTCTTAATTCCGATGTTTATTTTTGAATTCGAGAGCTGTCGTAAGGTCCGTTTACACATGCGATTTTTGATGCAACTTTTGTCGCACTTTTCAATGCAATTTTTGACAAGGGAGGCAGAGAAGAGAGTCCCTGGGAACGTGGTTGCGAAATCGCCGCTAGTATACACTTGCGACAAAAGTTGCATTGGAGAGTGCGACAAAATTGCATCAAAAATCGCATGTGTCAATGGGCCTATACAGTCATTCGAGCAATTTTATGCGGAGAGGAAACACGTAAACTCGAAAAAATATTAAATGTGTTTGCATTACTTTTTTTAAGGTGAGAAAAGCTCGTCTTAAACAATCTCAGCCGGACTATTGAAAGTTGGTCTGAAAAAGAACCACTTCCTTTCGGAGAAATACAACTGAATTTCCGTGTTCTTTTTGCTATTTTTATCCTGAAAACGCTTTTGCGTGTTAGTAGAAAATTGTGAATGTGGGACAATTAAAATGACTCGGTGAAAAAATAAAAGGGAGTAGAAGTCACCCTTATTCGAAATAAATTTCCACTTAGCAGAAATCAAAACACAAACAGAATATGTGGATATTGAATTTACAACAGTTACACTGACATAAAGGCCAAATCATGCAACTTGCCGCGCAACAATGTTGCTTCGCAAGTTGAGATTGTTTGTTGCGCGTACTACCACCTTCTTGCGTAACAAACTTTCATGTTGCAGAAAGTAGACGTCGGTTCTATTAATGGTTACTCGCGTATGCGCGGTAACCACAAAAACTTGGTGAGAAGTGCAATTACCTGGCACGGTTTTGGCACTTCAGTGTCTTTCGAGAAAACCAGTTACAAGAAGGTATTGTAGTTTTTACGTCCATCATAGACCACCATTAAAATTGTCCATTCTAACATGAATGAATAAATAAGTGATGAACATGCATGCTTATAACATTCAGCGAAATGTGTGGTAGCTACGAGTTCAAAACAAGCTCAGCTACTCTGCAGATGCCCTACAAATTAAGCGGCGCATAACGCGTCGCGGCGCATGTGTATATCACACACCTTCAGATCTTCTCCTTACGGGCTGTTCTTCGTAGCTATTTCGGCTACCTGCCGACGGACGCCGCTGATCTTCGTAAGCTCAGCTGGCTACGGACGGGCGTCGCTGTTCGTCGTGATTTTGTCTGCCTGCCGACGGACGTCGCTGACCTTCGTGACTAGTTCGGCTTCCTGTGGACGGACGGCGGCTTGCACATCCTAGTTAGGAATAAGTCGACAAAGCAATATTGATATAAACTATGGGAGTAATAGACGGTATTAACTAAGTAGTGAATGGATGAATGGAATCTAGTCAGTTGGCTTCAACATCCTCCTCTAATAGTGTGGAATCTGGTAGCCTGCGAGCAAGCTCTCGAGGGGCGGGGGGGGGGGGGTAGGGGGAAAAGTGTGACCCTTACCCCAACCCTCTCGTTTTCTCCCACCCCCCGCCCCTCGAGAGTTTGCTTGCAGGCTAAGAAGATGGCACAACAAAAATCCAACGTCGCCGAGCACTGACTGGGGTGGGGATCGAAGCATCTTTCGCCCCTATCGTGGCCCCTCCCCTAGACCGTCAAACAGCTCACACAACTCGCCAGTTTTTCTGAGTTTTCTCTTAGGACCTATTCATCATATTACAACAACAGGAGTCTGACAATAATTATTCCCCGCTAAGGAGCCTGTTCACGGGCTAATAAACCAAGAAGAGGTGGACTGTAGCAACTGAATAACAGGGGCGTGCGAGTTGCAATTTGTCAGCCCGTGTTTTATGCAAGCCTGTTAGAAAAAGAGGAAAAAATCTTTATTGCCTTTTTTGCTTTAGTGTTTTTAGTAGTAGCCGAAAATAAGCTTTTTACAACGTGCCGTACAAAAACGATTTGTCAGAGATGGCTTACAATGTCAATTTGAGGTGGCAAACAATGTATACAAATAAATTTAACTAGAGCAAAACAAGATCCCCGGCATACTTTTATGTAAGCTAAATACGTTTAATAAAAGCTGCCAAACAGGTTAAGAGCAGGTAAGATTAACAGGAGAATATGTTTTGGCGAGAAAAAACGTCAACCCTGTCACAGTTTCACCCCTAACAAACGTGCGAATCGACTCATGGCTAACCTTACATCAACCTCGTCTTTCAGTACGCACTAAAATATCTACATTGACAACACAGATTACCTACTTACCGGCGGGGTTTGCTCCGCTGCTTCGACGTCGTCGAGGTTGCTCTCCTGTGTGACCTGGGCGACCTGTGTAAGAAGGCGTAGCAGCATAGCAATATAATTATATTTAACAGTAACTGCTCGGATGTTAGGAGCAAGTCAGTCCCGTCATCCCGTCCCGTCATGTGTATTTGTACTCGGCTTAGTCTCCTGACCACGCCAAGTTCAGCACTCAGCTGAGATAGGAACCACACAAGAATAAAAATAATGTTTTAAGACGAGGAGACATCTCTTAACCTTTTCGGCGAACTCATACTGTCCATACTGTTACATTTCAATATTTTAACTTCCTACGGTTTGTCATTGCAAGGTTCGCCACTCGCCGTCTCCCAATACCAGAGATTCTGTCGCTGCGACGTTCGCTAATATTTTGTTTTTGTCTTTTCTTTTTAATTCAGCTACGTATTGCAAAGATGTCTGGGATGCTTAAGAGTGTAGGGGAAAATTTGGACTGGAAGGAGCTCATCTAGGGAGAAAGAGGACAGGAGGGATGGAGAGAAGGGGGCAGGAGATCGGCCGCCATATTGGATGCTACGGACTTTCACGGAAACAGCAACTTTTCGCGGGAAAATGTCATCTAAAAATAGCCGGAAAATCTAACGCGCTGTGACACCGGTCGATACCAGATTCACGCTCCCTCTAATGGCTCCTGGCGATGTAAAGCGATTTCATCTTTGCAGCACTGTTTTGAAAGGGAATTTCAGGTATTTTATTTCTCGCAAAGAATTCACAGATTCAAATTCAATGTAAGCTGTTATATGACATTTTTTTTTTAATTCTGGAAGGAAATAGCTTTGACTAATAAATCTTGTATTGGCTGGTTTAACTGAAATACTGTTCATTGTACGGTCTCAGTCACCATTTATATTTTGCGACGTTCGGGAAAGATCGCCAAGATACAGCACAATTTAAACATAGGCACACAATGCGTGCAGAGCCAATGACGTTTTGTTTCGTAATATGGTGAAACCTTTGGGTCTTACAGCACTGCATTGTGGTCCCACCCGAACCCTAACTCCCTCAACCACGCCTTCTCTTCCCCGCTTGCGGTTAATGCAACACATCTTCACCAGAGCAAGGAATCAGCATAATCAATTATCATACAAACCGGGTAACGAGCAGCGTGACTACGTGAAGTTAATTATAGTATGACATTAAAATTGCACGCAAAGGAAATAAAGCTCTTCATTTCCCTTTTCTTCAAAGACAACATATTCCAACGCGTTGGTTTCTTAAATTTTTTATGTCTTCAAGTCGTGAAAGGCGTGCACAACAATTCGCGAAATAAGTCGAGTTGGTTCGTTGCGGCCACAACGTTCTATTCATACTTAATCTCAAATTGACGAGTCCGTCTTGTGTTTGCTGCTATGGAAATTTTTACTTCGGCTTAGTAAACGCAGGACTACAACGCGAATAAAATCCTGCCAGACCTCAAGTACTCGAAGTATATCCAGGCTCGCGAATGCACAGGTAGCCAAAGCTTGAGTTATGACTGAAAATTAATAAAATTTTATGAAATAAACAGTGTTTCTTTGTCTATGTCTTACGTACTTGCTATCTAGGGCAAAAATTCGATCTCTGAGCGAGAACAAGCGTCTTTCTAATTTTTGCTCCCAATTAGTATTATAATATTATGCAAGGTTGCACACTAATCTGCCATTTCACCCGCACAAAAGCATACCTCTTTTCACTAAATGGGCTATATTTCTTGAAATGCGCCATTTCCACTCACAATTTCCTCAAACCTGAATGAATCCATAGTCGAAAAACAACTATACGCCGGAAAGTTCCATCTTTCCCAACATTTGTCACCATAAACGGCAATATTTTGAGCTTCTTATATAAGAAATCAGCTGAAGAAATCAAATGTGTCGGTATTCGACCGCCGACCTCCGCGCACAAATATATGCAAACAAGCTAATCTCATCTCGCAGTTCTCTTTGCACTGGACAAGTCACACAATGGCGTGGACATGGCAAAAGCTACTGTGTTGGGGTGGGACGTTTTATGTTTGAAGCGTGGCTATTTGTTCTTGCTCACCGTGCACGCCTCCCCGACACAGTAGATTTTGTCTTGTACGATTTGAAGGAAGCAAAATCACTAAGACGAACCAGTAGTGTAGCAGCTCTCGTAAGCTTGTAATTCTAGTGGTCCTCTAGTGTAGCAGCTGCTATTGTGTTTGGGGCTAGGGGTATTGTTCATGTTGTTTGTTCTATTGTTTTCTCGAAGGGTAGCGAGCCATTCATGTGAGACTTTGCGAGAGCTGCTACATGACCAGACGAACAAACGAGGAGTACAACAAGTTAACGGCAACTGGAGAGGTACAAACTGCAATTCATCTACGCTTTTCGCCAGGATCAAGATTTTTTACCCGAGCGTTGCAGATTATTCCTTTCGGCAGATAAAGAGTTTACCTCTGCAACAATTTTTTTTTTAAATTTAATAAAGCAGATTCGTTGGCGACAAGTGCAGGCTACACTCTATACAGGTGTTTTCTCGTTACCAGTTTTTCACGGCCAGTAAGCAAACATGGATTAGTCTGAAGATTTGGGACTTCGGCAGCTGACATCAGTAGTCTATGATTTCCGCTCGCTGTTCCGTTGATTTGTCTAATTTAACAAAATGTAACAAAAACTGACCCGTATATCTCCACCCGCCCAAATTTGCAAGGGGACATGAGGCGGTTACGACCTGGGATCAGTAAACAGGTTTAATTCGGGCGCAGATGTTCTTGTATTCTGAAGCAGTATCCCATGTTGTACCAGCGGCACCTGAGATCATCATGATAAACAACAACAACAACAACAAACATTATTAAAGAAATCTTTATAACTTATATAGTTGCCACCAGCAAGTAGCTGAAGAAGCTACAGTTGAACCTGCCTTAGCGACCTGCGTGGTCGCTTTCGGGAGGTGGTCGCTTACGAGAGGTCAGGCCATGAAGGTCTAAATTTTCTAGCCGTTAGTTGGTAGTATTTTCGGAGTCCTGTACGTGCACAAATCCATGTCCTACCCAAATTGCAGTGTGATATCTTTCTAGTGGTCATAAAAATGTTTCAATCTTTCAGACATGGCGCAGCCAAACAATTGTTAGGATGTGTGTCGAACGGGAAAAAAATTCTTTGCAATCTACCGAATAGACCTTTGTCACGCGTCGGCCATGTTGAGTCCCCGGAGAATAAAAAGCTTTGTTTTTGCATGTCTAAACTCGTTCCCAAGTTTTTCACTGCGCGCCGGGCTAGACGTGGAAAATGTTTTTATGTTAAATAGTAGCCGCGTGAAAAAGGTCTATACACTCATCTGATACCCAGTGTGCTGCTGTAGCCACTAATAGCGGTAAATAAACCACGTAAGGCATCGCTTTGTTTAGTTCACGTCCATAATGAGATCCCATCACGAGTCAAGTGGTCGCTTACCGGAGGTTAAAAACAAGAAATTTTCAAATCATCAGCCCAAAAAGTGGTGGCGGTCACTTACGAGAGGTTGTCGCTTACGACAGATGATCGAACAGGGAGATCCAACTTGTTTGAGGGGGGGCTGCACAAATATGGAAAGTAAAACCAGGCTTTTTGGTATTAACCCTTACAGAAGCTTTTCCCAAGGCAGAGGCTAATTTTATGGGAAACACATAAAAGTGCAGGAAGGACAGCATTAATAATTTTCCACCAATTTGGTTAATGTATGCAAGTATGGAAGCAAAACCCAAGTATCGGGGGGACTTCAATATAGTCATCGGCTGACTGGTTCACTGGTCATCGCGGTTCTAGTTAACAACACACAGCAACACCCAATCAGCGTAACTTTTAGCCCTTTATTACAACTGATACATGCTATCCCTGTAATTTTATTACATAAGATTGGCAGAGGACAGTAAATATATGGCTTTTCCATTGGCTATTAGTTGACCTCAGCAGGATGGCATTTCAGTGTCATTAGTGCCAAAAAATAAAAAATCAGAAGTTGGAGCGGAACTGGCAACACGAGGAATGTGCGGGAAAAATCGCTCACGTTTTCATGGAGTGATAGTTTCACTATATATACAATACCCGGATCACTAAAACATACTTTTTGAAGCAGGCTTTCCCTGTGCGACTTCTCTGCTCACGGGATATCAGTCTATGAGCAGGAAGCTCATCAGAGCTCACTCATAGCAAGGGATTGTCTAAATTATGGCAAGAGACCCCCTTTATTTGACTTGAAACAAAATAATCCTTTCTTGTCGAGTAAACCAGGGCCAGTTTTCGACAGGAGAGTTGCCAAGCCACCAGACGTGTTCTCACGTCGCCACAGTGATGTTACAACTTTCGGAGTGCTCGGAAGTTTTTCCGAGTTCCGACAATAATTTGCCGAAAAATGACTGGTTCAAACGCGTAACAGCCTTATTCTAATAATTCTTCCCAGCAACAAAGGAGGAGAGTTTATGAAAGGTGGTGGCTGAGCAACCTAAAACCTGTTCTCAAACACCAAAAACAAACAGGAATTTAGTTTTGCTCCCCTGAAATGGCGCACAAAAATTGCTCTAATACAAAACTGAAGGTCTACAGAAACGCACTCTTGAAAAGGTTTAATTTGACACAAAAGTTAGACTTCTACATCATAACAGACCTTGATCCACAGCAAAGTACTGCAAAACAGCTTTCATTTTAACGGGAATATTTTCATCCACGGAACAAAAGTTATATCAACTTAAGCCACCTTGTTCAACATAGCAAACTGCAGTACAAAAAAGTTAAGTACAGCTCAATAGATTTCACTAAAATAGCCGCACGCTAGGATTTTATTTTCTGCCTCAAAACTTCAAATTTATCACAGGAAGCGGGTTTCCATCCCAAGATTAAAAGGACTAGTAGGAATATTTAATTTTAGTTGTTTTTGGTTTGTACAGCATTTACAGTTTTGATAACTCATCAGTGTAACTCAAAAAGCAAAATAAGAAAAAATATTGGAAAGTACTGCTCAGTAACTTGTTATATGAATGGACTTATCGAGGGTTTAATTCATCCGCGAGACTCAGCAGTCAGAATCACCTTAATTCTACGGGATAATGAACATTACTACAGGAAAGTACTGCTCAATAACTTTTGGCAGTTTAAACCATATAAACTCAGAAGATAAAACCACATGTCGTTACACGAAGTAAAGTTTGTTTGTGGCCACGAAAGGTTAAAAAAGGTGATGCATTTTCCAAACCGTTACCCTCTTGGATTGATGAGTGTTTATTGTTGCTGTCTCAGTGCCCAAAAACACATAAAATCTTGCAGTCGATTGCATTCATTATATTTTTGCTTGACATCCGTTGTATTGTTGAAGTTGTGTGAGGAAGTGGCATTTTGAGGTGAATAAATCCCTTTCAAGAAAATTTGTCCTATTAAAAACTGCTTGTGTGTAGTGTTTCTAAGATTGACGTCGTCATAAAATGTATCCTTATTATTTGAAATATGGTTTTGGCGAAGAAATAATTGTTTTGTCCTCGAGAACACACAATCAACGCTTCTTAAAACGTTTCGTTGTCGGTAACTACTTAAAACACACCCGAGCTGTTTTCAATTCCAATAAGCTGATCACGCACTAGTATCCCGAATGTGGCTGCTTTTCTTTTCACGCTCACCTTAAGATGACGGCCGATGATCAAAGCTTTTACCGACAAAGAGGGCAGTTGAAACAATTCGCAATTTGAGTGGCTCAAACCCATTCTATATTGCTTCTCTAAATTTACACCATGGAAATGTTAGCTCCTCGAACTAGCTTTTTGATACGACGTGCATATCGTGAGATCTTGCCATTATAGGAACACTGGTCGTTTTCTAATAATAATTCATCAAATGATCGCTTTAGTAAGTTATTAAGTAAGTAAACCTTTATTTAACCACGATCTGTTTTAAAGCAAATACATGCTTGAGGGGTCGTGTGTACGTGTAACTAACTACCTACCTAAGAAAAATTAATATTACATTGTAATAAACTAAAATAAACGATATTATGTTTTAATAAGATTAAGATTTAAAATAAAGATTTAAAATAAATTTTGACGAAAAGAATGAAATAACGCTCTCAAGTCGAATACTCAGAAAAAATTCTGAGTCCTCCCAATGGGAGTCGAACCCATGACCTTCCAGGTGCCGGGTGGATGCTCTAACCACCGAGCTATTGGGGGCTCGTGGTGAGCGAGGTCATACAACTAGGTTCATATGCGACACAAAAATGGCAGGTTCAAATATGTCCACATTCATAAATTGTAACCTCTTTGTGAACTGAAGCCAAACATGCAGCAAAACGTTTTGCCAGTCTAAAAAAGTAAGGAAATGCCCGCCATCTTGAAGTGGGCGTGAAAAAGAAAATGCTGGAAGTAAATGATGTAAAGCTAAGGACCAAAGACAACACTGCAAAGAGCCACTAGAGCCACAGTTGAGGAAGATATGCCAAGAAAACAGGTTATTAATACAGTCAGTGTAAACTGTTCGCAGCTTGCAAATTTGGACAATCCTGTGCACCTCAGGGTAGCATCCCCGGGGGAAGCAGCCTCTGTTCGCAGCTGGAGAAGTCCAGCACGACACATTTTTACGACACATTTTTCCTGCTGTCGACTGGGTGCATTTTGCTCAGCCAGAGTGGTCTGACACTGGCTAAAAACAGGTAACGTTCACACTAGCCACTAAAAGAAAGCGCAACTTCTCTGTTCTCACACGCCCAAGTCAAGGCCATTCGATCACGCGATGCTCTCACGCGATCTTTGCATTTCGATCCCTCCAATTCCCCCTTTTCCCCACCCCACCAAACGAGCTTCATTCTATAGCTTCAGAGTGAAAGTCGCGCTAGTTTTGCCACAGCCTACACGCAAGCGTCGTTCTGCCACTGGTAGAGCGAGAATAAGCGAGTGAGAGCTAAAATCGCCTGCCGTGAAGGAAACCGACGCGCGCATCCCTCGACCCCTCTCGCTCGCGTGTTCTTTTCACTCGACTATTGATCCGTTCTTCTTTCTTATCTAAACAAAGTATTGAACCGAATTATCACTAAAATTAAAATTTCACGCAAAGTCTAACAAAAAGACACGTTTATTTTATAGACGCCTCAAGACCTCAGCAAACTGGAATAGCTAGTTAATACACGTCATGCATGTTGCAAGCATTGCAAGGAAGTTAAAAACTACTTATGTCACATAATATGTATCACAAATCAATCGTGTACTGAACTGGTTTTACAAATCCAAAGCTAAGTTTATTTACAGTCTATGTTGCAAACACACGCAGTTCATTCTGTTTAGCACCTATTTCTCAAGTTATCACATATTTGCTTACGGTAATGCAATGAATAAGGAGTTAACACACACTGCAGTTTAGAACAGTCTTGGTTTTATTCACCCCAAACCAATTTTTTTTTTGAACTATTTGCTGCAAGCAAAAACCGAGAATATAAAATGATTATCATGAATGATTACCAAGGTAACCTACTGCCCTCCACTAAGTAACGTTAAGAATCGTTTTCTTACAAAATGCATAGTTTTCTGAAACAATTTTAAGATATTCTTTAACTATTAATAGACTTATTAGGCCACAGGTGAGAAGACATCATATCAACTCTAATATCTGGATTCGGTTGTTCCGGTGATCAGACACAACAATCCTTCCATCACTAAGATTTGCTGTAGAGACTGGCCACTTAAACTCTCCTGTCTCGCTGCCTTCTGTTCCAAACATTGTCACGAACTTCCCGCTCAGTTCGAACACCTGTAGTCTGTGATTCCCTCTATCACACACGACCAGGTGTCCTGACTTGCTAACCGACAAGTAACCAGTTTTATTAAATTCACCCTCCTCGTTCCCCTTCTTTCCAAATTTAAACTTAAAATTTCCCTGCAGGTCAAAGGCTTTAATACAGTGGTCACCACAGTCTGAGACTATAAGATATTGCTCCGTCTGGATACAATGAACGGGAGAGACCAAAGTGCCATCGCCACCAAATTTACGTAAAAACTTCCAACTGGGGGAAAATGTCTTAATTAGTTTGTCACCGCTATCAGCTACAATGATATCACCGTTACCGGCAACAGATAAACCTCCAGGATTCTTAAGCTGGTGATCACGACTTCCCAACCCACCGAACATGCTAAGAAACTTGCCATCCCCGGTAAACACTTGCACCCTGTGGTTCCAAGCGTCTGCCACTATAATATTCCCGTTGTTATCAAATGCTATCCCTCCAGGCCGGTTAAATTCACCCGGATTATTACCACGTCTACCAAACGATCTTAAGTGAGTACCGTCATTACTGAACACTGATACCCTGTGGTTATCAAGCTCAGTTACGGCAATTTGATTGTGTTTATTCACTGCCACCCCCCTAGGCAACCTAAGCATTCCAACAGACTGACCGTATTGTCCAAAAGATAGCACGAGTCTAAACCGCCTGGTTCCGACCTGAACCTCAGAAGGACTGCCATGAACATGTTTCTGTTTAAACCCAGGGACTGGTTTACTTTTATCTTTTTCTACCAAACTCCATTGCTGTGCTTTAGTATTGCTAAAGTCAGTTGATACATTCAAGATTCCCTCAGACTTTAACATATTAAAACGTTTCTTACTTTCAGTGAAACCAAATCGAGGGATACGTTCAAGATCACGGGGACATTGTGTGTCTTGTTCTTGAAGAATTGAATCAAATTTTTCGTTGAATCCAAGGATGTCAACGCTGGAGCTTCGTCTCAAAATAGTTTCTTTCTCCTCGATTGCTGATTCGATCATTTTCACTTGATTTTCAACTTCACCCTTCTTTAACGCGAGACGGTCGAGTGTTTCTTTCGCTTGATTATCAACTGCGTTGAAAATATCCTGCTTCCTAGCTTCAATGATTGCAATCAACTGGTCTGCAGTAGCCTGCGCTTGGCTTTTTACGTCAGCTATCTGCACTGAACTTCAATACTGTTTTGATCGAGTTTACTGAGTTCATTTCTCTTTTCCTGTGCTTTCTCCTTTAGTGTTTTAATCGCAGAGTCAATGCGTTGCTTGCCTTCCTTTGCGCCATCGTCCATCTTGCGGTGACCGTCGTGAAGTGTTACAACACAAGAATTGCAAATGGCAACTTCACAATCCTTGCAAAAGAACTTCAATTCTTCTTTTTCGTGGCCTTTCTTCCGGCAAAACGTTGGTCGCTTTAACATTTCTTCAAGGTCCTGATCTTGTAAGTCTTTAAGCGCTAGCGTACGATGTTCTTTATTTGCTCGGATTAAGTTATGGACCGTGATACAGCCTTCACACCAGAAAGCACAACACTGAAAACAGTAGAAACAGTGCGCGCTTCTCTTGTCGCAGTTTCCACATTTCGCGTCATTTGTGTTGCACTCTTTAATAGCTAAGACATCCAGTAAGCTGTTGATCTTAAAGTTGGAGGGAAATTCGCTAGGATTTCCACTTCCTGGGATAGTAAAATTCTTGCGACACTCCGGACACGATATAATATTGTTCCCTAAACTCGCTCGTTGAAGTCCGTTCAAACAGTGAAGACAAAAACTGTGCAAGCACGGCAACTGCTTTGGCTCAGTGAAGGTGCACATACACACAGAACACGATACGTGTTCATGAAGATTATCTAGCAAGGTCTTTAAGTCCATGATTAAGGGCTGAAAGCAGACCGTGATGTAGATCGAAGGTTTGCGGCTCAAACTGCAGCTGCTAAGAGAACAATGAAGTTTTGTCTTGTCATTGGATTTTTAGCTTATCAACCTGACTCGCATTAACCAATGACAAAGCGTATTGTGACATGTTTTGACATTTCAGGATTCTAAAAATTATTGCAAAAAACCCCCAGGATTTCTGGGAATTGTGGCCGCTCTACTCAACAAATCATCACCTATGGAAATTTGCCGAGATATCAGTTCAGTTCAGATTGCTTGCGAAAATGTTTCCGATATTTTTGGCGTCGTTGAGGCTTGCACCCAAAACGTAATGTGTAAAACGACGATCTTTAGATGTTTAAAAACATTGAAATGTGGCTTCTTAGTTGTCTATACATCTTTAATGAGTCCTTGAATCAGTAACGTTAATGTTGTTTCCAGAGTGTTGTTTCTAAGAAATTCACTGAAGCGTTAGCCTGTTCCAGGCGTTCAGATTCTGGTTACCGAACGCAAACCGCAGGTTGAGGGTGAAAACAATTTAGAAAATTTGAGACAGTTTATGTTATTTTCCCTCAGGGATTTATGAAAGCGAATGATTTGGTTTGTTATTAGAACATTACAATATACAGTTTTAAAAAAGAACCGTTTAAAATACACTAAGTAAGGTAAACTGAAATTGCTACCACTTCGTGAGTTCCATGTTTTCTGTGCAACTAAACGAAGCGCGAATTATCTTATTTACGTTAAAATGAGGTGTTTTAACACTTAATTTTAACGTAAATGCCACACTGGCGGCAAACGGCCCGAATGAAGCAATCAGACATTACTGCCAGTCCATCACAGGATACCCAGCATAAAGTAGTTAGGATTATTACAACTCCTCTGTGGATACGTTCCGTCACAGGACACGCAGCATATAGCAATTAGGAGTATTCACTTCTTCTCTGTGGGTACGTCTGCTAGTCCATCACAGGGATACGTCAAGCAGTTTGTCGCCGTCTACTCAATTTTATTAAGTTCTCAATCTCGGGTTGGAATCGGCGTTTAATTGCTGACTCGGCGTTGAAACAACTTTTCTGCCAGTGTTAGCCTGAATTTCAGCCTGCTTCTTTGGTGTTGAGCTCTCTACAGAGTAAGCAACCAGACAAGATTGCAGAAAATTGGGCTGTCCTAGTGTGAACATTTCCTTTTGTTAAAGTCCAAAACTTAAGAGGGGATGTCCACTAACATCGAGCGAGTGGCGGCACATGATGAAAAATAAAATTCCCTCATAAATTTTCCACGGATACCCTATGGCAATCTAAGAAACGTGATGGAATTTTTTTCTTGAAATGTTTTTTAAGCCCGAAAAAAAAAGTAACATATTTACGCCACACGTGTCCTGTAAACACGCGAAATAAACGTGTATCATACCTTCTCGAAAACTTCGCTCTGTTTGATTTGCACCCCAGAAAACCCCCATTTTAAGCGTGGAAGTTTGCTTTTAAAGTGTGTAGGAAGTAATTGAGTCCTGTTTTAGATCTGTGAATTAATTTTCAAGGTCATGGCGTGCCGCTGAAAATCACCAAAATTCGCTTGCTTTGAATTTTCAATTTGGCACAGTTTTTCAAGAGAAAGTTTTCCTCCCCGGTAAAACACCAAATCACTTGAAATTCAGAATTCTTGAAAGACGAAATACCATTCTAAAATCAGGTTTAAAAATTAGTTTCGGGCTTTTTATCAGCGCCGAGTACAAACGCTCTTAAAATCCCGATAATCACAACATTAACCTGTCAACCGGTACAAACAATAGGCTCGTGCCTCCGACCGAATAGCCGAAAACTTGGAATTTTTTCCTTGTATCCTTTGGTATTTGGATGAAAAGTACAGGATAAAGGTCATATCTAGCTTACCTTGAATAAGATTTTGTCTAAATGCCAGGTTTTGTCAAGTATTAGGTGTACTGTCCAAGGGCCATCTTGACGCGTGGAATCGACCGTTATCTCCTGGTAATTGACTTTCAACTAATGAATAACGACTCCGCCAACACATTCGCATTCCTTAACGAATGGCAAATGAATTTTTAAAATCTCCCAGTGTTAATTCCCTCAAGAAACTAAATAACTTTGCAGTGATCTCAACATTCATCTCAGAAACCGCACTGTTATTATGGTCTGATTTAACTAAATTTGTCTGTCACGCAACGGGTTCTGGTCAAGTCACAGGATAGGTTTTGGTGATGGGATTGCAAAAATGGGAAAAAAATCGAAAGATTAGGACGTCTGAAATAACTTAAGCTATGAAAAAAATTCCACAAGATAGAAGGCGATGTAAATAGTGATGGCGTTTGTTTCAGCAACTCGACCGGAATGATCCTTTCCCGTTTTCATCCCAGATGCCGGACTGCCTCAATGTAAAAACAAACCGCAGAGATAGCTGGATTTTTTTTCATGATTTAAACTAAAGCATATCGAGGGCTAAAAAAGAAGGCATCCATTTGTTTTTTACAAGTTTCCTGAAAATTTTAAGTTCACTTTTCTCTATAATCGTAAGTTTTCAATGCGTAGCACTTGGCTACAACTGTGTTTGTTTACTCACATTCCGTCCTCCTGTTTGGTGTCATGTTACACCGCCGAAGTTATGCCTGAAATATCTTTCGACTAGTAAAATAGAGTGATACTACATATGACGGGACTATTCACTACGCAATTCTGACCTGTGAAAAGGAAGTTGCAGTTTACATAGATGTACATTTTGTGACGCTCTGGCGAGAGGAAAAAATTGTCACGTGTTCACTAGAAGCAGAAAGTATTAGCTTCCGATAGTCTAAAATAGCAAATTTCAAGAGTTCGACTTTTCAAGTCTAATTAATTTCACGGTGAAGGATTTCAATATTATTTGCAAGCCACCAGTGTTGCGTCGAAGAAGACGCCTCGAGAAGCTGCCATTTGCGGAAATAATTTTCTTGTTGGAAATCAGGCGTTGAGAATTTCAGGTGCGGCATTATTGGAAACTAGACAAAATGTCTTAAGTGCGGATCGGCTTTGAGTAAATGTTCAAAAACTGATAATTTTCGTTAAAAAAAAAAGAAAAAATGGAAAACGCCAGATTTAACACGCAGCAGTTGTAGAGCGCTTCCTCTATATTGCACCATTGTAAAAGGATAGGTTCTTTGGAGTTCTCGCAGTCAGGACCCCTGTCACCGAGTACAACAGCCAATCAAACCATTATCTCCCTTGGCTGCGAATAGAGGTCACTTATTCTTTTCCGAAACCAGTTGCAGGCGTTTGTGCCTCTTACAAGCGATATGAACAAGCAGTTGCTGTTCCAGTTGCAAAAAAGACTTTTCGGGTCACACTTGCAGTGTTGGAATCAGCGATATCCACTCAGAAGTTGAGCTTCGTTGATTTTCTTTTAGCACGCGCAAAAGTATTTTTAATTAGTATTCTTAACATGGACCATTTGCCCAGCCCATCGCTCTTGTCTGGGAATAGCGCAGAGTGAACTAATCAACGTTGGTCATGTTGAGTTCTACCAGGGCTGTCTAAGTATGCCTCGAACGGGAAAGTGAGAAAAGCAGACCGTGGAAATGGCAAGTCGGAGTCCAAAGCTATTTTGCAACACATCGGTGTCTTCCCTTCAGTGGGCTCTGGTAAGTACACTTTTTTCTCATACCCACTTTCGTGCATTCCTCGCTGTGATGGCAGACGTCATTAAACAGCTTAACACTACCATACCAGCCCTGAAGACAGTCAGCTTCCGGCAAGAGAGCGCTGGCTGCTACCACTGTAGGGCCTGCAGGGCCACCATAGTTTGCGCAGGAGTACTAGGAGCAGAGCTGGGCGTGGTGTTCAAACTCTTGGTTCCCTTCCCTCCCCATGGAAGGAAGGGAGCCTGCGACCGCAAGGCCGGCGGAGACTAAGTCGGGTTCATTTGTCCTCCTAAACTCCGGACACGATATCAAGATCCCGGTGGAGAACCATCCTTAAGTGTCATCCGGTGCGCGTCCATTGCAAGCCGTTTAGTTACCACTTGGAAGATCGATGGTGTGAATACACAGTTTTCTAAAGAAAGAATCCGTCCGTGTATGAAGAGCATATGGCGTGGGACCTATAAGACCAATAACTGCGCTGAAATCTAAGGCCCTGTCATCTGATGGTCTACCGTCCATAGCAGTGTTCTAAGCGAAACCGAGCTCGCTCTCCTCAACCGTGAGAAGACGCAGAAAAATCGCACAACCAACTGCCTCTTGACAAAAAAAGGGGTTAGTTTCTAGAGAAACTGTGGTGCTGTATCGGTGGGGAAGCGAAACACAAAACTTTGTATTTATCAACTGAGTTGATAAGGTAAATTGAGCCACCGTGAAGAGATTGAAAGCTGACGTTTCGAGCGTTAGCCATTCGTCACAAGGATGGTTCTCCACCTTCGTCACCTGCACTGCTCAGAAGATCAGGCGGAAAGCGACAAAGAGCCCTAAACATTAGGACTCCTTGTCATGATGAGTTTCAACATGAGTTGAGTTTCAAACTCAACTTAATTTCGAGTTTCATGTATAAAATTGTAATCCGCTAGGTTTGCCATAAAATGGTTTCACAAGCTTATAAAGAACGAAAAGGACGGTTCCGGCACCCCTGGCCACACCCCTGGTTTGGGCTTGAGTAAACTCAACATACATTTTTACATTCTCACTCCTGTCTTGACCAATTTTTGAAGACCAATGCATAGAGACCTAATAATAATTTCTTTTTCAAAGCCCCAGCAACAGGCAAGGTTTTGGCAAGGCTTCACTGCCTCTAATGATACTGATAAATACATAAATACCGTTAACTGCCACTTATAAGCCCAACCCCCCAGTTATAGGCCCACCTACCTGTAAACAAAAAAATACATCCGGTATAAGCTCCACCGGATATAAGTCGCACTCTAGTTTTCCCTGTTTCCTTAATATTAAGCACTCTCACAGAACACTGCGAAGATGAACTCTGAGCTTCTGTTTTGTTACGTTCCGGTTACGTTCGTGTTGTTACAGTTTTGATTTTGTTGTTAAATTAAAATTGAAACGAATTCGATTTATTGTGACGTTTCAAAGGTTAATTAAAAACTGGTAAATTAAAAACGTATTTCGATGAACACTGCTGTGGCTCATTTCGAAACTTAGAAGCCCCCCCGGATATAAGCCCCTCCGCTTATAAGCCCACCCAAAACCCTTACAAAGTTGTATAAGCCCAGGGTTGACGGTAATCGGTCCTTGGGTCCACAGGTTTTCAAAGTTCTCATTGCTTTGTTTTTGTTTGTTTGTTTTTTGCTTGCTTGCTTGTTGTTGTTTTTTTTTTGTTTTGTTTTGTTTCCTGTGCATTTCCCCCTCCAAGTCAAACCCGACGTCAGGTAAAATCAAGTGCGTGACATTTTGTTGCGTGACTCAAACTAAACACGCTTGTAAGCTTTCGGCAAGAAATTATCGTTTCGAAATTTTACAACGAATACAGATCAAGAAAAGACGTCTTACAGGAGAAAACTCTTTTGAGGTTCAAATAAGGCAAAATCATTTTATTCCTGAAGGTTCTTCATTTTAACAAAAGGAGGCGGGATGGAAATAAGTCATTTGGGTTGATTGCCAATACGCGATGCTTCACTGATGTTGTTGACCCCGGACGCCAAGATGGTTAATATGAAAGAGTACGCACAGAACCTGATATTTAGACAATACCATAGTCAGGTGAGCTAGGCATTACCTTTCTGCTGTGGATTATAACCGAATACCAACCAAAATAGAAGAAATGTCCACATTTTCGGTTATTTGGTCGTAGGTATGTGCCAATTGTTGACGTGTTAATGTTGTAATTATCGGGATTTTGAGAGCGTTTGTACTCGGCGCTGATAAAGAGCCCGAAACTAATTTTTAAACCTGGTTTAAGAGCGGCATTTCCTCTTTCAAGAATTCTGAATTTCAAGTGATTCGGTGTTTTACCGGGGAGGGAAACTTTCTCTTGAAAAACTGTGCCAAATTGAGAATTCAAAGCAAGCGAATTTTAGTTGTTTTCAGCAGCCTGCCATGACCTTGAAAATTAATCCACAAAAGAATAATTTGACTCAAATTACTTGTAAACTCTTCAACAGCAAATTTCTAAGCTCAAAACAGGATTGTTCCATGACGCGAATTAAACAGAGCGAAGTTTACGAGAAGGTATGATTCGCGTTTATTCGGGGTGTTTGTAGAGACACGTAGTGCGGTAACGATTTTTAAATTTTTTGGAGGTTTAAAAATAGTTTCTCAACAAAAAATGCCACCACTTTTCTAGAGCTACCATAAGGTATCTCTGGGAGAAAAACGGAGAATTTTGATTTTTCATCATGTGCCACATATTTTCGATTTCGCTCGGTCTTAGTGGACATTGCCTCTTAAGCATTGGAAGTTAGTACAATTACCACTCTTCAGGCTAGATAGTGAAAAATGTCTTAGCTGGGGGCATTGTTCTTCATAAGACTGTCAAAAGCTTAGGTACATTTCCATGAATTTCTCTAAAAATGGTTGTTCATAAGTCTTCCAAGAACCCCTTATGGCTAAATTTGTTACTAACATTTGAATTTGCAGATGAAATCCTGGAGTGTTACCATTCAAATGAAAGCTGTTGAGCAGCATGTTTCTGTGGTGCTGTTTGTTGTGCTGTACACAGCATTGTGTGGTTCCAGAAAATATCCATACCCCCCCTCCCCCCACGGAAGGGATTGGAATTTCCAGGGGGCTGGGGGGGTCAAAGGCCCAGGAAAATCCTGAGGGGGGGGGGTGTTGTATCAATTTATATTATTTTTTCCAGACCGGTTCCATTATTCCTATATGTTAAATTTTCTTTGTTTGGATTTTGCTTACCGATCCGCGGACGCAAACATTGATCTTGTTAACTGCACAAAAGTAATATTTTCAAGGTGGTCAGGCTCGATTTCTGGTGCTGCGAGAGTCCGGTCATTTTACCAAACAGCGGCTGATTAGCGAACAGGTCATGCTGTGGAAGACGAGTAAATCGCGTAAATTACACTCTGTCACACATATTTAAGCAGATACGTCTGTAATTTGATTTCGAACTGTATCCGTCTCTGCTAGTAGCAGCGCAGACATTTACGTCGCATTTCTTCGTTGTTGTTCGCCGGCGTGAAAACTATCGTTTGAACTGAATTATTGCGTCAACATTGAGCACAGTAATATAAATTCGGAATCGACACAAAACAGTTCTTGATCCCGCTAAGAGTAATTCTTGATCGAAAACTACGTAAAAACACTGTAATAATTATAGTTCGGCAGACAAATATTAGTTGTAAGAAATTTACGACACAGGTGCGTTATATAAATAAAAAAAAAAGATGCCCGTTTCACGGGGTTTGACTCAAACATTAATATTTCGGCATGAAAGAAACGGGCAGAATTTCTTCGGTAGCAGTGGAAAATCACATAGTCGTCATTACAATTGCATAAAGCAAGTATAAAATAAAGTAAAAGGCATCCCAAGTATTAAAAGGGAAGCGTTTGATGGGAGCGCGTAACATGAACCATCATAACATCCCGCGCGGGTAACTTTTGGCAAAAATGGAATCCGGTGTCGTGATCACTCGTGCATGACACATTGTCTGTGAAGCGAAAACTTGAAAACGAAGTTGTTCCTTCTCTGAATCATAAAATTATTTACTACACTTTAGTAAAGCAAAAATATATCAATATTATGATGATCAGAATGTGTTTATTCTCGAATGCAGAACTAATATCGTAAATGGCAAACGTTTATCTCGCAGAATGCATGCCTATTGAATTGGCCGGTCGGTTTATAAATTTGTCGTGCTTAGCGAAACGACGTTTTTCGGCTAAATAAAATACAACCGAAAGGAAGCAGATACTGAATTCGCTGTCAAGCGTCTGCAACCACAAGCAAATTTGGTCGTCAAGAAGAGTGCATACAGTGACAATACTGTGGTGTGAGCCCGTGCAGCCGAGAACAAGCTAAAAGACGAACCGTAAATATATGCAAATTTGGTACACCGAAATCTGACACAAAATGTAGTTTTGATCACAGTACTCAGTTTTTGCCTTGGCAGCGTAACTTAGCGATTCTTACTCAACATTTATTTCTCAAGAGAACTTGCATTTTGTCAACTACTCGAATTATAAATTGAAGTGTTGCTGTTTCGTCAAGATAATGAAGCAGAATTGGTCGTAATGCATCAGTCAATTCCAGCTGCGCCCACCCCCCCCCCCGGGCAACTGCGGGGCATTTGCGTGCCTTGCCAGTCCCGGGGGTGGGGCATTAGCAAATTTGGCACGGCCCGGGGGTCGGGCATTTGCCTACCCCCGGGCTTTTGACACACATGTGGTTTCCGACTCGAAATCCAAACATGGAGGATTTTATCGCAAAGGACCAGCAGTTCGTCGCAGATTGGATCGTCCGTTTAGGACTGGACAAGCTTGTGGAGGTTTTCTCGATTTTATGCATTTCTTCATTGCTTATCAAGGCACAACTATCACTTTATATAGCGAGATCGGGAACGTTCGATCAACGTGAATCGACGTACGCATGCTTCTTTGAACAAGGATTTAAGCAAAATTTGGTTGCGATGCCGATTCTTAAACTATTACGATCGATTATTGAATTCTAAACATGTGTATAGGGATCGTCGTTTTATACTTTCGCATATTATTAAAATATTCACAACAGACTTTTATAATGTCAAGATTTTTGTTTACTAGCGAACTGTTTAAAACAAAACAGGAGAGTAACAATCAACTTCATATAGTATTGTTGTCTGTGAAGTATTAAAATATCATCGCTTGGCATTTATACTAACTTTCTTATTACGTTAAACAACAGATAGTTCCATTACAAACAATAGAAGACTGAGAGGCAGGCCTACAGAAATGAAAAATCACACATAAAAAACGCTGAAAGTGGCATTATTGTGCAATGACTGAAAACTTGCTGCAGTGTTGATTGGGGACGTACGATCCCGGGGGCGGGGCATTTGCCCTCTTCCTTAGTCCCCACCACGGGGCATTTGGCAGCTAAAGTGTCCCCACCCCCGGGAATTTGCCATCCAAGAGAAAAAAAATGCTAATGCCCGGGGGTTAGCCCGGGGGGGGGGGCATGGGCGCAGTTGGAATTGACTGATGCATAAATAAAATTTATGACGATATGCATGCACAATAGCATTTGACATGCGACATAACTTCTGCTCATATACGCGAATTTACCAGAAAACGCAAGTAAACATCGAAATTTGGATTCTTAAACTATAGTTTAGCTAATTTTTCGCTTTAAACGAGAAATAGAAATGTTTCCAGGGGGTGTAGGAAAAAATTGGAATTTCCGGAGGGGGGGAGGGGTATAGTTTGTGGGCCGTTTTTGGAAAATCCAGAGGGGAGGGGGGTCATATGAAAAATCCCTTCCGTGGGGGGGGGGGTTATGGATATTTTCTGGAACCACACATTTCTAAATTTTATGTAGAAGTGAATAACATCCTTAATGAAAGCTAATTAGCAGTTCTTTTGTGTTGTGCTGGGATGATCATTTATTTGTTTTGTTTTTACAGGCTCATATGCTTCTCCAGTTTTCCCCAAAGAACCTCCATTTGGATTTCCACCATCATCCCAAAAACTTTTGGAATCTGCATTAGGACTCTTGCCCAATGTTGCTCTTGAAAAGGACAATTCATTCAATGTCACAGAGAATTCTGAAAACACATTTTAAGACCTTCTATAAAAGATCTGAGGATTCAGATGTACAAAACACTCGTGATATCGAGGATGATCCAATTAGTGATGTTTCAGACACCAAAGAAGTCTGTAAAGATTTTGTTGTTATTGAAGGAGATTCTGTAGATGGAGATGTTTCGAGTTCATCCGCTGTCGAGGATGAGGGAGGTTGGCAGTCTCAAATAAGAAGATCCCACAAAAGAAAGAAGAGGGAGCTGGCAGCAAGAGCCAGCAGGGAAAAGAATCATTTGAACAGATTTCAGAAAAAAGGCTTTCATAAACAGCAATCAGACAATCAATTTAGGAAAAGCCATTATCGCAGAAAGTCTGTTGATGATAAAAGAAACCAAGTCAGATCATCCGAGAAGAAGTTTCAGAACACAGAAAACAAGAATGGTAATGTTGTTGTTGAATCTTCAGCTGCAAATTCAAATGTGGATGGTCAGATACAGACTAAAAGTCACAAAAACAATGAATTAAAGGCCACAAAGAGACTTGATGTGTCTTCTGATGACAAAAATAGTTCTCAAAAGGAGTTGTCACCAACTCAAAAAGTGTTATCTTACAGAGATGTTTTGCTCAAGGCCAAAGACAAAGGTAAGACTTGAATCACAGTGAACACACAGACATCTCTCTGAACATGTTTATTAGACATTTTAATGATTTGTTGTCCAGTTGAAAGTCATCTGTGTAGTTACGTTTTTCCAAAATTAATGGCTCCTTATTTGTTCTGTTCCCTATGTTTTTCTCCAGTATTTGGGAGCTGCAAGTTTTTCTTACCCCAATTACCTGTAGTTGACTTTCTCTCAGGAAAATTTTCTGAGTAGAATGTGTGAGGTTTTCTGCTTTGGAATGTCAGGACATTGGAAGATTTCCAACACCAGGTGACCTGAACATTTTTCGGAAGATGTCCAAAGATTGCCATTGTTGATGCAAAATAATATTGCCACGTGCAGTACATGAAGCAAATATTGCCACATACAGTTTCATAACAGGTTTAATTTTGCCAATGAACTCCTTACATGGCTAGCATGATTTGCCTGTTATTTTACATGGGTTTTGTTTCCTCGTGAATAAGGGACTGTAATGTTATATTGTTATACAAGAAAAAATGTTACTCTAGCTTAGGCATATACTTGGGTGTGTTAGCTCAGGTTTTAAGTCATTCTTTGGTGCTCAGAAAATTAGTATAGATGTTTTCAATCCTCATGCTTGAAAGTTGCACATCAGGCAACTTTGTAGTAACAGGATCATTTCCATTCTCAACATTTGATGACTTGAATGCCTTGAAACTATCTCTAGCTGTTTGTTTTTTGCTGTAGCTCAAACAAGGCTACAGAAACAATTCCTAATTACTTGAGAACCACTGTCATGTTGCTATCATGTACAACAGTGGGGTAAAGGTTAGGTACACTTTTATACTGGCTCGAGATTGAGATTGAATTGAGATTGAATGATTAACCATTCAACAGGGCTAATTTTTGAGCTGAAGCCTCACCTGTTTGTGATTCCTGTCACTTAACATTTCTACTCTTTTGTGTTGATGAAGCTGTCATGTAGATGTAACAGATTTACATTTTAGTTCATTTTTGGTTTGCAGCAGACCCCATAGAAAGTAGTGACAGTGGTGTAGATGCTAACAGTGTCAGTTCTTGTGAGCTGAGCAGTCAGCATCCCAAGGCTCAGAGTGACTTATTTAACCACCAACAGTGTGTTGATTATTTACGTAATGGTGAGTTATCATGTGTTTAATTCTTTCTCCTTTGAAATCTAAACATTGACAAATGGACATGCAATAAGACATGTGGCCATCCTTATAATCACTATCACCATCTTCATATACCTGCCAACTTTTTGTGATTCATAGGCGTGACATTTTTATCCTGAGAGTGTCAAGATTGTTCGTACGGGACCGATAATATCCGAAGATGTCCGACGATTTCCGAAGACGTTCCGAAGACTTTCCGATTTATGGCCAGTAAATCGATGCTTTGATCATTTAAGGTTATATGGAGCTCGTCTCGACGAGTATGACCATGTCTCCAGTGACTTACTAAAATCCGAGATTAGTACGATCATTATTTTCTCGCATTGGTTCGAGTTTATTTAAATACTTAAAAAAATTTTTCAAAATGAGTCGGTTAAGGCTGTAATGGATCACACTTTTCCACCAGGCGTGAGAAATGGGAACGTAGGCGTGAGTAGGCGTGAGATCGCAGTTTTCGATCCGCGGGCGTGACAATCACGCCTTAGGCGTGACACTTGGCAGGTATATCTTCAACAACTTGGTCAACTTGGAGTTGACTTTACAGTTTCCCTTGCATTGCATGCTTGAGGTAGTGGGAGTCTACTTCAGTTTGCTTAAGGACGGTACCTCCTTTTGTTACTGCGCATACGTTCTGCGCATCTTGGGACATTCAGGTTTCTTGAGGAATTTGCCCACTAATTTAATATTTTTAAGTGGTTTAAGACTACATTGTGTGTGAAAAAGCAGATCTTAGCAAGGGCTATCAGAATCCAAAAAGAAAATTGGGGGTAACCACACATTTTTGAGAGATATTTGAGCTTAAATTTGAAAAGAAATTGCCATTCATTCTTTGTATTTCAACGTTTTTTTGGAATTATGGTTGCTTAATTATCTCTGAAAAATGCGTGGCTACCCAAATTTTTCTCATTGGATTTTAATAACCCTTGCTAAGATCTACTTTTTCCCCATCTACTTTTTTGCATAGTCATAAGCTTTGCAAAAATACATCTGTATTAGTAGGCACCGTCCTTAATTTCCTGAACAAAACAGGAAACAGCAATAAAATCAAAAACAGCTTCTAAATGGCAACTTTTCTCCCAGTGTGCATTTACAAAAAAGACCCAGATTGATTCCCTGCTGTCTCCAAATGGAGATGCTTCACAGAGAGGAAGCTATGCAGTTACTTAATGGGTAGGAATGGGAAAACCATTCATATGAAAAAGTTAAAAGTAAATGTATTTGCATGTAAATAATGACGTAAAAGGCAGTGCCTCAAGCCACCAAAAGGAGGTTGAAGGTACTTTGAAATACGGGCATATTAGAGGCAATTTGTTGATCTGAAATTGTTCCTTTGTGATAATTCTAAGGTTAAGAATGTTAAAATCATCAATTGCACCACCATATTGTAGCCGAAAATGAAACAGGTACATTTTAAGTCAGAAAAATGATGAAAGATATACTTTAGATAAAAGTTTCAGATACTTTGTGAACAAAAATTTTAGTCCATAAAGTTGGGGAATTTAAATTTACAATAACTTAGTACACTAATCATAATTTTCTTGTCATTTCAGCATGGAAAAAAGTAATGTCAAATGCCAAACAAGGTAAGTACATGTACTTGTAGGAACAAACTTGTTGATTATGGTGTAAAGAAGGGAAAATTGTCCAAGGCCAAGTGTAAAAATGGTCCCAACAAGTGGGAGCTGGGGAATGTGTAATTTCCTGGCACTCTTTAGGAAAATAAAAAGATGCACACAGGCCATAGGGTGTCCAGTTTGTCAGCTTTTGTTTTCTTTCAAATGGAAGAATGGCTCTAATTATTGTTTATGCCTCACTTGATTTGCTCATGTTGGGGAATTAAAGGATCCTAGTCACCCACAGTGCTTTACGCGCATCGAGTGAGAAATCCGCCATTTTCTATGCCATCTAAAATCACGATTTTTTCACAGTGAATTGAAATCCGGCTACATCTGCGCCAATACGGCCAGTTTGGGCCTTCATTTACTTTTTTGGCCTTAAAAAATTGATAGCGGTTACATTTGGCCGGTTATTTTGGTGTTGTTTGCTATTTTTCTCGTGAAATGTGTGAGACAACGCCAGGACTCTAAGCGGTTTATGCTCTCCTTCGCGTGGCAGTACCAAAACAGTCAAGCTTATGAAAGAAATCATTATTCAAGGGATATTCTTGGTTATTACACTAGTGAAGCAAAATATATCCAATAGATTGAAAGGCTGGACAAGCTTATTCGCCGACATTTTACTTCAGTACGGTGCGCGTTCTTCACGCGCTGAAATGTTTTGGTCTGCTAAATGTGACGATGGGACTCGCTCTGCAGTGCCGGTAGCGACGCTAAAGCGAAAGCTTTAAAGACTTCGATGCCTAAGAACAACACTTCAATTTTTTTCATAAACTAATCCCTGGAATTGCAGAAAAGGAGGAGGCAGAATGGTTTGCGAACAGAAACTTTCAGATCTGTTAGCCGTAGTCGACACCTTAGCTACAATGTAGCTGCAGTACGTTTTGTTTTCAGGGGAATTCATGTATTTTGAAAATTGAAATGAATATCCATCCTGTGCGATGATAACAAAGAAAAATAAAAGCTATTAACAAAAGAGTTTCTTATAGTTGAAAGGAATGTGAAATGTTCTCGCTTTATCTAGCGCTATCAATTAAAACTAAATGCGCGGAGCGGTGGTCAGAGCGGCGTGATCGAGTGAGTTTTGGAAACATTTCTGCCCTCCGTGCATTCGCCTTTTGTGTTTTATGGCGATGGGAAAGTCAAGAATACCCAATTAAACAAGATTCCAGACCTTTATGATTCTAGATTCGCTTGTAAATCATATTCCGCGAGCGCTCGCTGAATATAGTTTGCTTTTGGGTAGGCGGACTGGGAGGCTGGCCGGCTTACGAACACAAACATTCTTTGAGTTCTAGCTTTTTGAACAGCCGCCAAAATGTGCTGAAAATAATCGAAAGCCCTTTTACTGTCACTAAAATCAAAAACAGGCGAAGAAATTTTAGCTTCAGGCTACAATTTATATTTTTACCAGTTGAACTGTTGAGACGTTTTGTCACGTTCGACGAGTAATTTGATCGCAAATTTCAGATCAAAACAACAAAGGCGTGCCTGACTAGGATCCTTTAAGTAATACTTAGCAGTGGTCTGCCAGTGGTATTCTAATTCTTGGAAATGCAGATGACACAGTGAACTAAGCTGAAGGCATAAAAGCACTTGGGGAGCTTGGAGCAGTTTGATTTAAGGAAAAAAGTCACGTGGCATAATAATAATAATAATAATAATACCCTAATAATAATGATAGTAATAATAATAATAATAATAATAATAATACTTTATTTATATAGTGTCATTTCTATCACTGTCCAATGGCACTTAATCACTGTCCAATATGGCATGTCAAAAATGTTCACAGATACCAGTGAGAAGATGGAACTATCCACAACTCTGTGCACTTCCTGCTGGTATTTGTGCATATTTTACTTCAGACTGAGGCAAAACTCCATAAAAATACATCTTTAGTAGTTTTATTCAGTGCTCTCAGTTGCCTCCAATCTGGACTATTTCTTGCAGAAAGCTTTTTAGCAGTGGATTAAAGAGCTAAGTAAAAACATAATTTATGATTTTGGTCTTTGTCTTGTCAGGCCTGGTAATTTACTACAATGTGGACTCCGATCCTGTTTTATGTGAGCAAAAGCACAAAAAGCTTGCTTCTAGAAACAGTGGTGTTTCTTCAAAGTCACAGTGAGAGAAGTATGGTCTCAGAGGTGTAACCGTGGACCGTCAAGTGTCACCCTCGAGGCATGTTTGTGTAGAAAAATGTAGAATTGGTGGGTTTTTTTTTGTGAATTTCTCCAAACATTGACAAAAACATGCTCTTAAGGCCGCGGGTGACAAGCTGCTCATGAATAAATTTATAAGGCAAAATTTTGGTGGAGGTCTTACGTTAAAAAGTTTTATATCTTGAACGTTTGGGAGCCAATTCCGTTGAAACTTAACAGAGAGCTTGGGGAATGGTGGAAGTGCAACAAGGTTGTTTTTCGTTTGATAGATTGCGCTTCTTTGCGATGTTTTGAGCTTCAAAAGTTGAGATTTTGTAAAACGCCACTTCGTGTCCAAGTTTTCTCCTCGTGAAGAAGACAACACTTCTTGATTTTACCACTCATTGATCAGTTAAAACCTCTATTGTGTCACAACAGAAGCTGATTATGGGATTTCGAGTTCCTTGGAAAGTTGTAAGCTTTTAAATGAGTAAAATTGTCCTGGTTTAGATTTGAATCCTTCAATATTCTGTTAAAAAGCCTGCTTGAAAAAATTGCTTTTGTTGTGACAATCTACAATACACCTAGTTTATCTCCCTGCTGTGTCAGTTCAGGAAATGCTTTATGCGCTCTGTATTCTTGGACACGAAATTGGTGGTTTTAGGGCCTCCAAAGGCTTACAGAATAAACACGAATGTTTAAGGTAAGATAGTGCTAATTGTGGAAATTAAATAATTAGCATAGTTGCAATTATTGTTCACTGTCCAGAAAAAAACAATATGTTGCAATTTAGAGATCGCAAAATATTGAGATTGAAGAGTATAAGCGTTTCCGAAACTCTATGCTAGCTTTAAGGAGTATTATTTTAGTTTTTGTTTTGTTTTGTTGGACAACTTCTAAAATGTTTCTACTAATGTTTCAAAAAACGTAAAAAAACGGACTTTGACAGTAATTTTTTGTTTAAAAATGTTTGACATTCACAAGATATCCGTGGCATACGATTTAATGCACGTGCAATTATTGATTCAGAAACTGATGTTTTACTGAAGAGCTTATTCATGAATATTTTGCGCAATGTTGCTACCATTCGTCGCACTTCGTGCATACGCTATAAATAAATGAATACTGATAAGCTAGTTTCTCTCACCCGCGGCCTTAAGTTATATAGTTATCAATATGCTGGGTAGTACTGAAATGATAATAGCTGTATTGGGAACACTTACCTTAGCCCATGGCTCAATAAATGTGCAAGGGGTAATTAAGTTTTGTCAGGGTTTTCAATTTGAGGGAGAGGGGCTTGTGACATCAGTAAAATTTCCTTGTGTATAATTGGCTTTGGAAGTATCAAGTTCTATCAAAGAAACAAAATGAGTAAAGAGTACTTATCAAGACTCATCTTGATGCATCGTTGATTTTTTATATACAAAATTTGTCTTGTGTTCTAAAGCTGTGTCAGTCCTCCACTTAGGACTATTTTAGGTGCTATGGCAAATAAATTTTGGCACTGGCATCCTCATTAACAAAAAAGCCACATACATAAGAATAAACACGACGGGTTGTCAGCATTCTGCTGTTAACAAATTCTATTTGGACCCCATGCATCTGTGTAAAATTTCTGCACCTGTGTGTAATAATCAAGTAAGCACTGAACTGCATTTTACTCTAAAAACTATTGAAAACTCTGATCTTGCATTGTAAGAATCACAGCTTATAATTAATCAGAGCGTAACAAGTACTGTGGAACCACGATATAACAAAGTACCAAGGGACTGGGAAAATGTGTTTGTTATAAGTGAAACTCCATTGTAACAAATGTTTGGGAAAATGACCAAAGTGTTCACCACATTGGGGTTTCACTAAGAATTATTAATTTTTGCCAGCCACAAAATTAACCCTTTAAGCCCCGGTAGTGACAAGCATCTAATTTCTCCTTACAATATCCATACATGATCAAACATACAGGTCATGAGAATCAAGGAAATGATCAGCAAACATGAAATGTCTTGATTTTTGTGCAAATTCTTTTAACTAGTACCATAAGAAATATATGGAGAACACTAAGGAGAATACACATGTTATTATCAGGGCTGAAAGGGTTTAAATATGTTGCACAACTCACCATTTCGTTTAACTGCACAATCACTACCCAGACATGAACAGATCAAATAACATTAGTTTTGTGATTTTATTTTAGTGTCTTAAAAGCATTTCTGCAGATCTTTTTCTCATTCAACTTCAGTCATGTGATGACACTTACATGTATTCATCATAATCGTGTAGATTTTGGAGCTTGGGTTTCTTGATTGTGTTCAGTGTAACAGGGTTCTCGTTATAATTATACCAGGGTTCATAGGTTCTATTTATACATTTTAACGTAACTTTGGCCAGGTTGAAGAATATCATTGTATCTGGGTCTTTGTTAGTAAGGTGATTGTTATATATAGGGGTTCCACTGTAATTAAGTTTAATAAATTATCATTCTAGTTTTAATAATCCTAACAGCTACCATTTAACCAAGTGTAGTGCTGTTTTGACATTCTGTTTTCATTTTAGAAAGCACTTTGATTGAATCAGTACCTGGCTAGCATGGTCATGCTATGCCAGAAAAAAACTTAAAATTTGTCCAAAAAATATGATAATTATTTATAAGTTCCATTTCAATTTGGACCTCAGTTTGAGGAACATTTTTACTTACAGAAATTAGACATGATTTAATGTCATTTGAGTGATCTGGAACATCCAGTTAAAAACTTTAGGTAAGGAATTTAATATAATGTTATGTCGCAGTTTGAAAAATATATGGGAAGCAAAAAAATTGACATTGGCTGCAGTAAAGCATTTGCCTATTTTCACCTTCCCATGCTGTCGGTTTTTTGAGTTATTTAAAAACAAAAAATTCCCCAACAATTCCAAAGAGTTTCATTTAGTTAATTTAACTGTGGATGTTTCAAAATGTAACAATTGCAAACCTTAATCCAAGGTTTAAAAACAAACTATTCATACTTGGTCCAGGAAGTAAAGATTGAATTAGAAGTTTGGACCAAAATTTTTTTATGAAGAAATAAGTGTACAACCAGGGCCACCAAGCAGTTTGTTTCTGATGAATACCCATTCAGAAAGCCGAAATTGCCTGAGGTATTCAGACTTGATTGTGGTGAAAAACAGGAAATTTATTTTCTATGGATAAATGTCACTTCCAACTTTTGTGATATGGGAAAACTAATTTATTTTGTTCCAACTGTCCATTTTAAAATTCCCTGTAAAGACTATGAAAACAGAAAACGACACTTCATAAGGTCTTTTATTTTTGCTTTTACTGTTTTTTGGATGCCTCTGAACAATATTGTTTTTTGTGAAAGGTCTTGCATGGATAGAGTCAGGCTGTAGTACCTGTATGTAAAAATTAATAATGTGACAATGTAATTGGTTTGTACTTGGCAATGCTATCATCAGGTCAACAAAACTTTGTTTGCTAGTTTCATTAGTGTATTGAGTTTTGTCTTAACAAATAAGCTTTGACAAAAACTGACTAAATGAGCAGCACATTAGGAATCTTGTATGGGACTGCGGTGTGATTCTGGTGATATTTTTTTAATCTCCTACCCAACAAAACATAATAATACTGAGACATATCAAGAAGGCTTTGTTAAACTTCTATTTATTCGTTTACAAATGTTATATTTTTTTTTCCAGCACAGACGTTATTTTTGAGCTTTTTATTACTAAAACATGCCACTGGAATTAAAAAAAAGTGTTATCTTGAAAATATCTAACAAAAAACCAGATCAAGACCACTTGCGGTCTTGAGTTGGTTTGTTGCAAGCTTCTCTTGAATTTTTCATTGGACAGTTAATTTCTCTAAAGTACACAATTGAATTAAAGTGAATACACATTTTTTCTTCATGCGGAATGAAACTTAGTTGTTAAGTTCTTACGAGATGAAATCTAAGAAAGCTATTTTTGTTAATGGAGAAGCAATGAATAAGTATTGAAAGTCGATACTGCCTGGAAAGTTTTTTCATTGATTAGAAACATTTTGAAGGGTATCTGCCATATGGACCCATATGTTTTTGTTTGGGATACACACAGTTTTCAAGCTGTGCTTGAGTATTAATTGTTATTAGTTATTAAGTTATAATTTTTAGGTGTAAAGGGAGGAGGGCAAATTGTTTACTTGTAAATTTCATTTGATATCAAGGTGAAATAACTTTTTTGCTTTGGTATAATATAATGCTAAATAAGTTATTTGACACAAAGAGTGAAAATTAAAAAAAAGCTGTTTTGTGTGGGAATTTTTTTTACAATAATACGAGAATATTTCAGTGAACTAAGTGAGGTATAGTTACGCAATTTATTGTTCGTTTAGTCATTGCAACAGTATTGAGTTAAACTTGAGAAATTTTAGTTATTTTTGGTTTGTACAGCATTTACAGTTTTGATGACTCATCAGTCCAAAATAGGAAACATGGGAAAAACCTGCAATGGAAAGTACTGCTTAGTAACTTTATTTGAATGGACTTACCAAGGGCGAGGGTTTAATTCATCCACAGACTCAGAGGTTAGAATCACCTTTATAGCCCAGGGGGGTACTTCCTAGTAACTGGCTTATGGGGATGTGCCGCTGGGTGAGGTCGCATTTTCACGACTAAATTGACGATAATGGGGTTGCATCTTCAATAGGAGCTAATAGAGCTACTAGAATGGGGTCGCACATTGCGGGATTTCGGGGATAAGTGGATTCCGGAAAGTGGGGACTTGGGGTATATTTGCCCAAAAGTGACTAACGTGGGGTCTATAATTGGCTACAGAATAGACTATAATGCGGTAAGGGTTTGGAGAGGCCAGCGTCACATACCCAGCCAAAATTGACCCAAGTACCCCCCCCCCCTGCTTTATAGTTAATTCTACAGGATAATAAACAGCACCACAGGAAAGTAATGCTCGGTAGCTTTCATTTGAATGGTCGCTCTTTAGGATTTCATCAATAGACCCACCCCGTGTAGCATAATAAACAGCACCGAAGGAAAGTACTGCTCAATAACTTTAGTCTAAATGGACATTCTTTGCGGTTTAAACCATAGACCCCGGGGGGGGGGTACTCGGAAAAATTTTGATGGGAGTGTGCCGCTGGGACTCTGAAACCCTTAACCTATACCAGACCACGTTCATGTCGTTTTTGCAACCCTATTCTAGACTAGATGCCAAAAATCCCTACCCTATCCCATACTAGCTATTTTCGAGCTATCCATCAGAAATATAACCACACAGTGCTTTTAATGGAAAACCATCTCTCGATCAACAATATTGTCACGATTTCATTTATATTTTATATTTCCGAGTTTTTCAAACCCATTAATTAATTCGATTAAATTTTCACACCACCCATTAGTTTCCCGGTAATTGATACCCTATCCTAGACCAAGACTCCCTGATTTCTATACCCTATCCCAGACCAAACTGCTTGAAAACCATACCCTTCACAGCGGCACATACCTATATAGGTTATATATGGGAGTACCCCCCCCCCGGGCCATAGACTCAAAAAAAGTAAAACCACATGTCGTCATATGACGTAAAGTTTTTCTGTGGCCACAAATCCACGAAAGGTTTCCCTCTCGTTTCCCTCTTGGATTGACCAGTGTTTAGTGTTGTTGCTTCAGTCTCCCAAAGAAACATAAAATATTGTAGTTGATTTCATTCATTATTTATTTGTTTAAGACCCGTTGTAATGTTCAAGTTGTGGGAGGAAGTGGCATTTTGAGGTGAATAAATCCCTTTCAGGAACATTTGTTCCATTAAAAAGTGCTTGTGTGTAGTGTTTATGAGTTTGACGTCATCATAAAATGTATTCTTATTATTTTAAACCATGTTTTGGTGAAGAAATAGTATTTTGACCCTGAAAAACAAACAACACTTCTCAAAACGTCTCCTCAGTCGGTGACTACTGAAAACCACAGGCAGCCCAGACGCGTTGTAAGTGGAGTTCATTTAAAAATAGAAAAGGGTGAAAATATATGTAATAGCACGAAATAAATTTTTACTTCACGAAATAAATCTTGTTTACTTCTGCTTATTGTGTCCTGTTTATTTAATTTCCGGTTAATCTTGCACCGCTCTCTTAAATTACGCAATCGCTCTTTATGCGTTAAGCCTAAGGTTTGCAGAGATTTATTACAGACTAACCGGTGATAAAAGAATCGAGATATCTTGAAATATCAACAACAACAACACACTTTATTTGCATTCCCAATTACAAATGGTATTGCAAAAGTATAGGAAAATAATGATAATAATAATACGTATTACATCGAAAGATATGTAAGGGTAAGTAATAGGATCAACTAATTGACGATTGTTGCGATTGTCGATTCATTTCTTAGTGCAAAAGCTTCATAAATGAAGTAACCTAATTTTTTACAGAGAAAGGCATCTATATTATTAAAGAGAAATATAATTTTTTGATTGGCATCTAAAGAACTAAAATCAGAATAATTGCTAACAATGTAGTCTATTAGAGATTTTCTAATTGTATTATATCTACTACAATTAAGTACAAAATGTTCTTTGTTTTCAACTTCATTTGAGCTGCAGTTTTGACAGATTCTCAGATGCTCAGGAAGTTTAGGATAAGAATGTCTACCAGTTTCAATTCGTAGGTTATGGTTGCCTACTCTAAGTTTTGCTACTGCCCGACGATGTTTAAGATTTGTAATTAATTCTAGTGAGTTAGAGGGAGTAACATCTGTTTTAAAAGTAGAGTAAAATTTCAGTTTTTTGTTACATCTAATCAATTCATGTTGATGCTTTTCTAAACCAGTTTTAAAGTTTTCGATTATTTTGGATTGACACTTTTTAGTTTTTAATCTATCTCCTTTTGTATCAATCATAGTTTGAAGATCAGTAGAGAAATCGGTACCATATTGTTTAAGTATATCATAGATGGAGAGCATAAAGCATTTTTTCCCAGAGTCTGCCAGTTGAGTTGAAATTTGAAGGCATTGTCTGGCAACGCTTGAATTCGGAAGGTTTAGTAAGTGAAGCCAAAACTTGAGTGTATTAGAGAAAATAGTTAGTTTGAGAGGGAGTCTTCCGGTTTCATTTCTTGCTGCGACATTCGATGCTCTTCTATTAAGGCAAAGATAAGATTTGTAAAATTGCGAGTGAAAGCGTTCGATAGGATCTTTCTCCCATTTGTTAAGATTGAGGCTATCATATGCCCCCCATATTACTGAACCATATAAAAGAACGGGTAGAAAGACAGCATTAAATAAGAAATTACATTTGGATATAGAGAGTTTGTTGAATTCAATATACCTTTTGAATGCAAATACTGAACGTCTAGATTTTTCGACTAAACTCTTTTTTGAGGAGGTGAAACTCCCATTCGAGCTAAATATTGTTCCCAGGTAGGTGTAATCTGAGGTATTAATAATTTGGTTTCCATTTAAAAAGAAAGAATATTTTTCCCGGGTGCTTTTACGGTTCTGCTTTTGAAAAATTAAAACTTTTGTTTTCCGAAGATTTATTTTCAACAGCCATTTTTGTACGTAATTTTGGAGTGTGTCGATTTGCTTTTGAAGACCTGAAGCACTTTGAGATATAAGGACTAGATCATCCGCATAAAATAAACAATTAAGTGGATCCCCATTTGGTAGGGTAATTGCGTCTGTATCACGAGAGTTATCTAGAGTAAAAGGAAAGTCGTTTAAATATAGATTGAATAGTAGAGGAGACAGAATACATCCTTGTCTTACACCCCTGTTGTAATTAAAGAATTGGGTCCTACGATTTCCGCACTTTATGGCGCATTTGGATCTAGAGTACATGTCTGAAATCAGTTGATAAAAGTGTCCACCTAGTTTATAGGTAATCAGCTTTGAAAGTAAACCATCATGCCATATAGAGTCAAAAGCTTTTTGAAAATCAACAAAACAGCAAAATAATTTTCCCTTATTTGCATTAGTTACATATTTGTCAATAAGAGTTCGTAAAGAGAAAATGTGATCCGATGTCCGAAATCCCTCTATGAAACCAATTTGTGAGGGATGTAATAGATTTTTGTTTTTGGTGAGATTTTGTAGTCTATTATTTAAAAGGGCTGTAAAAAGTTTTCCAAGGCAACTAGTCACGCAGATGCCCCTGTAATTAGTTGGATGTGATTTTGTAGTCTATTATTTAAAAGGGCTGTAAAAAGTTTTCCAAGGCAACTAGTCACGCAGATGCCCCTGTAATTAGTTGGATGGTCCCATGGACCAACAATCAGGAAACATTCCTGCATCAAGAATAAGATTAAAGAGTCTTTTCAGTGAGGTCATCAATAGGTGACCGCCACTTTTTAACATTTCATTTCGTATTCGGTCTGTACCAGCCGCCTTCTTGTTCTTTAGTCCGTAAAAGGATTGTCAAGTTCATTATAATGCAATAGAGACTGTTGTTTACGTTTTAGTTCTTCTATAACAGTCTCTTGTGTTTTGGAAAAGGTTTCTTCACTTGGAGCAGAGTGTAGTTGTTGAAAGTGTGTTAACAGTTCATCTACAGGGACATTTGAATCAGCTGTATTGGAAGCCGATTTTGACATGGTTTTTAAAGTGGACCAAAATTGTGTGGGGTCATTTGTTTTGACGAGTTCTTGTATTTGAGTATCTTGGTATCTTTGCCTTTTATGTTGTAGCATGGATTTATATTGTCGTTTTACCGTTAAATATTTTTGTCTTGTCTCTTCATCATGAGGATACGTCTGCTTTTTGTTCGAAATACGTCTCAAACGTTTTCGTAAATTTTTGCAATCTTTATCAAACCAAACTTGTGATTGTCTATGTCTAACGAACTTCTTTTTGTCCAGAACAGGTTGTAATGATTTCTTTGCAGCAGCATCTATTATCCTTGTAAATTTATCTACAGCCTTGTTAATGTCACCTATTTGAGTTAAATTTTCTTTTTCAAAAACAGAGATCATGTTTTGCACTTCAGTAGACTGTAGAGCTGAAATAAATTTTTCTTTAGAATCTGGATTCCATTTAAACTGTCTCGGTAGGTTGAAGAGAGTTTCCGTTGGTTTTGTGTTCTCCTTAAGCGTGAGGGAGTCCTTAACTTTTATCCAGGAAACTAACTGGCAATGGTCCGAAAATGGGGAGGGGTGACGAACCACAAAATTCTGAAAGATGTTCATTGTCTCATGATCTGTTATGATGTAGTCAACTGTGCTTATTCCTTGACTTCCGTGAAATGTTATTTTTCCAAGAGAGTCGCCCTTGCAACGGCCGTTCAGTATGATATAGAGGCGAGACGCTTCGCGGGGAAAATAATTAATAAGGTTTGTGTAGAAATTAATTGCGCCAGTAAGTTATCTGCCGCCCGTAAAATGTTCATAACTCGAAAAGTATTTGAGATATCGATGTGATTTAAACGGTTTTGCACGGATTAAAGAGTTCTCTTTCCTTATACGATAAGCATATTATGATAGCGGTTTAAATGTTATGCTGATAATTCCTTAAATGTTGACGCGCAACTTGTTCCGCGTGAATTTTTTCCAATTTCCTAGTCTGTCACTGCGTAACAAGAATTCGCGTTCGCTTATAATTATTTTTCTGTTATCCATGAGCCATAAATTCAATGCTATATATACTCCTTGATGCTGTAGCTTCAAAATACACTTTAAATGACATTCGCAGGCAAAATATTTCCTGAGATATAGAGGCGAGACGCTTCGCGGGGAAATGATTAATAAGGTTTGTGTACAAATTAAGTGCGCCAGTAAGTTATATGCCGCCCGAAAAATGTTCATAACTCGAAAAGTATTTGAGATATCGAAGTGATTTAAACGGCTTTGGACGGATTAAAGATTTCTCTTTCCTTATAGGATAAGCATATTATGATAGCGGTTTAAATGTTATGCTGATAATTTGTTAAATGTTGAGGCGCAACTTATTTCGCGGCAACTTTTTCGAATTTTTTAGTCTGTCACTGCGTAACGGGAATTCGCGTTCGCTTAAAATAATTTTTCTGTTATACATGAGCCATAAATTCAATGCTATATATATTCCTTGATGGTGTAGCTTCAAAATACACTTTAAATGACATTCGCAGGCAAAATATTTCCTGAGATATGGAGGCGAGACCATTCGCGGGGAAAATAATTAATAAGGTTTGTGTACAAATTAATTGCGCCAGTAAGTTATCTGGCGCCAGAAAAATGTTCATAACTCGAAAAGTATTTGAGATATCGATGTGATTTAAACGGCTTTGCACGGATTAAAGATTTCTCTTTCCTTATACGATAAGCATATTATGATAGCGGTTTAAATTTTATGCTGATAATGCCTTAAATGTTGACGCGCAACTTGTTCCGCGGGAATTTTTTCCAATTTTCTGTTCTGTGACTGCCTAACGGGAATTCGCTTTCGCTTAAAATTATTTTTCTGTTATACATGAGCCATAAATTCAATGCTATATATATTCCTTGATGCTGTAGCTTCAAAATAAACTTTAAATGACATTCGCAGGCAAAATATTTCCTGAGATATAGAGGCGAGAGCGCTCGCGAGGAAAATAATTAATAAGGTTTCTGTACAAATTAATTCCGCCATTAAGTTATCCGCCGCCCGAAAAATGTTCATAACTCGAAAAGTATTTGAGATATCGATGTGATTTAAATGGCTTTGTACGGATTAAAGAGCTCTCTTTCCTTATACGATAAGCATATTATGATAGCGGTTTAAATGTTATGCTGATAATTTGTTAAATGTTGACGCGCAACTTGTTCCGCGTGAATTTTTTCCAATTTTCTAGTCTGTGACTGCGTAACAAGAATTCGCGTTCGCTTATAATTATTTTTCTGTTATCCATGAGCCATAAATTCAATGCTATATATACTCCTTGATGCTGTAGCTTCAAAATACACTTTAAATGACATTCGCAGGCAAAATATTTCCTGAGATATAGAGGCGAGACGCTTCGCGGGGAAAATAATTAATAAGGTTTGTGTAGAAATTAATTGCGCCAGTAAGTTATATGCCGCCCGAAAAATGTTCATAACTCGACAAGTATTTGAGATATCGAAGTGATTTAAACGGCTTTGGATGGATTAAAGATTTCTCTTTCCTTATAGGATAAGCATATTATGATAGCGATTCCAATGTTATGCTGATAATTTGTTAAATGTTGAGGCGCAACTTATTACTTTTTCGAATTTTTTAGTCTGTCACTGCGTAACGGGGTCTAATGATTTGCATATTTCGATTAGGGTTTTACCATGTTCATTTATGTGGCCATCAAAACTATTCCTGTTTGGTACTTGTCTTGGTAAGGGAAAATTGTCGTGTGGTATAAAATCATTAAGTCCTTCGACTATAAAATCATTTTCTGTTCCAGTACGGGCATTAAAATCACCCATTAGTACAATCGAATAATCGTTCTTTAGGTTATTAATATCATTTTCGAGATTGGTGAAGATGTCTGGGTCGAAATAAGGTGAGTCTCTTGGTGGAATGTAGACCGAACATAATAGTATGTCTTTGTCTGTTTGAAATAGGTTAGAAGCTATTCGACACCAAATGTAATTAGGGGTTTGTTTCAAAAGTTCGACATATGGTGTTAAAAAGTTTTTAACTGCAACTAAGATCCCCCCTGAGCATCTTCCAGGTCTTTTTGTGTTTCTTTTCATTGGAGGACTCATTGCTACAATTTTGAAATCAGGTACATCTATGTCGTCACATCCCCATACTTCAGATAAGCTGATAATGTGACACTCATTGATTTGGTTTAAGAAATTAGGATCATTCAATTTATATCCGAAAGCCGAGTTTTTTAAGCCACTGACGTTCCAGCAACTTAGCTTGCATATATTTTTCACAGGGGCGGGACCCTGCGAAAAACACATTATAGAGAATCTAACTAGCAGTAAATGGCAAGAACTATAGCGTAAAAATGGGCAAAGTGCAAGAATAATCAAGGAAAGAAAACAAAAACGAGATTAATTAATTAATTAAATAAATTATAAATTATAGTTAAACGTTTTGTGTATCAAGCTTACTTAGGATTGACGAATCATCTCATAGAGTTTTATAAGCTGTGTTAGAGTGTCACTGTCCATATTTCCAGTTGGTGGCTTGACTACCTCCGCGTATGTTTTTGTGACTCTGGGTGGTAGGTGATTGAATGATGGACCATTTGTTTCAGGAGTGAAAGGCTTGACATTTGGGGCCATCAGTAGCGGTGGAGGGTGACTGATTGGCGGCATCCGTGGTTTTGTGTTCAACTGGGGATTGGTACGCCTCGAGATCCGGTTGAAGACACAGTCCTTGAGGTTCGACACCAGTAGTCCTATTTTGTGTTTTTTTAAGTGTTTTCTGTCGTGTAGCATTGTACTCGTAATGTTTTCGTTGTTAACAAAGTGGACATTTGGGTAGGATCGTAGGCGGCTTAATTGGCTGTTAAGTTGAGAACGAGTAGCGTCGAACTGGTCGTTGCGTACCAGAAGCGAAGAAATGATGATCTTGGTATGTGGGAATTTCTGTGCGGTCAGGTCGATCAAGGCCTGAAAGTTATCAAAACAGACCTCTGGGGGGGATTTCTCAAGGTCATTAGTTCCAGTGTGAATTATAAGCGATGAGGGACTTCCAAGGTTTTGGTTAGTAACAGATTCGATCGCTGAAGAAATCGTCGGTGTAAAGATTTTTTTCATGTTTTTTCCCCGCGAGAATTTATCTTGTTGAATGAATTTTCCATTGGAGTCGATAAGAAGGACTATGTCATTGTTTTGAGAAGATTCGATGTGTTCTGGAGGATGGTTATTGTTGAGTTGTACTGGAGGATGGTTATTGTTGAGTTGCGGGTTGAGTTTGGGGGCAGAATCTTCATGATCTAATAGATGAGGTTCTTGAATAGGATTGTGGACAGAATTTTCGGCATCCACAGGATGGTTTTCTTGATCAATTGTTAGTAGCACATTGAAGGGATTATTAGGCAATGAATTCTTTCCTGATGTTTCCGGTTGCTCAGCGGGTGTAGCGTCCCGTTCAGCGTTTACAAAAGTGGTGTTATTGGTTACAGCCTCTAAATTGTTCACTCGTTTGATAGTTCCTTTTTGGAGCTGTTTAATGTTTTGGATGTCGTTCTTGAGCTTGACGTTCTCAGCTAGAAGAGAGTCGTAGTTTGTTTCTAAATCTATAACACGTGCTGAGAGAAATTCGATCTTCACTTTGAATGTGTTTTCGAGTTGAGCTATTTTATCCGCCAAGACATCCATTTTGCCATTATACAGATCGTTTGTCGTAGAAACAGTGTTTTTTACTTCCGTAAAGTCTGTTTCAAGATCTGCAACAACAGATTTTAGTGCTGTCAAGGAGGCTTTACTTCTGGTGGAAAGACCTCTAACAGAGTCAACCGAATTCCTTCTCTTCCGGAGAAAACATGGCGTTGAAGGTGGAGTGTTACGCAATGATTTTGTTTTCAAGGTTTCATCGGCCTCATCTTCGGAGAGATTCTCTTTAAAACTAGGTTTCGTTTTCTTGTTGAATTTTGACAATTCGGAAGCTTCCTTTAAGTGCCGTAATGTGAGTTCATTTTCTGCAACGCGCTCGTGAAAATCTTCTTCTCCGTTTGTTGCTGCTTTGCCATGGTAAATGTCGAAGATTTGATCCATTCTTTCCTTTAGACGTGGAAACTCTTTTTCGTACCACAGCTCATAGGAGGATCCTTGGCACATTATGACGCCAGTTGTTAAATAAACAGTAATTGTGAAGAGTAGGGTGCGATGTTCGCCCGACTGTCCTGACTGATGGCTTACTTTCAGCTCGATGTGTTCGAACGCTGTATCATCTTCGTTAACGTGATCGATCCACTTAATGTGAAAACTTTGGTTGCTGCTGGGTAGCTCATAGTAGTGGTCTTGAAGGGCTTTGACCCAGAACAGAATTCTATCTTCCGAGGTCGTAAATGCAACACACCGTGCCGACGGCCTGTAATGACCTGGATCTATTTCTTCATGCTTGAGCTTTCTTTGTTTGCCACTTTTTGAACCAAACGGTTTGATTTTGTATTTACCTTGCACTTCGTCCATTTTTTGATAGTTTAACGCCTATGAAGAAGCACGCAGAACCTCAAAAATGAACGAACGTTTACGGAGCCATGCGGTCATGTCCGCACGACGCCATATCAAATATACATCGTGCCTACCTTCAGTGCAATGTTCCCCTGTTCGTCCTGGCTGGTTTAAATGACATTTTGTGGCTTTTTTCAATCGCAGGTAGCTTCCACTAAAGAAGAATTATTCTTCTTTAGTGGAAGCTACCTCCGATTGAAAAAAGCCACAAAATGTCATTTAAACCATTTTTAAAAATAAGAAGTGACACAATAAGCAGAAGTAAACAAGATTTATTTCGTGAAGTAAAAATTTATTTCGTGCTATTACATATATTTTCACCCTTTTCTATTTTTAAATGAACTCCACTTACAACGCGTCTGGGCTGCCTGTGCTGAAAACACACCCGAACAGGTTTCGATTCCAATACGCCTATGACGCACGAGTATCCCAAATGTTGATACTTCATGTTTTCGGCCGAGAGGGTTAATCTTTTGGCTTGGCTAAAAACAGCCTCTTAAATTTTTGCGTTCAGTAGTTGGACAAACCAGAATAGTCCGAATGTTTCTTAGAATAAAGAAAGGAGAATATACAGCCAGTGTGAACATGTAAATCGTCACTAAAAGAAAATTCAACTTCTCTGTTCTCACACGCCCAAGGCCAGCCAACCGATCACGCGATGCTCGCACGTGATCTTTTCAATTGGATCCCCCATCCCCCCCCCCACCCCCCAACAAACGAGCTTCATTCTGCAGATTCAGAGTGAAAATCGCGCTAGTTTTTCTACAGCCTTGTACGCAGACGTTGTTTTGATATTAGTCGAGCCTGCTAAAACTCGGGCTCACTATTTATCTTTTCTTTTAGATAGATCAAGGGGTAATGTACGCTACAAGCTACCTAGGGCACGCATCTGCGTGGGAGGCTAGCATGTGCGGAACTTGTGACTCTGTCATTTTGGCCACCTCCCACAAGTGGCTAACTTTGAGAACTAAAATCGCCAGCCGTGTGGAAAACCGAGACGTGAGTCCCTTTGATGATCACTCTCGCTCGCGCTTTCTTTTAACTCGACTATCGATCCATGAGCGGAAAGAGTGACTTCGCGTGGTCTCGTTTTGTTACCATCCAGCTAGAATAACACGATCAGGGAAGGTTCTTGGGCTCGGCTAGCACCGATCGTATTGATTACTGTCAGCAGACATGTCACAAGTCGACCTTTGCTTATAGACAAGGGGGTTAGTTTTTGAAGAAACTGCAGGGGCAAACTGTGGTGCTGCGTCGGTGGGATTTATCAACCGACGCTCGAAACTTCAGCTCTCAATCGTTCTTTACGGTGGCCAACTAAGTTGATAAATCCAAAGTTTTTTACTTATATAAATCCAAAGTTCTTTACTTATATAGCTATAAAGTTCAGTCGCGGCGATAAAGTGGCGTAAGGAATTTACGGGCGATAAAATCGCGTGCAACGAAGGAACTAGTGCGCGAAAGATTAGTGTTGTAGGAGATTCTGGGAGCTAAGCGAAAGTTATCGCTACATGCAGCATTTCCTCCTCGCTGGCGCATCTCTAACAAATTTTGTTCTTTTTATCATCTCTGCGTTCTTCTTTTTTTTATATAAACAAAGTACTGAATCTAATTGCCACTAAAACTAAAATTTCACGCAACGTCTGACAAAAAAGTTATATTTATTGTATATACACCTCAAGACCTTATCAACGTGGGATAGCTATCACAAACTCATGTATATTGCAAGTATTGCAGGGAAATTAAAATTTACTTATGTCACGTAATATGCCTATCACAATCTTGTAACTGGTTTTATTAACCCCAAGCTAAATTTATTTACAGTCTGTTGCAAGCACAAGCAGCTCATAGCTTATTACTAATACAATGAGTAAAACAATTTTATATCAATCAAAGTTTTGAATCACCGAAACTGGGATATTGAAATTCAAATACTGATATTTACAATCGCTTATTAAATATTTCAGCTACCAATATTTATTGTTTAGCTACCTATCATGTTTGCAAGTTGTCATATTTTCGAATATTTGCTTATAGTCACGGTAGTATAATGAATATAAGGAGTTAACAGTGCAGTTTACAACAGTCTGGTTTTAATTCATCCCATTAAAACACTTTTTTTTCGGAACTGTCTGTTGCATGCAAAATCGAGAATATCAGTTGACATCATGAATCTCTGGTAACCACAAAGATTGGAAAGAACTTTTTCTTGACTGCCTCAGTTAATCGTTTTCTTACAAATTGCACGGATTTCTGAATCAATGACAAGATAGAGTCAAGATGCTCGGGTGAAAAGATATCACATGAACTCAAGTATCTGGATTCGGTGGTTATTTATGTCAGACACAACAATCCTTCCATCACTAAGATTTGCTGTAGAGACCGGAGAATTGAACTCTCCTGTTTCGCTGCCTTTTGTTCCAAACATTGTCACGAACTTCCCGCTCTGTTCGAACACCTGTAGTCTGTGATTCCCTGCATCACACACGACCAGGTGTCCTGACTTGCTAACCGACAAGTAACGAGGTTCCTTAAATTCACCCTCCTTGTTCCCCTTCTTTCCAAATTTAAACTTAAAATTTCCCTGTAGGTCAAACACTTTAATACAGTGTTCACCAAAGTCTGAGACTATAAGATATTGCTGTGTCTGGATACAGTGAAAGGGACTGACCAAAGAACCCTCTCCACCAAATTTACGTAAAAACTTCCCACTGGGGGAAAATATCTTAATTAGTTTGTTGTCTTTGTCAGCTACAATAATATCACCGTTACGGGTAACAGATAAACCTAGAGGAAGCTTAAGCTGGTGATCAAGACTTCCCTCCCCACCGAACATGCTAAGAAACTCACCATTCCCGCTAAACACTTGCACCCTGTGGGTAATGCAGTCTGCCACTATAATATTCCCATTGTTATCAAATGCTATCCCTCCAGGCCGGATAAATTGACCCTGATTACCACCCAGTCTACCAAACGATCTTAAGTGAGTACCGTCACTACTGAACACAGAGACCCTGTGGTTACTAAACTCAGTTACGGCGATTTGATTTTGGTTATTCACTGCCACCCCCCAAGGCCACCTAAGCATTCCAACAGACTCACCGTATTGTCCAAAAGATAGTACAGGTCTGAACTGCCTGGTTTCAACCTGAACCTCAAAAGGACTGCCACGAACATGTTTTTGTTTTAACCCAGGGACTTGTTTACTTTTTCCTTTTTCTGCCGAATTTAATTGCTGCGCTATAGTATTGCTAAAATAAGTTGATACATTACCGATGCCCTCAGAATTTAACATGTCAAAAAGTTTCTTACTTTCAGTGAAACTAAATCGGGGGATGCGTTCAGGATCACGGGGACATTGTGTTCCTTGTTCTTGAAGAATCGTGTCAAACGTTTCGTTGAATCCAAGGATTTCAGCACTGGAGCTTCGTCTCAAAATAGTTTCAGTCTCCTCGATTGCTGATTCGATCATTTTTACTTGATTTTCAACTTCACCTTTCTTTAACGCGAGCCGGTCGAGTGTTTCTTTCGCTTGATTATCAACTGCGTTGAAAATATCCTGCTTCCGCGCTTCAATGATTGCAATCAACTGATCTGCAGTCGCATGCGCTTGGCTTTTTACGTCAGCTATCTGCACCTGAACTTCAATACTGTTTTGGTCGAGTTTACTGAGTTCATTTCGCTTTTCCTGTGTTTTCTCCTTTAGCGATTTAATCACAGCGTCAATGCGTTGCTTCCGTTCGTTTGCTCCATCTTCTAGAAGAATCTTGGCGTGACCTTCGTGATCCGTCAAAGCACAAGCGCTGCAAATAGCAACTTCACACACCTTGCAAAAGAACTTCAACTCTTCTTTTTCGTGGCCTTTCTTCTGGCAAAACGCTGGTCGCCTTAACACTTCTTCAATGTCCTGATCTCGAAAGTCTTTTAGTGCCAGCGTACGATGTTCTTTATTTGTTCGGATTATGTCATGTCCCGTGATACAGTCTTCACACCAGAAAGCACAACACTGAAAACAGTAGAAACAGTTCGCGCTTCTTTTGTCGCAGTTTCCACATTTCGCGCCAGTTGTGTTGCACTCTTTTATAGCAAGGACATCCAGTAAGCTGTTGATCTTGAAGTTGGTGGGAAATTCGCTAGGATTTCCACTTCCTGGGATCCTAAAATTCTTGCGACACTCTGGACATACGATCTCGCCTTTTATTGGACTCGTTCGTTGGAGCCCTTTCAAACAGTGAAGGCAAAAACTGTGCAAGCAGGGCAGCTGCTTTGGCTCAGTGAAGGTGCACATACACACAGAACACGATACGTGTTCATGAAGATTATCTAGCAAGGTCTTTATATCCATGATGAAGGGCGGAAAGCAACGATGGAGATCGAAGGTTTGCAACTCAAACTGCTGCTGCTGCCAAGAGAACAATGAAGTTTTGTCTTGTGACCGCATTTTTGTCTTATTAACCCGATTACATTAACCAATCATAAAGCGTATTATGCCATGTTTTCACGTTGCATACTTCTAAAAATAATTGCAAAAACATCCTGGATTTCTAGGAATTGTGGCCGATGTGCTCAAGAAAGCATGACCTATGGAAATTTGTCAAGATAGGATTGCTTGGGAAAATGTTTTGGACTTGAGGCTTGTAACCGAAACGTCATTTGCAGATTGAAGGACTAAATTTTTGATTTGCCGTGAAATGTTGTGAAGAAAGAGCTAAAATAGTGACGGCATTAGACTTTAAAATCTCGTCTGTGAGTTGTTCTTGGATAAAATCTACGTAGATATGTTCTAAGGAATTTACTAAGCATTAGTTATTGTCCGCAGTTATAATAGATTCTACTTGGTTATGTCAAACACAAATCGCAGATTGTGGGTGAAACAATTCATAACATTCCAGACATTTTTAAATTTCCCCCTGTATTAAAGGATGTGTAAAAGTAGTTGTTTTTGGTTGTAGTTAAAACCCTTCTATCTATAATTAAAGGTCCTTTGGGCGGTCCTTTGTTCTTTCCTTATATATCCTGCTAGCAAAGGTTTTTCATCTTTTAGTCCTTTGTGTTTCGTAGTTTATTCGAGGCTTTCCAGGCTGTCTTCCGCGCTGAACGTTGAGAAAGAAACGTTCAGCGCGAAAAACATTCGTGAGTAGACTACGAAACACAAAGGACAAAGAAAAATGAAAATTTTTTGCTAGCATGGTATTCGTTATACAACGTATTTGCAAATTCACTCTACACGGACTCCTGTACACGCAGAACTGTTAGTGCGTGGTACACTGGCACGTTTTGTCAAGTAACCTTTGGACCTTTCTTTAGTGCATGCAGTATAGAGTTCCTTGTTTTCTGAGCAATTAACAAAGCGCGGATTTCTTACGGGGTTTATCCAGTGGGGGGGGGACAGGGGGGTGGGAGGCCGGGAGAAAAGGGGGCGGGAAGTGTACGGGAGGCGGGAGAAGAGGGGGTGGGAAGCGGGAGAAAAGGGAAAAATTACGCAACATTGCGCAAAATTTCGCAATCGAAAAAATGCAGAGGTGGGAGCCAACAAATACAGGGCGGGAACCGGGATTAAAGGGTACGGGAAGCTGGAGGTTTAAACCCCCCTTCAATCCACGCTTGTAACAGAAAAGAACGAGGGCAACATTTCCACACCTGGACGATCAAGCTTGCTCAATAAGATTTTTATTATTTTGCTAACGAAGAAAGCGTCATTTCAGCTATCGATTGAACAGGTTCTCTTCTGCAAGCGGTTCCTTAGATATCTGGGTCACACAACACTTTTCTCCTCTCCACTGATACAACTGACGACCCACATACTCAATGTAACGTCAAATCCAACCCCCTAAAAACGGGTTCGTTGGCGTTTGAGTGACGACGAGAAAGAATGCAGTCCATTGGTACAAGCGATTATTATGAAAGAAATCATAATAATCTCAAATACGCAAATCTCAAAATATAACGAATTCCTTAGCTCAGTTTTAAAACATAACTCCTAGTAATTAATCCGGGCTCCTAATTCACTTTAAAAACTGCCTGTGACGTGAAAAACAAATCAACCATAGGACTGGTGGTGATTATTTCTTATTAGAAAACGTGTGAAGTACAAACAAACGAAAATATAAATCGAAAAAATAAACAACGTTGAGAAAACATTTCGTTTAATAATTAAAACTCTCTAAAATACGAAACAAATATATTTACAGTCTTTTGCCTTCACATCATATGTACAAAGTAAATCACTATATCCAAGGGACAGTGCATGCACGTGTAATCAAAGACCTCATTTGACACGTCAGGGGGAAGGGTGGGGAGAGGCTACCATATCAGAGCTTTACAGAGGTGGAAGGTGTTGTTGGGGCGGATTTAGATGCTACAACTTTGTGTTATGTAGATCAACTCTACAACTCATGAATGAGATTCAAGAGGTGTTGCCTCCATGTCACAAGCAGTAAAAACTTTGAAACCACACATCACGTAATGAACATTCTAATTAAAATTCTCAAGCGTTATCAACACCACACCGTCCTGTGTCATGTGTTCATTATACTCAGTTCTTCCTGGTCTCGTTTGTCAGTCCAGTTACTAATGACTTTAGCCAGGAAATTGTGGAATTCATCCCTGACGGCTTCAGGTTCTTCATCCAGGTTTGTCTGAACACAGGTCACTCGAGAAAGTGATGAGGCTGCGATAGAAATAACACAATTTCAATCAAAGAAATAAATTGACTTCGTTCAAAGAGGTTAACACTTAGATACCGGTCTTAAGACTGGGACACCTGTGGTCCTTGGATTTTGGATCAAAGTGAAATTTAGAAATGTTGTTTTAACTCATCATCAACAGAGGTCAGCTTGGTAGCTGTAGCCTAGAGAGTTGGTGAGGGACCTTAAATAATTCAAGGAAAGCAGAGAGGTATCCATGGCAACTCTGCAAATGGGAATCCCCCCTGCATGCAGCCCCAGAAGGTTGAGAACAGGCTCATCCTAGCCTGTGCAGACTAGATTGAGAACCAACAACAAACTTTATCCACAAGTAGCATCAACTCGCAGGATTTATACCCCAGCCACTTTGGTTGCAGGCAAGTGCTGTCATCAGTTCACTATCCATGCTATTTTGAGAAGTCAAAAAGGATGGTTTAAAAAAAATCAGTATTCTGGTGAGAGTGAGAAAAGTAATAAGACAGGCAGCCAGCCTTGGACAGATCTTACTGGCCATCATAGAAAGGTTGCCATTATGAAGAGGTTTCAGTAAAAGTACTTGAGCAAATGGATTGGCAACTGGAACAAGAACATGTGGCTGGTGTAGAGGTATTTCAAAATTCATTGTATACATGAAAATAGATCGAGCAGCTCAGGATCAAGCTTTCTGCCTGACCTAAGGCATTTGGGTATTCTAGGGACAGCTTAGCTTTTTATGAAAGTCATGAAAAATGCACCAGGTGACCTTTTACAACTTTGTGGGGGTACATATGCAAGCTGTGAGGATGGAGCTTTTCAATATTTGACTAAAAGATGTACAGAAGCTTCGTTCAGTGCTGCTGCATGATTTTATACCACAAACGTTATCAGATTTGTCATTAACTAAATAAAATTATTAAACTAAATAAATATATAAATTACAATGATGGGACAACACAAGTTAAGAAGGCAGTTAATGGTGAGAAGCTTCCCTTTCTATAAGACTTAAAGACCCCTCAAGAAGCCGTGAAACTAAAGAGTGCGAAAGGGGCTGCACATGGACACAGAAATGCTTCAAGATGCTATTTGTAAAATAATAATTATATACTAATTTTGAAATATATTTTTAATAGATCATAATTTGACAAAATAATTTTTAACAGTTATGTACAGCTTTATTTTTAAACTTGATACCCAGGTGTAAATAAGAAACTTCATTTGTTAATAATTTAAAACTGCCCATAAAATAATAACAATAAAACTTACGCAGTTGTGTTCTTGTAACATCAGCAGCTGAAGGTCGGTGATGAGCAAACACTATACACTGAGAATCCTTGAGGCTTTGTCCTTGGACAAATTGAGTGAACCTTAATAAAGAAACGATAAATATATAACTACAAAGAAATCTCTCTAACAGACAATGCTAGCAAGCAAACAACTCTATTAATCCTTTACCTCTGGGAGTACTTATGTGATTATTTTCATTAAAATACTCAAAAATTTGAACAATGTTAACTTGCAGCACCACACAAAAGTACTGCTTAACCCTATATATGCCATGATATGAAAATGCATTTTCTCCTTACTACTCTCCATCGTTTCTTATGGAACTAGTAAGGGGAATTTGTCTAAGTATCAAGGCAGCTTATGCTTGCTGATCACTTTCTTTATTCTCATCACTTGAACGTTTGAACAAGTAGTGATAATGGAAAGGGAGATTTCAGTTTTACCACTGTTAACAGCATCCAGCAGTGTGAGGAAGTACTACTCAGTACTATTTTTTATAAAAATTTAAACTTGAGAATTTCATCTACAGACACAAAAGTTAGAACCAACTTGTACTACTCCTAAAGATTTACTGATATCATATACAAATATCCTGCTGTAAAGTAACTGCAGATAGCGGATACTTTAAACAAACTTCTCCCAGCTCACAAAATCAGCAGAAAGATAAGGCAGCAACTGTTAAGGCTTCATACTACTAAGATTTATGGTAGATTAAAGCAATATTCAAATTAACCCAGTGCAAGAAACATTTTCACGAAGTTGAGAATATTTGGGTTTATAGGCTGACCTATGAGCACGCATCATCTCGCAAATGGTTGGCAGCTGGCCTACATGGATTACCTGATTGTTCTGACTAGTGACCTTGTACATGTACATGTTAGTCTTAAAGAACACATTTACAGTGCTGTTCACACTAAAAGATCACTGCCCGCAATGACAGTTGATCGCAATTAGGATTCCTTGAGGCTTTCGATAACAAGAATTTTAAGCCAAGTATTAATGAAGGACTAAAAGCCTGTAGAGAATTAGACCTTTACTCTCAGTAATAATTATACTTAGAGAAAATACAATACAATTATATTTTCAATCACCTTTAAATTTGCCAAATGTTGGCATATAAGCTGCCTACTTATGACATTTTCCTCAGGGACCGCACGAGGGGTGGGCTGAGGGGGCTTTAGCCCCCCCCCCCCCCACTTTTTGGTGCCCATGCAAAAAAATAATAAAAGAAAATAAATAAAAATTTAAAAAGTTGGAAAATTAATTAGTCAGTGATTAGTTTCAGGGTTAACCAGTACATAGTTTTCCCCAGTTAGATCTAATTTTCATATGGACCAAACTCTGTAACGGAATAGAAACGGAATACTCCGCCCACAAAAGCTCAAATCGCCTTGCTCCCATTTGGCTTGTTTAGTTGAAACTCACGTGCGCTCTAAGGAACTGCATCTTGAAGAAATGATAATGTGACATCGCAGTTGTAGTTTCATTTGTATTTCTGCAGTTCACATCACTTTCATTTTTATCTTGAAGAGTTTGAACCTGCTCAGATTTTAATTGTAATCGACTGAAGTTGACATTCTCGTTATCGTTTGGCCTCTAACTCTCGTGAACTCTCATTGACTCCCTTCTGCTCTTAAAGGGTATGAATTTTTGTCGACTCTCGTTTTTGTTTAGCCCGGCATTACAAACTGCAGTCTGTCTCCAGATAGGACTATCGGCAACAGCGTGCTTTGATATTTACTGAAAATCAGCGTTACTTCTTCAAGCTTCTCTATATGCATGTAAACTTTACAATTAGGATAGCTGCCGAAAGTTTTGCCGAAAGATCTCTGTCGCTTTTAACGATGAGATATAAGGCATTCATGCAGCAGTCAGGACATACCGACACACTGACTCTGGTGAAATATATAGTTCTTGGTACTCAGCTCAGCTTTCGATTCTTAGATGACCTTATTCTGTAATATGACGACAGGTTTGCTTGTACAAGTCTTAAAAAAATGTTTTTGAGTTTGAGATCTTAAATGCGAATGCGTCAAGATTTGCACCTTGCTGAATATGTGCAGAGATGAAAGAACAGGCTCAGGCACATTATTTTGGAACTATCGTGGCTATTCCTGTTCCGGTTTAGGAATAACAGAATATCCAGAGCACTGAATCCCTAACAGAACGCGATTTTTCCTATTCTGATAAACCAAAACATTCCGACCGCATTCCCTTCATTTTGTTGTCGTTAATACATTACTAAGGGAAGGGAATAGTGTCCATACTGAGAAAACACTAGCTATATATTGTCTTCTATTCCGGATTAGACTACCAAAACGTGCATGCCCTTCGTAGAAACATTATTAATCACTGGTTAGTTCGAAGAGTTTGATACCCTTAGTTTAGCTTTGATCCTTTACTAATGGGTCTATATACTTCAATCAATTTATATTGTGCATGGTCCGTGTGTTTCCATGTTCCAATTTATACTGCGTATGTTCTATATGACGGGTACAAACTGACAACGTTTAACACACTTGGCCGCCCTAGATGCATTGGTAGCCACTAAAAAGAAAAAAATCGCGTGAGGCTGTCACGCCCCCAACCACACCCCGATCGGGTTAGCCCCCTCGCTTTAAATTAGGCCGCGCGGTCCCTGTTCCTCACATGACTATGACTATGGAATAGAGCCGAAATAATGTATATTATTTTATAATGATTATCTTGTAATAAATCAAGACTTGGTTTTACAAAGATGTTCACAATTCTCCGACTCGCCTTTTTCATGCAGACATAATGTATGGTGTGAATTAAAATTATGTCCATGATCATACCATGTCTCTAGTTCCTTATCATGGTTTGCTTGATCTGGGTTGTACACAATAACTACTCCATTAGTTTCCTTTTGGAAGGCTGGCCAGCAGGTGGAAAACCTGCAGAAAGAAATTAAAAAAACTCACAGGTTAAAAAGAGGAAGATCATATCCTCAGCAGTTCACTAAAAATAGCAAAATATAGCACAACATCAGTAAAACAGGAATTAAATTTCCTCTGATTTCATTTATAGTTGATAAAATTCAAAACAAGGCAGGAAAATTGGGTGCTCAGTAGAGTGTAGATTACAGTGCAGTAGGGGGTACATTGCCTCACATTCTTTTAGTTGGAATGAGCAAAATAAATTGTTAAATCGCTATAACTAATTTGCAATGAGAATCAGTAACATAAAGGTTCATTATTAAATAAACACTCTGGTATCAAATAAAAGCCGGGGGGGGGAACATTTTTTAAGTTTGACCATACCCAGCATTAATTTAAACCCGGCATTTACTTGAGGCCCTGCATTTTTACCATTGAGAAAATATGGTAATATTTTGGGTGCACACTGCTAGGATCATGCTCAGGCGACAAATTTCCTGTGTACTGCTTGGACCAGTAATAATGAGTAAATCTGTCTAAATGTATGTGCTAATGATGATAAAATAATGATGACTTTTTACAAAATGACGTGAGTAAAACTGAAATATGCCACTTACACCTTGATGAAATTGTGTATCGTTTTTGTTATGATGCAAGCCCCTTAAAAGTAATGATAGCCATTTACACTAACTTGTTAATGGGAGTCAAACCCATGAACTCCCTGCATGCCATTAAGATGCCCTAAGTAACCACTTACTACAGGTACATTATTTTACAAAGAAACAAACACTGGCTCACTAAGAAAATTTCAATATGAAATTAGAACAAAATATATCACCAACTAAATTTTTGTTTAGCAATTTTACATCTCATTTCCACATTTAGAGGGGGAGGGAGTTAGGGAGAGTCAAGATTTGGATGTTAAAGTGGGGAATCTAGGACAAAACCAAAAACATGTTAAAAGAAACACATTTTACTCATGTTGATAACTGAACATTAAGAGAAAAACATATTACAATAGAAATCAGAACAAACTGGGTGCCACTGTGATGTACGTAGTTTGTCACTTACAAAAACGGTGCAGAAGTAATACCTGTTTGCTAGATTTTACAAAACCAACAAATGTGTTCTGTCTGAATATAATTATGATATGACGAAACAAAGCAACAGTTGTTAATTGAAAAAGCTCCAACAGAATTTCAAACCTTCCCAATCATTAAAGCCATTCAGTGTCTTTTCTATTTGGAATTCATTCCAGTTACAATACATATGCACCGCCTTTCTCACGGGCATAAATTTTGTCATAGTCATCGGCTCTATAAAAACATCGGAGTGCGAAATTCCACATTGACGTTGAGGAGGAGGCGGGGAGGGGGTTTGACCTAAACATCCAGTGGACATTGCGGGGAATAGGCCTAGCTACAAAAATCCCGAAAAATGGCCTAAAAATCTTTCCAGAATTTCTCCTAAAATGTTCTAAAAATCTCTGGTTTCACCTCTAAAAATCCCACAAAAACTCCTAAAAATCTCTAAAAATCCCATGGTATTAAAAAATTGGGTGACCTGTGGTGAAAATTCCGTGGCTTTGGTGGGCTTTCTGCTAGCGCCACAGTCTCAGCCAAATCAACAAGCTCTGCTGAGCCTGCCATTTTGAACTCACAGACAGCAAGGAATGCTGGATTAAGGGTAGAACCGCCGCCCGATACAGTGAGGGGGCATAAGGGGCATCAAAAAGTTTCGTCACGATCGCTTGTGGCGAAACTTTTCTAAGTTTCAAGCTTTTTGTAACAAATAAACAAAAAACCTTGAAAATATTCCACCAAGGCCTCTAAAAATCCCTCCAAATCTCTACAAATCTTACAGTTTTCTAAAAATCCCGTGAAGCTCTAAAAATCCCCAAAAAAGTCCGGATTTTTGTAGCTAGGCCTAGCGGGGAACTTGTGATTATGTCAACAGTCCCTTACACAAATGGTGGACCAACCAGTTTCCTTACATATTAAATGGTTACATACAACTTGACTTTCTATAAAATGTATAAAGGTTTATATTTTCTCTTGATACTTACTTGTGGTTGCCACTGCAATCCCATAACTCTACCTCACAATTGGCTGTTTTACCAGGTGATGTTTCAATCCCATTACATTCAAACTCTAGTATTCTGTCAGAAGAAAAAAAAACAGGGTGTTCTGCTATTTACAAGGAAGTTAAATTGACATCTCAGCTCCCCTAAGAACGAATTTTAAAAGTGTGCAGTTGACTTACTAGGTTAAATGTACTTAACTTTTCAAGGAAGCTCAAGCTTTATACATGAAACATGCAAACTCTTGGTTTCCACGTTCTTGTATGAGGGGATGAAAGGGGGTTTTGCGTGATACGTGATCAAGCGGTTTTAATTTCCGTGATCTGTGAAAGTGTGAAATTATAATACGTGAACTGTGAATGTTGTGCTTGTCGTGATACGTGAAACATAAAAAAGATTATCCGATATTCGTGAATATCATTGAAATATTTCTCGTGAAAATGGATTACATGGGTGGTAACGTTCTTGGGCCTTCGTGGATCCTCACAGGAGTTTTTTTTAACCTGTTTTAAAGTTTCAAATGGCAGGATTCTGCTTTGTTATTTGAAGCCTTTGAAGACTGCGTGATAATTAAGATCAATTTTAAAACAATCTCTGATGACGTCAATGACCTTGGGCAGACCTCAGTCTCCGCATGACATTTGTGACCTTTGTACTGCCGTCAGGGTCAGTCCAGGTATGCCAGCTACAATGGCCGACAATACAGACAATGAACAAATGTTATTAGAGGGAGTAGTTTATTATGTGGACCCCAAATCTGTTGGAACTCTGGCTTTTCTTGGAGGAAAGGAAAGAATCTGTATTCCGATCACCAGTACGCATTCTTCTCTAGAAGCTTTAAGGCCGCACATTATAGAGTATGCTGGTTTGAAAGCTGAATCGGAAAAGCGTGGTCTTGGATCCTGTATTGAATTAAAACTCTGCCGGTTAGCAAAGTCCGCAGAGGGCAGCAAAGCTTATGCTATAAACACACAGGCACAGTGGGACGAAGAGAGGCCTCTTTTTTTAAAGTCACCGTCGACAACAGCATTACAAGGTGAGCAGTTATTTTTAATATTCGCACGTGTTTGTGAATGGTCACTGAAAGACGCTAAGGTCAAAGCAGCCTACATCCTTTTTTGGTTTGTGACGGGATTTCGTTCAATTCCTCATTACGAAAATGTTATATGCCTGGGTCTTTTATTCTCCCAAAACTGAAACTTTTTGAAAAAGATTTAAACCCTTCATTGTGAGAAGCAGATGTTCTGGCTGTATACAGCTTTTTACAGACATCCACTAGCTATTCCAGCCGGATGTAACACAACCTGATTTGCGCAACGCAAAGCGAAAGACCATACATCTTCGACATTTTCATCCAATGGCGAGACACAATTATAAGGAGAGACCATGGGAATTTTAACATCGCAGTTCCTCTATATCTCTCCTAGAAACAAGGTTAATCTTTTATACGTAGTCCTATGAATGGCAGTATTAGCGTTTTCCGTGTATATATATATTTTAATTAATTTAGTCTGGTTTGATCTTTTGTAGTCAATGTCCTGAGGAGAGAAATTGTTTTCGCAAAAGATTCCCCCGTTATAAAAGTAACAGTAGCTGGCAAAGAAATAGCCGCAGCGAGCCAGACCAAACACGGAAAGAATCATGGCGGTCAGCAAAACAATCAAAGGAAGCCGGGTGGTGGAAGAAAGCGAACAGCAACAAAAGTGGAGGACGAACACCTTGTATAAAGCAACTAAAGATGGGTGAAAATGTGGAAAGGAATGAAAGGTAAATTAAGCATTTGGAAGAACTTAATCAAGGTATTTGTTTGATTGATACTTGGTATCCATCTGAGGAGCTCTGAAAACATGACTTGGCTCGACTGGACTAATGGCTCGCACTTGACTTCTGCTACGATCAATTTCCCACTTGCTTACAGTATGCTCGAAATCTGGCAAATATTGTCTATGAAAGCATCAAACGAGTTGTACGGTGGGCTGCTTACTACCTTACCCACGAGAAGTCGTACTACCCTGTAATTCCTCAAATGACACCACTGAATGCTCTTTCAAAAATGAACCACCTAAAGCCCATACGGAAGCTGAACAGCTGCGAGAAAGAATTGATGAGGGAGTGGGCAGAAAACTACGGCAAGGCCGTCAGACAACGCACCGTGCGTCAGGAAACGACGATGTTTACAGCAGGCACACTGCCATTAAACATGTATGCCACTTCTGTTGCGCAAAACGAGAAAGTGACATTCCAGAAAAGACCTTCGGAAGCTCCTGTAGATGTTGATCAGAACGAACAACAAGAGGATGCGGCAGAAATATCAAGAGAAGGTAGCAGAGATACAGGGGATTGTGAACAGGAATCAGAATATGACACAGATTCAGACATTGAAGATCAAGTAGACAACGAGGACGAAATGACTTTTCTTCGAGCAGTTATGTGAGGAGAGAAATGACGATGATTTAGTTTGATTTTATTTATTCGCTTCGCTGATAAAACCATAGAAAATTCCAACATAGAAGTTGTTGTTTTGGTTTTGAAGTAGCAGGTTAATGTTCCAGTTCATTAACCGTGGCAGGCACCTGTTGTTTTGTCGTGGATCATAACTCTAATTAGCGTTGAAGTGTAACGGAACCCGCACTTGCCTTTTGTATAACTGTTATCTACCTGCCTTGTTTTGAAAGTGATTAATGTTGTAAAAGTTAAATTCCGCTTAAACCAATCGTGCTTTCTGAAACACATGATCTAATGTTTGTTAAGACTTTCTGAGGATATGATGTAATCCTGTTATTCCTCATAAATAGAAGTGCTTTGTAAAATATTCTTTGGTTACGTTTGTTGGATTAAACTGTATGTTGGACCCAAGTCTGCCTGTTCTAGTTTGTCTCCGAGGATAATATTCCTGTAACAGATCCTGGACTTCCGCAGCCAGCGTGTGTTCCCCCAGAGTTGAGAGTGCTACAGAGATATTACAGAAATTGTCAAGAGAGCCGAAAAACTTATTATCACAGTTACTACTCGTAGCGGAAGAATGGTAAAAGTCACATCCAAGTTCTTCTGAGTTTTCGTTAGACCAGTTTAAGGTAAGAGACAAGGGAAGGCCAAATGACGTTGACGTTAAGTACTATTCTTCATCGATTTACTTTCACTACCTTCACCTTCACTTACAGTATTTGTGGGGGTTAAAAAGTATATCATCGAGTCTAATAACATATTCTAAAAATGATAAGCCTCATAAAAGCATTCGCTAATTAAAATAATTAAAAAAAGGAAGCTTTCGGTCTTCAAAACACTTTTTAAATATTACATCCACACTAGCTGCACTGAGTCTGGAAGAGAACTTCCAGTTGTAGATCTAGAGTGTATCCATGAGGAAACGATGACTCTCCTCTCGAAGTCGTAACAACTTGAGCGAAAAAACTAGCCTGCGATCAGGCCTTTCCCCTACATCTCTTGTCAGTCCTGGGAGAGAAAAACACCGTCGTCTGACCGGATGTTAACATAGAAATGTCCGAGCAATGCAAGTGAGTCTATACGCGCAATTTTCATCAGCTGAAATTCATCACTATTGTCAGGCACAAGAAAAGATAGCTCCCAAAAGATAGCATACACTGTACTCATCAATTCTAAGAGTAAAGAATAAAACAGATAGACACGTGAAGGGCTTCACAGCTGAAATCCTCCTTGGTTACAGTGTTATTTTCCGTGAATCGTGAAAGTGGAGCATTAATTACCGTGAACCGTTATTTGTCTTTTTTAATAGCCGTGAACCGTGCATAGGATCCCCCCTTACCGCCCCTCTTGTATAAACATAAACGTAAACTAGCTGGTTGCCATGAAGTGTTCGCATCTTAACATCATAATTTACCTGACACCTTGTGTAGGATGGTAGTCTCCTCCTGAAGTTTCAGTAGCATCAGAGAGAAAATTTGAAATTACGGTTTTACCGCTCTGTGAGGGAAAAACACAACCAATTCATAACAATATTAGCGAAACAGCCATACAACCAACAATTTTTACTACAAGCTCACTTTAAACCTGTATTCTCTCCTTAAAAATGAACACAACATAACTCTAAAATGTTTCTTCACAACCTAAGACAGATACATTTGTTGCTGAATGAAAAAATATTACCTCACAAGGTCCTAAAACAAGAATTTTTGCCTTGAACATCCCGAGATAAACAGTCTCTTTCTTTCCTCTTCGATCTGGAAAAGAAATAACGAGAAGGGATTGGGGCGAGATCAGTGGAACGCCTGACAGATCAATTGACAGATGGCGTTTGATGGCGTGAGGAAAGGTCCAGAAGAAGGGCCCAGAGAAGAAGAAGAATCTTCTTCTGTAAAAGAGGGCAAAAATAGTCTTAGAGAATTTCGCGTACCAGGTCTTGTTATGTGTAGGATAACAGTTAAATTCAAGGCTAGATACTGGATAAATATAAGTTCCTCAAATTTTTCATCAATTAGTTTGTTTGTGTTGGTTTTGTGTGGTGGGGGGTTATAAATAGCTACTTTTATGTCGAGACTAGAAGTTCTCTTACAACAGCAGCGGACCCCGGAGTCCATATACGCTAGCGGATTTAGACTGTGCCGGTGGATATGGACTCCTTCTCGTGGATTTGGAACTCCTTATCAAGGCAATAATTAAAAAAAAAGGAAGTTAAAAAACAAGCATATAATCTTACGTTTTTTTGGGGGGCCACAGTCGCGCGGTACGTTTTTAGAACAAGGAATACACATTATATTTTCTTTTAAGCACGGCAGCTTTTTAATGAATTTATTTTCCCGTACTGCGTGCCGGCAACGCAGAAGAGGATAGAAATGAAGGGGTACAGAAGTTAAAACCTATGGACAAGCCGTTTACCGTATTTTAAAAAGTGAAAGAAAATGGTTTGTTGGAAAGACAAAAGCAAAACAGTCACTTCGTAGTTTACATGCAAATAGGCAGATTATCTTTCAATTCACTTAGTAACGTAAGTTTTTACTGATTGTAATATTGTCACCCTCCTTACCGTATATAACTCCGTTACCGTTGTTCAAATTGAGGGAATGAATTATGGCTCTGACAAGAGAGTCTTTGAGCGATTTGTCCCTCTTATAAGCGACAGCATTAGTGTAAGAGAAAGTTTTATTTCTCAGTTTTCAGTGCGAGTATGGCCATAGTGTTCGTCTTGATAAGAAGAATGCTTATCAAAATAGCAAGACCGGTTTCGGAAATCTGAGTGGTTTCCTTCTTCAGTTGCTTTGGTGCTCAAGTGAGTGTGAGCTGGTGTGGCCAAATGATCACAGAGTTGCTGTTTATACAGTTCAGCGTGCGCATCATGTTAATTGCGTGACCAATTAAAAGCAAGAGAATTTTGATCCGTTACGCGTTGTTTGGCGTGGTTTTATTGTTTGCAAGAACAATAGACACCAATGCGTGTGCAACTGCGGATCACCCAGCAAAATGCTCAGTGATGGTCGAGAAAAACTCGCAAAAACTCGTTAGAACTGGTGATAAACTCTTTTGAACTGATATCGCAGAATACGAACAATTTTAGCGGCTAAAAGTTTAATTCTGTTAGCCAGATAGTGGAGTCTGCTTCGTACGGTGGCGGTGTAATTTTTGTAAAGCAAATGATTGTAATATTGTCACTCTCCTTACCGTATATAACTCCGTTACTGTTGTTCAAATTGAGGGAATGAATTATGGCTCTGACAAGAGAGTCTTTGAGCGATTTGTCCCTCTTATAAGCGACAGCATTAGTGTAAGAGAAAGTTTTATTTCTCAGTTTTCAGTGCGAGAATGGCCATAGTGTTCATCTTGAGAAGAAGAATGCTTAGCAAAATAGCAAGACCGGTTTCGGAAATCTGAGTGGTTTCCTTCTTTAGTTGCTTGAATTGAACAAATTTTTCTACGAGCTAGTGTTGCGTCAAGTTTCAGGAAGTTTACTGTGTAATCCGGCCAAGCTAACGATGACCTCTAAAATTTATTATTCATTTTCACATACTGAACGGAGTTAAAAAGGACCATATAGAATTGAAGTAATCAGTAGTCTTCGCACGTTTTGTTTTTAATTTGCTTAACATACCAAGTGGATTTTGCAAATAAATGAATGCCTTTGTACACCTTTGTTTCAATGTTTGTTTATTCTTTTCGGTTAAACAAACCGTAAGAAGTGATTTCGAGACAAAAAGCAACTTCGGAAAGTAAAGCCAATGAACGTTCACTTTGTGCGACTGAAGCGAGAAGTTGTTGAATTGAGTTGCTTCGCGTCTAAAACTTCCATGACACCGTAAATAATGAAAACAAAATGTAACCGACATTTAATACATTGGGCCGAAATGTTCTTATTTATGACGCGTCTGCCTAGAATCTGATGATACAAAGGAGATCGCAATAAATTAAAGTGAATAGGACAATTACTGCTGAAAATGAGATCCTCTATGACCTATATACATCGCGCCGTTGTACAGAGACTAATTGCATGAAATTTTTCTGACAGGTTTATTTCGCGAATTTTGGAATATTGATATTTCTAATTTTTGGCCACTTCGAAAAATTTGCCAAAAAAATTCCCTTACTTAAATAAACTAGTTTCTTTTCGGCAAGACAAGTTCCACGAAAATTTCATTTGCTGTTTTTTAGGAAACCCTATTTAGTCAACCTGCAACTGAAGAACCTTTCAAAGTTTAGCCCTGATCGTGTTTGCTGATTAATTAAGATTAATATAACATAAAACATAGTTTCTCATTTTCGGAAAATATGATTTTGAGATTGTAAGAAACTTAAGACGATTTCCGCTCAACGTTCGAGCAGTAAGTGCAAAATTAAGTTACCAAAAAAATACTTGCAGCACTGTCACATTTTGAGAACAGATAAGAAGAACTTATCGTTACTTTTGCTCCCAAGCTGACCCCGCGAGAGAAAATTGGATTTGAAGTTATCCATATTTCAATTAAAAAGACGCTTCATGTCAGTTCAAAACAAAATGGCGCCCGTTTTTAGCATACTTTTACGACATTTGAAATTAATTTTCTTGAGAATGCTTGAGAATTTCATCGCGGGGTTACTTGGGCAAGTGAACTAGAGTGAGATGTTTCAAATAGCATTTAAAATGTTACCGTGCTATGAGTAGTTTTTTAGTAAATATTTTTGCACTTATTGCTCGAACGTTGAGCGGAATCCGTCTTAAACAATTTCTTGGCTGGTAAATAAACGGCTTTATAAACCACCCAGCGAGTTCCAACACGTTTTATGAAGAGAGTCAAAATTCCCGAGATAATTTGTTAAATATTCATAAATTGATGATTACTTAGTGGAAATACCTTTTTTCTTATAACGCCGATTGTTCGCTGGCTGCCCCAATACTGAGCTCTGGAGAGGCGTTTTTGACATGACTTTGATAGGAGTTAGTCGCTTCGGTTGAAAAAATGTCAACCACTGTATACATAAACACAGCAGTTGCTGTCACACTGAACACTGTTGTGCATTGATGTTTGAATATAAATTTGCTCCATGCAGGCAAATTTGAATGGGCTTTTTTAATAATTAATGAGAATATTTCTTCGAATTTCAAGTTTAAAATGACATGCTTGGAACTACAAAATAAACCTGAATATGAGAGTTGACACGAAACCGACGCGTACAAACTTGAACGTTGAAGTATGTTAACTAATTAAAACTAAACCAAGTTCTATAGGCCACCTAGGCATTTCTCTTGACAACATGAAGGTGGGATTGGCCGACAGAAAGAATACACATGCTGCTAGAAACAACTCCTCAAAATCATAGGAAAATGCAAATTTGAGCGTTGTATAGGTTACTAGAGTCAAATGTATAGCTAGTATGTGATAGAACTCTATATAAATTATGCCAATGTATGGCCGTATACGTAGCTAGTGTTTCCTAGCTCCAGCGTTCGACAACCTAGCTCGTGTGGAAAATTTGCGTTCTCACGAGATAAAAAGTTTTAAAAATGTAAAATTTCATTAAACCGCATCTGTTCAGTGTCTCTATGCCGGCTTTAAGTTTCTACAGTCAGAAAACAAGTGTTAGTTTTGGAAACTTCGTTAAAAGCTTATTCTCTGTTACCTAGCAACTACACTGACCTCTATGGGAATATTTCCTAAGCAGCAGGAAAAAGTAATCAGTCTTTGCTAAACAGTGAAGAAACAGTAAGTTCATTCTCTAATATTTTTGGAAGATTATAAGGACCAACTGATAGTTGTCGTGTTCTTTATCTTTGAAGTACTTTTCGTTTGCGTTATTACAATGTTACCATAAATTACGTTCGTTCTACTCTGACCAAATAAATAAATGTAAAAAAATGCTCCATGGAAAAACTTTAAACGTAGGGCATTAAAAATTTATTTGTAACAAAAAGACTGAACTCTGCATTTTGAGCTGGGATCATATCGCCTTTCTTCACCATACTTTCTTCAGTAACATTAGTGCAACGTACAGCAATATTAATTCGATTGATTTGATTAATGCCGCATACTTATTGGCATTTGTTATTATCAAAAAAAAATTAGGTAAAGAAACCATAAATGAAAACCAACTCCTTGTAGCACAGAGACATTCTCGGCGAAACTACTGGCGGTAATTGAAATCAATCGTTAACTTACCCTTTGAATGTGCTCCCTTAAACATTTTCCAACAATCTTTGAATGTTGTCCTTCAATAGCATTTTTAAAAACAGTAGTGTTAGGCCTCATTTGAACCTTTGAACCTTTTAATTTTCCACCAATTTCAACACTACGACTGAAGTGAATACCGGGCTGAACAACATACTCACTCTTGCCACCGACAGTCAAAGCTAAAGTTAACTCAGTGACCTGAGTTCTTGGCTGTTGACTATAAATATTGCGGGCGAAACGAACATCTGTTTTATCCCGTTCTTATAATTGTTCGTTTGTCTGCATGAGTAAAATTGATTTGGTTTTCTAACCTTGAAATTGAAAGTCGACCTTTTCTCTGTTAGATTAATAACATCTGACAAAAAACAATAGTTTTGTACCGCCGAGTTTGTAACAATAGTGATGTTTCGGCGAAAATTCTCGAAAATGAGGAAAATACTCATAAACAAGAAAAAACTGGCAGTTGTCGTGAAAGAAAGAGTCCTACCTTCCTTGTCGATAACTGTGTACTGACTCGGGGATTAAAGAAATCAATTCAAGGAGCTTTCGAAAGTTCCGAATGCTATTGTAAATTAAATTTTTACAAACCCTGAGTCAAATGCTGGTTTTAAAATTAACCCTTAAATTAAGTTACACATTCAAATGTTTTTGGAGTAACCATCTGGCACATAAATCCAAGTCATTCGTGTTTTTTGTGCGATAAGGATGTGTTAATTAGGAACAGGTACCCTTACCCCTTTCATTTTCGTGGGGTTTTGAATACGCGTCATCATCATCATCATCATCATCATCATCATCATCGTCAACAGTGATGTCATGCGGGATATTATAAACTTGATTATGCTCGGGCTCACACCTTCTTAAGGTAGAAAAGATAGTTATGTTTAAAAAAAAGAAAAGAATTCGCCATTTAATATCCAGTTTACTTTTCATAGGACTGAGAAATGTAAGCATTGAATAACACTTTTCGTTTAGAAGCTTCCTGCGTCGCTTACAACAAATTGCCGGTTCTTTTACTGAACGATATCTGACCGCATAATTTATCGCAGACAATTGACTTAAACCAACACAACAGGCCATACTATAGCTCGATCGATAATTACACTTTGACAACCCTTTTAGCGAAAATATGCAATTTTTTCCCGAAATCTCTTAGCAGTGAATTTTTTGAAGAGCAAGTTCTTAATTCAGTCTCGCGCTGTGATATGAAAACTCAATACGTTATTCACTTGGTCAATCGATTTTTCTTTTTATTTTAGATGCATCTTTTAAAATATTCATTAAAGCAAACTGAACCTTTATGACTTGCAACTATGGCAAAATATTGAGGGCTACTTATTTTCAGGGGAATGAAAAATCACATTAAAAGGTAAATCGGAGGTGAAATTGAGCATGCAAAGACAGCTGCAAGCCTTGGTTAAATTCCAAAGAGGTTATTTGATTGATTTTGAAGTATACTATGCATGGAGTTCTTTATTTTCGTTTTCCTCACATAATTTTTCCTCTGCTAGATTTTGTTTCAATATAATGAAGTAACCGTAGAATTTTACCCGCGAATAATTTGATAAACCTGCGTAAATAGCTGATTTGGTTTCTTTTCAGATGAAGTTAGAGATCAGTCTCACCGTCTCTTCGAGTAAATTTAAAATGTTCTTTAGTTTTTTACCAGGTTTCATTACTCAGTTATCATTTCTTTTTATTACGAGGCCAGTGCCTCTTTCTGCTATATTGTGCAACAATACGGAAATCGCCGGATAATCTGTCCGGTAGTTTCGCTAGAGAGCATAATTTCTCCTTATTCCAACAAAGAAAACAACTTACTTCCATTTCTTGATTGTTTTTCAGACCGATCGCTTCTTTTCGATCTTCCAGAATTATTTTGATCGCGTCTTTCTTCGGGCATTGCTAGAGATTGTTTCGCTTTTTGGATATTTGCCGGAGTTTTTGCCGACATGGCGAGATGTATTTCTCATTTGCACTAAAGAGAACAAAAACTACATGAATATTAAATATGCCCGGTTTCCCAGCCCTCATAACATATTTTACCACGGATTTGGCATTTGCGTTTAGTTAGTCAATTCTATTAATTTAATCAAACGTATTCCGTGATAAAATACTACTGAGCAAGACACCGGAGATGACAATTATTTCGGGACATTTTATTTTATTTGTCTGTCTAGAGTGTTTGTTTGATAGAGTATTGACAAAAGGCCAATGACACCTCGACCATTGGTGTCTTAATTCCGTTGTTTATTTTTGAATTCGAGAGCTGTCCTACAGTCAGTCGAGCAAATTTATGCGGAGAGGAAACACGTAAGCTCGAAAAACATATTTAATTTGTTTGCATTACTTTGTTTAAGGTGAGAAAAACCCGTCTTAAACAGTCTTAACCAGACTATGAAAAATGAAATTTGGTCTGAAAAAAAACCACTTCCTTTCGGAGAAATACAACTGAATTTCCATGTCCTTTTTGTTATTTGTATCTTGAAAATGCTTTCGCGTATAAGTAGAAAATTGTGAATGTGGGACAATTAAAATGACTCGGTGAAAAGAAGGAGTAGAAGTCACCTTTAATCGAAATAAATTTCCAAGTAACGGAAATCAAAACAAAAACAGAATATGTGGATATTGAATTTACAACAGTTAAACTGACATAAAGGCAAATCATGCAACTTGCCGCCCAATAATGTTGCTTCGCAAATTTTTGCTTCGCAGGTTGAGATTGTTTGTTGAGCTTACTACCACCTCCCCGCGTAGCAAATTTCCCTGTTGCAGAAAGTCAGTCGTCGGATTACTTTTGTACAAGGACTCTAGCATTAATATGGTTACTCGAGTATGCGCGGTAAAATTTGGTAAGAGGTACAACTAATCGACAATAAAAACTAACGGTAAAAATTCACGACGTTTCGACCGCTCTTCGGTCATTATCAAGCGAAATGTTGAGAATATGAATTTGCAGAGATATATAAAGTGACAAAGGGGCAAAAATATGTAAGGAAAATGTATGAGGTAAAAATGTGTAAAAGTAGCTAAAAGTATGTGTAAAAAGAATTTGTTAAAACAATAAAAGCATGCAAAAAACTTACTATATAAAGACTAATTATTTAAAAACCTTCGCACGAATTGAGTCGGTCTGTACATTGAGACTTGGTCTCAGTTCATGGATAAAAAACATTTCGTAAATGAGGCAGTCAAATTTGTTTTTACATTTCTTTAGAATTTTAAAATTCTTGTTAAGATCTTTAGGGGCCAGAGAATGTTCCGAGCGAAAATGCTTGCCAATAGACGACGACACGTTCTTGTGCTCCTCGACGCGTTGATGCAAGTGCCGGCACGTAAAACCAACAGAACCTGCATCGCACAGGTCACATTTAAAAAGGTAAACTAGGAACTGTTGGTTTACGACCGGCGGCTTGACTTCACGTAATTTTAGGTCTCGCTCAATTTTGTGACTGACGAAAACGGGTTGGATGGTGGTGTTAATTTTCTGGCTAAGGTCTTTCAGTTGGGTGCGAAGAATATCAGCTGAGGCTTGGTCTTTGAACGGTAGAACAACACGAACGGGCTCTGGACTATTGTTCTCCGTTGGTGAGGGAACGGGTTGTTCTGTGGCTTTGATGGCAATAAAGCGTGTAATGGTGGAATTTATTAGCTTATCTGGGTATTTAAGACGGGAGAACAACAACTTGAGACGATCGCATTCTTCAGAGAAGTAGGCCCAGTTAGAAGAAAGTCGAAACGCACGATCCAGCATAGTGTTACAGTAGGCCGCGTTTATACCGATCTTCAACATGACTCTTGTAGTGTAACATTAGACCGGAGTTTGTGGGCTTCACATATACCTTTGTCTCAACGTGGGTAGATTTGTTGAGCAATCGTGTTCCGAGAAACGGAAGCATACCATTATTTTCAATCTCCATGGTAAACTTGATCGAGGAGTGACATTGGTTAAGAGTCTCCATGATGTTTTGTTAGGCATGATGGTAAATGTGTCATCCACATACCTCCTGTAGTAGCTGGGCATCTTTCCTTCGCGATCCAGGGTTTCTTCAATGCTGCACATAAAGACATTGGCGAGTAGGGGCCCAAGCGGGGAGCCCATGGCGACCCCGTCGGTCTGTTCATATAGTTGGCCGTTGAATAGGAAAAGTTGATCTTTTGTTGCCCCTTCTAGGAGATCGACTAGGTCCTGCTTACTGAGATTAAGATGGTGCGTTTCGTTAAACCAATCGTTAGCAAAAGCTTTGTCGGCACGATTTTGGTGCTTTAGTGCCTTTCGAGAAAACTAATATAATTACAAGAAGGTAGTGTAGTTTTTACGTCCATGATAGACCACCATTAAAAATTTCCATTCTAACGTGATTGAATAAATTAGTAATTAACATGCTTATAACATTCAGCGAAATGTGTGGCAGCTACGAGATCAAAACAAGCTCAGCTACTCTGCGCATGCCCTACAAATCAAGCGGCGCATAACGCATCGCGGCGCATGTATAGATCACACACCTTCAGATCTTCTCCTTACGGGCTGTTCTTCGTAGCTATTTCGGCTACCTGCCGACGGACGCTGTTGATCTTCGTACGCTCGGCTGGCTACGGATGTGCGTCGTTGCTCGTCGTGATTTCGACTGCCTGTCGATGGACGTCGCTGACCTTCGTGACTAGTTCGGCTTCCTGTAGGCGGACGGCGGCTTGCAGACCCTAGTAAGGAATACGTCGACAAAGCAATAGTGGCACTGAATGATTGAGTGAAGGGTGATCGATCATGAGTGGAAGGCAACCTCGTTCTCATGTCTTTCGCTAGCCATCTTGGGAAGCCAAAGACCATGGGAACGAGGTTGAGAAAAATGGGCGCCGAGTACTGACTGGGGAGGGGAACGAAGTGTCTGTCGCCCCACCCCCCCCCCCCCCCATGGTCCCTCCCCAAGACTCACACACCTCAGCCCAGTCGCCAGTTTTTCTGAGATTTTTTTCTTATCACTTAGTCATAATAATACAATAATTGAAATGAAGATGTGACCATCGCAGTTGTAATCGTAATTTAAGCAACCGCGAATTAAGCGGGGCAAAATAAGGTCCACGGGATACTTGATTTTGTAAAACATTTATGTGAGCTAAAAACGTATCATAAAAGCTGACAAACAGGTTAAGAGCAGTTAAGATTAACAAGGGAATATGTTTTTTCATCGCTGACAAACGTCCGAATCGACTCATGGCTAACCTTACACCAACTTCGTCTTTCAGTACGCACTAAAATACCTTATACTCTAATCCAATGGAAACGATTATAAAATATTTTGTAACTAATCTTAATAAACACACCACGCAGCATCAGGGGCGGGCATCTCGTTTATTGATGTTACGTGTCCATACAGCGAGCGATACAGCAACTGATTTATATCTAAGGAATCTCAGCTAAGTACATACAAATCCTTATAAATGAGAATAAAATATAGTTGACAGAGAGATGCCTTCGAATGGTTCTTGAAAAATTACAAACTCTTAAATAGCCCTATTAGTCCCCGAGGACTAATCACACCTTACAGCACACCTAAAAATACTTGTCTATTTAACACAATACAACTCTGCACATACTCTTGTGTAATCAGCGAACCGTTACAAAATATATTACATTGACAACACGCATTACCCATCTTACCAGTGTGGTTTGCTCCGCTGCTTCGACGTCGTCGAGGTTGCCCTTCTGTGTGACCTGGGTGACCTGTGTAAGAGGGTACTAACAGCATAGCTATACAATATTATATTTAACTGCTCGGAGGTTATAATTAGCTGCAAGTCAGTCCCGTCGATCACGTCAGTCCTGTCATCCCGGTATATGTATTTGTACTAGGCTTAGTCTCCTGACCGCGCGAAGTGAGAGAGGAACCACACAAGAATAAAAATAATGTTTTAAGATGAGGAGAATCCCTTGATGAATTTTAGAAACATAACTTAGTGTTGCATTCTCCTTCCTTGAAATTCACTTCGTTTCTCCTTCTCAGTTAAAGCGATGTAAAGCGATCTATTTCATCTTTGCAGCACAATTTTGAAAGGGAATTTTACATATTTTATTTCTCGCTAAGAATTCACAGATTCAAATTCAATGTAAGCTCTTATGTGACAATTTTGTTTTCAATTCTGAAAGGAAATACTCCTTGACTAATAAATCTTGTATTGGCTTGTCCAACTGAAGTACTGTTCAGTATAAAGTCTCAGTTGTTATTCATATTTTGCGACGCTCGGGAAAGATCCCCAAAATAGTCAAGATACAGCAAAATTCCAAAGAATATGCACTAGTTTTTCAGAAGCTATTAACATGCAAAAATAAAGAACGTCTTGCATTTATATAAAAAAGAACAGAATCCGTACCGTCTGGGATCCTAGTAGTATCCATTCTGAGCTTCTCGATAACCAAAATAAAATTGAACGATTTTCGATTAGTGTCAAATTTATTTATATTTTGGGAAAAAAGGGACGAAAATTTGCATCTATAATTAGGCAAAAGTGTCGGAAGAAAATTTCCCTTATTGTTCTTTGTCGGAACTATAGGTGACCATGAATAATTTTCTTCCTGAGTTCGGCAATAACTTTGTTATGTATTATAACGGGGCAGAGTTTGGCCGCTGATTTGTTACGAGATTTTGAGAGTACACAAATCTTTAATTAAAGTAACTTGGCGATCGACTGTTTGATTTACAAACATGGCCTGCTGGGTTTAATAATACGAAATAGGGAAATACACAACAGGAGTGATTTTTACTAACATATCTTTCAATACTTGTGTATTAAACGCAACGTCGGATGAGTGCTGCATTTTCAGTGGAATTAAATATTAATGTTAAAGTTAGCTGTATTCTTAGAGGTTTCAAGAAGAGATTGCTAGATTCATTATTAATTCGTTGTGTAAACGTTGTGAAGTAAGCAAAATCACTAACGCGAACAACTAAACGAGGAGTACAGCAAGTTAGTCTAACGGCAGCTGTAGAGGTACAAATTGCAATTCATTTACTCTTTTCGCTAGGATGAAGACTTTTTGCGCGAGCGTTGCAGATTATTCCTTTAATAATAATAATAATAATAATAATAATAATAATAATAATAATAATAATAATAACTTTATTAACGTGTCAAAAAACTGTAGTAGCTGAGGGGAAAAGTCCCCTCTACTAATTGTGGACACCTAACCTGCCTAACTTAAAACATAATTAATATATATAAGCAGATAAAAAGTTTACCTCTGCAACAGAAATTCATTTTTTTTAATTTAATGAAGCAGATTCTTTGGCGTCAGGTGCAAGCCTTACAATATACAGGTGTTTCTCGTTACCAGGTTTGCTAGGTCAGAAAACAAACAGGAAGATTTGGGACTTAGGCAACTGATATCAGTGGTCAAGCCTGCGTGGTCACTCACGAGAGGTTAGACCACGGGATCTAAATTTTCCAGCCATTTCTAGTTGGTAGTATTTTCGGATTCCTGTCCGTGCTCAAATGCATGTCTGTCCCAAATTAAAGCGCGATATCTTTGTTGTGGTCATAAAATGTATTCATCGTTCAGACATGGCACATCCAAACAATTTTTAGGGTGTGTCTAACAAAAAAAAAACCTTTGAAATCTTCCAAATAAAATACATTCATCTGTTACCCAATGTTCTGCTGTTGCCACTAGAAGGGCAAATAAACCGCGTAAAGGCCTGTTTATACAGAGCGCGACCACAAACTCGAACGCGGCGTTCGCACTACATTGCGTATAAGTACGGAGATAAGCAATTTGTATGAATCCGTTTATACCAAATGCGACCACGAACGCGGCTGGGAAATTCGTTCGTGTGGAAAGTCGCAGAGATTGCCTCCAGAGCGAATTTTTTGGCGATGGTCGCACGAACTATTTCTTGTCAACCAATCAGCTCTTTTGTTTTCGTGTAACTCGGCCCAGGCGACACGCGGTACACGTAAAAAATTTGACTTTGTAACGCACCAGTTGACAACATGTTAATTGTGGAAGTTGAAAAACTCCCAATGTTATACGACAAAGACCGTCCTGATTTTAAAGACGTAGAAAAAAAATGCGTGGAAACTTATTGCTATTTTCACGAGATGGTGGATGGCAGCACACTTTGCGACTTTCACAGCCCAAATTACCGCGTTCTGTATGAACGGTAGCCTCCCGCGCAGTCGCTTTAAGTCGTTTTGTAGGAGGGTAATACGACTCCCCTAAAACGACTGCATAGAAGGCTATATGAACGGTGGTTCGTGCGAACTTTCGAGCGGAATGTCGACGCAATGGTCGCGTTCGTGGCCGTGGTCGCGCTCTGTATAAACAGGCCTTAAGGCATCGCTTCTTCCAGTTCACGTCCATAATGACCATAATGAAATCCCATCACGAGTCAAGTGGTAGCTTACCGGAGGTTAAAAACAAAAGACATTTTCAAATCATCAGCCCAAAAAGTGGTCGCGGTCCCCGGGGGGGGAGGGTACTCCCTTATATACGCTATATAGGTATGTGCCGCCCGATAGGGTAGGGTTTTTGAGGTGCTCAGTCCTTAAATAGGGTATCCTTTTTGGTATTTTTTTGTATTGTGACCCTTAGATGTCCCTTAGATAGGGTCACTAAATTGCAGTACCCACCTCAACGCGCAAAACGAAAAATAATGGTCTGTGAAGACGGTACTACACGCCCGAATACACGTTATAAAGTTTAACAAAGCGATTTTAAACGTCCGTGTACAGCGGAAAAGAAATAAAACGACCTATCAGTTACACAATTATAAGTTATCTTGTTTCCCTTAAATAGGGTGCCATTTCTTGGTTTTGGGCCTTTAAAAGGGTATCAATTCTCGATTTTCTACCCTTAAATAGGGTCAGGGTCTGAGAACCTTGGCGGCAGACACCTATACTAAATTGACGGGGGTACCCCCCCCCCCCGTGTCGCGTCCCTTTCGAGAGGAGGTCGCTTTCTCAGTTATATTACTTAGTTTAAAAACTAAGTAATATAACTGAGAAAATTTTGGCTTTTTGGAAAAGTGGTCGCTTACGAAAGGTGGTTGAACAGGGAGATTCGACTTGTTTGGGTTCGGGCAGCACAAAAATGGAAAGGAAAACCAGGCTTAATAACACCTTACATAACCTTTTCCTGAGGCGGAGGCCAATTTCATGGGAAACATAAAATGCAGGAAAGAAAGCATTAATAAATTTCCAACCGATTGTTGATGAATGTATTCAAGTATCGGAGAGACTATAGAATAGCGAATATAGTAACTATAGCCGGCTGACTGGTTCGCTGGTCATCGCGGTTCTCTTAAGCCTGTTCCAGGCTCTCAGATAGTAGGGACGGCAAGAAAATTAGAAGGGAACGCGAAAATAAGACGCACGGGATCTGGGTAGGCTCTCTTAGTTAAAAACACAGCAAAACACATTCAGCGTAACTTATACTCCTTTATTTCAACTCACTGATACATAGGATAAGGATATCTCTGTAATTTTATCACATAAGATTGGCAGAGGACAACAAATATATGAATTTTCCATTGGCTATTTAAAGCAAAAACTGAAAAAAGGATAATTAACTTGGAACGGAACTGGAAACAGGAGGAATGCGCGGGAAAAATCGCTCAAAGTTGTCGTGGAGTAATAATTTTACTATGTAGATAATACCCGCATCACTAAAACATACTTTTCGAAGCAGACTTTTCCTGTGCGACTTCTCTGCTCACTTGATATCAGCCTATGAACATGGAGCCAATAAGAGCGCGCTCACTCATATCAAGGGGTTGTCTAAATAAATGGTAAAGAAATCCACTTCATTTAACTGGAAGAAAAAAATCGTTTGTTGTCGAGTAAACCGCGGCCAGTTTTCGACAGGCGAGTTGCCAGGCCACCAAATGTGTTCTCACCTCGCCACAGAGTGTCAACTTTCGGAGTGCTCAGGAATTTCTCCGAGTTCCGACGATAATGCCGAAAAAATGACAGGTTCAAACGAGTAACATCCTTATTATAGTAAGTTTTCTCAACATCAAAAGAGGATAATTTAGTTTTGCGTCCCTGGAATGAACAAGATCAACAGGAATATAGAAATGCACTCCCGAAAAGGTTTAATTTGACACAAAAATTAGAATAATCTTCTACATTATAACAGAGCTCAGGGTTCAAAATAGCAGCCGGCTGCTGGCGACAGCCGGTACCTTAGCCACTCTTGCCGGCGATTTTTCACCCAAAAAATAGAAAAAAATGGCATCCCATCCCTTGATCGGCAAAATCAACGTCCCTAAAACGTCATATTTAAACGTTTCATATCAGAAAGTAATGCAGCCATGAAACACACACACATACCAAGTGAAATGGCTGGCATTTTTTAAAACGTTTTTTAAAGGCTATTAAAAAAGCTTTCTAAATTAGCAACAACAAATTACAGAATGTTAACAATTATTATCTCGAATCTTGTAAATCAGGCACTCTTTTTGTTCCGGCGTGGTTTTAAACGTGATCAACAACGCGACTTTTAAAAAATAAAATAAAATAAATATCCTTTATTTACCCTCGGCAAGTGTTTATAGCAAATTGCTAGTGGGGCCGAGCATTTAACAAACAAACGAAACAGGGAAGTAGGCCAAACACTGGGTAGCAGTGCCTCTACAATTCAGTTCTCTTTTAGGAACCGGGCAAATTTTCATTCACGATTTCTTTGTTACCAATGCGTTTCGATCCTGTTCCACTTAGCACCTTGTCGCGTTTTTCGTGTGCTTTCGCCTTCTGGTCCAATTTAATTTACTGGAGACAAAAGGAAATGTACCGTCGTGCCGAAAAGCGGTGTCACTGTTGCGGCATTTACCCTTTTCAAAGGCCTGATCTAATTTGTGAAACGCGAGCAAGCGACCCTGCCAGTCGGCCGTCGACGAGATTTCCATGCTCAAGACAAAAATCGAGCAGTCAGAAACATCGATAGTTAAACTTCAGGCCCACACAGAAAAGGGCACTTGCCCAAGAGACTTGCATTATGTCGCAGAAGCAAACATCACTCCTGACGAGGAGTTTAAGACAGAAATACACTCTAAAAGAGAGAGGCCGAGCGAAAATTCATAGGCGCACTAGACTGCGAGTAGTCTCTAATTTTGGCGATCGCTAGTGGGGCGGGCGAAATACACGCGCGCGCGCGAAAGTTCGAGGAGAACGCGACAATGATAAGAGAGACACTGATCGGGTTTATCGAGGTTTAGCAGTCGGCACTTCAATAAAGAGAGACAATGCGGAAAAAATTCTGCCTTTCGCAATATCGTTCGTAAGAACATCCATATGAGCCAATGGCTTTTAATTAAAAATCAACCATTGCTAAGAGAAACATACCAACACATAAGCACGAGCATATGAGCAACGTTTGGCCTGTCAACACTTCATTCCATACTTGGGATAGGTGCTTGTTCATTCTTGTTGACAGCCGGCTAAAAATCAGCCTTAAGAAAAAAAGCTGTCAAATTCATGCTGAAAGCTCTGATTTTATTTTGAACCCTGGAGCTTGTACCACAGCAAAGTAGTGCAAATTAGCTTTCATCTGATTTTAATGGGAATACTTTAGGATTTCATTCACAGAACCAAAGGTAAAGCCACCTTGAACGTAACAAACTGCACAACAAGAAAGTACACCTCACGATAATTCATCACGGAGTAACTCAAGAGCAAAATAAGAAAAAATATTGGAAAGTACTGCTCAGTAACGTTTATTTGAATGGACTCATTGAGGGTTTAATTCATCCGCAGACTCAGAAAGTAGAATCACCTTCATTCTACAGGATAATAAACTGTACCTCAGGAAAGTACTGCTCAGTAGCTTTCATTTGAATGGTCACCGTTAATTTGGGATTTCATCAACAGACTCTAATGTTATTAAAACCGAAGCTGACTGCTCAGTATGTTTCATTTGAATGGGCACACTTAAGGGGGGCGGGGGGCACAATAGATGCACGGGTAGGGAGATGTGGCCGGGGAGTTGAAACCCTGACAGTTGTTTGAGACCTCACGTCCCAGTTAAGGCTAGATAAGGGAATACTAATCTCAGTAGACGTTTCTCACTTCGACCTTTGCTTACATAGTTGAGTTGCTGGGATGAAGTCGGTGATTCGATCGCGTCCAACGAAGAAACTAACGCGCGAAAGATTAGTATTCTAAGAGACTCTTGGAGCTGAGCGAATGTTATGGCCACATATAGCATTTCTTCTTCGAAATTTTTGTTTTCCTAGTATCATCTCTCCGTTCTTCTTTCTTGGATAAACAAAGTACTGAACCTAATTATCACGCAACATCTAACAAGAAAGGTATATTTATTAATTACATACAGCTCAAGACCTCATCAACCTCAGATAGCTGTCACAAAATAAAGCATACACTGTATTGCAAATATTGCAAGGAAATAAATTTACGTATGTCACATAATATGTATCACAATCTTGTAACTGGTTATACAAACCCAAAGCTAAATTCATTTACAGTCACTTAAAAAGCTAAATTTCATTTACAGTCTATGTTCCAAGCACAGGCCGAGTTCACAGGTAATTATTACTAATACAATAAGTAAAATAATAAATTTCATATCAACCAAAGTTTTGAACAACCGAAACTGGGATATCGAAATTCAAATACTGATATTTACAATCGCTTATTAAATATTTCAGCTACCAATATTTATTGTTTAGCCAATATTTATTGTTTAGCTACCTATCATGTTTAGCTACCTATCAAATATTTGCTTATAGTCACGGTAGTATAATGAATATAAGGAGTTAACAGTGCGGTTTACAACAGTCTTGTTTCAATTCATCCAAAACACTTTTTTTTGGAACTGTCTATTGCATGCAAAATGGGGAATACAAATTGATATCATAAATCTCTGGTAAACACTAAGATTGGAAAAGACTTTTTCTTGACTGGCTCAGTTAATCGTTTTCTTACAAACTGCATGGATTTCTGAATCAATGACAAGATAGAGTCAAGATGTTCAGGTGAAAAGATATCAAATCAACTCAAGTATCTGGATTCGGTGGTTACTATAGTCAGACACAATAATTCTTCCATCACCAAGATTTGCTGTAGAGACTGGGTACTTAAACTCTCCTGTTTCGCTGCCTTCTGTTCCAAACATTGTCACGACCTTCCGGAACACCTGTAGTCTGTGATTCCCTGCATGCATCACACACGACCAGGTGTCCTGACTTGGTGACCGACAAGTAACGAGGTTTATTAAATTCACCCTCCCTGTTCCCCTTCTTCCCAAATTTAAACTTAAAATTTCCCTGCAGGTCAAACACTTTAATACAGTGTTCGCCATAGTCTGAGACTATAAGATATTGCTCGGTCTGGATACAGTGAAAGGGACTGACCAAAGAACCCTCTCCACCAAATTTACGTAAAAACTTCCCACTGGGGGAAAATATCTTAATTAATTTGTTGTCTCTATCAGCTACAATAATATCACCGTTACGGGTAACAGATAAACCTTCAGGATTCTTAAGCTGGTGATCAAGACTTCCCTCCCCACCGAACTTGCTAAGAAACTTACCATTCCCGCTAAACACTTGCACCCTGTGGTTAAAAAAGTCTGCCACTATAATATTTCCATTTTTATCAAAAGCTATCCCTCTAGGCCAGTTAAATTCACCCTGATTACCACCATATCTACCAAACGATCTTAAGTGAGTACCGTCACTACTAAACATGGATACCCTGTTGTTACCACACTCAGCTACGGCGATTTGATTTTGGTTATTCACTGCCACTCCACAAGGCCGCCAAAGCATTCCAACAGACTCACCGAGTTGTCCAAAAGATAGTACAGGTCTGAACCGCCTGGTTTCGACCTGAACCTCAAAAGGACTGCCACGAACATGTTTTTGTTTAAACCCAGAGACTGGTTTACTTTTTACTTTTTCTGCCGAACTTAATTGCTGCGCTTTAGTATCGCTAAAATCAGTTGATATACTTCCGATTACCTCAGAATTTAACATGTTAAAAAGTTTCTTACTTTCAGTGAAACTAAATCGAGGGATGCGTTCGACATCACGGGGACATTGTGTTTCTTGTTCTTCAAGAATTGTGTCAAACGTTTCGTTGAATCCAAGGATTTCATAGCTGGAGCTTCGTCTCAACACATTTTCAGTCTTCTCGATTGCTGATTCGATCATTTTCACTTGATTTTCAACTTCACCCTTCTTTAACGCGAGACAGTCGAGTGTTTCTTTCGCTTGATTATCAACTGTGTTGAAAATATCCTGCTTCCTCGCTTCAATGATTGTAATCAACTGGTCTGCAGTCGCCTGCGCTTGGCTTTTTACGTCAGCTATCTGCATCTGAACTTTAATACTGTTTTGATCGAGTTTACAGAGTTCATTTCTCTTTTCCTGTGTTTTCTCCTTTAGCGATTTAATCACAGCGTCAATGCGGTGCTTGCGTTCGGTTGCTCCATCTTCTAGAAGGATCTTGGCGTGACCTTCGTGATCCGTCAAAGCACAAGCGCTGCAAATAGCAACTTCACACACCTTGCAAAAGAACTTCAATTCTTCTTTTTCGTGGCCTTTCTTCTGGCAAAACGCTGGTCGCTTTAACACTTCTTCAATGTCGTGATCTTGAAAGTCTTTTAGTGCCAGCGTACGATGTACTTTATTTACTCGTATTATGTTATGTCCCGTGATACAGCCTTCACACCAGAAAGCACAACACTGAAAACAGTAGAAACAGTTCGCGCTTCTTTTGTCGCAGTTTCCACATTTAGCGCCATTTGTGTTGCACTCTTTTATAGCAAGGACATCCAGTAAGCTGTTGATCTTGAAGTTGGTGGGAAACTCGCTAAGATTTCCACTTCCTGGGATCCTAAAATTCTTGCGACACTCTGGACATGATATAACGTTAACATTATTTCCTGAACTCGTTCGTTTTCGTTGAAGCCTGTTCAAACAATGAAGACAAAAACTGTGCAAGCACGGCAACTGCTTTGGCTCACTGAAGGTGCACATACACACAGAACACGATACGTGTTCATGAAGATTATCTAGCAAGGTCTTTATATCCATGATGAAGGGCGGGAAGCAACTATGGAGATCGAAGGTTTCCAACTGAAATTTTGTCTTGTGACCGAATTTTTATTTTATTAAGCCGATTACATTAACCAATCATAAAGCGTATTATGACATGTTTTGACATTTCAGGCTTCTAAAATTGATTGCAAAAATATGCTGGATTTCTAGGAATTGTGGCCGATATGCTCAAGAAAACATGACCTATGGAAATTTATCAAGAGCTGTTCAGTTCAGATTGCTTGGGAAAGTGTTTCGGATATGTTTGGCGTCGGTAAGACTTGCATCCGAAATGTAATGTGTAAAAAGACCATTTTAAACTTTTAAATGTGGCTTCTTAGTTGTCAGTGCGGTTTTAATGAGTCCTTGAACAGAATCAGTTGTGTTTTGTTCTAGAGAAATTCACTGAAGCATGAATGACTTATTCTGGTTACGTGAAGCACAAACCGCAGGTTGAGGGTGAAACAATTCAGAAATTCCGAGACTTTTTTTGTTATTTTCCCCCAGGGCTATATGAAAGTGAATGTTTTTGGTTCGTTATTAGAATATATTAATATACAGTTTAAAATGGTCCTTTGAAAATACACTAAGTACAAGCAAACTGAAATTGCTATCACATCTTCTGAAATGTTGTCTTAAGTAATCATCAGAAGAAAACTGAATTCCATGTTTCCTAATATAAGCAACTCAACGACTCGTGAATGATCTTATTTATGTTAAAAGGTGACATCCACACGGGCGGCAAACGGCGCACATGTCTGGCGCTAAACTTTGATTTGTGAAGGATAAAGCAATTAATAGGAGTATTGCTACTCCTCTGTGAATACAGAAAAAACGCTCTTAAGAGTAATTTCATAGTTCGGACTGTCCGTCCTGAGAAGCTATAGCTAATAAAGCATCAGGACAGACAGTCCGTTAAGATCGTTTTTTCTTAATCTCGGTTCCATATCCCTATTGTTAACAATATAAACAGTTTTCAAACACTGTAACGGGGCTACTTTTGAAAATGTATGTTGCTTAGCATACGAAACGTTAAGTTTATTATCAAAATGTGTTTGTGTGCCATGTTTATCACCGCTGTTTGTGTTTTATTCTTCATCAAGTAAGAACATAACTTCTTGAAGCACACGTGAAAGCTAAATTCAATTTAACAATGAACGGTTGAAAACAACATTTTGTTAAATGTTAAAATGTTTAATAATTTTAACTCTTTCAAATGCAAAACCTGGGGGGGGGGCCCTCAGGTATATTAGTGACAGGGAGGAGTGAATGGGACATAAATTTTCAACCCAAACAAAGTCCCATCAGGGTAAAACTGGACCCAAAAAGTCCAACAGCCAGAGCAGCTGTTAAAACAATACACCATTTGAGTGGATTCAAACCCATTCTACGCTACTTCTCTAAATTTACACCACCGAGACGTTATTAGCTTCTCAAACTATCCTGTTTATTAACGTGCATGTCGCAAGATTTTGTTCTTGTAGAAACACTGGTCATTTGTAATAATAATTTACCAAATATTCTCTTTAACATAGATTCTGATTTATATGCTAAAGCTAAACAGCAAAACAGTGCTTTATTTTAAATTCTACCCGTTTTATTAGGCTGAAAAAGTCAACGGCTCCCTTAGCTTCTTGAAGTGGGCGTAACAAAGAAAATTTTTCTCCAGCTGGAACTAAATGACCTAAAGCTTAGGACGAAAGAGGCAAACTAGAGGGGTCTAGAGCCACGGAAGATACGCCCAGAAAACAGCGCAGTCCCTATGTGAGTAAACCAGCCATACCAAGCAGGAGAGCGAATAGAGGGTGGGAGGGGTGAGTCCGGAGAATTGTCGTTCAGTTTCTTTGTTGAGTATTGATCATAACTTACAATTACATTTCACAGAGACTGTGTGTAAAACAGTTCGCAGATTTTTTCTTTGTCCCACGCTCGTGACATACTGAATATTCCATCTTTCTCATTTCTTTCCGAGCTTAAAATTTACCATCTTTCTTTCTTTATTGATCTTTCATGCATATCATGATATCTTGCCGTTGTACCCAGGCGTTCCGGCTTCTCGCTCACGTCTTGGCGCGAAATTTTGTGACGTCACCGAATGGTATACCGCGGCAGCCTCATTTGGCGACGTCAGGTCTCACGACATTTCCCACCAAGTCGAGCCGAGTGAGTAGGAGGAGAACGCCTAGATACTAGGCTGCATTTTCTCATAATAATTCATCAAATATTCGCTTTAACTTAAATTGAAACCTCTTTTCGAAAGCTAAACAGCAAAACCTAAACGTTTTACCAATCTGAAAACGTAAGAAAATGTCTGCCATCTTGAAGACGACGTGAAAAAGAAAATGCTGAAAGTAAATTATGTAAAGCTATTAAAGGACTAAAGAGGCAACCTGGGCCACAGTGAAAGAAGATGTGCCCACAGAAACGGGTTATTAACACAGGAGCTTACAAATTTTGGACAATCCTGTGCACCTCAGGGTAGCATACAGTAACAGACTGATGCATGCAAGAGCCCTGATCAAGGCTCTAACACGTAAGGATTTTTTCGTACCAGGGTTGACCCACCACCCCCTTCCCCCCAAGGAAAGGAGGCCAACCCTTCGTAATAAGCAGCAGTGACCTTGGTTCCTTGTTATGTTACAGATTTCCTTTACTCAGAACAAACTCTGCAAACTTACCCGGGACTTTTCCAAGTACAGGATCATTATACTTGGATCCCCCCCCCCCCACAACAAACACACACACCAAACGAGCTTCATTCCATAGCTTCAGAGTGAAACCTGCGCTAGTTTTGCCACACCCGGCACGCAGACGTCCGTCTAAAATCGCCTGTCGTGTAAGAAAACCGACGCGCGCATACCTCAATCCCTTCCGCACACGTGCTCTTTTCACTCGACTATCGATCCATGAGCGGAAAGATTGACGCGTACCCTCGTTTTGTTACCATCCAACTGCAGATTAACACGATACGGAAAGGTTTTGGTCAAGTACCGGGTATCTATCATATTGATAACATTGGCTAATCTCAGAAGACGTATCGCAAGTCGACCTTTCCTTATATAGTTGAGTTGCGGGAATAAGTGGAGGGGAACAAGTGGAAGTGTATGGGAGGCGGGAGAAAAGGGGGCGAGAAGCTGGATTCCTGAGGTGGCTGGAAGCGGAAGAGAAAGGGAGAAATTACGTGACATTGCGCAATGTTTCGCAATCGAAATAATGCAAAGAGGCGGGAGACAACAAATACAGGGCGGGAACCGGGATTAAGAGGTACGGGAAGCGGGAGCTTTGAACCACCCCCTCCCCCCCCCGGATAAAATCGCGCAGGGAATTTGCCTGCGATTAGATCGCGTCCAACGAGGAAACTAGCCCGTGAAAGATTAGTATTGGGAGAGACTCTTGGAGCTGAGCGAAATTCAGGGCCACATGCAGCATTTCTTCTTCTCGGATTCTTCGAAATTTTTGTTTTGCTACCATCTCTCCGTTCTTCTTTCTTGTAATATAAACAAAGTAATGAACCTAATTATCAACAAAACTAGAATTTCACGCAACGTCTACCCAAAAAGATTAATTTATTTTACATACACCTCGAGACCTCATCAAACTGAGATAGCTGTCACAAAATCGTGCATATTGCAAGTATTGCAAGGAAGTTAAAATTTACTTATGTCGCATAATATGTATCACAATCTTGTAATTGGTTTTATAAACCCAACGCTCAATTTATTTACGGCAGTCAATGTTGCAAGCACGGGCAGTTCATCACAATAAATTAAAGTTTTCAACAACTGAAACTGGGATATTGAAATATATTTACAATCGCTTGTTTCAGCTACCAGTAATTTATTGTTTAGCTACCTATCATGTTTGGAAGTTGCCATATTTTCGAATAAGGAGTTAACAGTGCAGTTTTCAACAGTCTTGTTTTTATTCATCCCAATAATTCATCCCAAAACACTTTTTTTCGGAACTGTCTGTTGCATGCAAAATCGAGAATATAAATTGATATCATGAATCTCTGGTAATTCACCGGTCAATTCGAAAGTTCAACATTCCCCCCCCCGGGCAACCCCCCGGGCATTTGACCTTTTCAAGATTGGCTTGTTCAAATTCCCTCCCCTCGGGGCCAAAATGCCGTTCAAATGCCCCACCAACTAGTACTGAACTACCTCTCCTGAAAGACAAATTTCGTCTTCAATCAAACACTTTACACGCTTTTCAGAGAGAGATATGCCGTAATGACACCTTCAAACTTCTTTTAAAGATCCTTTTGAAAGAGTTATTCACTAACAAAGGCAAAATTTTATCTTCTAAATCCGTCAAACCCTGCAAAAACCGTAAAAACTCACGGGCGTTTTACGTTAGAAAAAGAGATAAATCCGGTTCAAATTCTCCACCCTTCCAACGCAACGTTCAAATTCCCCCCTCCCTGGGCACGATGCACTGTCAAATGCCCGGGGTATGCCCGGGGGGGATGTTGAAATTTCGAATTGATCGGGGCATAAACACTAAGATTGGAAAGGACTTTTTCTTGACTGCCTCAGTTGATCGTTTTCTTACAAATTGCATGATTTCTGAATCAACAACAAGATTTTCAGGTGAAAAGATATTACATCAACTCAAGTATCTGGATTCGGTTGTTATTAACGTCAGACACAACAATCCTTCCATCACTAAGATTTGCTGTAGAGAGTGGGCCCTTAAACTCTTCTGTCTCGCTGCCTTTTGTTCCAAACATTGTCACGAACTTCCCGCTCTGTTCGAACACCTGTAGTCTGTGATTCCCTGCATCACACACGACCAGGTGTCCTGACTTGCTAACCGACAAGTAACGAGGTTCATTAAACTCACCCTCCTTGTTCCCTTTCTTCCCAAATTTAAACTTAAAATTTCCCTGCAAGTCAAACACTTTGATACAGTGTTCACCAAAGTCTGAGACTATAAGATATTGCTCCGTCTGGATACAGTGATAGGGTCTGACCAAAGAACCCTCTCCACCAAATTTACGTAAAAACTTCCCACTGAGGGAAAATATCTTAATTAATTTGTTGTCTTTGTCAGCTACAATAATATCACCGTTACTGGCAACAGATAAACCTTCAGGATACATAACCTTGTGATCAAGACTTCCCTCCCCACTGAACTTGCTAAGAAACTTACCATTCCCGCTAAACACTTGCACCCTGTTGTTAATGCAGTCTGCCACTATAATATTCCCATCGTTATCAAAAGCTATCCCTCCAGGCCCCATAAATTCACCCTGATTACCACCATATCTACCAAACGATCTTAAGTGAGTACCGTCACTACTGAACACTGAGACCCTGTGGTTACCTTGCTCAGTTACGGCAATTTGATTTTGGTTATTCACTGCCACCCCATAAGGCCAGAAAAGCATTCCAACAGACTGACCGCGTTGTCCAAAAGATAGCACAGGTCTGAACCGCCTGGTTTCAACCTGAACCTCAAAAGGACTGCCATGAACATGTTTTTGTTTTAACCCAGGGACTTGTTTACTTTTTTCTTTTTCTGCCGAACTTAATTGCTGCGCTTTAGTATTGCTATAACGAGTTGATACATTCCCGATTCCCTCAGAATTTAACATGTTAAAAAGTTTCTTACTTTCAGTGAAACTAAATCGGGGGATGCGTTCGAGATCACGGGGACACTGTGTTCCTTGTTCTTGAAGAACTGTGTCAAACGTTTCGTTGAATCCAAGGATTTCAGCACTGGAGCTTCGTCTCAAAATAGTTTCAGTCTCCTCGATTGCTGATTCGATCATTTTCACTTGATTTTCAACTTCACCTTTCTTTAACGCGAGACGGTCGAGTGTTTCTTTCGCTTGATTGTCAACTGCGTTGAAAATATCCTGCTTCCTCGCTTCAATGATTGCAATCAACTGGTCTGCAGTCGCCTGCGCTTGGCTTTTTACGTCAGCTACTTGCACCTGAACTTCAATACTGTTTTGATCGAGTTTACTGAGTTCATTTCGCTTTTCCTGTGTTTTCTCCTTTAGCGATTTAATCACAGCGTCAATGCGTTGCTTCCGTTCGTTTGCGCCATCTTCTAGAAGCATCTTGGCGTGACCTTCGTGATTAGTCAAAGCACAAGCGCTGCAAATGGCAACTTCACACACCTTGCAAAAGAACTTCAATTCTTCTTTTTCGTGGCCTTTCTTCTGGCAAAACGCTGGTCGCCTTAACACTTCTTCAATGTCTTGATCTCGAAAGTCTTTTAGCGCCAGCGTACGATGTTCTTTATTTGCTCGGATTATGTCATGTCCCATGATACAGTCTTCACACCAGAAAGCACAACACTGAAAACAGTAGAAACAGTTCGCCCTTCTTTTGTCGCAGTTTCCACATTTCGCGCCAGTTGTGTTGCACTCTTTTATAGCAAGGACATCCAGTAAGCTGTTGATCTTGAAGTTGGTGGGAAATTCGCTAGGATTTCCACTTCCTGGGATCCTAAAATTCTTGCGACACTCTGGACATACGATCTCGCCGTTTATTGGACTCGTTCGTTGAAGCCCTTTCAAACAGTGAAGGCAAAAACTGTGCAAGCAGGGCAATTGCTTTGGCTCAGTGAAGGTGCACATACACACAGAACACGATACGTGTTCATGAAGATTATCTAGCAAGGTCTTTATATCCATGATGAAGGGCGGAAAGCAACGATGGAGATCGCAGGTTTGTAACTCAAACTGCTGCTGCTGCTAAGAGAACAATCAGAGAACAATGAAGTTTTGTCTTGTGACGGCATTTTTGTCTTATTAACCCGATTACATTAACCAATCATAAAGCGTATTATGCCAGGTTTTGACATTGCATGCTTCTAAAAATAATTGCAAAAACATCCTGGATTTCTAGGAATTGTAGCCTGTTCCAGGCGTTCAGATAGTGGAACACGAAGGAAAAATAAAGCGAGCGGGAGCGCGGGAAAAAAAACGAGGGGAGACTGGGGAAGAGGGGAATTGTGGCCGATGTGCTCAAGAAAGCATGACCTATGGAAATTTGTCAAGATAGGATTGCTTGGGAAAATGTTTTGGACTTGAGGCTTGTAACCGAAACGTAATTTGCAGATTGAAGGACTAAATTTTTGATTTGCCGTGAAACGTTGTGAAGAAAGAGCTAAAATAGTGACGGTATTAGACTCTCGTCTGTGAGTTGTTCTTGGATAAAATCTACGTAGATGTTTTCTAAGGAATTTACTAAGCATTAGTTATTGCCCGGAGTTATAATAGATTCTACTTGATTATGTCAAACACAAATCGCAGATTGTGGGTGAAACAATTCATAACATTCCAGACATTTTTAAATTTTCCCCTGTATTAAAGGCTGTATAAAAGTGATTGTTTTGGTTGTAGTTAAAACCCTTCTATCTATAGTTAAAGGTCCTTTGTTCTTTCCTTATATATCCTGCTAGCAAAGGTTTTTCATCTTTTAGTCCTTTGTGTTTCGTAGTTTATTCGAGGTTTTCCAGGCTGTCTTCCGCGCTGAACGTTGTGAAAGAAACGTTCAGCGCGAAAAACATTCGTGAGTAGACTACGAAACACAAAGGACAAAAGAAAAAAAAAAGATTTTTGCTAGCATGGTATTCCTTATACAACGTATTTGCAAATTCACTGTACACGCAGAACTGTTAGTGCGTGGTACACTGGCACGTCTTGTCAAGTAACCTTTGGACCTTTCTTTAGTGCAGTATAGAGTTCCTTGTTTTCTGAGCAATTAACAAAGTGCGGATTTTCTTACAAGGTTAATCCAGTGGGGGGGGGGGGGACAGGGGGGCGGGAGACCGGGAGAAAAGGGGGCGGCAGGTGTACGGGAGGCGGGAGAAGAGGGGGCGGGAAGCGGGAGAAAAAGGGAAAATTACGCAATATTGCGCAAAATTTCGCAATCGAAAAAAATGCAAAGAGGTGGGAGCCAACAAATACAGGGCGGGAACCGGGATTAAAGGGTACGGGAAGCAGGAGGTTTAAACCCCCCTATCCCCCCCCCCCCAATCCACGCTTGTAACAGAAAAGAACGAGGGCAACATTTCCACACCTGGACGATCAAGCTTGCTCAATAAGATTTTTATTATTTCGCTAACGAAGAAAGCGTCATTTCAGCGATCGATTCAACAGGTTCTCTTCTGCAAGCGGTTCCTTAGATATCTGGGTCACACAACACTATTCTCCTCTCCACTGATACAACTGACGACCCACATACTGAATGTAACGTCAAATCCAACCCCCTAAAAACGGGTTCATTGGCGTTTGAGTGACGACGAGAAAGAATGCAGTCCATTGGTACAAGCGATTATTATGACAGAAATCATGGGATTTTTAAGTGGTTACGCAAATCTCAAAATATAACGAATTCCTTAACTCACTTTTAAAACATAACTCCTAGTAATTAATCCGGGCTCCTAATTCACTTTAAAAACTGCCTGTGACGTGAAAAACAAATCAACCATATTTGAAAAGCTCTTAAAAATGAGGACTGATGGTGATTATTTCCTATTAGAAAACGTGTGAAGTACAAACAAACGAAAATATAAATCGGAAAAATAAACACCGTTGAGAAAACATTTCGTTTAATAATTAAAACTCTCTAAAATACGAAACATTTCAGAAGCTTCCTTCAGTGCTGCTGCATGATTTTATACCACAAACTTTATCACATTTGTCATTAACTAAATAGAATTATTAAACTAAATAAATATATAAATTACAATGATGGGACAACACAAGTTAAGAAGGCAGTTAATGGTGACAAGCTTCCCCTTCTATAAGACTTAAAGACTCCTCAAGAAGCCGTGAAACTAAAGAGTGCGAAAGGGGCTGCACATGGACACAGAAATGCTTCAAGATGCTATTTGTAAAATAATAATTATACTAATTTTGTAATATATTTTTAATAGATCATAATTTGACAAAATAATTTTTAACAGATATGTACAGCTTTATTTTTAAACTTGATACCCAGGTGTAAATAAGAAACTTCATTTGTTAACAATTTAAAACTGCCCATAAAATAATAACAATAAAACTTACGCAGTTGTGTTCTTGTAACATCAGCAGCTGAAGGTCGGTGATGAGCAAACACTATACACTGAGAATCCTTGAGGCTTTGTCCTTGGACAAACTGAGTGAACCTTAATAAAGAAATAATAAATATATAAATATAAAGAAATCTCTCTAACAGACAATGCTAGCAAGCAAACAACTCTAATCCTTTACCTCTGGGAGTACTTATGTGATTATTTTCATTAAAATACTCAAAAATTTGAACAATGTTAACTTGCAGCACCACACAAAAGTACTGCTTAACCCTTTATATGCCATGATATGAAAATGCATTTTCTCCTTACTACTCTCCATATTACATTTCTTATGGAACTAGTAAGGAGAATTTGTCTAAGTATCAAGACATCTTATGCTTGCTGATCACTTTCTTTATTCTCATCACTTGAATGTTTGAACAAGTAGTGATGATGTAAAGAGAAATTTCATTCTTGCCACTGTTAACAGCATCCAGCAGCATGAGGAAGTACTACTCAGTACTATTTTTATAAAAATTTAAACTTGAGAATTTCATCTACAGACTCAAAAGTTAGAACCAACTTGTACTAAAATTTTCACTGTTTTTCCGGGATCTTTTCCGAGGTTAAGAATATTTAAAATCGACGTTTCGATCAGTTTCACTGATCTTCTTCAGGCTGTTGTTAAAAATGACAATATGGCGGATTGTTTCTCATGTTCAGCTTGGTAACCGCACCAATAAATCGTGACTATTACACGACGTATGTGAAAAAAAAAAAGGGCAGGAAAATGTAACAAGGCCTGGTTTATTTCCTGGTTTATGGAGCAAAGACATCAACAGACAGACAAGAAAGAACAGGAAGAACAGGAAAGTCGTGGAGCCGTGACCATACCATATTTAAAAGGGTTGTCTGAGCGGTTCAGGAGAACTGCTAACCGACACTCTTTTCGAGTTGCTTTCAAGCCTGGAAGAAAGATCAAAGAGATTAAACGTACATGTCAAGAGCCGCTTGGTGAAAGGCAGAAATGTGTTGTATATAAGATTCCGTGTACCTGCCAGAATTCAGTGTATGTAGGAGAGACATGGCGCCTGTTCCAAACACGAAAGAAAGAACACATGGGCAAAGTCAGATTAACAAATGAAGACCTTCAAAAAGGAAACACTCTATCGGCCGAAAGACGAATGGGCAAAGAAGATGGAGGCCTAGCACGACACACTATTGAGTGCCAAAGAAGTATTGATTGGACAAACGCAAAAATCGTAGCGACAGAGAGAGGGTTGAGACAAAGGAAGGTTCTCGAAGGAATTGAATCACTGCGACAGAAGCACCGCGGAATGAAAGTGCTTAACAGTTTTGACCATGTTGAAACGTGGAAATCAATCCTGAACTCCTTCTTCGATCGTGAGGGAGACTGTACTAATAGTCAGTGAAGTATCACAAATGTAAAATTACTTGACAGGCCTTGTTACATTTTCCCGCCCTTTTTTTTTTCACATACGTCGTGTAATAGTCACGATTTATTGGTGCGGTTACCAAGCTGAACATGAGAAACAATCCGCCATATTGTCATTTTTAACAACAGCCTGAAGAAGATCAGTGAAACTGATCGAAACGTCGATTTTAAATATTCTTAACCTCGGAAAAGATCCCGGAAAAACAGTGAAAATTTTAATTTCTTAAGATGAGAGGTGAAAGTTTCAGAAATAGGACAACTTGTACTACTCCTAAAGATTTACTGATATCATAATTATACAAATATCCCGCTGTAAAGTAACTGCAGATTTGCGGATACTTTAAAAAAACTTCTCCCAGCTCACAAAATCAGCAGAAAGATAAGTCAAGTTAAAAGTTAAGGCTTCATACTACTAAGATTTATGGTAGATTAAAGCAATGTTCAAATTAACCCAGTGTAAGAAACACTTTCATGGAGTTGAGAATATTTGGTTTTATAGGCTGACATATGAGCATGCAAGCAAAATATGTAAGACAGGATGTGATCATGATTCATATGACAAATATTCTGCAAGTGCAATATGAAACAGATGGTTCTGTACAGACTAGGTTTTCTCATTTACCCAAGGGTGACCAAGCCACCTCTGCTTGCAGGGTATCACACTTTATGATATCATCCAGAGATTTAAAATTCAAACTGTCTATTAGTAATGGCTTTCATTTCAGTGAGTAGTTATACTAACGGAGTCAGTGAGGGAACTGAACTTCAAGGATGTCAAGCACTCAAACTGGAACAACGGATGTACAACCATCTCGCAAATAGTTGGCAGTTGGCCTACATGGATTACCTGATTGTTCTGACTAGTGACCTTGTACATGTACATGTTAGTCTTAAAGAACACATTTACAGCGCTGTTCACACTAAAAGATCACTGCCCGCAATGACAGTTGGTCGCATTTAGCATTCCTTGAGGCTTTCGATAACAAGAATTTTAAGCCAAGTATTAATGAAGGACTAAAAGCCTGTAGAGAATTTAGACCTTTTCTCTCAATAATAATTATACTTAGAGAAAATACAATACAATTGTATTTTCAATCACCGTTAAATTTGCCTAATGTTGGTATATAAGCTGCCTACTTATGACATTTTCCTCACATGACTATGACTATGGAATAGAGCTGAAATAATGTATATTATTAAATAACAATGATTATCTTGTAATATTAAACCAAGACTTGGTTTTACAAAGATGTTCACAATTCTCCAACTCGCCTTTTTCATGCAGACATAATGTACAGTGTGAATTAAAATATCCATGATCATACCATGTCTCTAGTTCCTTATCATGGTTCGCTTGATCTGGGTTGTACACAATAACTACTCCATTAGTTTCCTTTTGGAAGGCTGGCCAGCAGGTGGAAAACCTGCAGAAAGAAATTAAAAAAACTCACAGGTTAAAAAGAGGAAGATCATATCCTCAGCAGTTCAGTAAAAATAGCAAAATACAGCACAACATCAGTAAAACAGGAACTAAATTTTCTCTGATTTCGTTTATAGTTGATAAAATTCAAAACAAGGCAGGAAAATTGGGTGCTCAGTAGAGTGTAGATTACAGTACAGTAGAGCGTACATTGCCTCACGTTCTTTTAGTTGGAATGAACAAAATAAATTGAGTTGAAGTGCAACATTAGTGGTTCATGTAGGCTTTTTTTAAATCGCTATAACTAATTTTCAATGAGAATCGGTAACATAAAGGTTCAGTATTTTAATACCCTGGGGGAACATTTTTTCAGTTTGACCATACCCACCAGTGAGAAAATACGGTAATATTTTGGGTGCACACTGCTAGGATCATGTTCAGGCGACAAATTTCCTGTGTACTGCTTGGACCAGTAATGATGAGTAAATCTGTCTAAATGTATGCGCTAATGACGATAAAATTAATAATGATGACTCTTTACAAAATAACGTGAGTAAAACTGAAATATGCCACTTACACCTTGATGAAATTGTGTATCGTTTTTGTTATAATGCAAGCCCCTTAAAAGTAATGATAGCCATTTACACTAACTTATTAATGGGAGTGAACTCCCATGAACTCCCTGCACGCCATTTAAAGATGCCCTAAGTAACCACTTACTATAGGTACATTATTTTACAAAGAAACAAACAGGCTCACTAAGAAAATTTCAATATGAAATTAGAACACAATATATCACCAACTAAATTTTTGTTTAGCAATTTTACATCCCATTTCCACATTTAGAGGGGAAGGGGGTTAGGGAGAGTCAAGACTTGGATGTTAAAGTAGGTAATCTAGGACAAAACCAAAAAAAAATGTTAAAAGAAACACGTTTTACTCGACACGTTGATAACTGAACATTAAGAGAAAAACATATTACAATAGAAATCAGAACAAACTGGGTGCCACTGTGATCTACGTAGTTTGTCACTTACAAAAATGGTGCAGAAGTAATACCTGTTTGCTAGATTTTACAAAACCAACAAATGTGTTCTGTCTGAATATAATTATGATTATATGACAAAACAAAGCAACAGTTGTTAATTTAAAAAGTTCCAACAGAAGTTCAAACCTTCCCAATCATTAAAGCCATTCAGTGTCTTTTCTATTTGGAATTCATTCCAGTTACAATACATATGCACTGCCTTTCTCAAGGGTATAAATTTTGTCATAATCATCGGCTCTATAAAAACATCAGAGTGCGAAATTCCACATTGACGTTAAGGAGGAGGCGGGGAGGGGGTTTGACCTAAACATCCAGTGGACATATATTGCGGGGAACTTGTGATTATGTTAACAGTCCCTTACACAAATGGTGGACCAACCAGTTTCCTTACATAAATGGTTACATACAACTTGACTTTCTATAATTCCCCGAGGTTTATAAATTTGTCGCGTGGGGATCGCGCGAGGATTGCTAAGGGCAGTCAAATCTCGATCTGCCGATATATCTTTCGATGGTGTCCGCACAGTTGCCTAGCAACAAAACCTAATCGCGACCGCTGACAGTTGCGCACTCTCATGTTTCTTCGGCGTGTTTCTTCATTTCTTGCCTGCTTCGCTACGTACATTTACGTGCTGATATTTTTATTCATGGTCCGTGAACAAGTAATTAGACAGCAACCCCTGGTTTAACAAGTGGCTCAAAATCCATTCCGGGGTAGATTTACAACTGAAACTGAGCGTGAACGCCGACTTGAAATTCAGCGCGAGCAACGAAGGCAAAAGAGTCGACGACAAGAAAGCACCGGTAGGAGAACATCGTTTACCGGTAATAGCCTAGCAAGACTAAAGCCGTCAGCAGGACACAAACAGGAGACTGGAATATTACAGGCGAGAAATCTTGGAACATACACAACGTAGCTTAAATTTACCTTGATAGCACAGCGCTGCCACGAAACGAGATTCCCCAACAACGCCAGAATCGATACAAGGACTTCGAAATTATAACTCAGCCACACCAATTGAATAATGACAATGAACTCAGCGGCTACAAACTCTTCGAGAAAATGTATGCTGAAACCGATCAGGACCGGCGACACCGACTAGAAGTGCTTCGACAAAAGGATTTTGTTATAGAAGCAACGAGAGGCGACAAAAAATGCACGATCATCAAAATACTTTTGCTAGAAATTTACCTTTCCGACGGACGGTGACTGAACAGGTTGGCTCAAAATTATTTCCTCTCTCTACCATTATCTTTACTCTTGATGTACTAGTAATTATTATCAACATGTAATTACTTTTCCAAGTATGATCAAAATTACAGATTACACAAGAGAAATGAAATTATTTCACAAAATAGGTTTCAGTTCCCACAACAATTTGCATATTTGTGTATGAGCAGCAAAAAGATTTAAATTCTAAGTTTAGGACGTTCCCGAAAAATATTTGAAAGAAATAATTCATATTGAATCAGTAAGAATTTATAAAAGTTTATGTTTTCCGTTATGGATATTGACCCTATTAATAGTTTAAAAATAATATTCAGATGGATCAGAAAGGACAATTTCTGTTCACAATTTGGTTTGGAAATGCACTTACAAGTACTGCTCTGCCTACACTAGCAATTACCACTTTAAAATGTGTAGTGGGTATAGGTACATCCATGCATGTATTTGATGTGAAACAAAAATTACTGCTTAACATTAATTATTGACAATAATTTCATGCTACATACAGTGACCAGCATCACAGGTCTCCTCGCAGTGCACAAGCAAGCACCAAAATCAGGGGAATTGAGATCCTGATCACCTTCAGCATGATTTGTCTATGTGAAAGTTTACTTACTTCTGAAGGTTTCACATGCTATAATCTACATTCACCCTTTCCCTTAATTAGCTACTCTTGCTTTCCATACCAACTGACCTCCCTAAGTCCCAATGTAAACCTGCAAATTCTCCTTACTGGTCTTTATACATTTCTTGTAGTACTAGTGCAGAGAACTTCTTTCTACTGAAATTAACACTATTCATGTTTGGTGATCAATTCCTTAATTCTGATGACCTAATTAAAGCACTGCCATTGTAGGGAGATGCTGGTAACTGGGGATTCAAGGGTTCACTTATTATTTTATTGTGACAATTATCTAATCCAATTTTTCTAGTGTGTTGGGGGGAATGAATAAACATGCTACCTCATCAATATGAAACTCTGTGCTTTGCTTGCCATTATTCTGTATTATTCTTATTTCAATTTTTGGGTAAAAATGGATAATTTTTTTTAATACACCGCATCACTCTTCAGCAGTAGTAGACTCCTGCTGCAGTATCTCAACCATTCAAGGGAAATAATGAATTGTGTTAGCTATTGACACTTGTCAATACCCAGTAAATAGAACAAAAGCTGTACAACAGACATCTAAAGGAAATGGCTGGGTAAATGTTGGAGATAACAAGTTCCAAGTTGGAATTTGAACTGCATTTCTGATAAACCTATACTCTCACCCAACCAAAATAAACAGAAACACCACACATTGGCCCTGACAACAGGTCCACAGCAATACTATATACATCCTCTCTAGAGAGCAATTTACCTTATGTCAGAATGAAGAGAAGTGGGGGGGGTGGGGTGGGGGCTGAACGTATTTTCTTATACATGACAGAGGATTGGATGCTACATGGAAACGACTGGGAACCAGAATGTTGATCTTAACTCCCAATTGGGGACCATTGTGGCCACCCATCCACACCTCCAGTTAAACCGAAATTCTATCCTCTCCCGACCCCCATCAATCAATTTTGTGGTGCACCCGTGCCCGAGCTTCGCGAGGTTCTGCGAGTCACGTATTTCTAGTATGTAATATGTAGAAAGGTTTATATTTTCTCTTGATACTTACTTGTGGTTGCCACTGCAATCCCATAACTCTACCTCACAACTGGCTGTTTTACCAGGTGATATTTCAATCCCATTACATTCAAACTCTAGTATTCTGTCAGAAGAAAAAAAAAATGGGGGGGTTCTGCTATTTGCAAGGAAGATAAATTGACATCTCAGCTCCCCTAAGAACTAAGTTTAAAAGTGTGCAAATGACTTACTAGGTTAAATGTACTTAACTTTTCAAGGAAGCTCAAGCTTTATAAGCTTACATGAAACATGCAAACTGTTGGTTTCCACGTTCTTGTGTAAACATAAACTAGCTGGTTGCCATATTGAAGTGTTCGCATCTTAACATCATAATTTACCTCACACCTTGTGTAGGATGGTAGTCTCCTCCTGAAGTTTCAGTAGCATCAGAGAGAAAATTTGAAATTACGGTTTTACCGCTCTGTGAGGGAAAAAACACAACCAATTCATAATATTATTAGCGAAACATACATGTATCCATACAACCAACAATTTTTATTACAAGCTCACTTTAAACCTGTATTCTCTCCTTAAATAAGAACACAACATAACTCTAAAATGTTTCTTCACAACATAAGACAGATACATTTGTTGCTGAATGAAAACAAAATACCTCACAAGGTCCTAAAACAAGAATTTTTGCCTTGAACATCCCGAGATAAACAGTCTCTTTCTTTCCTCTTCGATCTGGAAAAGAAATAACGAGAAGGGATTGGGGCGAGAACAGTAGAACCACAGGTTACCCAAGCTCACTCTGAGAGGAGCGCATATATTTTTGCATATTTTATAAGTCGGCAAAATATGAGAGTTTGTATGGAAAATGCAACTAAGACGCTCTAAATACCATAAATGCGAAATAGTTCATAATATAACTGGTTCACCTTGTTTCTGTGTTGTATTGATTGCTATTTAACGGCGTTTTAGGGTGATTTGAAGCGTTTTGAGCGAGAATAAGCGTCTTTCTAATTTTTGCTCCCAATTAGTATTATAATATTATGCACTTTGCATAATATTATAATACTAATTGGGAGCAAAAATTAGAAAGACGCTTATTCTCGCTCAAAACGCTTCAAATCACCCTAAAAAGCCGTTAAATAACAATTAATACAACACAGAAACAAGGTGAACCAGTTATATTATGAACTATTTCGCATTTATGGTATTTAGAGCGTCTTAGTTGCATTTTCCATACAAACTCTTATATTTTGCCGACTTATAAAATATGCAAAAATTAACAGGTTATTATATGCGCTCCTCTCACAGTGAGCTTGGGTGACCTGTGGTAGAACGCCTGACAGAGCAATTGACAGATGGTGTAAGGAAAGGTCCAGAAGAAGGGAAGAAGAAGAAGAATCTTCTTCTAGCGCGGCTCTCCATAATCTTAAGTACGGGTGTTTTTTTTGTCACAGTCGCGTGGTACGTTTTTAGAACAAGGAATACACGTGCACATTATATCTTCTTTTAAGCACGGCAGCTTTTTTGAATTGATCAGTTTTCCGTGCTGCGTGGCCGGCAACGCAGAAGACGGTAGAAATGGTAGGGTACAGCAGTTAACCTATGGACAAGTCGTTTACCGTCTTTTAAAAAGTGAAAGAAAATGGTTTGTTGCAAAGACAAAAGCAAAGCAGTCATCATGGTCATTTCGTGGTTTACATGCAATAGCCAGATTATCTTTCAATTCACTTAGTAACGTAAGTTTTTACTGTAGGGACCAAAACATCGAGAGTCAATATCTGCTAGCCTTGAATTGAACAAATTTTTCTACGAGCTAGTGTTGCGTCATGTTTCAGGAAGTTTACTGTCTAATCCAAGCTAAGGATGACCTCTAAAATTCATTATTCATTTTCACATACTGAATGGCGTTAAAAAGGACCATATAGAATTGAAGTAATCAGTAGTCTTCGCACGTTTTGTTTTAATTTTCTTAACATACCAAGTGGATTTTGCAAATAAATGAATGCCTTTGTACACCTCAATTTCAATGTTTGTTTATTCTTTTCGGTTAAACAAAACCTAAAAAGTGATTTCGAGACAAAAAGCAACTTTGGAAAGTAAAGCCAGTGGACGTTCATTTGGTGCGACTGAAGCGAAGTTGTTGAATTGAGTTGCTCCGAGTCTAAAATTTCCATGAAACCGTAAATAATTAAAACAAAATGTAACCAACACTTAATACATTGGGCCGAAATGCTCCTATTTATGACCCGGCTGCCTAGAATCTGATGACAAAAAGGAGTTCGCAATAAAATAAAGTAAATAAGAGAATTGCTGCTGAAAATGAGAACCTATATGACCTATGTACACCGCGCCGTTGTACAGAGACTAATTGCATGAAATTTTTCTGACAGGTTTCAAATATTTCTCGAATTTTGGAATGGTGTTATTTTTAGTTTTTGGCCAATTTGAAAAATTTGGCAAAAAATTTTCCTTACATAAATAAACTAGTTTCTTTTCTTGCAAAACAAGTGCCACGAAAACGTCGTCTGCTGTTTTTTGGGGAAACCCTATTTAGTCAACCTGCAACTAAAGAACCTTCAAAGTTTAGCCATGATCGTGTTTGCTGATTAATTAAAATTAATATACCATAAAACAAAGTTTCTCACATTTTCGTAAAATATGATTTTGAGATCGTAAAAAACTTTAACAATTTCTTGGCTGGTAAATAAACGGCTTTATTAAACCACCCAGCGAGTTCCAATACGTTTTATGCAGAGAGTCTGAGAGAATTGATGATTACTTGGTGAAAATACCTTTTTTCTTATAACGCCGATGGTTCAGTGGCTGCCCCAATACTGAGCTCTGGAGAGGCGTTTTTGACATGACTTTGGTCAGAAGTTAGTTGCTTCGGTTGAAAAAATGTCAACCACTGTATACATAAACACAGCAGTTGCTATCACACTGAACATTGTTGTGCATTGATGTTTGAATATAAATTTGCTCAATGTAGGCAAACTTAAATGGGCATTTTTAATAATTAATGAGAATATTTCTTCGAATTTCAAGTTTAAAATGACATGCTTGGAAAATACAAAATAAACCTGAATATGTGAGTTGACACGAAACCGACGCGTACAAACTTGAACGTTGAAGTATGTTAACTAATTCAAATTAAACCAAGTTCTATAGGCCACTTGGCATTTCTCTTGACAATATGAAGGTGGGATAGTCCCTTTTCACGCGGATACTATTTAGCATAAAAACAAAACATTTTGCACGCCTAGCCTCGCAGTGAAAAACTTGAGAACGAGTTTAGACGTGGAGAAACAAAGCTTTTTATTCTTTGGGGACTCAACATGGCCGCCGCGTGACAAGGGTCTATTGGCAAACAGAAAGAATACACAAGCTGCTAGAAACTACTCCTCAAAATCATAGAAAACTGCAAATTTGAGCGTTGTGTGGGTTACTAGAGACAAATGTATAGCTAGTATGTGATTGAACTCTTTATACTGAAATTATGCCAATGAATGGCCGTAGCTAGTGTTTCCTAGCGTCAGTGATCGACAACCTAGGCGTGTGGAAAATTTGCGTTCTCACGATATAAAATGTCTTGGAAAATGTAGAATTTCATTAAACCACACCCGTTCGTCTCTGTACCGGCTTAAACATTAGATTCTATAATCAGAAAACAAGTGTTAGTTTTGGAAACTTCGTTAAAAGATAATTCTCTGTTGCCTAGTTACTACACTGACCTCTATAGGAATATTTTCTAAACAGCAGGAAAAAAGTAATTAGTCTTTGCTAAACAGTGAAGTAACAATAAATTCATTCTCTAATATTTTTGGAAGATTACAAGGACCAACTGATAGTTGTCGTGTTGTTTGAAGTACTTTTGGTTTGCGTTATTACAATGTTACCACAACTTCAGTACGTTCGTTCTATTCTGACCAAACAAATGTAAAAGATCTTCCGTGATCAAACTTTAAACATAGGGCATTAAAAATTTATTTGTAACAAATAAGTATTTAATAAGTAAGATTTAAGTACAAAGTTGCATGAAAGAGTGAACTCTGCATTTTGAGCTGGGACCATATCGCCTTTCTTCACCATACTTTCTTCATTAACATTAGTACAACGTAAAGGAATGATTAATTCGATTGATTTGATTAATGCTGCATATTTATTGGCATTTGTTAGCCTCCCAAAAAATTATGTAAAGAAACCACAAATGAAAACCAGCTCCTTGTGGCACAGAGACATTCTCTGCGAATCTACTGGCGGTAATTGAAAATCAATCACCAACTTACCCTTTGAATGTGCTCCCTTAAACATCTTCCAACAATTTCAACGCTACGACGTGAATACCGGGCTGAATAATACACTACACTCTTGCCACCGACAGTCAAAGCTAAAGCTAACTCAGTGACCTAAATTCTTGGCTGTTGACTAAATATTGCGGGCGAAACGAACATCTTCTTTATCACGTTCTTATAATTGTTCGTTTGTCTGCATGAGTAAAATTGATTTGGTTTTCTAACCTTGAAATTAAAAGTCGACCTTTTCTCTGTTAGATTAATAACATCTGACAAAAAACAATAGTTTTGTACCTGAGTTTATAACAATAGGGATTTTTAGACAAAAATTCTCGAAAATGGGAACCTGAAATACTCACAAACAAGAAAACAAAACTGGCAGTTGTCGTGAAAGAAAGAGTCTTTCCTTGTCGATAACTGTGTACTGACTCGTGGCTTAAAGCCGAGAAATTAATTCAAGGAGCTTTCGAAAGTTTCCAGTGTTATGGTAAATTAAATTACACAAACTATTCAGACGCTGGTTTTAAAATAAAACCCTTATGTTACGCAAATGCTTTTGGAGTAACTATCTGGCACATAAATCCAAGTCATTCGTGTTTTTTGTGCGATAAGGAAGTGTTGATTGGGAACAGGTACCCTTACCCCTTTCATTTTCGTGGGGTTTTGAATTTGCGTCATCATCATCACCATCATCATCATCATCATCATCATCATCATCGTCATCATCATCATCATCGTCATCGTCATCATCATCATCATCATCATCATCATCATCATCATCTCATCATCATCATCATCATCATCATTATCATCATCATCATCAACAATGCATGATGTCATATGGGATATTAATTATAAACTTGATTATGCTCGGGCTCACAGCTAATTCTTAAGGTAGAAAGGATAGTTATGTTTAAAAAAAAATTTGCCATTTGATATCCAGTTTGCTTTTCAAAGGACTGAGAAGTGTAAGAATTGAATAACACTTTTTGTTTAGAAGCTTCCTGCGTCTTTTGCGACAAATTGCCGGTTCTTTTACTGAACGATGCCTGACCGCATAATTTATCGCAGACAATTGAGTTAAACCAACACAACAGGCCATACTATAGCTCGATCGATAATTACACTTTGACAACCCTTTTAGCGAAAATATGCAAATTTTTCCCGAAATCTCTTAGTAGTGAATTTTTTAAAGAGCAAGTTCTTAATTCAGTCTCGCGCTGTGATGTGAAAAATCAATGCGTTATTCACTTGGTCAATTTTTCTTTTTATTTTAGATGCATCTGTCAAAATATTCATTGAAGCAAACTGAACCTTTATGTCTTGCAACGAAACTATGGGAAATATTGAGCGCTACTTATTTGCAGCAGAATGAAAAATCACATAAAAAGGTAAATCGGAGGTGAATTTGAGCATGCAAAGACAGCTGCAAGCGTTGGTTAAATTCCGACGAGGTTATTTGATTGATTTTGAAATATACTATGCATGGAGTTCTTCATTTTCGTTTTCCTCACGTAATTTTTCCTCTGCTACTTTTTGTTTCAATATAACGAACTAACCGTAGAATTTTACCTGCAAATAATTTGATAAACCTGCGTAAATAGCTGATTTGGCTTCTTTTCAGCTGAAGTTAGAGATCAGTATCACTCTTCAAATAACTTCAAACTTTTCTTTAGTTTTTTCTAGGTTTCATTACTCAATTAATATCTCTTTTTATCACGAGGTCAGTGCTTCTTTCTGCCATATAGTACAACAATACGGTAAGGGATTATCTGTCCGGTAGTTTCGCTAAAGAGCATAATTTCTCCTTATTCCAACAAAGAAAGCAACTTACTTCCATTTCTTGATTGTTTTTCGGACCGATCGCTTCTTTTCGATCTTCCAGAATTATTTTGATCGCGTCTTCCTTCGGGCCTTGCTCGAGATTGTTTCGCTTTTTGGATATTTGCCTGAGGTTTTGCCGACATAGCGAGATGTATTTCTCAGTTGCTCTGAAGAGAACAAAAACGACATGAATATTAAATATGCTAGATTTCCCAGCCCTCTTTACATATTTTACCAAAGTTTTGACATTTGCATTTAGTTGGTCAATTTTATTAATTCAATCAAACGTATTCCGTGATAAAATATTACTGAGCAAGACACCAGAGATGACAATTATTTGTCTGTCTAGAGTGTATGTTTGAAAGAGTGTTGACAAAAGGCCAATGAGACCTCGACCATTTGTGTCTTAATTCCGATGTTTATTTTTGAATTCGAGAGCTGTCGTAAGGTCCGTTTACACATGCGATTTTTGATGCAACTTTTGTCGCACTTTTCAATGCAATTTTTGACAAGGGAGGCAGAGAAGAGAGTCCCTGGGAACGTGGTTGCGAAATCGCCGCTAGTATACACTTGCGACAAAAGTTGCATTGGAGAGTGCGACAAAAATTGCATCAAAAATCGCATGTGTCAATGGGCCTATACAGTCATTCGAGCATTTTTATGCGGAGAGGAAACACGTAAACTCGAAAAAATATTAAATGTGTTTGCATTACTTTTTTTAAGGTGAGAAAAGCTCGTCTTAAACAATCTCAGCCGGACTATTGAAAGTTGGTCTGAAAAAGAACCACTTCCTTTCGGAGAAATACAACTGAATTTCCGTGTTCTTTTTGCTATTTTTATCCTGAAAACGCTTTTGCGTGTTAGTAGAAAATTGTGAATGTGGGACAATTAAAATGACTCGGTGAAAAAATAAAAGGGAGTAGAAGTCACCCTTATTCGAAATAAATTTCCACTTAGCAGAAATCAAAACACAAACAGAATATGTGGATATTGAATTTACAACAGTTACACTGACATAAAGGCCAAATCATGCAACTTGCCGCGCAACAATGTTGCTTCGCAAGTTGAGATTGTTTGTTGCGCGTACTACCACCTTCTTGCGTGACAAACTTTCATGTTGCAGAAAGTAGACGTCGGTTCTATTAATGGTTACTCGCGTATGCGCGGTAACCACAAAAACTTGGTGAGAAGTGCAATTACCTGGCACGGTTTTGGCACTTCAGTGTCTTTCGAGAAAACCAGTTACAAGAAGGTATTGTAGTTTTTACGTCCATCATAGACCACCATTAAAATTGTCCATTCTAACATGAATGAATAAATAAGTGATGAACATGCACGCTTATAACATTCAGCGAAATGTGTGGTAGCTACGAGTTCAAAACAAGCTCAGCTACTCTGCAGATGCCCTACAAATTAAGCGGCGCATAACGCGTCGCGGCGCATGTGTATATCACACACCTTCAGATCTTCTCCTTACGGGCTGTTCTTCGTAGCTATTTCGGCTACCTGCCGACGGACGCCGCTGATCTTCGTAAGCTCAGCTGGCTACGGACGGGCGTCGCTGTTCGTCGTGATTTTGTCTGCCTGCCGACGGACGTCGCTGACCTTCGTGACTAGTTCGGCTTCCTGTGGACGGACGGCGGCTTGCACATCCTATAGTTAGGAATAAGTCGACAAAGCAATATTGATATAAACTATGGAAGTAGTAGACGGTATTAACTAAGTAGTGAATGGATGAATGGAATCTAGTCAGTTGGCTTCAACATCCTCCTCTAATAGTGTGAGAGATGGTAGCCTGCGAGCAAGCTCACGAGGGGCGGGAGGGGGGGTAGGGGGAAAAGTGTGACCCTTACCCCAACCCTCTCGTTTTCTCCCCACCCCCCGCCCCTCGAGAGCTTGCTTGCAGGCTAAGAAGATGGCACAACAAAAATCCAACGTCGCCGAGCACTGACTGGGGTGGGGATCGAAGCATCTTTCGCCCCTATCGTGGCCCCTCCCCTAGACCGTCAAACAGCTCACACAACTCGCCAGTTTTTCTGAGTTTTCTCTTAGGACCTATTCATCATATTACAACAACAGGAGTCTGACAATAATTATTCCCCGCTAAGGAGCCTGTTCACGGGCTAATAAACCAAGAAGAGGTGGACTGTAGCAACTGAATAACAGGGGCGTGCGAGTTGCAATTTGTCAGCCCGTGTTTTATGCAAGCCTGTTAGAAAAAGAGGAAAAAATCTTTATTGCCTGTTTTGCTTTAGTGTTTTTAGTAGTAGCCGAAAATAAGCTCTTTACAACGTGCCGTACAAAAACGATTTGTCAGAGATGGCTTACAATGTCAATTTGAGGTGGCAAACAATGTACACAAATAAATTTAACTAGAGCAAAACAAGATCCTCGGCATACTTTTATGTAAGCTAAATACGTTTAATAAAAGCTGCCAAACAGGTTAAGAGCAGGTAAGATTAACAGGAGAATATGTTTTGGCGAGAAAAAACGTCAACCCTGTCACAGTTTCACCCCTAACAAACGTGCGAATCGACTCATGGCTAACCTTACATCAACCTCGTCTTTCAGTACGCACTAAAATATCTACATTGACAACACAGATTACCTACTTACCGGCGGGGTTTGCTCCGCTGCTTCGACGTCGTCGAGGCTGCTCTCCTGTGTGACCTGGGCCACCTGTGTAAGAAGGCGTAGCAGCATAGCAATATAATTATATTTAACAGTAACTGCTCGGATGTTAGGAGCAAGTCAGTCCCGTCATCCCGTCCCGTCATGTGTATTTGTACTCGGCTTAGTCTCCTGACCACGCCAAGTTCAGCACTCAGCTGAGATAGGAACCACACAAGAATAAAAATAATGTTTTAAGACGAGGAGACATCTCTTAACCTTTTCGGCGAACTCATGCTGTCCATACTGTTACATTTCAATATTTTAACTTCCTACGGTTTGTCATTGCAAGGTTCGCCACTCGCCGTCTCCCAATACCAGAGATTCTGTCGCTGCGACGTTCGCTAATATTTTGTTTTTGTCTTTTCTTTTTAATTCAGCTACGTATTGCAAAGATGTCTGGGATGCTTAAGAGTGTAGGGGAAAATTTGGACTGGAAGGAGCTCATGAAACTGGTCTAGGGAGAAAGAGGACAGGAGGGATGGAGAGAAGGGGGCAGGAGATCGGCCGCCATATTGGATGCTACGGACTTTCACGGAAACAGCAACTTTTCGCGGGAAAATGTCATCTAAAAATAGCCGGAAAATCTAACACGCTGTGACACCGGTCGATACCAGATTCACGCTCCCTCTAATGGCTCCTGGCGATGTAAAGCGATTTCATCTTTGCAGCACTGTTTTGAAAGGGAATTTCAGGTATTTTATTTCTCGCAAAGAATTCACAGATTCAAATTCAATGTAAGCTGTTATATGACATTTTTTTTTAATTCTGGAAGGAAATAGCTTTGACTAATAAATCTTGTATTGGCTGGTTTAACTGAAATACTGTTCATTGTACGGTCTCAGTCACCATTTATATTTTGCGACGTTCGGGAAAGATCGCCAAGATACAGCACAATTTAAACATAGGCATACAATGCGTGCAGAGCCAATGACGTTTTGTTTCGCAATATGGTGAAACCTTTGGGTCTTACAGCACTGCATTGTGGTCCCACCCGAACCCTAACTCCCTCAACCACGCCTTCTCTTCCCCGCTTGCGGTTAATGTAACACATCTTCACCAGGGCAAGGAATCAGCATAATCAATTATCATACAAACCGGGTAACGAGCAGCGTGACTACGTGAAGTTAATTATAGTATGACATTAAAATTGCACGCAAAGGAAATAAAGCTCTTCATTTCCCTTTTCTTCAAAGACAACATATTCCAACGCGTCGGTTTCTTAAATTTTTTATGTCTTCAAGTCGTGAAAGGCGTGCACAACAATTCGCGAAATAAGTCGAGTTGGTTCGTTGCGGCCACAACGTTCTATTATGATACTTAATCTCAAATTGACGAGTCCGTCTTGTGTTTGCTGCTATGGAAATTTTTACTTCGGCTTAGTAAACGCAGGACTACAACGCGAATAAAATCCTGCCAGACCTCAAGTACTCGAAGTATATCCAGGCTCGCGAATGCACAGGTAGCCAAAGCTTGAGTTATGACTGAAAATTAATAAAATTTTATGAAATAAACAGTGTTTCTTTGTCTATGTCTTACGTACTTGCTATCTAGGGCAAAAATTCGATCTCTGAGCGAGAACAAGCGTCTTTCTAATTTTTGCTCCCAATTAGTATATGTAATCGCATGAGGCCGAGTAGAATTAAGGATAAATTTTCACGCGTATTTTCAAAGTTTTCACAAAATTGCCCGAGTCGCGCAGCGACGAGGGCAATTGTGAAAACTTTGAAAATACAAGTGAAATTTATCCTTAATTCTACGAGGACTCAATGCGATTACTTGTTTATAACACAGAGGGCAAAATTTTCGGAAAACTTTCCATGCACGTTGAAACACAATCAGCCGGCCATCAGAATAATTATAAAAGTACGCGCTTGTAAACAATTCACCAAACAAGCATTTTAACTGCTGCTCAGCGCACAAAACAAGAAAGACTGACCATTATGTACATCTTAAGAGATAAATACAATTTTAGTTCATTGACAAAACACACTTATAACTCAATTAACTAAGTAAATTTTATTCACCTGAGTTACGAAGCTTCTTCTCGCTGGAAAAACTATCGACCACGTCGCTGTAAGTTTTCAGTAGGTTTAAAAGAAATAACAATTTGCTGTTGCCCGTAACACATATAGGTTCACCTTTTCGAATTCCTCTTCAAGCAAACACCCGATTTCCATACCATTTTTACCAACCTTCTCGATTAAAAGTCAAACTTTGAAGCGATCCTTGTCTTGAACAACTCAAAATGCGTTTTTCATTTCAAGACGCCTACAAAATGCAAATGGCGCGCTCTCGTGCTCAGCCAATCAAATGCGAGTAATTTTGGCGCTTGGCCAATCACGAATTAGTAATTTTGCCCTCGCCCGAGAGAAAATTAAGAAAAAATGCCCTCTGTCTCAACCAATCAGCATTCAGTAATTTTGCCCTCTATTTTATAAGTATTATAATATCATGGGTGACAAATTACTCCTTAATTTTGGCGCGAAATTTCAGCGTTAATTTATAATTTCACATGTGAAATTACAAAATTGCCATGGCAACGGGTCTATAGCTCAGCGCCAAGATGGCGTTGAGGTTAATGATGAAGATGTTTTGTGCAGAACTACAGCAATTCTGGAAATATTCATTGAGGACACAATTGGTAGTCTGTAAATTTTGACTTTTAATTGACTGAACTTCTCAGAAATCACCTGCGAGTTAAAAAGTAGAGATTATTTTTGATAGTGTGACAGCGAAAATTTTTGAACGGCGAGCCAGTTGTATTGCAGCGATCGAGTGATTGACCGCGAACTCAGAGAAGTAATTCAGTGGATTTGAGCACTTCTTCGAATGGAATAAAGGTCAGTTTTTAAATACAAATTTGCTTCCGAAGTTTACTTTCGTTAAAAGAGGTTTGCTGTGCGTATTTTGAATGTATTTGTGAAGCCTTATGAGCCTTGTTCGATGGAGCAACGTAGTGCACGATTCAGTGAATTTGCCGGACAAAACGCGGATAACCTTTGCCAAGCAATTTGCTTTGGTACTTTTCAAGTAAAAATTCAGAGTCTGGTGTATTTTGCTGTCGGTTACAAAAAACACGAAATCGTCAAAGCGTGGTAAAAGCTTGTCACAAGATTTTTTCATTATTTCACTCAGAAAAATGTGAACTTTAGCCGTTAAACCGTTTCAATGCTCAAGGAGTTCTCGATGCGACAAACAAGTCAAAACCCCACGATTGTGAGTGTAATTTGTCACCCATGCTATTAATAGGTAATCAAATGGTATACTCGTGAAATTAGGCAATAATTTCACTTGCGTTTTGTCAAAATTTTAATAATTTCCCTCGCCTAAAGGCTCGGGAAATTATTAGAATTTTGACAAAACGCGCGTGAAATTATTTCCTAATTTCACTCGTCACCATTTGATTACACATACTAATATTATGCAAGGTTGCACACTAATCTGCCATTTCACCCGCACAAAAGCATACCTCTTTTCACTAAATGGGCTATATTTCTTGAAATGCGCCATTTCCACTCACAATTTCCTCAAACCTGAATGAATCCATAGTCGAAAAACAACTATACGCCGGAAAGTTCCATCTTTCCCAACATTTGTCACCATAAACGGCAATATTTTGAGCTTCTTATATAAGAAATCTGCTGAAGAAATCAAATGTGTCGGTATTCGACCGCCGAACTCCGCGCACAAATATATACAAACAAGCTAATCTCATCTCGCAGTTCTCTTTGCACTGGACAAGTCACACAATGGCGTGGACATGGCAAAAGCTACTGTGTTGGGGTGCGACGTTTTATGTTTGAAGCGTGGCTATTTGTTCTTGCTCACCGTGCACGCCTCCCCGACACAGTAGATTTTGTCTTGTACGATTTGAAGGAAGCAAAATCACTAAGACGAACCAGTAGTGTAGCAGCTCTCGTAAGCTTGTAATTCTAGTGGTCCTCTAGTGTAGCAGCTGCTATTGTGTTTGGGGCTAGGGGTATCGTTCATGTTGTTTGTTCTATTGTTTTCTCGAAGGGTAGCGAGCCATTCATGTGAGACTTTGCGAGAGCTGCTACATGACCAGACGAACAAACGAGGAGTACAACAAGTTAACGGCAACTGGAGAGGTACAAACTGCAATTCATCTACGCTTTTCGCCAGGATCAAGATTTTTTACCCGAGCGTTGCAGATTATTCCTTTCGGCAGATAAAGAGTTTACCTCTGCAACAATTTTTTTTTTAAATTTAATAAAGCAGATTCGTTGGCGACAAGTGCAGGCTACATTCTATACAGGTGTTTTCTCGTTACCAGTTTTTCACGGCCAGTAAGCAAACATGGATTAGTCTGAAATTTGGGACTTCGGCAGCTGACATCAGTAGTCTATGATTTCCGCTCGCTGTTCCGTTGATTTGTCTAATTTAACAAAATGTAACAAAAACTGACCCGTATATCTCCACCCGCCCAAATTTGCAAGGGCACATGAGGCGGTTACGACCTGGGATCAGTAAACAGGTTTAATTCGGGCGGCAGATGTTCTTGTATTCTGAAGCAGTATCCCATGTTGTACCAGCGGCACCTGAGATCATCATGATAAACAACAACAACAACAACAAACATTATTAAAGAAATCTTTATAACTTATATAGTTGCCACCAGCAAGTAGCTGAAGAAGCTACAGTTGAACCTGCCTTAGCGACCTGCGTGGTCGCTTTCGGGAGGTGGTCGCTTACGAGAGGTCAGGCCATGAAGGTCTAAATTTTCTAGCCGTTAGTTGGTAGTATTTTCGGAGTCCTGTCCGTGCACAAATCCATGTCCTACCCAAATTGCAGCGTGATATCTTTCTAGTGGTCATAAAAATGTTTCAATCTTTCAGACATGGCGCAGCCAAACAATTGTTAGGATGTGTGTCGAACGGGAAAAAAAAATTCTTTGCAATCTACCGAATAGACCTTTGTCACGCGTCGGCCATGTTGAGTCCCCGGAGAATAAAAAGCTTTGTTTTTGCATGTCTAAACTCGTTCCCAAGTTTTTCACTGCGCACCGGGCTAGACGTGGAAAATGTTGTTTTTATGTTAAATAGTAGCCGCGTGAAAAGGGTCTATACACTCATCTGATACCCAGTGTGCTGCTGTAGCCACTAATAGCGGTAAATAAACCACGTAAGGCATCGCTTTGTTTAGTTCACGTCCATAATGAGATCCCATCACGAGTCAAGTGGTCGCTTACCGGAGGTTAAAAACAAGAAATTTTCAAATCATCAGCCCAAAAAGTGGTGGCGGTCCCTTACGAGAGGTTGTCGCTTACGACAGATGATCGAACAGGGAGATCCAACTTGTTTGAGGGGGGGCTGCACAAATATGGAAAGTAAAACCAGGCTTTTTGGTAATAACCCTTACAGAAGCTTTTCCCAAAGCAGAGGCTAATTTTATGGGAAACACATAAAAGTGCAGGAAGGACAGCATTAATTATTTTCCACCAATTTGGTTAATGTATGCAAGTATGGAAGCAAAACCCAAGTATCGGGGGGACTTCAATATAGTCATCGGCTGACTGGTTCACTGGTCATCGCGGTTCTAGTTAACAACACACAGCAACACCCAATCAGCGTAACTTTTAGCCCTTTATTACAACTGATACATGCTATCCCTGTAATTTTATTACATAAGATTGGCAGAGGACAGTAAATATATGGCTTTTCCATTGGCTATTAGTTGACCTCAGCAGGATGGCATTTCAGTGTCATTAGTGCCAAAAAATAAAAAATCAGAAGTTGGAGCGGAACTGGCAACACGAGGAATGTGCGGGAAAAATCGCTCACGTTTTCATGGAGTGATAGTTTCACTATATAGACAATACCCGGATCACTAAAACATACTTTTCAAGCAGGCTTTCCCTGTGCGACTTCTCTGCACACGGGATGTAAGTCTATGAGCAGGAAGCTCATCAGAGCTCACTCATATCAAGGGATTGTCTAAATTATGGCAAGAGACCCCCTTTATTTGACTTGAAACAAAATAATCCTTTCTTGTCGAATAAACCAGGGCCAGTTTTCGACAGGAGAGTTGCCAAGCCACCAGACGTGTTCTCACGTCGCCACAGTGATGTTACAACTTTCGGAGTGCTCGGAAGTTTTTCCGAGTTCCGACAATAATTTGCCGAAAAATGACTGGTTCAAACGCGTAACAGCCTTATTCTAATAATTCTTCCCAGCAACAAAGGAGGAGAGTTTATGAAAGGTGGTGGCTGAGCAACCTAAAACCTGTTCTCAAACACCAAAAACAACCAGGAATTTAGTTTTGCGCCCCTGAAATGGCGCACAAAAATTGCTCTAATACAAAACTGAAGGTCTACAGAAACGCACTCTTGAAAAGGTTTAATTTGACACAAAAGTTAGACTTCTACATCATAACAGACCTTGAACCACAGCAAAGTACTGCAAAACAGCTTTCATTTTAACGGGAATATTTTCATCCACGGAACAACTGAAGTTATATCAACTTAAGCCACCTTGTTCAACATAGCAAACTGCAGTACAAAAAAGTTAAGTACAGCTCAATAGATTTCACTAAAATAGCCGCACGCTAGGATTTTATTTTCTGCCTCAAAACTTCAAATTTATCACAGGAAGCGGGTTTCCATCCCAAGATTAAAAGGACTAGTAGGAATATTTAATTTTAGTTGTTTTTGGTTTGTACAGCATTTACAGTTTTGATAACTCATCAGTGTAACTCAAAAAGCAAAATAAGAAAAAATATTGGAAAGTACTGCTCAGTAACTTGTTATATGAATGGACTTATCGAGGGTTTAATTCATCCGCGAGACTCAGCAGTCAGAATCACCTTAATTCTACGGGATAATGAACATTACTACAGGAAAGTACTGCTCAATAACTTTTGGCAGTTTAAACCATATAAACTCAGAAGATAAAACCACATGTCGTTACACGAAGTAAAGTTTGTTTGTGGCCACGAAAGGTTAAAAAAGGTGATGCATTTTCCAAACCGTTACCCTCTTGGATTGATGAGTGTTTATTGTTGCTGTCTCAGTGCCCAAAAACACATAAAATCTTGCAGTCGATTGCATTCATTATATTTTTGCTTGACATCCGTTGTATTGTTGAAGTTGTGTGAGGAAGGGGCATTTTGAGGTGAATAAATCCCTTTAAAGAAAATTTGTCCTATTAAATTAAAAAACTGCTTGTGTGTAGTGTTTCTGAGATTGACGTCGTCATAAAATGTATCCTTATTATTTGAAATATGGTTTTGGCGAAGAAATAATTATTTTGTCCTCGAGAACACACAATCAACGCTTCTTAAAACGTTTCGTTGTCGGTAACTACTTAAAACACACCCGAGCTGTTTTCAATTCCAATAAGCTGATCACGCACTAGTATCCCGAATGTGGCTGCTTCTCTTTTCACGCTCACCTTAAGATGACGGCCGATGATCAAAGCTTTTACCGACAAAGAGGGCAGTTGAAACAATTCGCAATTTGAGTGGCTCAAACCCATTCTATATTGCTTCTCTAAATTTACACCATGGAAATGTTAGCTCCTCGAACTAGCTTTTTGATACGACGTGCATATCGTGAGATCTTGCCATTGTACGAACACTGGTCGTTTTCTAATAATAATTCATCAAATGATCGCTTTAGTAAGTAAGTAAGTAAGTAAGTAAGTAAACCTTTATTTAACCACGATCTGTTTTAAAGCAAATACATGCTTGAGGGGTCGTGTGTACGTGTAACTAACTACCTACCTAAGAAAAATTAATATTACATTGTAATAAACTAAAATAAACGATATTATGTTTTAATAAGATTAAGATTTAAAATAAAGATTTAAAATAAATTTTGACGAAAAGAATGAAATAACGCTCTCAAGTCGAATACTCAGAAAAAATTCTGAGTCCTCCCAATGGGAGACGAACCCATGACCTTCCAGGTGCCGGGTGGATGCTCTAACCACCGAGCTATTGGGGGCTCGTGGTGAGCGAGGTCATACAACTAGGTTCATATGCGACACAAAAATGGCAGGTTTAAATATGTCCACATTCATAAATTGTAACCTCTTTGTGAACTGAAGCCAAACATGCAGCAAAACGTTTTGCCAGTCTGAAAAAGTAAGGAAATGCCTGCCATCTTGAAGTGGGCGTGAAAAAGAAAATGCTGGAAGTAAATGATGTAAAGCTAAGGACCAAAGACAACACTGCAAAGAGCCACTAGAGCCACAGTTGAGGAAGATATGCCAAGAAAACAGGTTATTAATACAGTCAGTGTAAACTGTTCGCAGCTTGCAAATTTGGACAATCCTGTGCACCTCAGGGTAGCATCCCCGGGGGAAACAGCCTCTGTTCGCAGCTGGAGAAGTCCAGCACGACACATTTTTACGACACATTTTTCCTGCTGTCGACTGGGTGCATTTTGCTCAGCCAGAGTGGTCTGACACTGGCTAAAAACAGGTAACGTTCACACTAGCCACTAAAAGAAAGCGCAATTTCTCTGTTCTCACACGCCCAAGTCAAGGCCATTCGATCACGCGATGCTCTCACGCGATCTTTGCATTTCGATCCCTCCAATTCCCCCTTTTCCCCACCCCACCAAACGAGCTTCATTCTATAGCTTCAGAGTGAAAGTCGCGCTAGTTTTGGCACAGCCTACACGCAAGCGTCGTTCTGCCACTGGTAGAGCGAGAATAAGCGAGTGAGAGCTAAAATCGCCTGCCGTGAAGGAAACCGACGCGCGTATCCCTCGACCCCTCTCGCTCGCGTGTTCTTTTCACTCGACTATTGATCCGTTCTTCTTTCTTATCTAAACAAAGTATTGAACCGAATTATCACTAAAATTAAAATTTCACGCAAAGTCTAACAAAAAGACACGTTTATTTTATAGACGCCTCAAGACCTCAGCAAACTGGAATAGCTAGTTAATACACGTCATGCATGTTGCAAGCATTGCAAGGAAGTTAAAAACTACTTATGTCACATAATATGTATCACAAATCAATCGTGTACTGAACTGGTTTTACAAATCCAAAGCTAAGTTTATTTACAGTCTATGTTGCAAACACACGCAGTTCATTCTGTTTAGCACCTATTTCTCAAGTTATCACATATTTGCTTACGGTAATGCAATGAATAAGGAGTTAACACACACTGCAGTTTAGAACAGTCTTGGTTTTATTCACCCCAAACCAATTTTTTTTTCTGAACTATTTGCTGCAAGCAAAAACCGAGAATATAAAATGATTATCATGAATGATTACCAAGGTAACCTACTGACCTCCACTAAGTAACGTTAAGAATCGTTTTCTTACAAAATGCATAGTTTTCTGAAACAATTGTAAGATATTCTTTAACTATTAATAGACTTATTAGGCCACAGGTGAGAAGACATCATATCAACTCTAATATCTGGATTCGGTTGTTCCGGTGATCAGACACAACAATCCTTCCATCACTAAGATTTGCTGTAGAGACTGGCCACTTAAACTCTCCTGTCTCGCTGCCTTCTGTTCCAAACATTGTCACGAACTTCCCGCTCAGTTCGAACACCTGTAGTCTGTGATTCCCTCTATCACACACGACCAGGTGTCCTGACTTGCTAACCGACAAGTAACCAGTTTTATTAAATTCACCCTCCTCGTTCCCCTTCTTTCCAAATTTAAACTTAAAATTTCCCTGCAGGTCAAAGGCTTTAATACTGTGGTCACCACAGTCTGAGACCAGGCGGTGTGCGTCACGGCCCACAAACGGTCATGGGTAAAAATATAACTGATATCCATTTCACTCGAGACACGATGGAGTAAACATCTAACGAGAGACCTTACAATGGCGTTAAAAATGGGAATTATGACTCTGTTTCCCGTTTTGAAAAGAATATCTGAGGACACGAATGCAGGTTGCTTTGACTCGTTAATTTTTTGGTTACCGGCATGGACCAGGTGAATAAGTTTTTCACGATTCGGAGTCGATCGAATGTGCAAATGTGAGCTGGAACGTTCGTTTCTCGGAATGTTTTTCGCATTTGTTTGGTACTTTGACTAGATCAGCGGTAAAAGAGATCCACAACACTTAGTTTGCTGGTATCGTTCACGGACTTACGCAACCGGGAAAGATTAGAGAGCGCGGACAACGAGCAAGGTGAGAAAGCCGGCTGACGTGTGATTACGGTTTTTTACAAAATCAGATCTTCCTTCAGGCAAAGAAAGCAACACAAGGAAATAGCCTAACAACTTACTGAAAATGTATTAGACAAAATATTATATTATTTGTGGTAGTTGTCCTGGAAATTCAAGTCTTTCCTGATAACAGCCATTCAAAGGGATTCCCCAAGTTTGTTGATGTAATGTCACGGTTACACAAAAATAAAAACTTGTTGTTTTAATAATATCATTTATGCTCTTGTCCTTGATTTTACTAAAGGCTTGTACTTCATCAAGCATTTTTTAATTTTCTCTTATATCAAACACTGCACATTAGTTTTCTCAACCTATATATAAGACTAGTGATGCTGATCCCAAGGCAGAGCCATAGTTCCATATATATATACTCCTCTGCTTCCTATTTTAACAAGTTACTAACCTATATTCCTACAGTCACTGATTATAAAAAAATTGATACCGATGTTGTTACTGACCTTCTTGTTTGCTTAAGAAGTGTTTCCTTTTACAGAAAATATGTGAAAAATCATTTTTTTCCACAGGTTTCACTGTAAAAGATTGTATTCAAGCAAATAATAGAAAAACTTCTTCTGTGTTTGCATAGCCTGATATAAACATGAGAATGGTTGGGGGAATTCAAGACAGTTATGCAAACCCTTTAGGGTGTGCAGGGAGTGTCCAGCCCGGGTTGCGTATAAACTTTTGAGAATTCTCTCCCTCCCCCCCCCCCCCCCACCATTTGAGTGTTAAAATCAGGCTATCCAAACACAGGAAAAGTTTTTCCTTGCTTTATTCAACTGTGTTAACACACTTGCATGCAAACACACATCTCAGCCACTCAAAGTGCACGTGGTATCTTAGTTATTTTAGAAAATAAAATGTATTTCTCTGTCTTGTCTGTACCAAGTCAGTTGAAAGTATGGAACATTAATTTTGAGTGGATTGCTCCTTCATGTGGACATGTGTAGGCTGGATAGTGTGCTGGATAGTAAATAATTTTAACAATGATATCTGATCCGGTAATTGAAACATCACATATTTGACAGTGTGTACTATCAGAGCGGCTCGGCGGATATTTTTTGCCTCAAGGAATACCTTGCCTGCAAAGCTAGTGCTCTTGCTGAAGTTTGACGAGAAGAAATTTACAGCAAAGCAAGGAGCTTACAGCTTTGCCATGAATTTTTCTTTACCACACTCCAGTCATACCACAAAAGACACACATGAGCTAGAGAATGCTGACGGTTTAGGAAATACAGGCAACAATTGTTGAGAAAGCCTTTCATAGGTGACAGCTTCAATTGTTACTTTCAGATCACTTCAAATTTCCTTTTAATCCCTGAGGACACTTTGTGATAGCTAACATGATAATCGCTTCTAAAATATCTCACTGGCCTGTTTCTGGACATATCTGAAAGGTAGATAGCCACCTCAGACCTGAATATGAACATTTTAAAGATAAAGTAACATGGGCAAAGCTCCAACCAGAACCTGATAATGACCAGGGGTCAATTCAATAAAACTTTTACAAGTGCAGCTATTGTTTGAAAGTTCGAAAAACAATAGCTACACTTGTAAATAATAGTTGTAAAAGTTTTATTGAAATGGCCCCTGAATGCAGCTGTTCTTCTAAACTTTGGTGTGTGTTACATTGCAAGCAGGAGTCAGTAATGTCATTAAAGATGTGTTTATTGTTCATCGTGGTGTAAGATAGGAAAGATGAACGTTTATTCGTTTAGGAGTCAGTGAGTTTATTTTACTGTTGTCTTGTTTGTCAGTAAGAGGCTGTAGTTCATTTACTGTGCTAAAGCACAGTGCTAAAATTTACTTGCAATACAGTCAACTTTATTCCAACTGTTTCACTTTGTAGTTTGGGTATAAGGCTTCCAAGAATATCAAGTAAATATTTCATCTTCTCTAAAAAAGACTGGTGCACACAGTGTATCTCAGTAGCAGCACTATGGCAAAAAAAAAGAAAACCTTCAGACTCCTAAATCAAACACCGGAGTAGTAGAAGACAACCAAACGCGACATGCACACAGGATACCTATTGCTTTTTGCACTAATTACTATTTTCACTGGGCACATATAAAAACACCTTTTTTTCAAGTACTCATGCATGAATTTGGGTGCCTTACTACAAGATGAAGATCTGTACTTGGACTCTAAAGTGATCACCAATTCCATGTGTTTGTCTTTCTTTAATTCCAAGGTTACAACTTAGCAAACACCTTCTGTCAGTCTGCTTATATACCAATAACTCCTGCCTATGCTCACATTTTTAAATTGCATCTGATGGAGCAAAACATAGCTCAGTTTTTAAAATCTGTACACAATATTACATTTTGGATACCCAGTAACACAGCACCAGTCTGTGCAGGTGCACAGACACCAAGTGTTGACATATCCAAAAGTAATATAGTATCTTAAGCCGATAAGCTATTAGAAATCAAAATTAGCCTCGAAATTCTTAAGCACTCAAATAAAGTTCATACATAATGTATTCCACTGGTGGCAGAGACGTGCACAGTTGTTGTAGAGCTGACTGTCAGAAAATAATAACAAGATTACACACAAAACTGTGACAAAACAGTACCAACTTTTGCTTGTACAAGTTGTTTTGCTCACCATTTTATTACCAGAATGTACAAATAAAATCACTGTTTATGTCTTGTGTTAAGAAAACAAATGAAACAGCTTCACTGGCGACTCAAAAAAAAATCGTATTATAAAATAAGCTCACTTTGTACAGCACCCGAGTAACCTGCTTTAATATACAGAAGGACCTCATAAACACAAACAAGGGAGATAAAATGCTGAAATGCCCAAGGCGTTATAGAAATTGACCTTTTTCCTATTTTCTGGTTCATATTTGAGCAGAGTCTTTCTAAGTCCGATGTTATTCCCTTCGTGTCGGCTTTAATCTCGGTCTACTTTCTCAGCCGGTTTCCCGGGAGATCTGCTACTTGGTTTACAGAGGGGAGAGGAACGGGCAGGTAAATATCTTATCTCCCTATTTTTAAACTCAATTTTCTCCCTCCTCCCTAATTTTTTTGGCCGTTTCTCCCTCCTCCCTGATTTTTGACCTTTCTCCCTGATTAGTGCTTTAACGGGTTTATATTATTAGAAATACGTAATACTACACTTGCAGTCTAAATTCCTTCCAATATTGTGACTTTACTAAAGAACTTTGTGCTCTTTGAAGACTTTGAATACCTACAGACTGCTAGATTTAACATGTAGTACCAGCTTACCTACGAATACAGTTCGAGGCCAGAAAATTAATACATGGAAAATGAGAATTACTTTTGCATACTTTCTAGCAAAGCAACATCCCAAGGATTTGGTCGGTAAATTTGATAGTTTTCTAGTGCTTAAGCCGGTTTGCCTACATCGCAACTTTTTTGTTTGTGGCTGAACTAGAAATGTTTATTGCTTGTTGATGAGCGGGAAAAAGTTAGTTAACGCAACATCAACCAGTAAACGAAATCCACAAAGATCTTAAAACGAAGAATGTGTTAAGTACGATTACGTTAATTGTCAGTCAGTTTAGTTTACTAGTTTACTGACTTCCCTTCAAATTATTCTTATTAAGCAATTTGCAGTAGAATTATTTTTGCACAAAAAGGCTTCGGAGTTTTAAGTGACACAGTGCCAAAAAGACATCCAGAGCATGTCAGTGTTTGAGAGACAGCCAAATTGCTATAAAGATCACAACATGGCGCCGTTATCGATGGCAGACCATGGCATGAAGGCCAAAAGTGTGATTCCAAGGTCAAAAATAATTTTTTTTTTAATTAAGTTGCTGTGTATTGTTTTACATTTCTGGGAACCTAATGAAAGCACGGCCGAATCGGAAAGCGTAACTCGTTTTATTGGTGACGCCTAAACAGACCTAAACACACATGCAGTGTCGAAAAGACAGAAAACTGGAAAGGCAAAACATTTCGCACTCACCATGGCCTTGCCCTTGACCCTGAACCTCGAGCCACACAGACCTCTAAAATCTCACGCTTTCACGAACACTAACTCAACGCCTCACGATTTTCCGATTTGACCTCTTCCCCTCACGGTCAATCAGAATATCTTGAAATGGCCAAACAATGAAGCGAGAAATTCCCTAGCGACCTCTAACGAAAATTGTATACAGGGGGAGGGGGTGAACTTGTCAATCGCTCCTATAGGAATTCAACCTCGTTCCCAGGGTCTCTCTCTCCTCGCCCCCCAGAGCGAGAGAAGAGAGACCCTGGTTGGGTCTGGTCACGTGCCCCCCAGAATTTGGGGGGTGACAAAAAAATCGTTGATGGGAGGGGCGGCTTAGAGTGTTTTTGTCAATACTACTTTGATCAGTGCATTTAACGGCGAAACAACAATGATCACAGGAGATGGCGCTACTCGACTTTCACACTTAATTTTGTCGAGGAATAGCGAAGGGAGAAGATGGAATATCATGGACTTTCCATATCCCGTCGGTAAAACGGCAACAACATCTCGTCCACGATAAATTGCCTCGAGAAAAACCACTTGCTTGACTTTGAAATTTATGTTCGAATAGATGCTATTCGAAACGGCGGCCTGAAGACTGCTGTAAAACATGACACGTTTAATGGCTGTCGGAGTCCGCGAGTGATAGCCTCGTTTTGAAATCGACAAACGACAACGCGACAAAATACTTGACATTAGAGGACCCCTCCCTTATGTTCTAATTTGTCCAGGAGGCACGTGACCAGACCCAACCAGGGTCTCTCTTCTCGCTCTGGGGGGCGGGGAGAGAGAGACCCTGGGAACGAGGTTGATAGGAATTGTGCGGCGGATGATCATGGCCATCGTGACGTCACAGGCAGGTCAAGTCTGGAAGTTAAAATGGCTGTCAAACATTCACATCGCCAGAAGTCTTTCTCGGGTGATCATTCAAAGAATTTGAAACAAAGGAATGAAAAGAGCCCAGACAGCTAGTAACCTGTTAATGTAATTTCCGAAAATGCAGCATCTTTCACAAAACAAGCTGTTCAAGACACCAAAATATGCAGAACTTCAAGATCGATAAATTACTACCCTGCGAGCAGAGGCCCTTCGATCTTCCTAGAGAAGATCGAAGGGCCTCTGCTCGCAGGGTAATAAATTACGCACGCCATTGAAAACTAAAAGCTTGCACCCCTATCACAGACGATAACAAGAAGACCCAACGTTATGTGACTCCAAGAGAAAAATAAGACCTTGATATGATTTAAAAGTTTCGAATAGCCGTTAAAATGAATCAGTAGACATTCGCTTAAAAAATGATCAGTGGGTTTAAAGGCATTTTTTGAAGTTGACTACGTAGTGTGTTTACTCGCAAAAAGAAAGCTAACATCTTTAGAATGTGAAGAAAAATGCTCCAGTGTAGAGAAATTTTTATGTTCAAGCCATGTGCTGGGTTCGAAGTTATTAATGGGCCAGAGGACTTCCTTGTTTTCACTGAACCATCTCGTAAAAACCGACAAAGACGACAACATTTTCCCGCGGCAAAGCCAAACAAATGGTGCGTCGGCTTTCCGGCAAAATTTGTGTTGACGTCTGACATTATACTCTTGTTGAATAATTATAAAAAGCCAAAGGCTACCAAAATCGCCAATTTTCCCAGGCTACTGATTCTCAAAATGTTCACAAGGAGCTGGAATTACCAGAATGGTGCTTAGTTTGACAGTTTTAAAATGCTGACCAGCCATTGCCAGATTAGTGTACTAATGGCAATTATCACAATTAAAGGTAAAGATCTTTTAAAATTAAGTGAAATGTGGCCGATTCATTTTACTTTCGAAACGGTCATCTCGATCGTCTGTTGTGGATCATGTAGATGGTCAAACTCTTTCTAAAACAAATTGTTGCTTGGACAGGAAATTTAAAAGAAACTGAAGATATTGAGATTAAGTTGGACAAGACCACTGAACCCGATGGTGCTCTAATATCTCTAAAAGTTTTCATAAAAATAGCAGTATCGGATTGGCGTAAAACCTATTTCCTCGGCCGTCCGCATGATTTGCAAGCTGATTTGCATTTTTATGTTGTTCTGCAAAGGTGACTTTTACACGGGTTAAATATGGTAGCAAAAGTTTACTTAGTTCGATTACTTGTCCCCTAGCATTTAACGATTATTCTTCTTTCTATATACAGAAGATGGAAGCAAATTCTTTCGGAAAACTTTAAATTTAAAGTGTTAAGTTCGTCTTCCAGTCTACACAGCGAAACAATCGGACTGATCATTTTTTAGGTTGACTCTATCCCAGTGTTTTCAATTCGAATATTTTTCTTAAGTTATAGGCTATTCTCTAGCCAAGTTTCAAGTTCTGCTGTGAGGTTTAACTGAAATAAACACACTTTTTTCGGACGCGGACAATGACAACTTTCCCACTAATTTTGCGAGCGCGAAGGTTTAAGGGTAAGATAAGAAACCACTTACCTCTATCAAAAAAGAGATACTAAATTTCTATTCCACAAGAAAACAAGCCCAGTTGAAAGCCGGACTAGCACAAAAAATAAGTTTGTAGACCGAGCATCCAACAAGTTTGCGAGCGCCATTTTTGAAACTCAGCAAAGTCGCGCGCTTCTCTCGTCGTGACGTCACGATGGCCAAGATCATCCGGACAAGAAATCGAGGAGTTCACCGCCCCGCCCCCCCACCCCCCGATTGTATAACAAAAGAGACCATTCAAAATACCGCAAACACCTGAGCTTAAGGGCTCAAAATAGTGTTGGAGACCCAGGGTCTACCCAGTCTTCTCTCGATATAATTGTTTAACGGGGAACAGATCTGTACAGTTTCTCATATTGAGATCTATTTAAGGCTTTAATGACTCATCTCATGTTTTTAAGACATTCTCCCTTCTCCTTTTAAGACATTCTCCCTTCTCCCTTTTCATGCTGGTTCTCCCGTCTCCCTATTTTCATGCGTCCTTTCTCCCTCCTCCCGCTACTTTTTGGGCTGTTTCTCCCTCCTCCCTACACCGTTCCTCTCCCCTCTTTACATGATCTCTTCATTCTACGATACTTTCAACGGCTTGTAACGGGAAAACCATTAGGGGTAGACCCGGGTAGACCCCAAAATTTCAAAAGAAGAAAAGTTATACTAACTAACTGGCCAAGATAATGGGCAAATACCGTTAACGGTAAGCAGCTTCGAGTCCAAGAAGAACTGTGACATTAACAGTGAAATCAACATGGCGGCTTTCAACTAGCCGCCCACTTTGAACTTCTCATAAACGCGACTAAAACATTTACCTTCAATGATAACCTGACCAGAACTAAGACAGGGTATTCCAAAAACTTTAGGAGGAGGTATAATTCCGAAAACAAAATGACAAGCGTCGAAAATAACGAACATTTCACCTCATACACTTCTCGAAGCGGCTCTTTCTGAGAGCGAAAATGTCTACACAAATGACGCGTTCTGATTGGTCAAATCTCGTGACGCACACCGCCTGGTCTGAGACTATAAGATATTGCTCCGTCTGGATACAATGAACGGGAGAGACCAAAGTGCCATCGCCACCAAATTTACGTAAAAACTTCCAACTGGGGGAAAATGACTTAATTAGTTTGTCACCGCTATCAGCTACAATGATATCACCGTTACCGGCAACAGATAAACCTCCAGGATTCTTAAGCTGGTGATCACGACTTCCCAACCCACCGAACATGCTAAGAAACTTGCCATCCCCGGTAAACACTTGCACCCTGTGGTTCCAAGCGTCTGCCACTATAATATTCCCGTTGTTATCAAATGCTATCCCTCCAGGCCGGTTAAATTCACCCGGATTATTACCACGTCTACCAAATGATCTTAAGTGAGTACCGTCATTACTGAACACTGATACCCTGTGGTTATCAAGCTCAGTTACGGCAATTTGATTTTGTTTATTCACTGCCACCCCCCTAGGCAACCTAAGCATTCCAACAGACTGACCGTATTGTCCAAAAGATAGCACGAGTCTAAACCGCCTGGTTCCGACCTGAACCTCAGAAGGACTGCCATGAACATGTTTCTGTTTAAACCCAGGGACTGGTTTACTTTTATCTTTTTCTACCAAACTCCATTGCTGTGCTTTAGTATTGCTAAAGTCAGTTGATACATTCAAGATTCCCTCAGAATTTAACATATTAAAAAGTTTTACTTTCAGTGAAGCCAAATCGAGGGATACGTTTAAGATCACGGGAACATTGTGTGTCTTGTTCTTGAAGAATTGAATCAAATTTTTCGTTGAATCCAAGGATTTCAACGCTGGAGCTTCGTCTCAAAATAGTTTCTTTCTCCTCAATTGCTGATTCGAGCCTTTTCACTTGATTTTCAACTTCACCTTTCTTCAACGCGAGACGGTCGAGTGTTTCTTTCGCTTGATTATCAACTGCGTTGAAAATATCCTGCTTCCTCGCTTCAATGATTGCAATCAACTGGTCTGCAGTAGCCTGCGCTTGGCTTTTTACGTCAGCTATCTGCACCTGAACTTCAATACTGTTTTGATCGAGTTTACTGAGTTCATTTCTCTTTTCCTGTGCTTTCTCCTTTAGTGTTTTAATCGCAGAGTCAATGCGTTGCTTGCCTTCCTTTGCGCCATCGTCCATCTTGCGGTGACCGTCGTGAAGTGTTACAACACAAGAATTGCAAATGGCAACTTCACAATCCTTGCAAAAGAACTTCAATTCTTCTTTTTCGTGGCCTTTCTTCTGGCAAAACGTTGGTCGCTTTAACATTTCTTCAAGGCCCTGATCTTGTAAGTCTTTAAGCGCTAGCGTACGATGTTCTTTATTTGCTCGGATTAAGTTATGGACCGTGATACAGCCTTCACACCAGAAAGCACAACACTGAAAACAGTAGAAACAGTGCGCGCTTCTCTTGTCGCAGTTTCCACATTTCGCGTCATTTGTGTTGCACTCTTTAATAGCTAAGACATCCAGTAAGCTGTTGATCTTAAAGTTGGAGGGAAATTCGCTAGGATTTCCACTTCCTGGGATAGTAAAATTCTTGCGACACTCCGGACACGATATAATATTGTTCCCTAAACTCGCTCGTTGAAGTCCGTTCAAACAGTGAAGACAAAAACTGTGCAAGCACGGCAACTGCTTTGGCTCAGTGAAGTTGCACATACACACAGAACACGTTACGTGTTCATGAAGATTATCTAGCAAGGTCTTTAAGTCCATGATTAAGGGCTGAAAGCAGACCGTGATGTAGATCGAAGATTTGCGGCTCAAACTGCAGCTGCTAAGAGAACAATGAAGTTTTGTCTTGTCAATGGATTTTTAGCTTATCAACCTGACTCGCATTAACCAATGACAAAGCGTATTGTGACATGTTTTGACATTTCAGGATTCTAAAAATTATTGCAAAAAAACCCCAGGATTTCTGGGAATTGTGGCCGCTCTACTCAACAAATCATCACCTATGGAAATTTGCCGAGATATATTCAGTTCAGATTGCTTGCGAAAATGTTTCCGATATTTTTGGCGTCGTTGAGGTTTGCACCCAAAACGTAATGTGTAAAACGACGATCTTTAGATGTTTAAAAACATTGAAATGTGGCTTCTTAGTTGTCTATACATCTTTAATGAGTCCTTGAATCAGTAACGTTAATGTTGTTTCCAGAGTGTTGTTTCTAAGAAATTCACTGAAGCGTTAGCCTGTTCCAGGCGTTCAGATTCTGGTTACCGAACGCAAACCGCAGGTTGAGGGTGAAAACAATTTAGAAAATTTGAGACAGTTTATGTTATTTTCCCTCAGGGATTTATGAAAGCGAATGATTTGGTTTGTTATTAGAACATTACAATATACAGTTTTAAAAAAGAACCATTTAAAATACACTAAGTAAGGTAAACTGAAATTGCTACCACTTCGTGAGTTCCATGTTTTCTGTGCAACTAAACGAAGCGCGAATTATCTTATTTACGTTAAAATTAGGTGTTTTAACACTTAATTTTCACGTAAATGCCACACTGGCGGCAAACGGCCCGAATGAAGCAATCAGACATTACTGCCAGTCCATCACAGGATACCCAGCATAAAGTAGTTAGGATTATTACAACTCCTCTGTGGATACGTTCCGTCACAGGACACGCAGCATATAGCAATTAGGAGTATTCACTTCTTCTCTGTGGGTACGTCTGCTAGTCCATCACAGGGATACGTCAAGCAGTTTGTCGCCGTCTACTCAATTTTATTAAGTTCTCAATCTCGGGTTGGAATCGGCGTTTAATTGCTGAAACGTTGAAACAACTTTTCTGCCAGTGTTAGCCTGAATTTCAGCCTGCTTCTTTGGTGTTGAGCTCTCTACAGAGTAAGCAACCAGACAAGATTGCAGAAAATTGGGCTGTCCTTGTGTGAACATTTCCTTTTGTTAGAGTCCAAAACTTAAGCATTGGAAGTTAGTACAATTACCACTCTTCAGGCTAGATAGTGAAAAATGTCTTAGCTGGGGGCATTGTTCTTCATAAGACTGTCAAAAGCTTAGGTACATTTCCATGAATTTCTCTAAAAATGGTTGTTCATAAGTCTTCCAAGAACCCCTTATGGCTAAATTTGTTACTAACATTTGAATTTGCAGATGAAATCCTGGAGTGTTACCATTCAAATGAAAGCTGTTGAGCAGCATGTTTCTGTGGTGCTGTTTGTTGTGCTGTACACAGCATAATTTTCTAAATTTTATGTAGAAGTGAATAAAATCCTTAATGAAAGCTAATTAGCAGTTCTTTTGTGTTGTGCTGCCGGATGATCATTTATTTGTTTTGTTTTTACAGGCTCATATGCTTCTCCAGTTTTCCCCAAAAAACCTCCATTTGGATTTCCACCATCATCCCAAAAACTTTTGGAATCTGCATTAGGACTCTTGCCCAATGTTGCTCTTGAAAAGGACAATTCATTCAATGTCACAGAGAATTCTGAAAACACAAAGACCTTCTACAAAAGATCTGAGGATTCAGATGTACAAAACACTCGTGATATCGAGGATGATCCAATTAGTGATGTTTCAGACACCAAAGAAGTCTGTAAAGATTTTGTTGTTATTGAAGGAGATTCTGTAGATGGAGATGTTTCGAGTTCATCCGCTGTCGAGGATGAGGGAGGTTGGCAGTCTCAAATAAGAAGATCCCACAAAAGAAAGAACAGGGAGCTGGCAGCAAGAGCCAGCAGGGAAAAGAATCATTTGAACAGATTTCAGAAAAAAGACTTTCATAAACAGCAATCAGACAATCAATTTAGGAAAAACCATTATCGCAGAAAGTCTGTTGATGATAAAAGAAACCAAGTCAGATCATCCGAGAAGAAGTTTCTGAACACAGAAAACAAGAATAGTAATGTTGTTGTTGAATCTTCAGCTGCAAATTCAAATGTGGATGGTCAGATACAGACTAAAAATCACAAAAACAATGAATTAAAGGCCACAAAGAGACTTGATGTGTCTTCTGATGACAAAAATAGTTCTCAAAAGGAGTTGTCGCCAACTCAAAAAGTGTTATCTTACAGAGATGTTTTGCTCAAGGCCAAAGACAAAGGTAAGACTTGAATCACAGTGAACACACAGTCATCTCTCTGAACATGTTTATTAGACATTTTAATGATTTGTTGTCCAGTTGAAAGTCATCTATGTAGTTACGTTTTTCCAAAATTAATGGCTCCTTATTTGTTCTGTTCCCTATGTTTTTCTCCAGTATTTGGGAGCAGCAAGTTTTTCTTACCCCAATTACCTGTAGTTGACTTTCTCTCAGGAAAATTTTCTGAGTAGAATGTGTGAGGTTTTCTGCTTTGGAATGTCAGGACATTGGAAGATTTCCAACGCCAGGTGACCTGAACATTTTTCGGAAGATGTCCAAAGATTGCCATTGTTGATGCAAAATAATATTGCCACATGCAGTACATGAAGCAAATATTGCCACATACAGTTTCATAACAGGTTTAATTTTGCCAATGAACTCCTTACATGGCTAGCATGATTTGCCTGTTATTTTACATGGGTTTTGTTTCCTCGTGAATAAGGGACTGTAATGTTATATTGTTATACAAGAAAAATGTTACTCTAGCTTAGGCATATACTTGGGTGTGTTAGCTCAGGTTTTAAGTCATCCTTTAGTGCTCAGAAAATTAGTATAGATGTTTTCAATCCTCATGCTTGAAAGTTGCACATCAGGCAACTTTGTAGTAACAGGATCATTTCCATTCTCAACATTTGATGACTTGAATGCCTTGAAACTATATCTAGCTGTTTGTTTTTTGCTGTAGCTCAAACAAGGCTACAGAAACAATTCCTAATTACTTGAGAACCACTGTCATGTTGCTATCATGTACAACAGTGGGGTAAAGGTTAGGTACACTTTTATACTGGCTCGACATTGAGATTGAATTGAGATTGAATGATTAACCATTCAACAGGGCTAATTTTTGAGCTGAAGCCTCACCTGTTTGTGATTCCTGTCACTTAACATTTCTACTCTTTTGTGTTGATGAAGCTGTCATGTAGATGTAACAGATTTACATTTTAGTTCATTTTTGGTTTGCAGCAGACCCCATAGAAAGTAGTGACAGTGGTGTAGATGCTAACAGTGTCAGTTCTTGTGAGCTGAGCAGTCAGCATCCCGAGGCTCAGAGTGACTTATTTAACCACCAACAGTGTGTTGATTATTTACGTAATGGTGAGTTATCATGTGTTTAATTCTTTCTCCTTTGAAATCTAAACATTGACAAACGGACATGCAATAAGACATGTGGCCATCCTTATAATCACTATCACCATCTTCATATACCTGCCAACTTTTTGTGATTCATAGGCGTGACATTTTTATCCTGAGAGTGTCAAGATTTTTTGTACGGGACCGATAATATCCGAAGATGTCCGACGATTTCCGAAGACGTTCCGAAGACTTTCCGATTTATGGCCAGTAAATCGATGCTTTGATCATTTAAGGTTATATGGAGCTCGTCTCGACGAGTATGACCATGTCTCCAGTGACTTACTAAAATCCGAGATTAGTACGATCATTATTTTCTCGCATTGGTTCGAGTTTATTTAAATACTTAAAAAAAAATTTTCAAAATGAGTCGGTTAAGGCTGTAATGGATCACACTTTTCCACCAGGCGTGAGAAATGGGAACGTAGGCGTGAGTAGGCGTGAGATCGCAGTTTTCGATCCGCGGGCGTGACAATCACGCCTTAGGCGTGACACTTGGCAGGTATATCTTCAACAACTTGGTCAACTTGGAGTTGACTTTACAGTTTCCCTTGCATTGCATGCTTGAGGTAGTGGGAGTCTACTTCAGTTTGCTTAAGGACGGTACCTCCTATTGTTACTGCGCATACGTTCTGCGCATCTTGGGACATTCAGGTTTCTTGAGGAATTTGCCCACTAATTTAATATTTTTAAGTGGTTTAAGACTACATTGTGTGTGAAAAAGCAGATCTTAGCAAGGGCTATCAGAATCCAAAAAGAAAATTGGGGGTAACCACATATTTTTGAGAGATATTTGAGCTTAAATTTGAAAAGAAATTGCCATTCATTCTTTGTATTTCAACGTTTTTTTGGAATTATGGTTGCTTACTTATCTCTGAAAAATGCGTGGCTACCCAAATTTTTCTCATTGGATTTTAATAACCCTTGCTAAGATCTACTTTTTCCCCATCTACTTTTTTGCATAGTCATAAGCTTTGCAAAAATACATCTGTATTAGTAGGCACCGTCCTTAATTTCCTGAACAAAACAGGAAACAGCAATAAAATCAAAAACAGCTTCTAAATAGCAACTTTTCTCCCAGTGTGCATTTACAAAAAAGACCCAGATTGATTCCCTGCTGTCTCCAAATGGAGATGCTTCACAGAGAGGAAGCTATGCAGTTACTTAATGGGTAGGAATGGGAAAACCATTCATATGAAAAAGTTAAAAGTAAATGTATTTGCATGTAAATAATGACGTAAAAGGCAGTGCCTCAAGCCACCAAAAGGAGGTTGAAGGTATTTTGAAATACGGGCATATTAGAGGCAATTTGTTGATCTGAAATTGTTCCTTTGTGATAATTCTAAGGTTAAGAATGTTAAAATCATCAATTGCACCACCATATTGTAGCCGAAAATGAAACAGGTACATTTTAAGTCAGAAAAATGATGAAAGATATACTTTAGATAAAAGTTTCAGATACTTTGTGAACAAAAATTTTAGTCCATAAAGTTGGGGAATTTAAATTTACAATAACTTAGTACACTAATCATAATTTTCTTGTCATTTCAGCATGGAAAAAAGTAATGTCAAATGCCAAACAAGGTAAGTACATGTACTTGTAGAAACAAACTTGTTGATTATGGTGTAAAGAAGGTAAAATTGTCCAAGGCCAAGTGTAAAAATGGTCCCAACAAGTGGGAGCTGGGGAATGTGTAATTTCCTGGCACTCTTTAGGAAAATAAAAAGATGCACACAGGCCATAGGGTGTCCAGTTTGTCAGCTTTTGTTTTCTTTCAAATGGAAGAATGGCTCTAATTATTGTTTATGCCTCACTTGATTTGCTCATGTTGGGGAATTAAAGATCCTAGTCACCCACAGTGCTTTACGCGCATCGAGTGAGAAATCCGCCATTTTCTATGCCATCTAAAATCACGATTTTTTCACAGTGAATTGAAATCCGGCTACATCTGCGCCAATGCGGCCAGTTTGGGCCTTCATTTACTTTTTTGGCCTTAAAAAATTGATAGCGGTTACATTTGGCCGGTTATTTTGGTGTTGTTTGCTATTTTTCTCGTGAAATGTGTGAGACAACGCCAGGACTCTAAGCGGTTTATGCTCTCCTTCGCGTGGCAGTACCAAAACAGTCAAGCTTATGAAAGAAATCATTATTCAAGGGATATTCTTGGTTATTACACTAGTGAAGCAAAATATATCCAATAGATTGAAAGGCTGGACAAGCTTATTCGCCGACATTTTACTTCAGTACGGTGCGCGTTCTTCACGCGCTGAAATGTTTTGGTCTGCTAAATGTGACGATGGGACTCGCTCTGCAGTGCCGGTAGCGATGCTAAAGCGAAAGCTTTAAAGACTTCGATGCCTAAGAACAACACTTCAATTTTTTTCATAAACTAATCCCTGGAATTGCAGAAAAGGAGGAGTCAGAATGGTTTGCGAACAGAAACTTTCAGATCTGTTAGCCGTAGTCGACACCTTAGCTACAATGTAGCTGCAGTACGTTTTGTTTTCAGGGCAATTCATGTATTTTGAAAATTGAAATGAATATCCATCCTGTGCGATGATAACAAAGAAAAATAAAAGCTATTAACAAAAGAGTTTCTTATAGTTGAAAGGAATGTGAAATGTTCTCGCTTTATCTAGCGCTATCAATTAAAACTAAATGCGCGGAGCGGTGGTCAGAGCGGCGTGATCGAGTGAGTTTTGGAAACATTTCTGCCCTCCGTGCATTCGCCTTTTGTGTTTTATGGCGATGGGAAAGTCAAGAATACCCAATTAAACAAGATTCCAGACCTTTATGATTCTAGATTCGCTTGTAAATCATTCCGCGAGCGCTCGCTGAATATAGTTTGCTTTTGGGTAGGCGGACTGGGAGGCTGGCCGGCTTACGAACACAAACATTCTTTGAGTTCTAGCTTTTTGAACAGCCGCCAAAATGTGCTGAAAATAATCGAAAGCCCTTTTACTGTCACTAAAATCAAAAACAGGCGAAGAAATTTTAGCTTCAGGCTACAATTTATATTTTTACCAGTTGAACTGTTGAGACGTTTTGTCACGTTCGACGAGTAATTTGATCGCAAATTTCAGATCAAAACAACAAAGGCGTGCCTGACTAGGATCCTTTAAGTAATACTTAGCAGTGGTCTGCCAGTGGTATTCTAATTCTTGGAAATGCAGATGACACAGTGAACTAAGCTGAAGGCATAAAAGCACTTGGGGAGCTTGGAGCAGTTTGATTTAAGGAAAAAAGTCACGTGGCATAATAATAATAATAATAATAATACCCTAATAATAATGATAGTAATAATAATAATAATAATAATAATAATACTTTATTTATATAGTGTCATTTCCATCACTGTCCAATGGCACTTAATCACTGTCCAATATGGCATGTCAAAAATGTTCACAGATACCAGTGAGAAGATGGAACTATTCACAACTCTGTGCACTTCCTGCTGGTATTTGTGCATATTTTACTTCAGACTGAGGCAAAACCCCATAAAAATACATCTTTAGTAGTTTTATTCAGTGCTCTCAGTTGCCTCCAATCTGGACTATTTCTTGCAGAAAGTTTTTTAGCAGTGGATTAAAGAGCTAAGTAAAAACATAATTTATGATTTTGGCCTTTGTCTTGTCAGGCCTGGTAATTTACTACAGTGTGGACTCCGATCCTGTTTTATGTGAGCAAAAGCACAAAAAGCTTGCTTCTAGAAACAGTGGTGTTTCTTCAAAGTCACAGTGAGAGAAGTATGGTCTCAAAGGTATAACCGTGGACCGTCAAGTGTCACCCTGGAGGCATGTTTGTGTAGAAAAATGTAGAATTGGTGGGGTTTTTTTTGTGAATTTCTCCAAACATTGGTTTTTCATAGAACTTGCAGTCTCCCCTCTAGACAAAAACATGCTCTTAAGGCCGCGGGTGACAAGCTGCTCATGAATAAATTTATAAGGCAAAATTTTGGTGGAGGTCTTACGTTAAAAAGTTTTATATCTTGAACGTTTGGGAGCCAATTCCGTTGAAACTTAACAGAGAGCTTGGGGAATGGTGGAAGTGCAACAAGGTTGTTTTTCGTTTGATAGATTGCGCTTCTTTGCGATGTTTTGAGCTTCAAAAGTTGAGATTTTGTAAAACGCCACTTCGTGTCCAAGTTTTCTACTCGTGAAGAAGACAACACTTCTTGATTTTACCACTCATTGATCAGTTAAAACCTCTATTGTGTCACAACAGAAGCTGATTATGGGATTTCGAGTTCCTTGGAAAGTTGTAAGCTTTTAAATGAGTAAAATTGTCCTGGTTTAGATTTGAATCCTTCAATATTCTGTTAAAAAGCCTGCTTGAAAAAATTGCTTTTGTTGTGACAATCTACAATACACCTAGTTTATCTCCCTGCTGTGTCAGTTCAGGAAATGCTTTATGCGCTCTGTATTCTTGGACACGAAATTGGTGGTTTTAGGGCCTCCAAAGGCTTACAGAATAAACACGAATGTTTAAGGTAAGATAATGCTAATTGTGGAAATTAAATAATTAGCATAGTTGCAATTATTGTTCACTGTCCAGAAAAAAACAATATGTTGCAATTTAGAGATCGCAAAATATTGAGATTGAAGAGTATAAGCGTTTCCGAAACTCTATGCTAGCTTTAAGGAGTATTATTTTAGTTTTTGTTTTGTTTTGTTGGACAACTTCTAAAATGTTTCTACTAATGTTTCAAAAAACGTAAAAAAACGGACTTTGACAGTAATTTTTTGTTTAAAAATGTTTGACATTCACAAGATATCCGTGGCATACGATTTAATGCACGTGCAATTATTGATTCAGAAACTGATGTTTTACTGAAGAGCTTATTCATGAATATTTTGCGCAATGTTGCTACCATTCGTCGCACTTCGTGCATACGCTATAAATAAATGAATACTGATAAGCTAGTTTCTCTCACCCGCGGCCTTAAGTTATATAGTTATCAATATGCTGGGTAGTACTGAAATGATAATAGCTGTATTGGGAACACTTACCTTAGCCCATGGCGGCTCAATAAATGTGCACGGGGTAATTAAGTTTTGTCAGGGTTTTCAATTTGAGGGAGAGGGGCTTGTGACATCAGTAAAATTTCCTTGTGTATAATTGGCTTTGGAAGTATCAAGTTCTATCAAAGAAACAAAATGAGTAAAGAGTACTTATCAAGACTCATCTTGATGCATCGTTGATTTTTTATATACAAAATTTGTCTTGTGTTCTAAAGCTGTGTCAGTCCTCCACTTAGGACTATTTTAGGTGCTATGGCAAATAAATTTTGGCACTGGCATCCTCATTAACAAAAAAGCCACATACATAAGAATAAACACGACGGGTTGTCAGCATTCTGCTGTTAACAAATTCTATTTGGACCCCATGCATCTGTGTAAAATTTCTGCACCTGTGTGTAATAATCAAGTAAGCATTGAACTGCATTTTGCTCTAAAAACTATTGAAAACTCTGATCTTGCATTGTAAGAATCACAGCTTATAATTAATCAGAGCGTAACAAGTACTGTGGAACCACGATATAACAAAGTACCAAGGGACTGGGAAAATGTGTTTGTTATAAGTGAAACTCCATTGTAACAAATGTTTGGGAAAATGACCAAAGTGTTCACCACATTGGGGTTTCACTAAGAATTATTAATTTTTGCCAGCCACAAAATTAACCCTTTAAGCCCCGGTAGTGACAAGCATCTAATTTCTTCTTACAATATCCATACATGATCAAACATACAGGTCATGAGAATCAAGGAAATGATCAGCAAACATGAAATGTCTTGATTTTTGTGCAAATTCTTTTAACTAGTACCATAAGAAATCTATCGAGAACACTAAGGAGAATACACATGTTATTATCAGGGCTGAAAGGGTTAAAATATGTTGCACAACTCACCATTTCGTTTAACTGCACAATCACTACCCAGACATGAACAGATCAAATAACATTAGTTTTGTGATTTTATTTTAGTGTCTTAAAAGCATTTCTGCAGATCTTTTTCGCATTCAACTTCAGTCATGTGATGACACTTACATGTATTCATCATAATCGTGTAGATTTTGGAGCTTGGGTTTCTTGATTGTGTTCAGTGTAACAGGGTTCTCATTATAATTATACCAGGGTTCATAGGTTCTATTTATACATTTTAACGTAACTTTGGCCAGGTTTAGGAATATTATTGTATCTGGGTCTTTGTTAGTAAGGTGATTGTTATATATAGGGGTTCCACTGTAATTAAGTTTAATAAATTATCATTCTAGTTTTAATAATCCTAACAGCTACCATTTAACCAAGTGTAGTGCTGTTTTGACCTTCTGTTTTCATTTTAGAAAGCACTTTGATTGAATTAGTACCTCGCTAGCATGGTCATGCTATGCCAGAAAAAAACTTGAAATTTGTCCAAAAAATATGATAATTATTTATAAGTTCCATTTCAATTTGGACCTCAGTTTGAGGAACATTTTTACTTACAGAAATTAGACATGATTTAATGTCATTTGAGTGATCTGGAACATCCAGTTAAAAACTTTAGGTAAGGAATTTAATATAATGTTATGTCGCAGTTTGAAAAATATATGGGAAGCAAAAAAATTGACATTGGCTGCAGTAAAGCATTTGCCTATTTTCACCTTCCCATGCTGTCGGTTTTTTGAGTTATTTAAAAACAAAAAATTCCCCAACAATTCCAAACAGTTTCATTTAGTTAATTTAACTGTGGATGTTTCAAAATGTAACAATTGCAAACCTTAAACCAAGGTTTAAAAACAAACTATTCATACTTGGTCCAGGAAGTAAAGATTGAATTAGAAGTTTGGACCAAAATTTTTTTATGAAGAAATAAGTGTACAACCAGGGCCACCAAGCAGTTTGTTTCTGATGAATACCCATTCAGAAAGCCGAAATTGCCTGAGGTATTCAGACTTGATTGTGGTGAAAAACAGGAAATTTATTTTCTATGGATAAATGTCACTTCCAACTTTTGTGATATGGGAAAACTAATTTATTTTGTTCCAACTGTCCATTTTAAAATTCCCTGTAAAGACTATGAAAACAGAAAACGACACTTCATAAGGTCTTTTATTTTTGCTTTTACTGTTTTTTGGATGCCTCTGAACAATATTGTTTTTTGTGAAAGGTCTTGCATGGATAGAGTCAGGCTGTAGTACATGTATGTAAAAATTAATAATGTGACAATGTAATTGGTTTGTACTTGGCAATGCTATCATCAGGTCAACAAAACTTTGTTTGCTAGTTTCATTAGTGTATTGAGTTTTGTCTTAACAAATAAGCTTTGACAAAAACTGACTAAATGAGCAGCACATTAGGAATCTTGTATGGGACTGCGGTGTGATTCTGGTGATATTTTTTTAATCTCCTACCCAACAAAACATAATAATACTGAGACATATCAAGAAGGCTTTGTTAAACTTCTATTTATTCGTTTACAAATGTTATATTTTTTTTTCCAGCACAGATGTAATTTTTGAGCTTTTTATTACTAAAACATGCCACTGGAATTAAAAAAAAGTGTTATCTTGAAAATATCTAACAAAAAACCAGATCAAGACCACTTGTGGTCTTGAGTTGGTTTGTTGCAAGCTTCTCTTGAATTTTTCATTGGACAGTTAATTTCTCTAAAGTACACAATTGAATTAAAGTGAATACACATTTTTTCTTCATGCTGAATGAAACTTAGTTGTTAAGTTCTTACGAGATGAAATCTAAGAAAGCTATTTTTGTTAATGGAGAAGCAATGAATAAGTATTGAAAGTCGATACTGCCTGGAAAGTTTTTTCATTGATTAGAAACATTTTGAAGGGTATCTGCCATATGGACCCATATGTTTTTGTTTGGGATACATACAGTTTTCAAGCTGTGCTTGAGTATTAATTGTTATTAGTTATTAAGTTATAATTTTTAGGTGTAAAGGGAGAAGGGCAAATTGTTTACTTGTAAATTTCATTTGATATCAAGGTGAAATAACTTTTTTGCTTTGGTATAATATAATGCTAAATAAGTTATTTGACACAACTGGAGTGAAAAATAAAAAAAAGCTGTTTTGTGTGGGAATTTTTTTTACAATAATACGAGAATATTTCAGTGAACTAAGTGAGGTATAGTTACGCAATTTATTGTTCGTTTAGTCATTGCAACAGTATTGAGTTAAACTTGAGAAATTTTAGTTATTTTTGGTTTGTACAGCATTTACAGTTTTGATGACTCATCAGTCCAAAATAGGAAACATGGGAAAAACCTGCAATGGAAAGTACTGCTTAGTAACTTTATTTGAATGGACTTACCAAGGGCGAGGGTTTAATTCATCCACAGACTCAGAGGTTAGAATCACCTTTATAGCCCAGGGGGGTACTTCCTAGTAACTGGCTTATGGGGATGTGCCGCTGGGTGAGGTCGCATTTTCACGACTAAATTGACGATAATGGGGTTGCATCTTCAATAGGAGCTAATAGAGCTACTAGAATGGGGTCGCACATTGCGGGATTTCGGGGATAAGTGAATTCCGGAAAGTGGGGTATATTTGCCCAAAAGTGACTAACGTGGGGTCTATAATTGGCTACAGAATAGACTATAATGGGGTAAGGGTTTGGAGAGGCCAGCGTCACATACCCAGCAAAAATTGACCCAAGTACCCCCCCCGGCTTTATAGTTAATTCTACAGGATAATAAACAGCACCACAGGAAAGTAATGCTCGGTAGCTTTCATTTGAATGGTCGCTCTTTAGGATTTCATCAATAGACCCACCTCGTGTAGCATAATAAACAGCACCGAAGGAAAGTACTGCTCAATAACTTTAGTCTAAATGGACATTCTTTGCGGTTTAAACCATAGACCCCGGGGGGGGTACTCGGAAAAATTTTGATGGGAGTGTGCCGCTGGGACTCTGAAACCCTTAACCTATACCAGACCACGTTCATGTCGTTTTTGCAACCCTATTCTAGACTAGATGCCAAAAATCCCTACCCTATCCCAGACTAGCTATTTTCGAGCTATCCATCAGAAATATAACCACACAGTGCTTTTAATGGAAAACCATCTCTCGATCAACAATATTGTCACGATTTCATTTATATTTTATATTTCCGAGTTTTTCAAACCCATTAATTAATTCGATTAAATTTTCACACCACCCATTAGTTTCCCGGTAATTGATACCCTATCCTAGACCAAGACTTCCTGATTTCTATACCCTATCCCAGACCAAACTGCTTGAAAACCATACCCTTCACAGCGGCACATCAAAAAAGTAAAACCACATGTCGTCATATGACGTAAAGTTTTTCTGTGGCCACAATCCACGAAAGGTTTCCCTCTCGTTTCCCTCTTGGATTGACCAGTGTTTAGTGTTGTTGCTTCAGTCTCCCAAAGAAACATAAAATATTGTAGTTGATTTCATTCATTATATATTTGTTTAAGACCCGTTGTAATGTTCAAGTTGTGGGAGGAAGTGGCATTTTGAGGTGAATAAATCCCTTTCAGGAACATTTGTTCCATTAAAAAGTGCTTGTGTGTAGTGTTTATGAGTTTGACGTCATCATAAAATGTATTCTTATTATTTTAAACCATGTTTTGGTGAAGAAATAGTATTTTGACCCTGAAAAACAAACAACACTTCTCAAAACGTCTCCTCAGTCGGTGACTACTGAAAACCACAGGCAGCCCAGACGCGTTGTAAGTGGAGTTCATTTAAAAATAGAAAAGGGTGAAAATATATGTAATAGCACGAAATAAATTTTTACTTCACGAAATAAATCTTGTTTACTTCTGCTTATTGTGTCCTGTTTATTTAATTTCCGGTTAATCTTGCACCGCTCTCTTAAATTACGCAATCGCTCTTTATGCGTTAAGCCTAAGGTTTGCAGAGATTTATTACAGACTAACCGGTGATAAAAGAATCGAGATATCTTGAAATAAATCGTGCCTACCTTCAGTGCAATGTTCCCCTGTTCGTCCTGGCTGGTTTAAATGACATTTTGTGGCTTTTTTCAATCGGAGGTAGCTTCCACTAAAGAAGAATAAGCCAGGACGAACAGGGGAACATTGCACTGAAGGTAGGCACGATTTATTTCAAGATATCTCGATTCTTTTATCACCAGTTAGTCTGTAATAAATCTCTGCAAACCTTAGGCTTAACGCATAACAAGCGATTGCGTAATTTAAGAGAGCGGTGCAAGATTAACCCGAAATTAAATAAACAGGACACAATAAGTAGAAGTAAACAAGATTTATTTCGTGAAGTAAAAATTTATTTCGTGCTATTACATATATTTTCACCCTTTTCTATTTTTAAGTGAACTCCACTTACAACGCGTCTGGGCTGCCTGTGCTGAAAACACACCCGAACAGGTTTCGATTCCAATACGCCTATGACGCACGAGTATCCCAAATGTTGATACTTCATGTTTTCGGCCGAGAGGGTTAATCTTTTGGCTTGGCTAAAAACAGCCTCTTAAATTTTTGCGTTCAGTAGTTGGACAAACCAGAATAGTCCGAATGTTTCTTAGAATAAAGAAAGGAGAATATACAGCCAGTGTGAACATGTAAATCGTCACTAAAAGAAAATTCAACTTCTCTGTTCTCACACGCCCAAGGCCAGCCAACCGATCACGCGATGCTCGCACGTGATCTTTTCAATTGGATCCCCCATCCCCCCCCCCCCCAACAAACGAGCTTCATTCTGCAGATTCAGAGTGAAAATCGCGCTAGTTTTTCTACAGCCTTGTACGCAGACGTTGTTTTGATATTAGTCGAGCCTGCTAAAACTCGGGCTCACTATTTATCTTTTCTTTTCGATAGATCAAGGGGTAATGTACGCTACAAGCTACCTAGGGCACGCATGTGCGTAGCCTCCCACGCAGTCGTTTTTACGACTGCGTGGGAGGCTAGCATGTGCGGAACTTGTGACTCTGTCATTTTGGCCACCTCCCACAAGTGGCTAACTTTGAGAACTAAAATCGCCAGCCGTGTGGAAAACCGAGACGTGAGTCCCTTTGATCACTCTCGCTCGCGCTTTCTTTTAACTCGACTATCGATCCATGAGCGGAAAGAGTGACTTCGCGTGGTCTCGTTTTGTTACCATCCAGCTAGAATAACACGATCAGGGAAGGTTCTTGGGCTCGGCTAGCACCGATCGTATTGATTACTGTCAGCAGACATGTCACAAGTCGACCTTTGCTTATAGACAAGGGGGTTAGTTTTTGAAGAAACTGCAGGGGCAAACTGTGGTGCTGCTTCGGTGGGATTTATCAACCGACGCTCGAAACTTCAGCTCTCAATCGTTCTTTACGGTGGCCAACTAAGTTGATAAATCCAAAGTTTTTCACTTATATAAATCCAAAGTTCTTTACTTATATAGCTATAAAGTTCAGTCGCGGCGATAAAGTGGCGTAAGGAATTTACGGGCGATAAAATCGCGTGCAACGAAGGAACTAGTGCGCGAAAGATTAGTGTTGTAGGAGATTCTGGGAGCTAAGCGAAAGTTATCGCTACATGCAGCATTTCCTCCTCGCTGGCGCATCTCTAACAAATTTTGTTCCTTTTATCATCTCTGCGTTCTTCTTTTTTTTATATAAACAAAGTACTGAATCTAATTGCCACTAAAACTAAAATTTCACGCAACGTCTGACAAAAAAGTTATATTTATTGTATATACACCTCAAGACCTTATCAACGTGGGATAGCTATCACAAAATCATGTATATTGCAAGTATTGCAGGGAAATTAAAATTTACTTATGTCACGTAATATGCCTATCACAATCTTGTAACTGGTTTTATTAACCCCAAGCTAAATTTATTTACAGTCTGTTGCAAGCACAAGCAGCTCATAGCTTATTACTAATACAATGAGTAAAACAATTTTATATCAATCAAAGTTTTGAACCACCGAAACTGGGATATTGAAATTCAAATACTGATATTTACAATCGCTTATTAAATATTTCAGCTACCAATATTTATTGTTTAGCTACCTATCATGTTTGCAAGTTGTCATATTTTCGAATATTTGCTTATAGTCACGGTAGTATAATGAATATAAGGAGTTAACAGTGCAGTTTACAACAGTCTGGTTTTAATTCATCCCATTAAAACACTTTTTTTTCGGAACTGTCTGTTGCATGCAAAATCGAGAATATCAGTTGACATCATGAATCTCTGGTAACCACAAAGATTGGAAAGAACTTTTTCTTGACTGCCTCAGTTAATCGTTTTCTTACAAATTGCACGGATTTCTGAATCAATGACAAGATAGAGTCAAGATGCTCGGGTGAAAAGATATCACATCAACTCAAGTATCTGGATTCGGTGGTTATTTACGTCAGACACAACAATCCTTCCATCACTAAGATTTGCTGTAGAGACCGGAAAATTGAACTCTCCTGTTTCGCTGCCTTTTGTTCCAAACATTGTCACGAACTTCCCGCTCTGTTCGAACACCTGTAGTCTGTGATTCCCTGCATCACACACGACCAGGTGTCCTGACTTGCTAACCGACAAGTAACGAGGTCCATTAAATTCACCCTCCTTGTGCCCTTCCTTCCCAAATTTAAACTTAAAATTTCCCTGTGGGTCAAACACTTTAATACAGTGTTCACCAAAGTCTGAGACTATAAGATATTGCTCCGTCTGGATACAGTGATAGGGAATGACCAAAGAACCCTCTCCACCAAATTTACGTAAAAACTTCCCACCTGGGGAAAATCTCTTAATTAATTTGTTATCTGTATCAGCTACAATAATATCACCGTTACGGGTAACAGATAAACCTAGAGGATTCTTAAGCTGGTGATCAAGACTTCCCTCCCCACCGAACTTGCTAAGAAACTTACAATCCCCGCTAAACACTTGCACCCTGTGGTTTTTGCAGTCTGCCACTATAATATTCCCATTGTTATCAAATGCTATCCCTCCAGGCCAGTCAAATTCACCCTGATTACCACCCAGTCTACCAAACGATCTTAAGTGAGTACCGTCACTACTGAACACAGAGACCCTGTTGTTACCAAGCTCAGTTACGGCAATTTGATTTTGGTTATTCACTGCCACCCCACAAGGCAACCAAAGCCATCCAACATACTCACCGTATTGTCCAAAAGTTAGCACAGGTCTGAACCGCCTGGTTTCAACCTGAACCTCAAAAGGACTGCCACGAACATGTTTTTGTTTTAACCCAGGGACTTGTTTACTTTTTCCTTTTTCTGCCGAATTTAATTGCTGCGCTTTAGTATTGCTAAAATAAGTTGATACATTACCGATGCCCTCAGAATTTAACATATTAAAAAGGTTCTTACTTTCAGTGAAACTAAATCGAGGGATGCGTTCAGGATCACGGGGGCATTGTGTTCCCTGTTCTTCAAGAATTGTGTCAAACCTTTCGTTGAATCCAAGGATTTCAGCACTGGAGCTTCGTCTCAAAATAGTTTCAGTCTCCTCGATTGCTGATTCGATCATTTTTACTTGATTTTCAACTTCACCTTTCTTTAACGCGAGACGGTCGAGGGTTTCTTTCGCTTGATTATCAACTGCGTTGAAAATATCCTGCTTCCTCGCTTCAATGATTGCAATCAACTGATCTGCAGTCGCCTGCGCTTGGCTTTTTACGTCAGCTATCTGCACCTGAACTTCAATACTGTTTTGATAGAGTTTACTGAGTTCATTTCTCTTTTCTTCTGTTTTCTCCTTTAGCGATTTAATCACAGAGTCAATGCGGTGCTTGCGTTCGTTTGCCCCATCTTCTAGAAGAATCTTGGCGTGAACGCCGTGAAGTGTTACAACACAAGAATTGCAAATGGCAACTTTACAATCCTTGCAAAAGAACTTCAATTCTTCTTTTTCGTGGCCTTTCTTCTGGCAAAACGCTGGCCGCTTCAACACTTCTTCAAGGTCCTGATCTTGAAAGTCTTTGAGCGCCAGCGTACGATGTTCTATATTTGCTCGGATTAAGTTATGGACCGTAATACAGCCTTCACACCAGAAAGCACCACACTGAAAACAGTAGAAACAGTGCGCGCTTCTTTTGTCGCAGTTTCCACATTTCGCGCCAGTTGTGTTGCACTTTTTTATAGCAAGGACATCCAGTAAGCTGTTGATCTTGAAGTTGGTGGGAAATTCGCTAGGATTTCCACTTCCTGGGATCCTAAAATTCTTGCGACACTCTGGACATACGATCTCGCCGTTTATTGGACTCGTTCGTTGAAGCCCGTTCAAACAGTGAAGGCAAAAACTGTGCAAACAAGGCAACTGCTTCGGCTCAGTGAAGGTGCACAGACACACAGAACACGATACGTGTTCATGAAGATTATCTAGCAAGGTCTTTATATCCATGACAAAGGGCTGAACGCCAATATGAAGATCGAAGGTTTGCAACTCAAACGAGAACAATGTTTTGTCTTGTGACCGGATTTTTATCTAATCATCCCGAATACATTAACCAATCATAAAGCGTATTATTACATGTTTTGAGATTTCATGCTTCTAAACATGATTGCAAAAATATCCTGGATTTCTAGGAACTGACTGTGGCCAATGTCGATGTGCTCAAGAAAGCATGACCTATGGAAATTTGTCAAGATTGGATTGCTTGGGAAAATGTTTTGAATTTCTTTGTTTCGGTGAGGATTGTAAAAGTCTAAACGTAATTTGTAGAGGGACTTATTCGCTGATTTGCCATGAAATACTATGAAGCAAGAGCTAAAACAATGACGTTATTAGACTTTAAAAACTCGCCTGTAAGTTGTCCTTGAATAAAGTCTATGTTTTCTAAGAAATTTACTAAGAATGAGTCTAAGCATGATTCTACTTGACTGAAACAATTCATAACATTCTAAATATTTTTTAAATTTTTCCCTATGAGGAAAAGGTTACTACAAAGGGCTGTATGAAAGTGAATGCTTTTGGTTTGATGTTAAAACCCTTCTATCTATAGTCAGTTGTTCTTTCCTTAACCAAGAACACGCAGAACTGCTAGTACGTGGTCCACTGGCACGTTTTCTATACTAAGTAACCTTTAAACCTTTATTGCAGTTTCGAGTTTCCTGTTTTCCGAGCAATTAACGAAGAGCGGACACATTTAGACGATCAAGCTTTTTCTAACAAAGAAAGCGTCATTTGATCAATTGAAACGGTTATCTTCCGCAAGTGGTCTGGACATTCAAGTTTCTCTACATTATTTGGGTCACACAACACTACTCTCCGGGTCCTCTCCTCTCCACTGGTACAACAATTGACAACCAACAAGCTGAACGCAAAGGCTATACTTCAGATCCCTAAAAACGGCTCATTGGCGTCCGAGTGACGAAGAGAAAGAATTCAGCCCATTGGTACAAGTGATAATTAATGGTTATGCAAATGTTAAAAGAAAACGAATTCCTAAAATATTTCACTTTTAAAAGATAACTCCTAATCAAGGCTCCCATAAAGTGAAAACAAATCAAACTTATTTTTAAAAAATAAGGAATGATGGTTATTTATTATTTCTTGGTGATATCTCTTTTCATTCCTGAAGGTATTTCAGGTTTTGTATCAGCGATTCAAGATTATTAGAAAACACACAAAATCAAAATCAAAATCAAAAAAGAACGCCGTCCAGAAACATTTCGTTTAGTAATTTAAACTCTCTCAAATACAAAACCAATATATTTACAGTCTTTTCCCTTCACTTTATTATGTACAAGGTAAATCACCATATCTATTAAATAAGGAATAGTGCATGCACATGTAATCAAAGACCTCATTTCACATGTAAGGGGGAGGGGTGGGGAGAGACTACCATATCAGAGCTTCACAGAGGTGGAAGTTGTTTAGATGCTACAACTTTGTGTTAAGTAGATCAACTCTACAACTCATGAATGAGATTCAAAGGGTGTTGCCTCCTTGTCACAAGCAGTAAAAACTTTGAAACCACACATCACATAATGAACATTCTACGTAAAATTCTCACGTGTCATCAACACCACACCGTCCTGTGTCATGTGTTCGTTATACTCAGTTCTTCCTGGTCTCGTTTGTCAGTCCAGTTACTAATGACTTTAGCCAGGAAATTGTGGAATTCATCCCTGACAGCTTCAGGTTCTTCATCCAGGTTTGTCTGAACACAGGTCACTCGAGAAAGTGATGAGGCTGCGATAGAAATAACAAAAAAAGAAATAAATTGACTTTGTTCAAAGAGGTTAACACTTAGATACCAGTCTTAAGACTGGGATCCCTGTGGCCCTTGGATTTTGGATCAAAATGAAATTTAGAAATGTTGTTTTAACTCATAATCAATAGAGGTCAGCTTGGTAGCTGGAGCCTAGAGAGTTGGCGAGGGAGCTTATATAATTCAACGAAAGCAGAGGTGTCCATGGCAACTCTGCAATTGGGAATCACGCCGGTGAGTAGCCCTAGATGGTTGAGAACAGGCTGATCCTAGCCTGCACACACTAGATTGAGAACCAACAACAAACGAAAGAAAATCACCCCTGTGAGTAGCCCTAGATGGTTAAGAACAGGCTGATAATAGCCTGCGCAGACTAGATTGAGAAACAACAACAAATGCCAGAGAATCAGCCCTGTGAGTAGCCCTAGATGGTTGAGAACAGGCTGATCCTAGCCTGCACAGACTAGATTGAGAACCAACAACAAACGCCAGAGAACAACCGATGTCAGTAGCCCGAGATGGTTGAGAACAGGTTCATCCTCGCGTGCGCAGATTAGATTGAGAACCAATAACAAACGCCAGAGAACCACCCCTGTGAGTAGCCCTAGATGGTTGAGAACAGGTTCACCCTCGCCTGCGCAGACTAGATTGAGAACCAACAACAAACGCCAGAAAATCACCCCTGTGAGTAGCCCTAGATGGTTGAGAACAGGCTGAACCTAGCCTGTGCAGACTAGATGGAGAACCAACAACAAATGCCAGAGAACCACCCCTGGGAGTAGCCCTAGATGGTCGAAAACAGGTTCATCCCAGCCTGCGCAGAGTAGATTGAGCACCAACAACAAACGCCAGAGAACAACCCCTGTGAGTAGCCCTAGATGGTTGAGAACAGGTTCATCCTAGCCTGTGCAGACTAGATTGAGAACCAACCACAAATGCCAGAGAACACCCCTGTGAGTAGCTCTAGATGGTCGAGAACAGGTTCATCCTAGCCTGTGCAGACTAGATTGAGAACCAACAACAAATGCCAGAGAACCACCCCTGTGAGAAGCCCTAGATGGTTGAGAACAGGCTGATCCTAGCCTGCGCAGACTAGATTGAGAACCAACAACAAATGCCAGAGAATCACCCCTGTGAGTAGCCCTAGATGGTTGAGAACAGGCTGATCCTAGCCTGCGCAGACTAGATTGAGAGTTAACAACAAATGCCAGAGAACCACCCCTGTGAGTAGCCCTAGATGGTCGAGAACAGGTTCATCCTATTCTGCGGAGACTAGATTGAGAACCAAAAAAAATGCCAGAGAATCACAACTCTGAGTAGCCCTAGATGGTTGAGAACAGGCTGATCCTAGCCTGCGCAGACTAGATTGAGAACCAACAACAAATGCCAGAGAATCACCCCTGTGAGTAGCCCTAGATGGTTGAGAACAGGCTGATCCTAGCCTGCGCAGACTAGATTGAGAATTAACAACAAATGCCAGAGAACCACCCCTGTGAGTAGCCCTAGATGGTCGAGAACAGGTTCATCCTAGCCTGCGGAGACTAGACTGAGAACCAAAAAAAAAAATGCCAGAGAATCACAACTGTGAGTAGCCCTAGATGGTTGAGAACAGGCTGATCCTAGCCTGTGCAGACTATATTGAGAACCAACAACAAACGCCAGAGACCCACCCCTGTGAGTAGCCCTAGATGGTTGAGAACAGGCTGATCCTCGCCTGTGCAGACTAGATTGAGAACCAACAACAAACGCCAGAGAACCAGCCCTGTGAGTAGATCTAGATGGTTGAGAACAGGCTGATCCTAGCCTGCGCAGACTAGATTAAGAACCAACAACAAACGCCAGAGAACGACCCCTGTGAGTAGCCCTAGATGGTTGAGAACAGGTGCATCCCAGCCTGTGCAGACTAGATTGAGAACCAACAACAAACGCCAGAGAACCACCCCTGGAAGTAGCCCTAGATGGTTGAGAACAGATTCATCCTAGCCTGTGCAGACTAGATTGAGAACCAACAACAAACGCCAGAGACCCACCCCTGTGAGTAGCCCTAGATGATCGAGAACAGGTTCATCCTAGCCTGTGCAGACTAGATTAAGAACCAACAACAAATGCCAGAGACTGACCCCTGTGAGTAGCCCTAGATGGTTGAGAACAGGTTCATCCTAGCCTGTGCAGACTAGATTGAGAACCTACAACAAATGCCAGCGAACAACCCCTGTGAGTAGCCCTAGATGGTCGAGAACAGGTTCATCGCAGCCTGCGCAGACTAGATTGAGCACCAACAACAAACGCCAGAGAACAACCACTGTGAGTAGCCCTAGATGGTTGAGAACAGGTTCATCCTCGCCTGCGCAGACTAGATTGAGAACCAACAACAAACGCCAGAAAATCACCCCTGTGAGTAGCCCTAGATGGTTGAGAACAGGCTGATCCTAGCCTGTGCAGACTAGATGGAGAACCAACAACAAATGCCAGAGAACCAACCCTGTGAGTAGCCCTACATGGTCGAGAGCAGGTTCATCCCAGCCTGCGCAGACTAGATTGAGCACCAACAACAAACGCCAGAGAACAACCCCTGTGAGTAGCCCTAGATGGTTGAGAACAGGTTCATCCTAGCCTGTGCAGACGAGATTGAGAACCAACAACAAATGCTAGAGAACAACCCCTGTGAGTAGCCCTAGATGGTCGAGACCAGGTTCATCCTAGCCTGTGCAGACTAGATTGAGAACCAACAACAAATGCCAGAGAACCACCCCTGTGAGAAGCCCTAGATGGTTGAGAACAGGCTGATCTTAGCCTCCGCAGACTAGATTGAGAACCAACAACAAATGCCAGAGAATCATCCCTGTGAGTAGCCCTAGATGGTCGAGAACAGCTTCATCCTAGCCTGCGGAGACTAGATTGAGAACCAACAACAAATGCCAGGGAACCAATCCTGTGAGTAGCCCTAGATGGTCGAGAACAGCTTCATCCTAGCCTGCGGAGACTAGATTGAGAACCAACAAAAAATGCCAGAGAATCACAACTGTGAGTAGCCCTAGATGGTTGAGAACAGGCTGATCCTAGCCTACGCAGACTAGATTGAGAACCAATAACAAATGCCAGAGAATCACCCCTGTGAGTAGCCCTAGATGGTTGAGAACAGGCTGATCCTAGCATGCGCAGACTAGATTGAGAATTAAAAACAAATGCCAGAGAACCACCCCTGTGAGTAGCCCTAGATGGTCGAGAACAGGTTCATCCTAGCCTAAGGAGACTAGATTGAGAACCAACAAAAAATGCCAGAGAATCACAACTGTGAGTAGCCCTAGTTGGTTGAGAACAGGCTGATCCTAGCCTGTGCAGACTAGATTGAGAACCAACAACAAACGCCAGAGACCCACCCCTGTGAGTAGCCCTAGATGGTTGAGAACAGGCTGATCCTCGCCTGTGCAGACTAGATTGAGAACCAACAACAAACGCCAGAGAACCAGCCCTGTGAGTAGCCCTAGATGATTGAGAACAGGCTGATCGTAGCCTGCGCAGACTAGATTGAGAACCAACAACAAACGCCAGAGAACGACCCCTGTGAGTAGCCCTAGATGGTTGAGAACAGGTTCATCCCAGCCTGTGCAGACTAGATTGAGACCCAACAACAAACAGCAGAGACCCACCCCTTTGAGTAGCCCTAGATGGTTGAGAACAGGTGCATCCCAGCCTGTGCAGACTAGATTGAGAACCAACAACAAACGCCAGAGAACCACCCCTGTGAGTAGCCCTACATGGTTGAGAACAGGTTCATCCTAGCCTGTGCAGATTAGATTGAGAACCTACAACAAATGCCACCAAACAACCCCTGTGAGTAGCCCAAGATGGTCGAGAACAGGTTCATCCCAGCCTGCGCAGACTAGATTGAGAACCAACAACAAACGCCAGAGAACCACCCCTGTGAGTAGCCCTAGATGGTTGAGAACAGGTTCATAGTAGCCTGTGCAGACTAGATTAAGAACCAACAACAAACGCCAGAGACCCACCCCTGTGAGTAGCCCTAGATGGTTGAGAAGAGGTTCATCCCAGCCTGTGCAGACTAGATTGAGAACCAACAACAAACGCCAAAGAACCACCCCTGTGAGTAGCCCTAGATGGTTGAGAACAGGTTCATCCTAGCCTGTGCAGACTAGATTGAGAACCAACAACAAACGCAAGAGACCCACCAATGTGAGTAGCCCTAGATGGTCGAGAACAGGTTCATCCTAGCCTGTCAAGACTAGATTGAGAACCAACAACAAATGCCAGAGAAGAGCAACTGTGAGTAGCCCTAGATGGTCGAGAACAGGTTCATGCCAGTCTGCGCACACTAGATTGAGCACCAACAACAAACGCCAGAGAACAACCCCTGTGAGTAGCCCTAGATGGTTGAGAACAGGTCCATGATAGCCTGTGCAGACTAGATTGAGAACCAACAACAAATGCCAGAGAACAACCCCTATGAGTAGCCCTAGATGGTCGAGAAAAGGTTCATCCTAGCCTGTGCAGACTAGATTGAGAACCAACAACAAATGCCAGAGAATCATCCCTGTGAGTAGCCCTAGATGGTTGAGTACAGGCTAATCCTAGCTTGCGCAGACTAGATTGAGAATTAACAACAAATGCCAGAGAACCACCCCTGTGAGTAGCCCTAGAGGATCGAGAACAGGTTCAACCTAGCTTGTGCAGACTAGATTAAGAACCAACAACAAATGCCAGAGACCGACCCCTGTGAGTAGCCCTAGATGGTTGAGAACAGGTTCATCCTAGCCTGTGCAGACTAGATTGAGAACCTACAACAAATGCCGGCGAACAACCCCTGTGAGTAGCCCTAGATGGTCGAGAATAGGTTCATCCCAGCCTGCGCAGACTAGATTGAGAACCAACAACAAACGCCAGAGAACCACCCCTGTGAGGAGCCCTAGATGGTTGAGATCAGGTTCATCCTAGCCTGTGCAGACTAGATTAAGAACCAACAACAAACGCCAGAGACCCACCCCTGTGAGTAGCCCTAGATGGTTGAGAAGAGGTTCATCCCAGCCTGTGCAGACTAGATTGAGAACCAATAACAAACGCCAGAGAACCACCCCTGTGACTAGCCCTAGATGGTTGAGAATAGGATCATCCTCGCCTGCGCAGACTAGATTGAGAACCAACGACAAACGCCAGAAAATCACCCCTGTGAGTAGCCCTAGATGGTTGAGAACAGGCTGAACCTAGCCTGTGCAGACTAGATGGAGAACCAACAACAAGTGCCAGAGAACCACCCCTGTGAGTAGCCCTACATGGTTGAGAGCAGGTTCATCCCGGCCTGCGCAGACTAGATTGAGCACCAACAACAAACGCCAGAGAACAACCCCTGTGAGTAGCCCTAGATGGTTGAGAACAGGTTCATCCTAGCCTGTGCAGACGAGATTGAGAACCAACAACAAATGCTAGAGAACAACCCCTGTGAGTAGCCCTAGATGGTCGAGACCAGGTTCATCCTAGCCTGTGCAGACTAGATTGAGAACCAACAACAAATGCCAGACAACCACCCCTGTGAGAAGCCCTAGATGGTGGAGAACAGGCTGATCCTAGCCTGCGCAGACTAGATTGAGAACCAACAACAAATGCCAGAGAATCATCCCTGTGAGTAGCCCTAGATGGTTGAGAACAGGCTGATCCTAGCCTGCGCAGACTAGATTGAGAATTAACAACAAATGCCAGAGAACCACCCCTGTGAGTAGCCCTAGATGGTCGAGAACAGCTTCATCCTAGTCTGTGGAGACTAGATTGAGAACCAACAAAAAATGCCAGAGAATCACAACTGTGAGTAGCCCTAGATGGTTGAGAACAGGCTGATCCTAGCCTACGCAGACTAGATTGAGAGCCAACAACAAATGCCAGAGAATCACCCCTGTGAGTAGCCCTAGATGGTTGAGAACAGGCTGATCCTAGCATGCGCAGACTAGATTGAGAATTAAAAACAAATGCCAGAGAACCACCCCTGTGAGTAGCCCTAGATGGTCGAGAACTGGTTCATCTTAGCCTGCGGAGACTAGATTGAGAACCAACAACAAACGCCAGAAAATCACCCCTGTGAGTAGCCCTAGATGGTTGAGAACAGGCTGAACCTAGCCTGTGCAGACTAGATGGAGAACCAACAACAAATGCCAGAGAACCACCCCTGGGAGTATCCCTAGATGGTCGAAAACAGGTTCATCCCAGCCTGCGCAGAGTAGATTGAGCACCAACAACAAACGCCAGAGAACAACCCCTGTGAGTAGCCCTAGATGGTTGAGAACAGGTTCATCCTAGCCTGTGCAGACTAGATTGAGAACCAACCACAAATGCCAGAGAACACCCCTGTGAGTAGCTCTAGATGGTCGAGAACAGGTTCATCCTAGCCTGTGCAGACTAGATTGAGAACCAACAACAAATGCCAGAGAACCACCCCTGTGAGAAGCCCTAGATGGTTGAGAACAGGCTGATCCTAGCCTGCGCAGACTAGATTGAGAACCAACAACAAATGCCAGAGAATCACCCCTGTGAGTAGCCCTAGATGGTTGAGAACAGGCTGATCCTAGCCTGCGCAGACTAGATTGAGAGTTAACAACAAATGCCAGAGAACCACCCCTGTGAGTAGCCCTAGATGGTCGAGAACAGGTTTATCCTATTCTGCGGAGACTAGATTGAGAACCAAAAAAAATGCCAGAGAATCACAACTCTGAGTAGCCCTAGATGGTTGAGAACAGGCTGATCCTAGCCTGCGCAGACTAGATTGAGAACCAACAACAAATGCCAGAGAATCACCCCTGTGAGTAGCCCTAGATGGTTGAGAACAGGCTGATCCTAGCCTGCGCAGACTAGATTGAGAATTAACAATAAATGCCAGAGAACCACCCCTGTGAGTAGCCCTAGATGGTCGAGAACAGGTTCATCCTAGCCTGCGGAGACTAGACTGAGAACCAAAAAAACAAATGCCAGAGAATCACAACTGTGAGTAGCCCTAGATGGTTGAGAACAGGCTGATCCTAGCCTGTGCAGACTATATTGAGAACCAACAACAAACGCCAGAGACCCACCCCTGTGAGTAGCCCTAGATGGTTGAGAACAGGCTGATCCTCGCCTGTGCAGACTAGATTGAGAACCAACAACAAACGCCAGAGAACCAGCCCTGTGAGTAGATCTAGATGGTTGAGAACAGGCTGATCCTAGCCTGCGCAGACTAGATTAAGAACCAACAACAAACGCCAGAGAACGACCCCTGTGAGTAGCCCTAGATGGTTGAGAACAGGTGCATCCCAGCCTGTGCAGACTAGATTGAGAACCAACAACAAACGCCAGAGAACCACCCCTGGAAGTAGCCCTAGATGGTTGAGAACAGGTTCATCCTAGCCTGTGCAGACTAGATTGAGAACCAACAACAAACGCCAGAGACCCACCCCTGTGAGTAGCCCTAGATGATCGAGAACAGGTTCATCCTAGCCTGTGCAGACTAGATTAAGAACCAACAACAAATGCCAGAGACTGACCCCTGTGAGTAGCCCTAGATGGTTGAGAACAGGTTCATCCTAGCCTGTGCAGACTAGATTGAGAACCTACAACAAATGCCAGCGAACAACCCCTGTGAGTAGCCCTAGATGGTCGAGAACAGGTTCATCGCAGCCTGCGCAGACTAGATTGAGCACCAACAACAAACGCCAGAGAACAACCACTGTGAGTAGCCCTAGATGGTTGAGAACAGGTTCATCCTCGCCTGCGCAGACTAGATTGAGAACCAACAACAAACGCCAGAAAATCACCCCTGTGAGTAGCCCTAGATGGTTGAGAACAGGCTGATCCTAGCCTGTGCAGACTAGATGGAGAACCAACAACAAATGCCAGAGAACCACCCCTGGGAGTATCCCTAGATGGTCGAAAACAGGTTCATCCCAGCCTGCGCAGAGTAGATTGAGCACCAACAACAAACGCCAGAGAACAACCCCTGTGAGTAGCCCTAGATGGTTGAGAACAGGTTCATCCTAGCCCGTGCAGACTAGATTGAGAACCAACCACAAATGCCAGAGAACACCCCTGTGAGTAGCTCTAGATGGTCGAGAACAGGTTCATCCTAGCCTGTGCAGACTAGATTGAGAACCAACAACAAATGCCAGAGAACCACCTCTGTGAGAAGCCCTAGATGGTTGAGAACAGGCTGATCCTAGCCTGCGCAGACTAGATTGAGAACCAACAACAAATGCCAGAGAATCACCCCTGTGAGTAGCCCTAGATGGTTGAGAACAGGCTGATCCTAGCCTGCGCAGACTAGATTGAGAGTTAACAACAAATGCCAGAGAACCACCCCTGTGAGTAGCCCTAGATGGTCGAGAACAGGTTCATCCTATTCTGCGGAGACTAGATTGAGAACCAAAAAAAATGCCAGAGAATCACAACTCTGAGTAGCCCTAGATGGTTGAGAACAGGCTGATCCTAGCCTGCGCAGACTAGATTGAGAACCAACAACAAATGCCAGAGAATCACCCCTGTGAGTAGCCCTAGATGGTTGAGAACAGGCTGATCCTAGCCTGCGCAGACTAGATTGAGAATTAACAACAAATGCCAGAGAACCACCCCTGTGAGTAGCCCTAGATGGTCGAGAACAGGTTCATCCTAGCCTGCGGAGACTAGACTGAGAACCAAAAAAAAAAATGCCAGAGAATCACAACTGTGAGTAGCCCTAGATGGTTGAGAACAGGCTGATCCTAGCCTGTGCAGACTATATTGAGAACCAACAACAAACGCCAGAGACCCACCCCTGTGAGTAGCCCTAGATGGTTGAGAACAGGCTGATCCTCGCCTGTGCAGACTAGATTGAGAACCAACAACAAACGCCAGAGAACCAGCCCTGTGAGTAGATCTAGATGGTTGAGAACAGGCTGATCCTAGCCTGCGCAGACTAGATTAAGAACCAACAACAAACGCCAGAGAACGACCCCTGTGAGTAGCCCTAGATGGTTGAGAACAGGTGCATCCCAGCCTGTGCAGACTAGATTGAGAGCCAACAACAAACGCCAGAGAACCACCCCTGGAAGTAGCCCTAGATGGTTGAGAACAGGTTCATCCTAGCCTGTGCAGACTAGATTGAGAACCAACAACAAACGCCAGAGACCCACCCCTGTGAGTAGCCCTAGATGATCGAGAACAGGTTCATCCTAGCCTGTGCAGACTAGATTAAGAACCAACAACAAATGCCAGAGACTGACCCCTGTGAGTAGCCCTAGATGGTTGAGAACAGGTTCATCCTAGCCTGTGCAGACTAGATTGAGAACCTACAACAAATGCCAGCGAACAACCCCTGTGAGTAGCCCTAGATGGTCGAGAACAGGTTCATCGCAGCCTGCGCAGACTAGATTGAGCACCAACAACAAACGCCAGAGAACAACCACTGTGAGTAGCCCTAGATGGTTGAGAACAGGTTCATCCTCGCCTGCGCAGACTAGATTGAGAACCAACAACAAACGCCAGAAAATCACCCCTGTGAGTAGCCCTAGATGGTTGAGAACAGGCTGATCCTAGCCTGTGCAGACTAGATGGAGAACCAACAACAAATGCCAGAGAACCAACCCTGTGAGTAGCCCTACATGGTCGAGAGCAGGTTCATCCCAGCCTGCGCAGACTAGATTGAGCACCAACAACAAACGCCAGAGAACAACCCCTGTGAGTAGCCCTAGATGGTTGAGAACAGGTTCATCCTAGCCTGTGCAGACGACATTGAGAACCAACAACAAATGCTAGAGAACAACCCCTGTGAGTAGCCCTAGATGGTCGAGACCAGGTTCATCCTAGCCTGTGCAGACTAGATTGAGAACCAACAACAAATGCCAGAGAACCACCCCTGTGAGAAGCCCTAGATGGTTGAGAACAGGCTGATCCTAGCCTCCGCAGACTAGATTGAGAACCAACAACAAATGCCAGAGAATCATCCCTGTGAGTAGCCCTAGATGGTCGAGAACAGCTTCATCCTAGCCTGCGGAGACTAGATTGAGAACCAACAACAAATGCCAGAGAACCACCCCTGTGAGTAGCCCTAGATGGTCGAGAACAGCTTCATCCTAGCCTGCGGAGACTAGATTGAGAACCAACAAAAAATGCCAGAGAATCACAACTGTGAGTAGCCCTAGATGGTTGAGAACAGGCTGATCCTAGCCTACGCAGACTAGATTGAGAACCAACAACAAATGCCAGAGAATCACCCCTGTGAGTAGCCCTAGATGGTTGAGAACAGGCTGATCCTAGCATGCGCAGACTAGATTGAGAATTAAAAACAAATGCCAGAGAACCACCCCTGTGAGTAGCCCTAGATGGTCGAGAACAGGTTCATCCTAGCCTAAGGAGACTAGATTGAGAACGAACAAAAAATGCCAGAGAATCACAACTGTGAGTAGCCCTAGTTGGTTGAGAACAGGCTGATCCTAGCCTGTGCAGACTAGATTGAGAACCAACAACAAACGCCAGAGACCCACCCCTGTGAGTAGCCCTAGATGGTTGAGAACAGGCTGATCCTCGCCTTTGCAGACTAGATTGAGAACCAACAACAAACGCCAGAGAACCAGCCCTGTGAGTAGCCCTAGATGATTGAGAACAGGCTGATCGTAGCCTGCGCAGACTAGATTGAGAACCAACAACAAACGCCAGAGAACCAGCCCTGTGAGTAGCCCTAGATGATTGAGAACAGGCTGATCGTAGCCTGCGCAGACTAGATTGAGAACCAACAACAAACGCCAGAGAACGACCCCTGTGAGTAGCCCTAGATGGTTGAGAACAGGTTCATCCCAGCCTGTGCAGACTAGATTGAGACCCAACAACAAACAGCAAGACCCACCCCTTTGAGTAGCCCTAGATGGTTGAGAACAGGTGCATCCCAGCCTGTGCAGACTAGATTGAGAACCAACAACAAACGCCAGAGAACCACCCCTGTGAGTAGCCCTACATGGTTGAGAACAGGTTCATCCTAGTCTGTGCAGATTAGATTGAGAACCTACAACAAATGCCACCGAACAACCCCTGTGAGTAGCCCAAGATGGTCGAGAACAGGTTCATCCCAGCCTGCGCAGACTAGATTGAGAACCAACAACAAACGCCAGAGAACCACCCCTGTGAGTAGCCCTAGATGGTTGAGAACAGGTTCATAGTAGCCTGTGCAGACTAGATTAAGAACCAACAACAAACGCCAGAGACCCACCCCTGTGAGTAGCCCTAGATGGTTGAGAAGAGGTTCATCCCAGCCTGTGCAGACTAGATTGAGAACCAACAACAAACGCCAAAGAACCACCCCTGTGAGTAGCCCTAGATGGTTGAGAACAGGTTCATCCTAGCCTGTGCAGACTAGAGTGAGAACCAACAACAAACGCAAGAGACCCACCAATGTGAGTAGCCCTAGATGGTCGAGAATAGGTTCATCCTAGCCTGTGCAGACTAGATTGAGAACCAACAACAAATGCCAGAGAAGAGCAACTGTGAGTAGCCCTAGATGGTCGAGAACAGGTTCATGCCAGCCTGCGCACACTAGATTGAGCACCAACAACAAACGCCAGAGAACAACCCCTGTGAGTAGCCCTAGATGGTTGAGAACAGGTCCATGATAGCCTGTGCAGACTAGATTGAGAACCAACAACAAATGCCAGAGAACAACCCCTATGAGTAGCCCTAGATGGTCGAGAAAAGGTTCATCCTAGCCTGTGCAGACTAGATTGAGAACCAACAACAAATGCCAGAGAATCATCCCTGTGAGTAGCCCTAGATGGTTGAGTACAGGCTAATCCTAGCTTGCGCAGACTAGATTGAGAATTAACAACAAATGCCAGAGAACCACCCCTGTGAGTAGCCCTAGAGGATCGAGAACAGGTTCAACCTAGCTTGTGCAGAATAGATTAAGAACCAACAACAAATGCCAGAGACCGACCCCTGTGAGTAGCCCTAGATGGTTGAGAACAGGTTCATCCTAGCCTGTGCAGACTAGATTGAGAACCTACAACAAATGCCGCCGAACAACCCCTGTGAGTAGCCCTAGATGGTCGAGAATAGGTTCATCCCAGCCTGCGCAGACTAGATTGAGAACCAACAACAAACGCCAGAGAACCACCCCTGTGAGGAGCCCTAGATGGTTGAGATAAGGTTCATCCTAGCCTGTGCAGACTAGATTAAGAACCAACAACAAACGCCAGAGACCCACCCCTGTGAGTAGCCCTAGATGGTTGAGAAGAGGTTCATCCCAGCCTGTGCAGACTAGATTGAGAACCAATAACAAACGCCAGAGAACCACCCCTGTGACTAGCCCTAGATGGTTGAGAATAGGATCATCCTCGCCTGCGCAGACTAGATTGAGAACCAACGACAAACGCCAGAAAATCACCCCTGTGAGTAGCCCTATATGGTTGAGAACAGGCTGATCCTAGCCTGTGCAGACTAGATGGAGAACCAACAACAAATGCCAGAGAACCACCCCTGTGAGTAGCCCTACATGGTCGAGAGCAGGTTCATCCCGGCCTGCGCAGACTAGATTGAGCACCAACAACAAACGCCAGAGAACAACCCCTGTGAGTAGCCCTAGATGGTTGAGAACAGGTTCATCCTAGCCTGTGCAGACGAGATTGAGAACCAACAACAAATGCTAGAGAACAACCCCTGTGAGTAGCCCTAGATGGTCGAGACCAGGTTCATCCTAGCCTGTGCAGACTAGATTGAGAACCAACAACAAATGCCAGACAACCACCCCTGTGAGAAGCCCTAGATGGTGGAGAACAGGCTGATCCTAGCCTGCGCAGACTAGATTAAGAACCAACAACAAACGTCAGAGAACGACCCCTGTGAGTAGCCCTAGATGGTTGAGAACAGGTGCATCCCAGCCTGTGCAGACTAGATTGAGAACCAACAACAAACGCCAGAGAACCACCCCTGGAAGTAGCCCTAGATGGTTGAGAACAGGTTCATCCTAGCCTGTGCAGACTAGATTGAGAACCAACAACAAACGCCAGAGACCCACCCCTGTGAGTAGCCCTAGATGGTTGAGAAGAGGTTCATCCCAGCCTGTGCAGACTAGATTGAGAACCAATAACAAACGCCAGAGAACCACCCCTGTGACTAGCCCTAGATGGTTGAGAATAGGATCATCCTCGCCTGCGCAGACTAGATTGAGAACCAACGACAAACGCCAGAAAATCACCCCTGTGAGTAGCCCTATATGGTTGAGAACAGGCTGATCCTAGCCTGTGCAGACTAGATGGAGAACCAACAACAAATGCCAGAGAACCACCCCTGTGAGTAGCCCTACATGGTCGAGAGCAGGTTCATCCCGGCCTGCGCAGACTAGATTGAGCACCAACAACAAACGCCAGAGAACAACCCCTGTGAGTAGCCCTAGATGGTTGAGAACAGGTTCATCCTAGCCTGTGCAGACGAGATTGAGAACCAACAACAAATGCTAGAGAACAACCCCTGTGAGTAGCCCTAGATGGTCGAGACCAGGTTCATCCTAGCCTGTGCAGACTAGATTGAGAACCAACAACAAATGCCAGACAACCACCCCTGTGAGAAGCCCTAGATGGTGGAGAACAGGCTGATCCTAGCCTGCGCAGACTAGATTGAGAACCAACAACAAATGCCAGAGAATCATCCCTGTGAGTAGCCCTAGATGGTTGAGAACAGGCTGATCCTAGCCTGCGCAGACTAGATTGAGAATTAACAACAAATGCCAGAGAACCACCCCTGTGAGTAGCCCTAGATGGTCGAGAACAGCTTCATCCTAGCCTGCGGAGACTAGATTGAGAACCAACAAAAAATGCCAGAGAATCACAACTGTGAGTAGCCCTAGATGGTTGAGAACAGGCTGATCCTAGCCTACGCAGACTAGATTGAGAACCAACAACAAATGCCAGAGAATCACCCCTGTGAGTAGCCCTAGATGGTTGAGAACAGGCTGATCCTAGCATGCGGAGACTAGATTGAGAATTAAAAACAAATGCCAGAGAACCACCCCTGTGAGTAGCCCTAGATGGTCGAGAACAGGTTCATCTTAGCCTGCGGAGACTAGATTGAGAACCAACAACAAACGCCAGAAAATCACCCCTGTGAGTAGCCCTAGATGGTTGAGAACAGGCTGAACCTAGCCTGTGCAGACTAGATGGAGAACCAACAACAAATGCCAGAGAACCACCCCTGGGAGTAGCCCTAGATGGTCGAAAACAGGTTCATCCCAGCCTGCGCAGAGTAGATTGAGCACCAACAACAAACGCCAGAGAACAACCCCTGTGAGTAGCCCTAGATGGTTGAGAACAGGTTCATCCTAGCCTGTGCAGACTAGATTGAGAACCAACCACAAATGCCAGAGAACACCCCTGTGAGTAGCTCTAGATGGTCGAGAACAGGTTCATCCTAGCCTGTGCAGACTAGATTGAGAGCCAACAACAAATGCCAGAGAACCACCCCTGTGAGAAGCCCTAGATGGTTGAGAACAGGCTGATCCTAGCCTGCGCAGACTAGATTGAGAACCAACAACAAATGCCAGAGAATCACCCCTGTGAGTAGCCCTAGATGGTTGAGAACAGGCTGATCCTAGCCTGCGCAGACTAGTTTGAGAGTTAACAACAAATGCCAGAGAACCACCCCTGTGAGTAGCCCTAGATGGTCGAGAACAGGTTCATCCTATTCTGCGGAGACTAGATTGAGAACCAAAAAAAATGCCAGAGAATCACAACTCTGAGTAGCCCTAGATGGTTGAGAACAGGCTGATCCTAGCCTGCGCAGACTAGATTGAGAACCAACAACAAATGCCAGAGAATCACCCCTGTGAGTAGCCCTAGATGGTTGAGAACAGGCTGATCCTAGCCTGCGCAGACTAGATTGAGAATTAACAACAAATGCCAGAGAACCACCCCTGTGAGTAGCCCTAGATGGTCGAGAACAGGGTCATCCTAGCCTGCGGAGACTAGACTGAGAACCAAAAAAAAAAAAATGCCAGAGAATCACAACTGTGAGTAGCCCTAGATGGTTGAGAACAGGCTGATCCTAGCCTGTGCAGACTATATTGAGAACCAACAACAAACGCCAGAGACCCACCCCTGTGAGTAGCCCTAGATGGTTGAGAACAGGCTGATCCTCGCCTGTGCAGACTAGATTGAGAACCAACAACAAACGCCATAGAACCAGCCCTGTGAGTAGATCTAGATGGTTGAGAACAGGCTGATCCTAGCCTGCGCAGACTAGATTAAGAACCAACAACAAACGTCAGAGAACGACCCCTGTGAGTAGCCCTAGATGGTTGAGAACAGGTGCATCCCAGCCTGTGCAGACTAGATTGAGAACCAACAACAAACGCCAGAGAACCACCCCTGGAAGTAGCCCTAGATGGTTGAGAACAGGTTCATCCTAGCCTGTGCAGACTAGATTGAGAACCAACAACAAACGCCAGAGACCCACCCCTGTGAGTAGCCCTAGATGATCGAGAACAGGTTCATCCTAGCCTGTGCAGACTAGATTAAGAACCAACAACAAATGCCAGAGACTGACCCCTGTGAGTAGCCCTAGATGGTTGAGAACAGGTTCATCCTAGCCTGTGCAGACTAGATTGAGAACCTACAACAAATGCCAGCGAACAACCCCTGTGAGTAGCCCTAGATGGTCGAGAACAGGTTCATCGCAGCCTGCGCAGACTAGATTGAGCACCAACAACAAACGCCAGAGAACAACCACTGTGAGTACCCTAGATGGTTGAGAACAGGTTCATCCTCGCCTGCGCAGACTAGATTGAGAACCAACAACAAACGCCAGAAAATCACCCCTGTGAGTAGCCCTGGATGGTTGAGAACAGGCTGATCCTAGCCTGTGCAGACTAGATGGAGAACCAACAACAAATGCCAGAGAACCAACCCTGTGAGTAGCCCTACATGGTCGAGAGCAGTTTCATCCCAGCCTGCGCAGACTAGATTGAGCACCAACAACAAACGCCAGAGAACAACCCCTGTGAGTAGCCCTAGATGGTTGAGAACAGGTTCATCCTAGCCTGTGCAGACGAGATTGAGAACCAACAACAAATGCTAGAGAACAACCCCTGTGAGTAGCCCTAGATGGTCGAGACCAGGTTCATCCTAGCCTGTGCAGACTAGATTGAGAACCAACAACAAATGCCAGAGAACCACCCCTGTGAGAAGCCCTAGATGGTTGAGAACAGGCTGATCCTAGCCTGTGCAGACTAGATTGAGAACCAACAACAAACGCCAGAGACCCACCCCTGTGAGTAGCCCTAGATGGTTGAGAACAGGTCCATGATAGCCTGTGCAGACTAGATTGAGAACCAACAACAAATGCCAGAGAACAACCCCTATGAGTAGCCCTAGATGGTCGAGAAAAGGTTCATCCTAGCCTGTGCAGACTAGATTGAGAACCAACAACAAATGCCACAGAATCATCCCTGTGAGTAGCCCTAGATGGTTGAGTACAGGCTAATCCTAGCTTGCGCAGACTAGATTGAGAATTAACAACAAATGCCAGAGAACCACCCCTGTGAGTAGCCCTAGAGGATCGAGAACAGGTTCAACCTAGCTTGTGCAGACTAGATTAAGAACCAACAACAAATGCCAGAGACCGACCCCTGTGAGTAGCCCTAGATGGTTGAGAACAGGTTCATCCTAGCCTGTGCAGACTAGATTGAGAACCTACAACAAATGCCGGCGAACAACCCCTGTGAGTAGCCCTAGATGGTCGAGAATAGGTTCATCCCAGCCTGCGCAGACTAGATTGAGAACCAACAACAAACGCCAGAGAACCACCCCTGTGAGGAGCCCTAGATGGTTGAGATCAGGTTCATCCTAGCCTGTGCAGACTAGATTAAGAACCAACAACAAACGCAAGAGACCCACCCCTGTGAGTAGCCCTAGATGGTTGAGAAGAGGTTCATCCTCGCCTGCGCAGACTAGATTGAGAACCAACGACAAACGCCAGAAAATCACCCCTGTGAGTAGCCCTAGATGGTTGAGAACAGGCTGATCCTAGCCTGTGCAGACTAGATGGAGAACCAACAACAAATGCCAGAGAACCACCCCTGTGAGTAGCCCTACATGGTCGATAGCAGGTTCATCCCGGCCTGCGCAGACTAGATTGAGCACCAACAACAAACGCCAGAGAACAACCCCTGTGAGTAGCCCTAGATGGTTGAGAACAGGTTCATCCTAGCCTGTGCAGACGAGATTGAGAACCAACAACAAATGCTAGAGAACAACCCCTGTGAGTAGCCCTAGATGGTCGAGACCAGGTTCATCCTAGCCTGTGCAGACTAGATTGAGAACCAACAACAAATGCCAGACAACCACCCCTGTGAGAAGCCCTAGATGGTGGAGAACAGGCTGATCCTAGCCTGCGCAGACTAGATTGAGAACCAACAACAAATGCCAGAGAATCATCCCTGTGAGTAGCCCTAGATGGTTGAGAACAGGCTGATCCTAGCCTGCGCAGACTAGATTGAGAATTAACAACAAATGCCAGAGAACCACCCCTGTGAGTAGCCCTAGATGGTCGAGAACAGCTTCATCCTAGCCTGCGGAGACTAGATTGAGAACCAACAAAAAATGCCAGAGAATCACAACTGTGAGTAGCCCTAGATGGTTGAGAACAGGCTGATCCTAGCCTACGCAGACTAGATTGAGAACCAACAACAAATGCCAGAGAATCACCCCTGTGAGTAGCCCTAGATGGTTGAGAACAGGCTGATCCTAGCATGCGCAGACTAGATTGAGAATTAAAAACAAATGCCAGAGAACCACCCCTGTGAGTAGCCCTAGATGGTCGAGAACAGGTTCATCTTAGCCTGCGGAGACTAGATTGAGAACCAACAAAAAACGCCAGAGAATCACAACTGTGAGTAGCCCTAGTTGGTTGAGAACAGGCTGATCCTAGCCTGTGCAGACTAGATTGAGAACCAACAACAAACGCCAGAGACCCACCCCTGTGAGTAGCCCTAGATGGTTGAGAACAGGCTGATCCTCGCCTGTGCAGACTAGATTGAGAACCAACAACAAACGCCAGAGAACCAGCCCTTTGAGTAGCCCTAGATGGTTGAGAACAGGCTGATCGTAGCCTGCGCAGACTAGATTGAGAACCAAAAACGCCAGAGAACGACCCCTGTGAGTAGCCCTAGATGGTTGAGAACAGGTTCATCCCAGCCTGTGCAGACTAGATTGAGACCCAACAACAAACAGCAAAGACCCACCCCTGTGAGTAGCCCTAGATGGTTGAGAACAGGTGCATCCCAGCCTGTGCAGACTAGATTGAGAACCAACAACAAACGCCAGAGAACCACCCCTGTGAGTAGCCCTACATGGTTGAGAACAGGTTCATCCTAGCCTGTGCAGATTAGATTGAGAACCTACAACAAATGACACCGAACAACCCCTGTGAGTAGCCCAAGATGGTCGAGAACAGGTTCATCCCAGCCTGCGCAGACTAGATTGAGAACCAACAACAAACGCCAGAGAACCACCCCTGTGAGTAGCCCTAGATGGTTGAGAACAGGTTCATAGTAGCCTGTGCAGACTAGATTAAGAACCAACAACAAACGCCAGAGACCCACCCCTGTGAGTAGCCCTAGATGGTTGAGAAGAGGTTCATCGCAGCCTGTGCAGACTAGATTGAGAACCAACAACAAACGCCACAGAACCACCCCTGTGAGTAGCCCTAGATGGTTGAGAACAGGTTCATCCTAGCCTGTGCAGACTAGATTGAGAACCAACAACAAACGCCAGAGACCCACCAATGTGAGTAGCCCTAGATGGTCGAGAACAGGTTCATCCTAGCCTGTGCAGACTAGATTGAGAACCAACAACAAATGCCAGAGAACAACAACTGTGAGTAGCCCTAGATGGTCGAGAACAGGTTCATCCCAGCCTGCACAGACTAGATTGAGAACCAACAACAAACGCCAGAGAACCACCCCTGTGACTAGCCCTAGATGGTTGAGAACAGGTTCATCCTAGCCTGTGCAGACTAGATTGAGAACCAACAACAAATGCCAGAGAGTCACCCCTGTGAGTAGCCCTATATGGTTGAGAACAGGTTCATCCCAGCCTGCACAGACTAGATTGAGAACCAACAACAAATGCCAGAGAACCACCCCTGTGAGTAGCCCTAGATTGTTGAGAACAGGTTCATCCTCGCCCGCGCAGATTAGATTGAGAACCAACAACAAACGCCAGAGAATCACCCCTGTGAGTAGCCCTAGATGGTTGAGAACAGGCTGATCCTGGCCTGCGCAGACTAGATTGAGAACCAACAACAAATGCCAGGGAATCACCCTGTGAGTAGCCCTAGATGGTTGAGAAGACGCGGATCCTAGCCTGCACAGACTAGATTGAGAACCAACAACAAACGCCACAGAACAACCCCTGTGACTAGTAATAGATGGTTGAGAACCGGTTAATTCTCGCCTGCGCAGATTAGATTGAGAACCAACAACAAACGCCAGAGAACAACCCCTGTGAGTAGCCCTAGATGGTCGAGAACAGGTTCATCCTAGCCTGTGCAGACTAGATTAAGAACCAACAACAAACGCCAGAGAACCACCCCTGTGAGTAGCCCTAGATGGTTGAGAACAGGTTCATCCTCGCTTGCGCAGACTAGATTGAGAAACAACAACAAACGCCAGAGAATCACCCCTGTGAGCAGCCCTATATGGTTGAGAACAGGCTGATCCTAGCCTGTGCAGACTAGATTGAGAGCCAACAACAAATGCCAGAGAACCACCCCTGTGAGTAGCCCTAGATGGTTGAGAACAGGTTCATCCTAGCCTGAGCAGACTACATGGAGAACCAACAACAAACGCCAGAGACCCACCCCTGCGAGTAGCCCTAGGTTGTCGAGAAAAGGTTCATCCTAGCCTATGCAGACTACATTAAGAACCAACAACAAATGCCAGAGACCCACCCCTGTGAGGAGCCCTAGATGGTTGAGAACAGGTTCATCCTAGAATGTGCAGACTATATTGAGAACCAACAACAAATGCCAGACAACCACCCCTGTGAAAAGCCCTAGATTGTTGAGAACAGGCTGATCCTAGCCTTCGCAGACTAGATTGAGAACCAACAACAAATGCCAGAGAATCACCCCTGTGAGTAGCCCTAGATGGTTGAGAACAGGCAGATCCTAGCCTGCGCTGACTAGATTGAGAACCAACAACAAATGCCAGAGAACCACCCCTGTGAGTAGCCCTAGATGGTCGAGAAAAGGATCATCCTAGACTCCGGAGACTAGATTGAGAACCAACAAAAAATGCCAGAGACCCAGCCCTGTGAGTAGCCCTATATGGTTAAGAACAGGTTCATCCTCGCCTGCGCAGACTAGATTGAGAACCAACAGCAAACCCAGAGAATCACCCCTGTGAGCAGCCCTAGATGGTCGAGAAAACGTTCATCCTAGCCTGCGCAGACTAGATTGACAACCAACAAAAAATGCCAGAGAATCACCCCTGTGAGTAGCCCAAGATGGTTGAGAACAGGCTGATCCTAGCCTGTGCAGACTAGAATGAGAACCAACAACAAACGCAAGAAACCCACCCCTGTGAGTAGCCCTAGATGGTTCAGAACAGGCTGATCCTCGCCTGCCCAGACTAGATTGAGAACCAACAACAAACGCCAGAGAACCAGCCCTGTGAGTAGCCCTAGATGGTTGAGAAAAGGCTGATCCTAGCCTGCACAGACTAGATTAAGAACCAACAACAAACGCCAGAGAATCACCCCTGTTAGTAGCCCTAGATGGTTGAGAACAGGCTGATCCTAGCCTGCGCAGACTAGATTGAGGACCAACAACAAATGCCAGAGAATCACAGCTGTGAGTAGCCCTAGATGGTTGAGAACAGGCTAATCCTAGCCTGCATCGACTAGATTGAGAACCAACAACAAACGCCAGAGAACAACCCCTGTGAGTAGCCCAAGCTGGCTGAGAACAGATTCATGCTCGCGTGCGCAGATTAGATTAAGAACCAACAACAAACGCCAGAGAACCACCCCTGTGAGTAGCCCTAGATGGTTGAGAACAGGTTCATCCTCGCCTGCGCAGACTAGATTGAGAACCAACAACAAACGCCAGAGAATCAACCCTGTGGGTAGCCCTAGATGGTTGAAAACAGGCTGATCCTAGCCTGTGCAGACTAGATTGAGAACCAACAACAAATGCTAGAGAATCACCCCTGTGAGTAGCGCTAGATGGCCGAGAACAGGCTGATCGTAGCCTGCGCAGATTAGATTGAGAACCAACAACAAATTCCAAAGAACCACCCCTGTGAGTAGCCCTAGATGGTTGAGAACAAGCTGATCCTAGCTTGTGCAGACTAGATTGACAACCAACAACAAACGCCAGAGAACCACCATTGTGACTAGCCCTAGATTGTTGAGAACAGGATGATCCTCGCCTACGCAGACTAGATTGAGAACCAACAACAAACGCCAGAGACCCAGCGCTGTGAGTAGCCCTAGATGGTTGAGAACAGGCTGATCCTAGCCTGTGCAGACCAGATTGAGAACCAACAACAAACGCCAGAGAACCACTCCTGTGAGTAGCCCTAGATGGTTTAGAACAGGCTGATCCTAGCCTGTGCAGACTAGATTGAGAACCAACAACAAATGCCAGAGACCCACCCCTGTGAGTAATCCTAGACGGTTGAGAACAGGCTGATCCTAGCCTGTGCAGAGTAGATTAAGAACCAACAACAAATGCCAGAGAACAACCCTTGTGAGTAGCCCTAGATGGTTGAGAACAGGCTGATCCTAGCCTGCGCAGACTAGATTGAGAACCAACACCAAAAGCCAGAGAACCATCCCTGTGAGTAGCCCTAGAGGGTCGAGAACAGGTTCATCCTAGCCTGCACAGACTAGATTGAGAACCAACAACAAACGCCAGAGACCCACCCCTGTGAGTAGCCCTAGATGGTTGAGAACAGGCTGATCGTAGCCTGTGGAGACTAGATTGAGAACCAACAACAAACGCCAGAGACCCACCGCTGTGAGTATCCCTAGATGGATGAGAACAGGCTCATCCTAGCCTGTGCAGACTAGATTGAGAACCAACAACAAACGCCAGAGACCCACCCCTGTGAGTAGCCCTAGATGGTCTAGAACAGGCTTATCCTAGCCTGTGCAGACTAGATTGAGAACCAACAACAAACGCCAGAGAACCACCCCTGTGAGTAGCCCTAGATGGTTGCGAACAGGTTCATCCTATCCTGTGCAGACTAGATTGAGAACCAACAACAAAGGCCAGAGAACAACCTTTGTGAGTAGCCCTAGATGGTCGAGAACAGGTTCATAGCAGCCTGCACAGACTAGATTGAGAACCAACAACAAATGCGAGACAACAACCCCTGTGAGTAGCCCTAGATGGTTGAGAACAGGCTGATCCTCGCCTGCGCAGACTAGATTGAGAACCAACAAGAAACGCCACAGACCCACCCCTGTGAGTAGCCCTAGATGGTTGAGAACAGGCTGATCCTAGCCTGTGCAGACTAGATTGAGAACCAACAACAAACGCCAGAGACCCACCGCTGTGAGTAGCCCTAGATGGTTGAGAACAGGCTGATCCTAGCCTGTGCAGACTAGATTGAGAACCAACAACAAATGCCAGAGACCCACCCCTGTGAGTAGCCCTAGATGGTTGAGAACAGGCTGATCCTAGCCTGTGCACACTAGATTGAGAACCAACAACAAACGCCAGAGACCAACCCCTGTGAGTAGCCCTAGATGGATGAGAACAGGTTCATCCCAGACTGTGCAGACTAGATTGAGAACCAACAACAAACGCCAGAGAACAACGCCTATGAGTAGCCCTAGATGGTCGAGAACAGGTTCATCCCAGCCTGCGCAGATTAGATTGAGATCCAACAACAAACGCCAGAGAACAACCCCTGTGAGTGGCCCTAGATGGTCGAGAACAGGTTCATCCTAGCCTGTGCAGACTAAATTGAGAACCAACAACAAATGTCAGAGAACGACCCTGTGAGAAGCCCTAGATGGTTGAGAACAAGCTGATCCTAGTCTGCGCAGACTAGATTGAGAATCAACAACAAATGCCAGAGAATCACCCCTGTGAGTAGCCCTAGATGGTTGAGAACAGGCTGATCCTAGCCTACGCAGACTAGATTGAGAACCAAAAACAAATGCCACAGAACCACCCCTGTGAGTAGCCCTAGATGGTTGAGAACAGGCTGATCCTAGCCTGTGCAGACTAGATTGAGAGCCAACAACAAATGCCAGCGACCCACCCCTGTGAGTAGCCCTAGATGGTCGAGAACAGGTTCATCCCAGCCTGCGCAGACTAGATTGAGAACCAACAACAAACACCAGAGAACAACCCCTGTGAGTAGCCCTAGATGGTTGAGAACAGGCTCATCCTAGCCTGTGCAGACTAAATTGAGAACCAACAACAAACGCTTGAGTACCACCCCTGTGAGTAGCCCTAGATGGTTGAGAACAGGCTTGTCCTAGCCTGTGCAGAGTAGATTGAGAACCAACAACAAACGCCAGAGACCAACCCTTGTGAGTAGCCCTAGATGGTTGAGAACAGGTTCATCCTAGCCTGTGCAGACTAGATTGAGAACCAACAACAAATGCCAGAGACCCCCCTTGTGTGTAACCCTAGATGGTTGAGAACAGGTTCATCCTAGCCTGTGCAGACTAGATTGAGAACCAGCAACAAACGCCAGAGACCCACCCTTGTGAGTAGCTTTAGATGGTTGAGAACACGTTTATCCTGGGCTGTGCAGACTAGATTGAGAACCAACAACAAATACCAGGGTCCCACCCTTGTGAGAAGCCCTAGATGGTTGAGAACAGGCTCATCCTAGCCTGTGCAGACTAGATTGAGAACCAACAACAAACGCCAGAGACCCACCCTTGTGAGTAGCCCTAGATGGTTGAGAAGAGCTTCATCCTAGCGTGTGCAGACTAGATTGAGAACCAACAACAAACGCCAGAGACCCACCCTTGTGAGTAGCCCAAGAATGGTTGAGAACAGGCTCATCCCAGCCTGTGCAGATTAGATTGAGAACCAACAACAAATGCCAGAGAACTACCCCTTTGAGTAGCCCTAGATGTTTGAGAACAGGTTCATCCCAACCTGTGCAGACTAGATTCAGAACCAACAACAAACACCAGAGAACAACCCCTGTGAGTAGCCCTAGATGTTTGAGAACAGGTTCATCCCAACCTGTGCAGACTAGATTGAGAACCAACAACAAACACCAGAGAACAACCCCTGTGAGTAGTTCTAGATGGTTGAGAACAGGTTCATCCTAGCCTTTGCAGACTAGATTGAGAACCAACAACAAATGCCAGAGACCCAGCCCTGTGTATAGCTCTAGATGGTTGAGAACAGGCTGATCCTGGCCTGTGCAGACTAGATTGAGAACCAACAACAAATGCCAGAGAACCACCCCTGTGAGTAGCCCTAGATGGTTGAGAACAGGCCGAGCCTAGACTGCGCAGACTAGATTGAGAACCAAAAACAAATGCCAGAGACCCACCCCTGTGAGTAGCCCTAGATGGTTGAGAACAGGCTGATCCTAGCCTGTGCACACTAGATTGAGAACCAACAACAAACGCCAGAGACCAACCCCTGTGAGTAGCCCTAGATGGATGAGAACAGGTTCATCCCAGACTGTGCAGACTAGATTGAGAACCAACAACAAACGCCAGAGAACAACGCCTATGAGTAGCCCTAGATGGTCGAGAACAGGTTCATCCCAGCCTGCGCAGATTAGATTGAGATCCAACAACAAACGCCAGAGAACAACCCCTGTGAGTGGCCCTAGATGGTCGAGAACAGGTTCATCCTAGCCTGTGCAGACTAAATTGAGAACCAACAACAAATGTCAGAGAACGACCCTGTGAGAAGCCCTAGATGGTTGAGAACAAGCTGATCCTAGTCTGCGCAGACTAGATTGAGAATCAACAACAAATGCCAGAGAATCACCCCTGTGAGTAGCCCTAGATGGTTGAGAACAGGCTGATCCTAGCCTACGCAGACTAAATTGAGAACCAAAAACAAATGCCACAGAACCACCCCTGTGAGTAGCCCTAGATGGTTGAGAACAGGCTGATCCTAGCCTGTGCAGACTAGATTGAGAGCCAACAACAAATGCCAGCGACCCACCCCTGTGAGTAGCCCTTGATGGTCGAGAACAGGTTCATCCCAGCCTGCGCAGACTAGATTGAGAACCAACAACAAACACCAGAGAACAACCCCTGTGAGTAGCCCTAGATGGTTGAGAACAGGCTCATCCTAGCCTGTGCAGACTAAATTGAGAACCAACAACAAACGCCAGAGTACCACCCCTGTGAGTAGCCCTAGATGGTTGAGAACAGGCTTGTCCTAGCCTGTGCAGAGTAGATTGAGAACCAACAACAAACGCCAGAGACCAACCCTTGTGAGTAGCCCTAGATGGTTGAGAACAGGTTCATCCTAGCCTGTGCAGACTAGATTGAGAACCAACAACAAATGCCAGAGACCCCCCTTGTGTGTAACCCTAGATGGTTGAGAACAGGTTCATCCTAGCCTGTGCAGACCAGATTGAGAACCAACAACAAACGCCAGAGACCCACCCTTGTGAGTAGCTTTAGATGGTTGAGAACACGTTTATCCTAGGCTGTGCAGACTAGATTGAGAACCAACAACAAATACCAGGGTCCCACCCTTGTGAGAAGCCCTAGATGGTTGAGAACAGGCTCATCCTAGCCTGTGCAGACTAGATTGAGAACCAACAACAAACGCCAGAGACCCACCCTTGTGAGTAGCCCTAGATGGTTGAGAAGAGCTTCATCCTAGCGTGTGCAGACTAGATTGAGAACCAACAACAAACACCAGAGACCCACCCTTGTGAGTAGCCCAAGAATGGTTGAGAACAGGCTCATCCCAGCCTGTGCAGATTAGATTGAGAACCAACAACAAATGCCAGAGAACTACCCCTTTGAGTAGCCCTAGATGTTTGAGAACAGGTTCATCCCAACCTGTGCAGACTAGATTCAGAACCAACAACAAACACCAGAGAACAACCCCTGTGAGTAGCCCTAGATGTTTGAGAACAGGTTCATCCCAACCTGTGCAGACTAGATTGAGAACCAACAACAAACACCAGAGAACAACCCCTGTGAGTAGTTCTAGATGGTTGAGAACAGGTTCATCCTAGCCTTTGCAGACTAGATTGAGAACCAACAACAAATGCCAGAGACCCAGCCCTGTGTATAGCTCTAGATGGTTGAGAACAGGCTGATCCTGGCCTGTGCAGACTAGATTGAGAACCAACAACAAATGCCAGAGAACCACCCCTGTGAGTAGCCCTAGATGGTTGAGAACAGGCCGAGCCTAGACTGCGCAGACTAGATTGAGAACCAACAACTAATGCCAGAGAACAACCCCTGCGAGCAGCCCTAGATGGTTGAGAACAGGCTGATCCTCGCCTGCGCAGACTAGATTGAGAACCAACAACAAATGCCAGAGAACAACCCCTGTGAGTAGACCTAGATGGTTGAGAACAGGTTCATCCTAGCCTGTGCAGACTAGATTGAGAACCAACAACAAACGCCAGAGAACCACCCCTGTGAGTAGCCCTAGATGGTTGAGAACAGGCTGATCCTAGCCTGTGCAGACTAGCTTGAGAACCAACAACAAACGCCAGAGACCCACCCCTGTGAGTAGCCTTAGATGGTTGAGAACAGGCTGATCCTAGCCTGTGCAGACTAGATTGAGAACGAACAACAAACGCCAGAGACCCACCCCTGTAAGTAGCCCTAGATGGTTGAGAACAGGCTGATCCTAGCCTGTGCAGATTAGATTGAGAACCAACAACAAACACCAGAGACCCACCCCTGTGAATAGCCCTATATGGTTGAGAACAGGTTCATCCTAGCCTGTGCACACTAGATTGAGAACCAACAACAAATGCCAGAGACCCACCCCTGTGAGTAGCCCTAGATGGTTGAGAACAGGCTGATCCTAGCCTGTGCAGAATAGATTGAGAACCAACAACAAATGCCAGAGAACCACCCTTGTGAGTAGCCCGAGATGGTTGAGAAAAGGCTGATCCTAGGCTGCGCAGACTAGATTGAGAACCAACACCAAATGCCAGAGAACCACTCCTGTGAGTAGCCCTAGATGTTCGAGAACAGGTTCATCCTAGCCTGCACAGACTAGATTGAGAACCAACAACAAACGCCAGAGACCCACCCCTGTGAGTAGCCCTAGATGGATGAGAACAGGCTCATCCTAGCCTGTGCAGACTAGATTGAGAACCAACAACAAACGCCACAGAACCACCCCTGTGAGTAGCCCTAGATGGTCGAGAACAGGTTCATCCCAGCCTGTGCAGACTAGATTGCGAACCAACAACAAACGCCAGAGAACCACCCCTGTGAGTAGCCCTAGATGGTCGAGAACAGGTTCATCCCAGCCTACGCAGACTAAATTGATAAAAAACAACAAACGCCAGAAAACAACCCCTGTGAGTAGCCAACAGGTTCATCCTAGCCTGTGCAGACTAGATTGAGAACCAACAACAAATGCCGGAGAATCACCCCTGTGAGTAGCCCTAGATGGTTGAGAACAGGTTCATCCTAGCCTGTGCAGACTAGATTGAGAACCAACAACAAATGCCAGAGAATCGCCCCTGTGAGTAGCGCTAGATGGCCGAGAACAGGCTGATCCTAGCCTGCGCAGATTAGATTGAGAACCAACAACAAATTCCAAAGAACCACCCCTGTGAGTAGCCCTAGATGGTTGAGAACAAGCTGATCCTAGCTTGTGCAGACTAGATTGACAACCAACAACAAACGCCAGAGAACCACCATTGTGACTAGCCCTAGATGGTTGAGAACAGGATGATCCTCGCCTACGCAGACTAGATTGAGAACCAACAACTAACGCCAGAGAACCACCCCTGTGAGTAGCCCTAGATGGTTGAGAACAGGTATATCCTAGCCTTCGCAGACTAGATTGAGAACCAAGAACAAACGTCAGAGAACAACCCTTTTGAGTAGCCCTAGATGGTCGAGAACCGGTTCATACCAGCCTGCACAGACTAGATTGAGAACCAACAACAAATGCCAGAGAATCACCCCTGTGAGTAGCCCTAGGTGGTTGAGAACAGGCTGATCCTAGCCTGCGCAAGACTAGATTGAGAACCAACAACAAACGCCAGAGACCCACCCCTGTGAGTAGCCCTAGATGGTTGAGAACAGGTTCATCCTAGCCTGTGCAGACTAGATTGAGAACCAACAACAAATGCCAGAGAATCACCCCTGTGAGTAGCGCTAGATGGCCGAGACCAGGCTGTTCCTAGCCTGCGCTGACTAGATTGAGAACCAACAACAAATTCCAAAGAACCACCCCTGTGAGTAGCCCTAGATGGTTGAGAACAAGCTGATCCTAGCTTGTGTAGACTAGATTGACAACCAACAACAAACGCCAGAGAACCACCATTGTGACTAGCCCTAGATGGTTGAGAACAGGATGATCCTCGCCTACGCAGAATAGATTGAGAACCAACAACAAACGCCAGAGAACCACCCCTGTGAGTAGCCCTAGATGGTTGGGAACAGGTTCATCCTAGCCTTCGCAGACTAGATTGAGAACCAACAACAAACGCCAGAGAACAACCCCTTTGAGTAGCCCTAGATGGTCGAGAAAAGGTTCATCCCAGCCTGCACAGACTAGATTGAGAACCAACAACACATGCCAGAGAACAACCCCTAAGAGTAGCCCTAGATGGTTGACAACAGGCTGCTAATCGCCTGCGCAGACTAGATTGAGAACCAACAACAAACGCTAGAGACCCACCGCTGTGAGTAGCCCTAGATGGTTGAGAACAGGCTGATCCTAGCCTGTGCAGACCAGATTGAGAACCAACAACAAACGCCAGAGAACCACTCCTGTGAGTAGCCCTAGATGGTTGAGAACAGGCGGATCCTAGCCTGTGCAGACTAGATTGAGAACCAACAACAAATGCCAGAGACCCACCCCTGTGAGTAATCCTAGACGGTTGAGAACAGGCTGATTCTAGCCTGTGCAGAGTAGATTAAGAACCAACAACAAATGCCAGAGAACAACCCTTGTGAGTAGCCCTAGATGGTTGAGAACAGGCTGATCCTAGCCTGCGCAGACTAGATTGAGAACCAACACCAAATGCCAGAGAACCACCCCTGTGAGTAGCCCTAGATGGTCGAGAACAGGTTCATCCCAGCCTGTGCAGACTAGATTGAGAACCAACAACAAACGCCAGAGAACCACCCCTGTGAGTAGCCCTAGATGGTCGAAAACAGGTTCATCCCAGCCTACGCAGACTAGATTGAGAAAAAACAACAAACGCCAGAAAACAACCCCTGTGAGTAGCCCTAGATGGTTGAGAACAGGTTCATCCTAGCCTGTGTAGACTAGATTGAGAACCAACAACAAATGCCGGAGAATAACCCCTGTGAGTAGCCCTAGATCGCTGAGAACAGGCTGATCCTAGCCTGCGCAAGACTAGATTGAGAACCAACAACAAACGCCAGAGACCCACCCCTGTGAGTAACCCTAGATGGTTGAGAACAGGTTCATCCTAGCCTGTGCAGACTAGATTGAGAACCAACAACAAATGCCAGAGAATCACCCCTGTGAGTAGCGTTAGATGGCCGAGAACAGGCTGATCCTAGCCTGCGCAGACTAGATTGAGAACCAACAACAAATTCCGAAGAACCACCCCTGTGAGTAGCCCTAGATGGTTGAGAACAAGCTGATCCTAGCTTGTGCAGACTAGATTGACAACCAACAACAAACGCCAGAGAACCACCATTGTGACTAGCCCTAGATGGTTGAGAACAGGATGATCCTCGCCTACGCAGACTAGATTGAGAACCAACAACAAATGCCAGAGAATAACCCCTGTGAGTAGCCCTAGATGGTTGGGAACAGGTTCATCCTAGCCTTCGTAGACTAGATTGAGAACCAACAACAAACGCCAGAGAACAACCCCTTTGAGTAGCCCTAGATGGTCGAGAAAAGGTTCATCCCAGCCTGCACAGACTAGATTGAGAACCAACAACACATGCCAGAGAACAACCCCTAAGAGTAGCCCTAGATGGTTGACAACAGGCTGCTAATCGCCTGCGCAGACTAGATTGAGAACCAACAACAAACGCTAGAGACCCACCGCTGTGAGTAGCCCTAGATGGTTGAGAACAGGCTGATCCTAGCCTGTGCAGACCAGATTGAGAACCAACAACAAACGCCAGAGAACCACTCCTGTGAGTAGCCCTAGATGGTTGAGAACAGGCGGATCCTAGCCTGTGCAGACTAGATTGAGAACCAACAACAAATGCCAGAGACCCACCCCTGTGAGTAATCCTAGACGGTTGAGAACAGGCTGATTCTAGCCTGTGCAGAGTAGATTAAGAACCAACAACAAATGCCAGAGAACAACCCTTGTGAGTAGCCCTAGATGGTTGAGAACAGGCTGATCCTAGCCTGCGCAGACTAGATTGAGAACCAACACCAAATGCCAGAGAACCACCCCTGTGAGTAGCCCTAGATGGTCGAGAACAGGTTCATCCCAGCCTGTGCAGACTAGATTGAGAACCAACAACAAACGCCAGAGAACCACCCCTGTGAGTAGCCCTAGATGGTCGAAAACAGGTTCATCCCAGCCTACGCAGACTAGATTGAGAAAAAACAACAAACGCCAGAAAACAACCCCTGTGAGTAGCCCTAGATGGTTGAGAACAGGTTCATCCTAGCCTGTGTAGACTAGATTGAGAACCAACAACAAATGCCGGAGAATAACCCCTGTGAGTAGCCCTAGATCGCTGAGAACAGGCTGATCCTAGCCTGCGCAAGACTAGATTGAGAACCAACAACAAACGCCAGAGACCCACCCCTGTGAGTAACCCTAGATGGTTGAGAACAGGTTCATCCTAGCCTGTGCAGACTAGATTGAGAACCAACAACAAATGCCAGAGAATCACCCCTGTGAGTAGCGTTAGATGGCCGAGAACAGGCTGATCCTAGCCTGCGCAGACTAGATTGAGAACCAACAACAAATTCCGAAGAACCACCCCTGTGAGTAGCCCTAGATGGTTGAGAACAAGCTGATCCTAGCTTGTGCAGACTAGATTGACAACCAACAACAAACGCCAGAGAACCACCATTGTGACTAGCCCTAGATGGTTGAGAACAGGATGATCCTCGCCTACGCAGACTAGATTGAGAACCAACAACAAATGCCAGAGAATAACCCCTGTGAGTAGCCCTAGATGGTTGGGAACAGGTTCATCCTAGCCTTCGTAGACTAGATTGAGAACCAACAACAAACGCCAGAGAACAACCCCTTTGAGTAGCCCTAGATGGTCGAGAAAAGGTTCATCCCAGCCTGCACAGACTAGATTGAGAACCAACAACACATGCCAGAGAACAACCCCTAAGAGTAGCCCTAGATGGTTGACAACAGGCTGCTAATCGCCTGCGCAGACTAGATTGAGAACCAACAACAAACGCTAGAGACCCACCGCTGTGAGTAGCCCTAGATGGTTGAGAACAGGCTGATCCTAGCCTGTGCAGACCAGATTGAGAACCAACAACAAACGCCAGAGAACCACTCCTGTGAGTAGCCCTAGATGGTTGAGAACAGGCGGATCCTAGCCTGTGCAGACTAGATTGAGAACCAACAACAAATGCCAGAGACCCACCCCTGTGAGTAATCCTAGACGGTTGAGAACAGGCTGATCCTAGCCTGTGCAGAGTAGATTAAGAACCAACAACAAATGCCAGAGAACAACCCTTGTGAGTAGCCCTAGATGGTTGAGAACAGGCTGATCCTAGCCTGCGCAGACTAGATTGAGAACCAACACCAAATGCCAGAGAACCACCCCTGTGAGTATCCCTAGATGGTCGAGAACAGGTTCATCCCAGCCTGTGCAGACTAGATTGAGAACCAACAACAAACGCCAGAGAACCACCCCTGTGAGTAGCCCTAGATGGTCGAAAACAGGTTCATCCCAGCCTACGCAGACTAGATTGAGAAAAAACAACAAACGCCAGAAAACAACCCCTGTGAGTAGCCCTAGATGGTTGAGAACAGGTTCATCCTAGCCTGTGTAGACTAGATTGAGAACCAACAACAAATGCCGGAGAATAACCCCTGTGAGTAGCCCTAGATCGCTGAGAACAGGCTGATCCTAGCCTTCGCAAGACTAGATTGAGAACCAACAACAAACGCCAGAGACCCACCCCTGTGAGTAACCCTAGATGGTTGAGAACAGGTTCATCCTAGCCTGTGCAGACTAGATTGAGAACCAACAAGAAATGCCAGAGAATCACCCCTGTGAGTAGCGCTAGATGGCCGAGAACAGGCTGATCCTAGCCTGCGCAGACTAGATTGAGAACCAACAACAAATTCCGAAGAACCACCCCTGTGAGTAGCCCTAGATGGTTGAGAACAAGCTGATCCTAGCTTGTGCAGACTAGATTGACAACCAACAACAAACGCCAGAGAACCACCATTGTGACTAGCCCTAGATGGTTGAGAACAGGATGATCCTCGCCTACGCAGACTAGATTGAGAACCAACAACAAATGCCAGAGAACAACCCTTGTGAGTAGCCCTAGATGGTTGGGAACAGGCTGATCCTAGCCTGCGCAGACTAGATTGAGAACCAACACCAAAAGCCAGAGAACCATCCCTGTAAGTAGCCCTAGATGGTCGAGAACAGGTTCATCCTAGCCTGCACAGACTAGATTGAGAACCAACAACAAACGCCAAAGACCCACCCCTGTGAGTAGCCCTAGATGGTTGAGAACAGGCTGATCCTAGCCTGCACAGACTAGATTGAGAACCAACAACAAACGCCAGAGACCCACCCCTGTGAGTAGCCCTAGATGGTTGAGAACAGGCTGATCGTAGCCTGTGGAGACTAGATTGAGAACCAACAACAAACGCCAGAGACCCACCCCTGTGAGTAGCCCTAGATGGATGAGAACAGGCTCATCCTAGCCTGTGCAGACTAGATTGAGAACCAACAACAAACGCCAGAGAACCACCCCTGTGAGTAGCCCTAGATGGTTGCGAACAGGTTCATCCTATCCTGTGCAGACTAGATTGAGAACCAAGAACAAAGGCCAGAGAACAACCCTTGTGAGTAGCCCTAGATGGTCGAGAACAGGTTCATCCCAGCCTGCACAGACTAGATTGAGAACCAACAACAAATGCCAGACAACAATCCCTGTGAGTAGCCCTAGATGGTTGAGAACAGGCTGATCCTCGCCTGCGCAGACTAGATTGAGAACCAACAAGAAACGCCAGAGACCCACCCCTGTGAGTAGCCCTAGATGGTTGAGAACAGGCTGATCCTAGCCTGTGCAGACTAGATTGAGAACCAACAACAAACGCCAGAGACCACCCCTCTGAGTAGCCCTAGATGGTTGAGAACAGGTTCATCGTAGCCTGTGCAGACTAGATTGAGAACCAACAACAAACGCCAGAGACCCAACCCTGTGAGTAGCCCTAGATGGTTGAGAACCGGCTGATCCTCGCTTGTGCAGACTAGATTGAGAACCAACAACAAATGCCAGAGAACCACCCCTGTGAGTAGCCCTAGATGGTTGAGAACAGGCTGATCCTAGACTGCGCAGACTAGATTGAGAACCAACAACTAATGCCAGAAAACAACCCCTGCGATTAGCCCTAGATGGTTGAGAACAGGCTGATCCTACCCTGCGCAGACTAGATTGAGAACCAACAACAAATGCCAGAGAACAACCCCTGTGAGTAGCCCTAGATGGTTGAGAACAGGCTGATCCTAGCCTGTGCAGACTAGATTGAGAACCAACAACAAACGCCAGAGAACCACCCCTGTGAGTAGCCCTAGATGGTGGAGAACAGGTTCATCCTAGCCTGTGCAGACTATATTGAGAACCAACAGCAAACGCCAGAGACCCACCCCTGTGAGTAGCCCTAGATGGTCGAGAACAGGTTCTTCCTAGTCTGTGCAGACTAGATTGAGAACCAACAACAAATGCCAGAGAATCACCCCTGGGAGTAGCCCTAGATGGTTGAGAACAGGCTGATCCTAGCCTGTGCAGACTAGTTTGAGAACCAACAATAAACGCCAGAGACCCACCCCTGTGAGTAGCCCTAGATGGTTGAAGACAGGGTGATCCTAGCCTGTGCAGACTAGATTGAGAACCAACAACAAACACCAGAGAACCACCCCTGTGAGTAGCCCTAGATGGTTGAGAACAGGTTCATCCTAGCCTGTGCAGACTAGATTGAGAACCAACAACAAACGCCAGAGAACCACCCCTGTGAGTAGCCCTAGATGGTTGAGAACAGGCTCATCTTCGCCTGCGCAAGACTAGATTGAGAACCAACAACAAACGCCAGAGACCCACCCCTGTGAGTAGCCCTAGATGGTTGAGAACAGGCTGATCCTAGCCTGTGCAGACTAGATTGAGAACCAACAACAAACGCCAGAGAACCACCCCTGTGAGTAGCCCTAGATGGTTGAGAACAGGTTCATCCTAGCTTGTGCAGACTAGATTGAGAACCAACAACAAACGCCAGAGAACCACCCCTGTGAGTAGCCCTAGATGGTTGAGAACAGGCTCATCCTCGCCTGCGCAAGACTAGATTGAGAACCAACAACAAACGCCAGAGAACAACCCCTGCGAGTAGCCCTAGATGGTTGAGAACAGGCTGATCCTAGCCTGCGCAGACTAGATTGAGAACAACCACAACAAATGCCAAAGAACAACCCCTGTGAGTAGCCCTACATGGTTGATAACAGGTTCATCCTAGCCTGTGCAGACTAGATTGAGAACCAACAACAAACGCCAGAGACCCACCCCTGTGAGTAGCCCTAGATGGTCAAGAACAGGTTCATCCTAGCCTGTGCAGACTGGATTGAGAACCAACAACAAATGCCAGAGAATCACCCCTGTGAGTAGCCCTAGATGGTTGAGAACAGGCTGATCCTAGCCTGTGCAGACTAGTTTGAGAACCAACATTAAACGCCAGAGACCCACCCCTGTGAGTAGCCCTAGATGGTTGAGAACAGGGTGATCCTAGCCTGTGCAGACTAGATTGAGAACCAACAACAAACGGCAGAGAACCACCCCTGTGAGTAGCCCTAGATGGTTGAGAACAGGTTCATCCTAGCCTGTGCAGACTAGATTGAGAACCAACAACAAACGCCAGAGAACCACCCCTGTGAGTAGCCCTAGATGGTTGAGAACAGGCTCATCTTCGCCTGCGCAAGACTAGATTGAGAACCAACAACAAACGCCAGAGACCCACCCCTGTGAGTAGCCCTAGATGGTTGAGAACAGGCTGATCCTAGCCTGTGCAGACTAGATTGAGAACCAACAACAAACGCCAGAGAACCACCCCTGTGAGTAGCCCTAGATGGTTGAGAACAGGTTCATCCTAGCTTGTGCAGACTAGATTGAGAACCAACAACAAACGCCAGAGAACCACCCCTGTGAGTAGCCCTAGATGGTTGAGAACAGGCTCATCCTCGCCTGCGCAAGACTAGATTGAGAACCAACAACAAACGCCAGAGAACAACCCCTGCGAGTAGCCCTAGATGGTTGAGAACAGGCTGATCCTAGCCTGCGCAGACTAGATTGAGAACAACCACAACAAATGCCAAAGAACAACCCCTGTGAGTAGCCCTACATGGTTGATAACAGGTTCATCCTAGCCTGTGCAGACTAGATTGAGAACCAACAACAAATGCCAGAAACCCACCCCTGTGAGTAGCCCTAGATGGTCGAGAACAGGTTCATCCTAGCCTGTGCAGACTGGATTGAGAACCAACAACAAATGCCAGAGAATCACCCCTGTGAGTAGCCCTAGATGGTTGAGAACAGGCTGATCCTAGCCTGTGCAGACTAGTTTGAGAACCAACATTAAACGCCAGAGACCCACCCCTGTGAGTAGCCCTAGATGGTTGAGAACAGGGTGATCCTAGCCTGTGCAGACTAGATTGAGAACCAACAACAAACGGCAGAGAACCACCCCTGTGAGTAGCCCTAGATGGTTGAGAACAGGTTCATCCTAGCCTGTGCAGACTAGATTGAAAACCAACAACAAACGCCAGAGAACCACCCCTGTGAGTAGCCCTAGATGGTTGAGAACAGGCTCATCCTCGCCTGCGCAAAACTAGATTGAGAACCAACAACAAACGCCAGAGACCCACCCCTGTGAGTAGCCCTAGATGGTTGAGAACAGGTTCATTCCAGCCTGCACAGACTAGATTGAGAACCAACAACAAATGCCAGAGTCCCACCCCTGTGAGTAGCCCTAGATGGTTGAGAACAGGTTCATCCTAGCCTGTGCAGACTAGATTGAGAACCAACAACAAACGCCAGAGACCCACCCCTGTGAGTAGCCCTAGATGGTTGAGAACAGGCTGATCCTAGCCTGTGCAGACTAGATTGAGAACCAACAACAAACGCCAGAGACCCACCCCTGTGAGTAGCCCTAGATGGTTGAGAACAGGTTCATCCTAGCCTGTGCAGACAAGATTGAGAACCAACAACAAATGCCAGAGAACAACCTCTGTGAGTAGCCCTAGATGGTTGAGAACAGGTTCATCCCAGCCTGCACAGACTATATTGAGAACCAACAACAAACGCCAGAGACCCACCCCTTTTATTTTAAAAAAATTAAAAAACATTGGTAGATATCTAGCAACCTATGTGGCATTGTTAGGTGTTGAAATATGGGATCCCTTTAGGGGGGTTCCCAATTGGACATTGATTTGCATGAATGTAGGGGTAAAATGGGGTGTGTGTATTGGGGTGGTTGTTGTGAGTAGTAAAATAAACATATAAATTTATTAAGGTTATAAGTTAATTGAGGGAGCAACCTCTGCAAAGCAGCACACTGCCAGCTCAATACAAAAGAAATATAAAAAATTCAAAAATTAAATTAAATTAAATTTAAAGGGAGTTAGGTGTTAGGCGAGCTATATAAGTGTAATGGACCAGTCATAATATTTAGAGGTAATGGTAAAGGATCTGTGCGTTTAGTTTGTGTGGACGAGATCTAGTAGACATGTGATAGTTGTGTGAAATTTGGTTTATTGTGTAGCGTATGTAGTATTGTTTGTGTATGTAGAGTAAATATTGATTAGGTAGATAATTTTCTTAGAGTGAATGATCTATAAAAATGTGTAATTATGTGGTCTTTTCTGCGATTTCAGCATGCTTTCCTGAGGAACCAGTATTATATATAGAGTATCAGCATAAAAGATTTTCGTTCTTAAGTTTGTCGTAATTTTAATTTTCATCCACATGAATATTAAGTAACAGTTTTTTACAAAAATGAACAAGTTTTGTACATTAATTATTTGCTGAGTATCTCTTTCGTCCATTTAAAAATCGCCAGTCTTGGTGTGAAATGTCAAAATAAAACCAAATGTCTGCCTTTCTTTCTCTGTTGCTTAGTAAAAAATCCATTTGCCCTTTCTCTTTTTTCTGCTTTTCGTTCATTTCCCCAATATTGTGACGTAAGCACCCTTTCGGCTATAATATTTGGGGAGCCTCCATTGCCAATGAAGAATAGAAACAGCTTCAATGTATCTTTATCTGTAATGGGTTTTTGCCAGAAAATACGTTTGATGTTGGAAGGCCAGGAATTGAGAGGATAGAATGCATCGCCGTTGATAGAGTGGAAGAGGTCTTGTCGTTTCAGGATGGTGGTAGATTTGGAGTTGTTAGAGAAGTTTGATTGGTAGAGGTTGAGGAAGAAATGGTTGTCTTGTTGTTGGTTCTCAATCTAGTCTGCACAGGCTGATCCTAGCCTGTGCAGACTAGATTGAGAACCAACAACAAACGCCAGAGACCCACCCCTGTGAGTAGCCCTAGATGGTTGAGAACAGGCTGATCCTAGCCTATGCAGACTAGACTGAGAACCAACAACAAATGCCAGAGACCCACCCCTGTGAGTAGCCCTAGATGGTTGAGAACAGGCTCATCCTAGCCTGTGCAGACTAGATTGAGAACCAACAACAAACGCCAGAGAACCACCCTTGTGAGTAGCCCTAGATGGTTGAGAACAGGTTCATCCCAGCCTGTGCAGACTAGATTGAGAACCAACACCAAACGCCAGAGAACCACCCCTGTGAGTAGCCCTAGATGGTTGAGAACAGGCTGATCCTCGCCTGCGCAGACTAGATTGAGAACCAACAACAAACGCCAGAGACCCACCCCTGTGAGTAGCCCTAGATGGTTGAGAAGAGGTTCATCCTAGCCTGCACAGACTAGATTGAGAACCAACAACAAACGCCAGAGACCCACCCCTGTGAGTAGCCCTAGATCGTTGAGAACAGGCTCATCCTAGCCTGCACAGACTAGATTGAGAACCAACAACAAATGCCAGAGACCCACCCCTGTGAGTAGCCCTAGATGGTTGAGAACAGGCTGATCCTCGCCTGTGCAGACTAGATTGAGAACCAACAACAAACGCCAGAGAACCACCCCTGTGAGTAGCCCTAGATGGTTGAGAACAGGTTCATCCTAGCCTGTGCAGACTAGATTGAGAACCAACACCAAATGCCAGAGAACCACCCCTGTGAGTAGCCCTAGATGGTTGAGAACAGGCTGATCCTAGCCTGCGCAGACTAGATTGAGAACCAACAACAAACGCCAGAGACCCACCCCTGTGAGTAGCCCTAGATGGTTGAGAACAGGTTCATCCTAGCCTGCACAGACTAGATTGAGAACCAACAACAAACGCCAGAGACCCAACCCTGTGAGTAGCCCTAGATGGTTGAGAACAGGTTCATCCTAGCCTGCGCAGACTAGATTGAGAACCAACAACAAATGACAGAGACCCACCCCTGTGAGTAGCCCTAGATGGTTGAGAACAGGCTGATCTTAGCCTGTGCAGACTAGATTGAGAACCAACAACAAACGCCAGAGACCCACCCCTGTGAGTAGCCCTAGATGGTCGAGAACAGGTTCATCCTAGCCTGTGCAGACTAGATTGAGAACCAACAACAAATGCCAGAGACTCACCCCTGTGAGTAGCCCTAGATGGTTGAGAACAGGTTCATTCCTAGCCTGTGCAGACTACATTGAGAACCAACAACAAATGCCAGAGACCCACCCCTGTGAGTAGCCCTAGATGGTTGAGAACAGGCTGATCCTCGCCTGCGCAGACTAGATTGAGAACCAACAACAAATGCCAGAGACCCACCCCTGTGAGTAGCCCTAGATGGTTGAGAACAGGCTGATCCTAACCTGTGCAGACTACATTGAGAACCAACAACAAACGCCAGAGAACCAGCCCTGTGAGTAGCCCTAGATGGTCGAGAACAGGCTGATCCTAGCCTGCGCAGACTAGATTGAGAACCAACAACAAACGCCAGAGAACAACCCCTGTGTGTAGCCCTAGATGGTTGAGAACAGGTTCATCCTAGCCTGTGCAGACTAGATTGAGAACCAATAACAAACGCCAGAGACCCACCCTTGTGAGTAGCCCTAGATGGTTGAGAACAGGTTCATCCTAGCCTGTGGAGACTAGATTGAGAACCAACAACAAACGCCAGAGAACAACCCCTGTGAGTAGCCCTAGATGGTCGAGAACAGGTTCATCCTAGCCTGTGCAGACTAGATTGAGAACCAACAACAAACGCCAGAGAACAACCCCTGTGAGTAGCCCTAGATGGTCGAGAACAGGTTCATCCTAGCCTGTGCAGACTAGATTAAGAACCAACAACAAACGCCAGAGAACCACCCCTGTGAGTAGCCCTAGATGGTCGAGAACAGGTTCATCCTAGCCTGTGCAGACTAGATTGAGAACCAACAACAAACGCCAGAGAACCACCCCTGTGAGTAGCCCTAGATGGTCGAGAACAGGTTCATCCTAGCCTGTGCAGACTAGATTGAGAACCAATAACAAACGCCAGAGACCCACCCCTGTGAGTAGCCCTAGATGGTCGAGAACAGGTTCATCCTAGCCTGTTCAGACTAGATTGAGAACCAACAACAAACTTGATCCACAGGTAGCATCAACTCCCAGGATTTATACCCCAACCACTTTGGTTGCAGGCAATTGCTGTCATCAGTTCACTATCCATGCTATTTTGAGAAGTCAAAAAGGATGGTTTAAAATCAGTATTCTGGTGAGAGAGTGAGAAAAGTAATAAGACAGGCAGCCAGCCTTGGACAGATCTTACTAGCCATCATAGAAAGGTTGCCATTATGAAGAGGTTTCGGTAAAAGTACTTGAGCAAATGGATTGGCAACTGGAACAAGAACTAGTGGCTGGTGTAGACTACAGGTATTTCAAAATTTATTGTATACACGAAAATAGATCGAGCAGCTCAGGATCAAGCTTTCTGCCCGAACTAAGGCATTTGGGTATTCTGGGGACAGTTGAGCTTTTTAAGAAAGTCATGAAAAATGCACCAGGTGACCTTTCAGAGTTTTCTGGGGTACATATGCAAGCTGTGAGGATGGAGCTTTTCAATATTTGGCTAAAAGATGTACAGAAGCCTCCTTCAGTGCTGCTGCATGATTTTATACCACAAACTTTATCAGATTTGTCATTAACTAAATAAAATTGTTAAACTAAATAAATATATAAATTACAATGATGGGACAACACAACTTAAGAAGGTAGTTAATGGTGAGAAGCTTCCCCTTCTATAAGACTTAAAGACTCCTCAAGAAGCCGTGAAACTAAAGAGTGCGAAAGGGGCTGCACATGGACACAGAAATGCTTCAAGATGCTATTTGTAAAATAATAATTATACTAATTTTGAAATATATTTTTAATAGATCATAATTTGACAAAATAATTTTTCACAGATATGTACAGCTTTATTTTTAAACTTGATACCCAGGTGTAAATAAGAAACTTATTTGTTAACAATTTAAAACTGCCCATAAAATAATAACAATAAAACTTACGCAGTTGTGTTCTTGTAACATCAGCAGCTGAAGGTCGGTGATGAGCAAACACTATACACTGAGAATCCTTGAGGCTTTGTCCTTGGACAAACTGAGTGTACCTTAATAAAGAAACAATAAATATATAAATACAAAGAAATCTCTCTAACAGACAATGCTAGCAAGCAAGCAACTCTATTAATCCTTTACCTCTGGGAGTACTTATGTGATTATTTTCATTAAAATACTCAAAAATTTGAACAATGTTAACTTGCAGCACCATGCAAAAGTACTGCTTAACCCTTTATGCCATGATATGAAAATGCATTTTCTCCTTACTACTCTCCATATTACATTTCTTATGGAACTAGTAAGGGGAATTTGTTTAAGTATCAAGACATCTTATGCTTGCTGATCACTTTCTTTATTCTCATCACTTGAATGTTTGAACAAGTAGTGATGATGTAGAGAAATTTCAGTTTTGCCACTGCTAACAGCATCCAGCAGCGTGAGGAAGTACTACTCAGTACTATTTTTATAAAAATTTAAACTTGAGACTTTCATCTACAGACTCAAAAGTTAGAACCAACTTGTACTACTCCTAAAGATTTACTGATATCATATACAAATATCCTGCTGTAAAGTAACTGCAGATTTGCGGATACTTTAAAAAACTTCTCCCAGCTCACAAAATCAGCAGAAAGATAAGTCAAGTTAAAAGTTAAGGCTTCATACTACTAAGATTTATGGTAGATTAAAGCAATGTTCAAATTAACCCAGTGCAAGAAACACTTTCATGGAGTTGAGAATATTTGGTTTTATAGGCTGACATATGAGCATGCAAGCAAAATATGTAAGACAGGATGTGATCATGATTCATATGACAAATATTCTGCAAGTGCAATATGAAACAGATGGTTCTGTACAGACTAGGTTTTCTCATTTACCCAAGGGTGACCAAGCCACCTCTGCTTGCAGGGTATCACACTTTATGATATCACCCAGAGATTTAAAATTCAAACTGTCTAATGGCTTTCATTTCAGTGAGTAGTTATACTAACGGGGTCAGTGAGGGAACTGAACTTCAAGGATGTCAAGCACTCAAACTGGAACAACGGATGTACAACCATCTCGCAAATAGTTGGCAGTTGGCCTACATGGATTACCTGATTGTTCTGACTAGTGACCTTGTACATGTACATGTTAGTCTTAAAGAACACATTTACAGTGCTGTTCACACTAAAAGATCACTGACCGCAATGACAGTTGATCGCATTTAGCATTCCTTGAGGCTTTCGAGAACAAGAATTTTAAGCCAAGTATTAATGAAGGACTAAAAGCCTGTAGAGAATTTAGACCTTTTCTCTCAATAATAATTATACTTAGAGAAAATACAATACAATTGTATTTTCAATCACCGTTAAATTTGCCTAATGTTGGTATATAAGCTGCCTACTTATGACATTTTCCTCACATGACTATGACTATGGAATAGAGCTGAAATAATGTATATTATTAAATAACAATGATTATCTTGTAATATTAAACCAAGACTTGGTTTTACAAAGATGTTCACAATTCTCCAACTCGCCTTTTTCATGCAGACATAATGTACAGTGTGAATTAAAATATCCATGATCATACCATGTCTCTAGTTCCTTATCATGGTTCGCTTGATCTGGGTTGTACACAATAACTACTCCATTAGTTTCCTTTTGGAAGGCTGGCCAGCAGGTGGAAAACCTGCAGAAAGAAATTAAAAAAACTCGCAGGTTAAAAAGAGGAAGATCATATCCTCAGCAGTTCACTAAAAATAGCAAAATATAGCACAACATCAGTAAAACAGGAACTAAATTTTCTCTGATTTCGTTTATAGTTGATAAAATTCAAAACAAGGCAGGAAAATTGGGTGCTCAGTAGAGTGTAGATTACAGTACAGTAGAGCGTACATTGCCTCACGTTCTTTTAGTTGGAATGAACAAAATAAATTGAGTTGAAGTGCAACATTAGTGGTTCATGTAGGCTTTTTTTAAATCGCTATAACTAATTTGCAATGAGAATCGGTAACATAAAGGTTCAGTATTTTGATACCAGGGGAACATTTTTTCAGTTTGACCATACCCATGAGGCCCTGCACTTTTACCAGTGAGAAAATACGGTAATATTTTGGGTGCACACTGCTAGGATCATGTTCAGGCGACAAATTTCCTGTGTACTGCTTGGACCAGTAATGATGAGTAAATCTGTCTAAATGTATGCGCTAATGACGATAAAATTAATAATGATGACTCTTTACAAAATAACGTGAGTAAAACTGAAATATGCCACTTACACCTTGATGAAATTGTGTATCGTTTTTGTTATGATGCAAGCCCCTTAAAAGTAATGATAGCCATTTACACTAACTTATTAATGGGAGTGAACTCCCATGAACTCCCTGCACGCCATTTAAAGATGCCCTAAGTAACCACTTACTATAGGTACATTATTTTACAAAGAAACAAACAGGCTCACTAAGAAAATTTCAATATGAAATTAGAACACAATATATCACCAAACTAAATTTTTGTTTAGCAATTTTACATCCCATTTCCACATTTAGAGGGGAAGGGGGTTAGGGAGAGTCAAGATTTGGACGTTAAAGTGGGTAATCTAGGACAAAACCAAAAAAACATGTTAAAAGAAACACATTTTACTCATGTCGATAACTGAACATTAAGAGAAAAACATATTACAGTAGAAATCAGAACAAACTGGGTGCCACTGTGATCTATGTAGTTTGTCACTTATGTTTGTCACTATGTTGAAATGACGTCTCATCCTCGCTTATTTGCGATTTTTAAGACATACTCTGAGGACAAAACAATACACGCGATCATTCTTGTAAATAATTCCCCCCTCCACTATAGCACACTGAGTGCAAAAGGCTCGGTTCAGACGGCGTACCTTTCATGTGCCGTACCAAATAGTACGTTGTTTTTTGGCATTTGTAAGGTGTCCAAATGAGTTTTTTTTTGCAAGATATCAATTAGGCAAGCCAAAATCTCAGGATACGGCAAAGCTTGCCGCTTAATTATGACCTAGGAGCGAAAATGTATTTGGTACGGCACATGACGGACCGAAACCATAGTCTCATGGTCCGTTATGGTGTGGGTGTATTGGACAACCCTCCAAAACTGGAGATAGAGCAACCATCGGGCTAGTAGGCTACATTCTAAAAAGTCAAACTGACACTAGAACAAAACAACTGCATAAAATTTCAAATTAAATCTAAAACTGAAACCTCACTTAGGTCAACTAATAATTGTCTGCATATTTCTGAATGATATAAATCGAGGTCACAACAAGAGGTGAAAGAAACAAGCGTATTAGATAATAATTTGAGAAGAGGACAACCATTGGCACTCCCAGTTGCACAAACGTTTATGAAAATTGAAGGATCGTTTTTCAAACAAATTTTCTTGCCATATGTTCCTGTGTATGATAAAACCAAGAAAGAAATCGTTTCTTTCTCGGCTGGAAAATCTGTGGATATGACTGATATAAATCAAGGACACAACATCGTTAACTACAACTTAACCGTATTACGGGAAGAGAAAACAGGTTCAAAACCTACCGACACGCTTAAATGACCAAACTAATTTATGCAAATTGCAATCTTAAATTTCAAAAACCATATGTTCCCGTACACGATAAAACCAAGAAAGAAATCATTTCTATGTCCGCTGGAAAATCTGTGGATATGACTGACATAAATCATGGACACAACATCGTAAACTAAAACTTAACCGCATCTTGGGAAGAGAAAACAGGTTTAAAAACCTACAGACACGCTTGAATAAACAAACTGGCTTATGCAAATTGCAATCTTAAACACGTCGCTATAAATTTCAAATTACCAAACAAAGCTGTTTCAAAAACCTTGCAAAGTACAGTCAAAATTATCCATATCAAGCACAGATACAATCTTTTCAACCAACAACTTGCTCAAAGATACATGATCAAAACAGCTGTTCATAACACAAATCATAAAAGAACAAATTAAATTACAGTTTCTCGTCAACAAGTCTAAATTTGGAACGAGCCGGGTTGTTTTTCTCACATTCCACCGTTGGCCACGACAGAGTTCAATTTTACCTGCCCTTACAGTAGCTTTAGGAAATTACCATCAATTCCACCACACCACTCAAGTGAATTAAGGCGTGGGCCCACAATTTTTCTCCTAAAAAGTGAGGGGGGTGGTCTATCTCTAAACGCTTTGAACATAGACAAATAAAACTTTGCCAGATACTTACAATGTTAGTTTGTGGCAATTTCGCACTTTTAAAGTATGCAAATTAGGACACGTGACTTGCATCACCTGAAAAAGCATTTTCTTAAAATGGCAACACTTTTTCTTGTGTCCTTAATTTATTTACCAGTTCCATAATATTAAGGTCGTTTAATATACCACTTCTGTGCTTGGCCTTTTTAAGATAAATAAAAGCAAAGGCGTGAAGTAGGGATAAAAATGCCCTGGGGGACTGGGTACTAATCGGAAAAACCGTTTATTTTCTAAATTATTTACAAATTTCAAAGGTGCCAAGCACAGTTTTGTAGATGCTTACATTAAATATTGTCTTATAACAGTCTGGTTTAATAACTCACAACTAAAAGTGTTGCCATTTTTGCTTGAAGATTGTTTAGTACTTTCTGGCCGTGTAAGGTCACGTGACAAATTCCATAATTTGAAAAGAACCAAATTAACATAAACTATCAGTGTATGTATCTGGCAAGGTATCAGCTTTCTAATGTAAAAGCGTTCAAAGATAGACCACCCCCCCTCACTTTTTTGAGTGAAAAATTGGGGCCCATGCCTTAATTTACCTGAGCAAGCCTTTACTCAAAATATAATATTCGAGAGGAAAAAGTAGAAAAGCACACTTGCAATGATCGTTTCCGTCCCCATATGTACATTCAACATGGCCGGTAAGCTTCACCTTGTCTGACCTTCAGCTTCAGTAAGCGGATTCTAACCAGCTCTTTCATTGGCAGAATGTACTCTTAGCTTAGTAGCCTCAATCTGATTGGTGCCACATAGTGCCACATAAATTCCCCGGGGGTGTACTCCCATGTGAAAGGTGCATGGATGCTCGTCGTCTCGCGTTCTCCGTCTGTTTTAGAATAGCTTTAATTCGAATTTTCCGACAAGCATTCCCGCCCGTCTCACATGGGACTCTCCCCCCGGATCAAAAATACATACATACAAACAAACAAACAAACAAACAAACATAGAAAGCGACAAACTGCCGTCTGGCTAAGACCCTATGTTTTCAACATAGGTCAAAAATGGTGCAGAAATTAAGAAGTAATACAGTGGAACCCCGATTTAATGATCTTCGATATAACGATATTCCCGGATATAATGTTTAACATTTTTCAGCCTGGCCAATATTACAGTAAAATGTATGGAACAAAACCCTGATTTAACGATCCACGGTCTAACGATATCCCCGATATGAAAATCACAATCTAGCAGCTAGCCTGTTCCAGGCGTTCAGATAGTGGAGCGCGAGCGAAAAATAAAGCGAGCGAAAGAGCGGGAAAAAAAACGAGGGGAGACTCCCCTCGTTTTTTTCCCGCTCTTTCGCCCGCTCTTTCGCTCGCTTTATTTTTCGCTCGCGCGCCACTATCTGAACGCCTGGAACAGGCTATCTAGCAGCCCAAACGTAAAATTAACCCAGATATAATGATAAAATCAATCATCACACGACCAGAAAGGAATGGCAGACACTTCAACCAACCCAAGACGTTTCCTTCTTTGACTTTAATGGATCTGTCAACAGTTTACGCGTATTTTCCTTTATACTGGTGCCTTGTTAAGCTAGTTTTGTTCAAAATTCTAAGAATAAAAATTTTTATATACATATGATCAATTTCAATTATAACTATTACAATCAGCTTAAATAAAACGATATATGCATAAAGATGAAAGTCGGATTTGCATACGGCAGCATGGCGGCCGGACGGACTTTTCCGTAGTCCGTTTCTTTATCTTCCCGATGACCGAAGAAGATAAAAACAAGGAAGGCCTTATCACTTTTTATTTACGTGGCAAACGGCAGGAAAGATGCAGTAGCAGCAGCTCCCCTGATTCCAAAACTCCGCCTGCCAAATCGGTAAGAATTATGCCTTCAACATCCGATAGCATCGAAATGGCGGATATGCGCGAGATTTTGACACAAATACGAGACAACACTAACAAATTGTTAGAGGACAATCAAGCTTTACGAAAGCAATACACCGATTTACACGAATCGCTAAGCTTTCATATAGCTGAAGTGGAAAAGCTTGTGAAGGAAAACCAAACCTTAAAGAAAGAAGTCAAGTCTCTAAAAGCTAGTCTCAAAGAAGTTAAAGAAGACAATGATATAATGGCCGAAGACCTTGCCACCGCTATCAACAAGATTGACGCGACTTAGAACAGTACTCGAGAAAACATAATCTAGAGTTCCACGGCATTCCAGAGAGCTCCCAAGAAAACCTGGACGAACAAATTATTAAGCTCGGAAATGTGCTCAACGTCCCTATTCGAAACAATGACATTGACATCTGCCACCGGTTATCCGCAAACAAGAAATCAAACAAACCCAGGCCAGTCATTGCCAGATTTAAATCGTACGAAGTTAAGAAAGCACTATACAGCGCCCGCAAGCAGTTGAAGAATCAAAGCTTAAACCATGTTTTCCCTGGAGCAGACATCGTATACATCAATGAGAACCTCACAAGAAGATGCCGCGAACTTTTCAACAAAGTCTGGAAAACCAAAAAGTTGAACCATTGGCACAGTGTGTGGACAGTTGATGGTAAAGTCTTTTTCAAAATTTCTGTTGATGATGCCCCAGAAAGAATCTATAGCTTAGAAGACTTAGATAATTTCTAGGTTAATCACTTCCTTATTATCTGAGGTTACAGCTAGTTGAAATGTATTGCCTAAAACCATGTATTTTCCAGATATTTTTATTTAATAAGGCTTCGCCCTTGCATATAATTTTTTTTTTCAATCACGTTGAACGAAACCAGAATTAATAATTAGGTCGCGGGGAGGCGTAGAGGGGACACCTTTAATTATCTTCATGAGTTTTAGCCATTCTCTAGTATCCCTTCTATACAATAAGCCGCTTGTCGGCTCATTTAGTTTCTATTGTGTGTTTAATGTTAATTTATTTTCGTTTTTAAATAGTTGCAGTCAGGCACATCTCTTGGGAAATATCCCTTTTGAGCGGTGCGCATTTGTTGCCCAGTAATTTATGTTTTTAAGCAAACATGAATCTTAAATGTATTTCTCTGAACATCAGAGGCATAAATAAGTCGATCAAACGAAGGAATTTATTTCGTTGGCTCCATAACGGGAAATATGACGTAATTTTCTTACAAGAAACCTATAGCGACGACAAAATTGAAAACATATGGCGCGCGGAATGGGGTGGTGACGTTTTCTACTCCCATGGTTCAAAACACAGCAGAGGCGTGATGTTGTTAATCAAACCGACTTTCAAAATTGAAAACCCTGACATTATCCGAGACAAAAAAGGGAGGTTTCTTCTCGTTCGGGCTTCGCTACAAGATGAAGAATTTTGTTTTGTCAACATTTACGCTCCAAATGATCCAAGTCTTCAAAAATCGTTTTTCAATGAATTGTCCAACAAATTGCGACCCTACTCTAACGACAATATCATCCTTGGTGGCGATTTCAACTGCCCGCTTGAAAGTGTTGATAAGACGGGAGGAAAAGATACAAACAACCGAAGAAGCGTTATTGATAGCATAAACGACCTTCGCAACACTTTGGGTCTCGTTGACATTTGGCGATTTCATCGGGCGATGTAGCAGCTGTCGTAAGGTCTTCCACGATTAGTCCGCTAAACAATAGAACAAACAAAAGAAACAAAGAACGAGGCGTAAAAACAATAGAGCTGCTACATATAGCGGTCCAATGAAAATACAAGCTTTTGAGAGGTGCTACACTACCGATTTCATCACCCCTCCTCCCAACGTTTCACGTGGAGCAACAGTTATGGCAAAATACAATGCCGCCTAGATTACTGGCTTGTGTCTAAACACCTAGTGCCGCGCACATGTAAAACGGAGGTTAAAGCATATCATGATTCCGATCATTCCCCAATCTATGTCGAAATTCAGTACGAAAATTCACAGAAAAAACCTGGTCCAGGATTTTGGAAATTCAACAATTCCCTCCTTGAAAATGAAGAATTTGTCTTAAACCTGAAATTTTTTCTAATTCACGCGAAAGAAAAGCACAGTAAAACTGATGACAAAAGACTTTATTGGGAAATGATTAAAATGGAAATCAGGGATTTCTGTATACGATTTGCAAAACGCCTTAGCAAAAACAGAAAGAACAAAGAAATGGACCTACTTCGAAAATTAAACGAACTCAATGTTCTTCTCGGTAAAAACCCCAACGATGTGAATTTAACAACTGAAGCGAGAAGCGTTAAATTGGAACTGAAAAACTTATCTGAGCGCAAAACAAAAGGTGCTATAATTAGGAGCAGAGTAAGGTGGTACGAGCACGGTGAAAGGAATAACAAGTACTTCGTCAATTTGGAAAAGCGTTCGCACAACAGGAAACACATTGTTAAATTAAAAACAGATGAAAATGAGTACCTAGAGGAACCAAACAAAATTCTATTGGAGATGGAACATTTTTACAAAACGCTGTACACTTCACAATTGCCTGAAGTTAGCACATTTAATGAACCCAGCAAACGCTTCCTAAACCCTGAAATGGTACCCAAACTAAATGCCGAACAGCAAAACATCTGCGAAGGTCTTATTACTGCCGATGAATGTCTGTCTATTCTCAAAACTTTCGCAAAAAACAAAACCCCCGGTTCCGACGGCCTCACAGCAGAATTTTATTTATGTTTCTGGAACGATGTTGTGGGCCCTTTAATTGACTGCTATAATGATGCCTACCAAAAAGGCGAAATGTCAATCTCACAAAGAAGAGGCGTGATCTCGCTTATACCAAAGAAAAACAAAGATAATCTTCTTCTGAAAAACTGGCGACCAATTTCCTTGTTAAATACAGATTACAAAATTGCAACCAAATGCATTGCAAATCGACTAGAGAAAGTTCTTCCGACTTTAATAAATAGTGATCAAACTGGATACGTAAAAAATCGCTTTATTGGAGAAAATATCCGCTTAATCTCCGATGTTATCGATGTGTACGAGAAACAAAATCTGCCTGGCATGCTTCTATTTATAGATTTCGAAAAAGCTTTTGATTCCCTCGAATGGAAGTTCTTATTCGAGGCTATTGACGCTATGAACTTTGGGCCAATGTTCCAGAACTGGATTCACGTCTTTTATTCTAACATCTCCAGCTGCGTACTTAATAATGGTTTTGCTTCGAATTTCTTTTCCCTTCATAGAGGAGTCAGGCAAGGGTGTCCCTTATCAGGGCTGCTATTTATCTTGGCTGTTGAAACGCTGGCCCAATCCATCAGGCAGAATAATAACATATGTGGCCTGAAACTTAATGACACTGAAATAAAACTAAGTCTGTATGCTGATGACATCACAGCCTTCATACTTTAACGACTCTTCTGCGGACCACCTATTTAACCTCCTAAGTGAATTTGGAGAGTGTTCAGGTCTTAAAATAAACATTTCTAAAACAGAAGGAATGTGGCTTGGCAGCCTTAAACAAAACAAGGGCAAGCGATCCCCCTTTAGTATCTCGTGGCCAGAGAAATACGTAATTGCTCTCGGTGTTGCTTTCGCTTACGACCCGGCGGTTAGCTGCAGAATCAATTTCGAAGAAAAAATTGTATCACTGAAAAAGACTTTAAACCGGTGGTCAGCGAGAAATCTAACTTTAATAGGAAGGATATGCATTGTCAAGACTCTCGCCATCTCCAAACTAGTCTATAACACATCTGTTCTCTCAGTTTCATCCAACATATGTAAACAAGTCAACGATATTTGCTTCAGGTTCGTATGGAAAATGAAGCCGGATAAAATTAAACGGCACACTCTTATTGGTCCTCTTGATAAAGGCGGTCTTAACATGGTTGACTTTGTTATGATGGATAAATCTCTTAAGGCTGCGTGGGCAAAGCGATTATGTGAAGCTGGAGATAGTAAATGGTGCGCTGCCTTCTCCTTGGCCACAACTCACCTCGGTGGCACTTTCCTTTTCGAATGTAACTTTGATATACTTGACTTAAATCTGTCTTCAGAATTACCCTCCTTCTACAAAGAAATACTTTCGGCCTGGCAGGAGATACACTCCACAGACCCCTCATCTGCTGACGAATACGGAAATGAAATCATTTGGAACAACCGTTTTATTAGAATAGATGGAAAACCGATCTTTTTTCTGTCATGGTATCAAAAAGGTGTGATTAAAATACGCCACCTTCTGGAAGATGGTAGGTTCTTGTCCATAACCGAATTTCAAGATAAATATGGTCTAAAAGTAAATTTCTTAAAATATTACGGCCTCCTCTCTGCAATCCCTAGTGGGTGGAAAAACTCCCTTTTAAATCCTAAGCAAATACCCTCCAATATGGCTGTCAGAGATAACCTAACCCCCTCTAATGTCACTGCCAAAATTGCTCGCGAACTTTTTGTTTTGAAAGTTCTTAAACCCCCAAAAATAGAACTAGAACTAGTCGGAAAAAACTTATCCCCGAAAGCCATCTACCAATTGCCTTTTAAAGTCACAGTAGAAAACAAACTAAGATGTTTCCAATACAAAATCATTCATGGTATTCTTCCCACAAACAAACGCCTTTTTAAAATGGGACTGAAAACGTCACCTCGCTGTGAGCGCTGCAACTTTCCCAACGAAACTTTGGTTCATCTTTTGTATGAATGCCCCATTACGCAAAGTTTTTGGCGTGAAATTGTTAATTGGTGGAATGAGAAACGATCGGAGAATCGTTCCTTAAGCGTGACGGATATTCTGTACGCCTTAAACCATGTTCTAATCATCGCAAAATATCACATTTTCCAGGCTTGGTTGGATAACAGCCCCCCAAGCTTTGAAATGTTTCATCTCGTTCTCAAAGACAAGATCCTTTGTGAAAGCAGAATCGCTTTTAAAAACAACACCTTGTCGAAATTTAGATCAAAATGGACAACATTATGCGCTTTAGCCCCTCAAAATGTTTCCACATAGAATGTGCCACCTGCTTTTTTTTTTCCTATTTCATTTCTTTTTTTTCTTGTTTTCGTTAAAATTGTAATTAAATTAATCTGTTGTAAACTAACTCTGTACTTGTACTTATATGTAGTGAAACGGTGTAATTTTTTCTCTGTATTATCAATATTGTACCTGTTTTTTGTACGTCTTTTTTTTTCCAACATTCAATATTGTAAAGTCTTATTTTCTTCAATAAAAAAAAAAAAAATTAAAAAAAAAAATAAAGATGAAAGTCATACAGTATGTATATATATTAATTGTGCATGAAAAAATATTTATCAGCCATACCCCGATATAACAATAATTGTGATTGTTTTTCTCCAATATCTTTATATCGGGGATTCGTTTATAACGATACCCTGATATAACGATGAAATTTTACCAGTCCCTTGGTACATACACTGCATGAAATAATCCGAATACGGTCCCTTATTTAGCTGTTATACGGTCAGTATACATAGATGTATACGGGGGATATAAGGACGTGGCATGATGTATAAGGTACCGTATAAGGATCAGTATACGTCAGGCTATGCCCAGAAAATAGCAGGATCTTATACACTTGTATCAGGATTCCTTATACGTCAGTACACGTGTCAGTATACATCATGTATACTGCTGGTAACATGAGGTATACTGGTGTTGCATGGAAGGTAGGTATACGGACTCTTACACTTGTGGTGGGATTTCTTATTCGTCATTATATTTGTCCGTATTTTTCATGTGTACTGCATGAAGCATGAAGTGTAGGGATATGGTGCAGAGGCCCGGTATGTGGATTCTTACACTCGTTAATGGTTATTCATCGTTATTCGTCAGTACACTTGTCCGTATTTATTATGTATACTGCACGAAGTATGAAGTGTACTGATATTGTGGGAAGGGCAGGTATACGGATTCTTACATCAATGGCAGGATTTTCCATAAAAATTTTGGGTTACGTACCAGTATACATTGTAACATGAATACTGTATGAAAGTGGTGGCTTACAGAATATTACGTAGAATAGCAGATTTTTTTGGCAAATGGTTGTTTATTTACTCCTGTTACTCAGTAACTTGCGAAGCTCTTTCAGGGCATATACAGGTGACATGTATACATTATTTTATCATTAAGAACAATCTTTGCACTACACTGTATATAGTGACACAGAAAAAATTAAAGTATGAATTCTTGAAAAGGTACAAACTAATTGTAAGAGAATTGAATTGTGCATGTATACAATGATTATCAAACTAAAATTAATTTTACTACAAGTCACTTAAGTCACAGTGGCTCCCTGTAGCTCCAGCACTGTCATCTTCATGTTTCCTTCAGGGAGAAATATATGATTCATAAGCAAAAAAAAAACGAGGTGGCTGTAGAGTTTCTGGTCTGTGATGAGATGTCCTTTAAGCCTCTCTTGGATGGGGATTGAACTTGTTTGTACTTCCACTCAAGATAACACAGAGATGTGCATAATCTGTTGAATTGAATTAAAGGACAGTAGTAAATAAACTCTTGCCTCTTGCAGTGTTCTTGGGCAATGTATTCCTCTACAGACATTAACCCATGTAACAGTCAAAATGCACAGTTACTGCATGAGGCCTTTATGAGTCAAACCTGTGACAGATTGGTATGTAAGTCAATCACACCAGTATGACTCAGCCGCACCACAGGACTTAATGTTAACCACAAAATTTTAGTCAGATATCCAGTTACCACCAAGTCTTTATTATGCAAAATTGTAGTATGCATGGGTTCCGTTAAGGTTTTGACCAGAGCAAGGCTGAATAATATTGGTTTTCACAGGTCTTTGGGTCTTTTTGCTTTAAGTGTTGTATAAACCAGGAGTAGTGAAGTACAATCGCGCAATGCATACCATAGGAAGCCCAAGTGCGCAGTGTGATGGGTGATGTGTAAGTGTCGTGCCATAGCAAAGAAATTACATCTGTAGGTTTACATGGATCTTTAATTGGTCACTTAAAGCACATGTTAAACCCAGTCTTGAGACAAACTGAAATATAAAATGGCCTAAATGAACTAACATTGCATTCCATATGTGGTTTTTCACATCATTTTTATTTTTCCCTCTCCAACTGCCCTGTCATAAAGTTTTTGAAACTGAAGTTTAACATACTGTAACCCAGGTGAAAATACCAGGCAGAATTTGATGAATAAATTATTAACAAGTTCCCCCCCCCCCCAAACCCCTATAATTCACACGAAACAATAAATATTGAAATCTTAAAAGTTTCTCTGCCCCTTGGTCAATTTCACATTATTGTAGAACCAAACAGTCCATGAATAAGTGCAACAAGAAAAAAGGTATTTATGGATATGATTCAACTCTTTGGAAATTTTGATTGACTCAATGCAAACTTACCTACTTTTAGGATTTTAATAATCACGAAGCAACAGTTACTGTCCCTTAAGAAAGATTCCTCATTGATTGATTCAGAACATTGCTGCAAGGGTACAGGCTTTCTAAAAAGACAAACAAACAAGGGGGTTAGTTTCTAAAGAAACTGTGGTGCTGCGTCAGTGGGGACGTGAAACACAAAATTTTGGATTTATCAACTGAAGTACTGAAGTTGATAAGGTAGATTGGTCACCTTACAGAGATCGAAAGCTGACATTTCAAGCGTTCAAGCAAATCGATTCGCTCTGACGAAGGGCTAACGCTCGGAATGTTAGCTTTCAATCTCTTTATGGTGGCCAATCTTGAAACTGCAGTAAATTAACGGTTTCATCATTTTCACATTTTTAAATGAATTGTTAACTGTTTTTAAATTAGATTTCTTTATCTTATATTGTCACTGAAAAGCCCCACCAGGGGAGTGTCAATAAAGTACTGTATTGCATTGTATCAGTTACAGAATAACTCTGGTTCCTGTTCTGTATCTCCTTATTTTTATCCCAATGACATTTTTTAAACAAATTGCCATTACTTCCTATTTCCGAGTCACATATACCACACAAGTGTAAGATAGGTTTGAGCAATTAAAGAGAATAAAATTAATAAAGAAGACAACTTGATGGTTCGACAAGGTTGAATTACAGTGAAACCTGTATGAGGCAGACACCAACAGGACTCTCGCTAGTGTCTGCTTAATAGAGGTGTCCCCTGAATATAGGTTTGTTTTACACTGATGCTCATGTCTTCTTAATGCGGGGTGTCCGCTTAATATTGGGTACGCTAAATACAGGTTTCACTGTAGTCCAGCAGCTTATAATTTCACTTGACATACAAATACAACAACTACAAGCACACGTGAAAAGTGTGGTTCGATTGCCATTACTTCCTATTTCAGAGTCACATATACCACAGAAGTGAAAAAAGGTTTGAGCAAGTAAAGAGAATAAAATTAATCTAGAAGACAACTTGATGGTTCCACATGGTTGAATTACAGTGAAACCTGTATGAAGCGGACACCAACAGGACTCTCGCTAGTGTCCGCTTAATAGAGATGTCTGCTAAATACAGGTTTCTTTTACACTGGCGCTCATGTCTGCTTAATACAGGGTGTCCGCTTAATATGGGGTATGCTAAATACAGGTTTCACTGTAGTCCAGCAGCTTATAATTTCACTCGACATAAATACAACAACTACAAGCACACGCGAAAAGTGTGGTTCCAGAGAATATCCATACCCTTTTCACGGAGGGTTTTTCGGTTCGAACACCCACTCTTCAGGAAATTCCACTTTAACTTTAAAAGTTTGGCTTTTGATACCCCCCCCCCCCCCCCCGAATTTCCAGTGACCATCCACGGGGTGGCTATGGATATTTTTGTGGAACTACATACATGTAATCTCACGAGCATTTGTTTGCTTGTGTGATGAATGTGTTTAAAAAACAAGCCACAAAGCAGTTGTTCTTTGACTGATAGAAAACCATTCATTTTCTGCAGCTTCGAGATCTCACAGGCACGGTGGCCCACAACTGTCACATCAAAACAAAATGCCCACATCAAATTCAAATCACGCACATCAAATTCAAATCACTCACATCAAATTCAATCACTCATAGCAAATTAAAAATCCCTCACAGCAAATTCAAATCACTCACATCAAATTCAAATCACTCACAGCAAATTAAAAATCACTCACAGTAAATTCAAATTGCTCACAGCAAATTACAAATCGTTTACATCAAATACAAATCATTCACATCAAATACAAATCACTTACAGCAAACACAAATACGGTCAGTGTAAAACAAGGACTGCGGACTGCGGAGCAGGGGAAAAAGCAGACTGAGGGTAAAAGGCAGACTGCAGACTAAGGGTAAAATTCAGAATGGAGACCGCAGACTAGGGGTAAAATGCAGAATGAAGTCTGCAGACTGCAGACTGCAGACCAGGGGGAAAATGAAAGAAAAGACAGCCGGAAATACGTCTGCGCTAGTAGAAGTTCGTAGAAATCCATTAAAATCTGGTGAAAATGTTTGCATTTTTTTCGTGTTCTGATAGGAAAGTTTGTTTACAAATTGAGATGTAGAATAGTTTTTCCATCAATGATTCTCTGGAATACGTTGTTCATATAAGAGTTTTGCTTCAACTCCAAGCCGTAGATTGATCCACTACGCAAAACAACCTGTGTGTAATAAGCAAATAAACTTGGACGGGAATAAATGTAGAGCTAGATCAGAACCTGTATTGTTCCAAAAGATCGCTTTTCTTTTCTCATTTGCGAACTAGCTGAGGTAAAAGTCAAACTCCGCTGGATACATATAGTTCCTGGGGGGTCATACCCTGGGTACCAGAGGTTTTTTTCTCACTAATGTTGGGAGAAATTGGCCGAAGGCCGACACAACGAGCGGCTTTGTCGGGAGAAAAAACCTCTGAGCCAGAGCACTTTGATTTACTGTTCTCGTTGAACTTTGATCTTTTTTTATCCTATTACGTTTAAACCAATCACAGCAGATATCTCGCGCGGGTCACAATAGAGAACATAAGCTGCAACCGGGAACCACGCAAGAAAAGCCTCTGGCACCCAGGGTAGGGTGGTCACCCATCTAAGCACTAATTCCGTTCAGAGAATGTTTTGATTATGGTAGATGTTTCACTCCGTTATCTCCCACAAAAATTTTTTTCAGTACAATATGCATTTTAAAAAATCAGGAAAAAGATGAAAGTGGAAAGCAAGAGGTAAACATTTTAACTAAATGAATTCTTAGATTCCAGTCCATGATCAAGGTACCAGAAGTTCTTCTGTCCTTACGACGAGCGAAGTTGTACTTGGATGGGTGACCGACCGGGAACTACATGTAGCTGGCGACCTCAGCTAGTTCACAAATAAAGTTCATTCGTAAAAAGCGATCCTTTGGAAGACTACAGGTTTCGCTTAATGAAATAATTAGCTCTACATTTACTCCCGTCCGAACTTATTTGTTTATCACACACAGGTTGTTTTGCCTTGTCTGATCAAATTCTGAACAATCTACGGCTTGAAGTTGAAGCAAAACTCTTTCATGAGCAACGTATTCCAGCAGGTCCTTGGTGTAAAAACTGAAATTACTCCTCAATTAGTAAACAAACTTTCCCATTACAACACGAAAAAAATGCAAACATTTTGACCATATTAAATAGATTTAAGTAGATTGCTACGAACTTCTACGAGCGCAGACATTTTTCTGGTTGTCTTTTCTCTCATTTTCCCCCTGGTCTGCAGTCTGCAGACTTCATTCTGCATTTTATCCCTAGTCTGCGGTCTCCATTCTGAATTTTACCCTTAGTCTGCAGTCTGCATTCCTAAGTCCACAGTCCGCAGTCCTCGTTTTTCACTGACCGTATTTGTATTTGCTGTGAGCGATTTGTATTTGATGTGAACGATTTGTGTTTGATGTGAACGATTTGTAATTTGCTGTGAGTGATTTGTAATTTGCTGTGAGCAATTTGAATTTGCTGCGAGTGATTTTGAATTTGCTGTGAGTGATTTGAATTTGATGTGAGTGATTTGAATTTGATGTGAGCATTTTGTTTTGATGTGACAGTTGTGGGCCACCGTACACAGGTGGTTAGGCAAAACACAGTGAACATCTCTGAAATATTTCCACCGTTCGCGGTTTTCTTAGTTTCACCGTGAACCTTTCTCTAGCTAGCAGAGTCTTATCTTGAGCTAGGTACATTTATAGATATAATTAGCCCGATTTTAAATACTTGATTGCAAAATGGAACTTCGAAAACCTTCTTAGTTTAAAATCTGCGTACTTTTGGGAGTAAAGGGGTTGGGTGAAGTTCGTTGACAAAACTGAAACCTTCCAAGCCAGTGACACATCGGAAACCAGTGGTTTCGCCCCGTTACGATTTAGCCCCCTCGAGTTAGCCCCGTAACGAATCGAGTTCGCCTCCAAAATATATCGAGTTCGCCCCACGTAAATCGAGTTCGACCCATATATAAGTAAGTTTTACTAACGACTTTTGATCCCTTCTAGAGTTAGACTTAACTGCCAGATGAACCGTAGAATCTCTGTTGTTGCAAATGGCCGAACGTCGCATTGTAAAATGTTAAATGTTTACCGCTGACAAACTCATAGCGAGGCGCTGCTACTCGCAGGAGTTCGAGAAATCAAAACAAAGTGTTTTCTGTAAAGAACCAAATTCACACGCGCGTCTTTTAATGATATTAGCATTCAGGGATTTAGTTGAGAAGAAGTCTCACTTGTGAGGCCTATTTTGAGTTGAGAAAAAAATCTCACTTGTGAAGTCTATTGTGTAAGCCGTCTATTGTGTGAGTGCGTAGTCAACTTACCTTGAATTTGTTTGTTTTGTTCTTGAATTCAAAACAAATAGAATGCTTTCTAGTCGAACCAAATTGTTGGAGTGCGGAGTCAACTCCCATTTGAATAACGCGTGTATACATGTATCTTTCTTTCTAATCGTTCCAGTCAAGTCTTTAATTCAACATTCAAAAAAGTTTAGTGAAACCACGTATTTATTTAGCCGGCACGCGAGTCTTGTAATTTTGTTATTATGAAGGAACTGCAATGAGTAAAAAAAAAATGATTAGGCAAGTATTGTATTGTGTTAGCGTAACATCATTAGAATGTCAATAAAAAGTTAACTCTTTCATCTCTGTTGTTGGATCAGTCTTCACTTGAGGCAACGCCTTCGGCCCTCAGACCCCAAAGATCTGGATTTCCAGTTAGATCCCGACCATATTCCAGATAACTTCCTTCGAAAAGACATCACGGTGAGTATATACAAATATGAATATTCACAAATATTAGACATAACCCCAACCCCTCTCGTGTTCAGTATCAGGCTACGCATATACGGAAAAAGTTTTCTAATGTTTTCTACAGTGACTTTGAATTTTACCGGTTTGTCATGTTCGACGAGTAAAATTGATCGCATTTTCCAGATAATAAACAATGACAAGGGTGTGTCTGACTAGGATCCTTAAAGTCCAACATATTTGTAGTTAATTCTTTAAGTAATGTTTCTTATTTTTGCGTTTAGGTCCGTCATCGCCGTAACCCGGATTCCCGTCACCTTGTCTTTGCGACAGACCACCAACTTGACGTGCTCAGCAGAGCAAAAAGTTGGTACATCGATGGCACGTTTAAGTTGGTACGTCAGCCATTTAGCCAACTTGTCACCATCAACGCCTTCGTGAAAACTGACGACTACACTAAACAAGTCCCTCTGGTCTTTGTCCTAATGTCTGGGAAAAAGACAAAAGACTACAAAGCCGTGATTAAAGCAGTGCTGGAGATGCTTCCTGTCCCGCCAGCCGTGAAGAAGATCACGCTCGACTATGAGATTGCTGTATGGAAGACGCTTCGAGAGCTGATGCCCAATGTCGACATCGTGGGGTGTGTGTTCCACTGGACGCAAGCGCTGTGGAGAAAGGTATGTTAGCGATGTTTCATATACAATAATCCAAATCAAATTTAACTAAAGTTTACGATGATAATTTCAAATCTGGGATTAATTCAAACCTGTAACTAAATTCAAACTGTAACCGCTTCTTCTTATACCATATTTTCAAATCAAATTTAACTGACGTTTACGATGATAATTTCAAACCTGGGATTAATTCAAACCTGTAACTGAACATTGTTTAAACACTTGAAGCGGGGTTGTTGAAATACGTTTTCCTTATTAAACTGGGTTACTTATTTTTGGTCTTTACTTATTTACAGATACAAGAAATTGGTCTGCAGGCAGCTTACACCAACGACCAAGGTACCTACTCATTGCTGCGGAAGTACATGGCCCTCCCGTTCCTGCCAGAGGATGAGATCGTACCGACGTTTCAACAGCTACAGCGACATGCCACGACTGAACCCTTAGAACGATTTTCTAACTACATCTCCAGTACGTGGATAAATGGCTTCACGTGGTCTCCGTCCAGTTGGTGTGTGTTCGGCCAATCTGTGCGAACTAACAACGACGTCGAAGGTTGGCACAATGGCCTAAACAGACGTGCGCAAGGCAGGTCCAACCTACCATTCTACATGCTGATCCAACTGCTTCACGAGGAAGCGAAACTTGCCTCCCTACAAATCAGGCTCGTGTCAGAAAGGAAGTTGCGGCGGCACCAGAAGAAGGCTTACAGAGAGCTGCAGTCGAAGATTTTCCATCTTTGGGAATCTTACAGAAACGATGAAAGGACGGCAAACCAGCTGCTGAGGGCATGTGCCCATCTCTACGGCCCAGTGGAAGACTGAAGACTGAACCAAAATCCTGTAGGTCGAGCATAGCGCTCGATATTGCACTCTACAGGTGCTACACCAAAACGGCTCCTTTAGGAGCCACCACATCTAATAAAAGCTATGACCAACAATACTATTTATCTAACACCCGATATACTATATACTATTGCTAAACTATTCACATCGATCGTCATTTTCGAGGAGTCGCCATCTTGCTTTCTCAAAGTGAGCGAAACCTGGGAAGAGTACAAAGTGTACTCTCCCCAGGTTTCGCTCGCATTTAGATCCACGGACGCGAAGATCGATCACGAACACGACAATATTTTTTAAACTATTGGGTTGACAACAAAACTAAACTAAACGCTTGCTTGATAGTGAAAACTAAACTAAACGCTTGCTTGGTAGTGGGGCGAACTCGCTCTACTTTGGAGGCGAACTTTGCTAACTGTGGGGCGAACTCGGTTATATGTGGGGCGAACTTTAATGGGGCTAACTCGCAACGGGGCGAAACCACCGTAATTGGACACATCATGGTTCTCCATTTACTGATTTAGTTTGAAACAAAGACGGCCTACCTCGGTAATCTGTATTTACTTTCAGCCAGCGAGGAAATCCAACTCAACATAGGACAGAAAAGCTTTGCCAGCCCCATTGAAGCGTCTTCAAGTTCAAATATCCCGCCTTTTCATTCCATGAATTCTCATAGTCACCACATCACGGCGTCATGTGGATTTCATTTTGCCTGAGCCATAGTCCTTCTACGAAGCTTTGTGCCATCAATAACAGTTCGAAGATCACCAATATTTTGGAAAGAAACTTTTTGTTGTCTTCGAAGGCCATCTAGCGCAATATTCCAGATATAAAATGGAGAAAATTCCTGTTACCTTTTGAGGACGTTGGAGAAATATCACACATTCGCGTAATTTCAAAATGGACGCCACAATTGACGCTAACACGGAAACCGCTGATCAAATCCACCATGTCACCTCGTTTCCAGTTCCCATGAAGCCGCGCTGTGGGGAATGGAAGAAAGCATGCAGTGGAACCTGTAACGAAGTCCTCGGTATAAACGATATTTTTCAGCCCAATAATAGTGTAATGTATGGAAAAGAACCTCGATATAACAAAACCTCGATATACCGAACCAATTTCCCGAGTCCCATGGCACTTCGTTAAATCGAGGTTCCGCTGTACTTTTTTACGGATTCAATGCATTTTTTTGCCATTCTGCGCAGTTCAAGGCGTTTACGCATAGACTCAAAGGAACTCACTTTCTCCCTGACTAGTTTAATACTTGCACACACAAAAAGCCCTGAATACTTTTCAACAGGAAGAATAGCGGCTCGGATAAAAGTACTTTCTGAGTGGATACAGACGCAAATTTACCTGTGTAAACAAGAAAAGAAAAGGCAGCGCATGAACTACAGTACGTACGGCTTGCATTTGCAAATAAAATCAAAGCTTTTCTCGATGATTTGCACGTTAGAAGATAAATTACACATAAAGAAGGTTAACGAATCGTAAAGAATGTACAGAGAGGTGCGTAAAGACGCGTAAACAGATATAAAGAGGCGTAAAGTTACTGTAGATGTTCACAGCAAAGTCGGTCAAAATACAGCAGGAAAATCGTTGACGAGCATAAGGGCGGAAATGTTTTATTTCTTTTTGTTCTTCCGCAAACAATTTATTCAGTGGAAATTATAATATCTAGGAATTGCGCGTAAAGAAGAATAAATAATCGTAAAAAACGCAAAGAGCTGTGGGTAAAGATGCGTAAAGAACGTTAAAGGTGCGTAAATACTCTGGTATACACTTGTGACCGGACAGAATTGTCAAAAATGTTACAGAAAAAAAATAGGCTTCGGTTGCGTTTAAGGGTAAAAATATGTTCAGTAGCCCCAGATTCGCCGTAAATTTCCTGCATCATAATGCTTGTCAAAGGAGGGAATTTGCAGGATACAAGGGTGTACGAAACAGTATGCCCTTGTGTCCGGACAAAACAATCACAAAAGTTATAGCGAAAAATACCATTCACTAATTTACCACGTCTAAATTATATTCATCAATAGTAGACTGGTAAATTAAAAGGTTTAGACACTTGGTAAAACAACGAATATACGATGCCCTAACACTTAGTGTACGGTTATGTGTAAGCTGTAGTATACACTAGTGTAAGGAATCAAGCGTATACTGTTCATTGCACAGTCCTTATACATCGATGTCCTTATACTTCAGTATCTCTCTCCGTATACGTTATGTATACGGACGCATTATACCACCTTATATTTGTTATTTCATGCGGTGATAATAATAATAATAATAATAATAATAATAATAGTAATAATAATAATAATAATAATGGTTTATTAACGAAATCCACGAAGTGGCTCTTCCTTCGTTAAAACTACACACTATTTACACTAAACAAATTGTGATATAAAAGTATTTAAAAACATGACTAAGGAAAAAAAATATAAATAATTATAGAAATATTACATCGTTTTACAAAACCAACAAATGTGTTCTGTCTGAATATAATTATGATATGACAAAACAAAGCAACAGATGTTAATTTAAAAAGTTCCAACAGAATTTCAAACCTTCCCAATCATTAAAGCCATTCAGTGTCTTTTCTATTTGGAATTCACTCCAGTTACAATATATATCACCGCCTTTCTCACGGGTATAAATTTCGTCATAGTCACCGGCTCTATAAAAACATCGGAGTGCGAAATTCCACATTGATGTTAAGGAGGAGGAGGGGAGGGGGTTTGACCTAAACATCCAGTGGACATTGCGGGGACCTTGTGATTATGTCAACAGTCCATTATGCACCTATCAATTTAAAGCCGGCGGGGGGGGGGGGGGAGGCAGGGCATGGGGTGGGGATTTGACATTTTTCAAAAATTTGCCGTCAAATTCCCTGCCCACGGGCAAACCATTCCAGTCAAATGCACAAAAATTTCCCCACCCCGGGCGACATATTGCTGTCAATTATTCCCAGGCTGGATGCAAGAAAGACACAAGGAAAACAGGAAAACTCTATAATTTTCACTTCTCAACGTTGCTACATCTCCGAAGGTAAGTGTTTAATAACCATTTAATCTGCGTTTAATACACTGTATATATCGAAATACAAAATCAACAGATTCTTTAAGAAACGGTTCGTGTTTTCTGCAAAGGCTGCAGAAAGCGTAACATTTGAAAAGAGCAGTCATTGCAGTGACTGGCCCGTACACTGGTCGTTTGTATTGGCCAAAAAATCTACTTGGTTTCTCTTTATCCCTGTTTACTTCGATACTGCAATGTCTAAAAGTGTTCAAATCAACAAAAGCACTCTAAATTAATCAAAAATATGGAGATAAAACAGTCATAATCTTTGATTATCTGATTCTCGATCTCATGGACATCGTCGTGGACAGCCATTGTGATTTCAAGAACGTAGAGCGCATGCTTGACGCGGGAAAAGTAATTTCGGTCTCAGTCTCTTTTGTTCAAGTCGACGTTCAAACAGATCCACGTTGGACGAAGACAAATTCAAATATCCCCTCCCCCGGGAAGGCAAGATCAGTCAAAAGACCCACCCCAGGGCCAACAATAACAATCAAATCCCCACCCCATGCCCTGCGTCCACCCCCCCCCCCCCCGCCGGCTTTAAATTGATAGGTGCATTACACAAATGGTGGACCAACCAGTTTCCTTACATAAATGGTTACATACAACTTGACTTTCTATAAAATGTAGAAAGGTTATTTTCTCTTGATACGTACTTGTGGTTGCCACTGCAATTCATAACTCTACCTCACAACTGGCTGTTTTACCAGGTGATATTTCAATCCCATTACATTCAAACTCTAGTATTCTGTCAGAAGAAAAAAAAACAGGGTGTTCTGCTATTTACAAGGAAGATAAATTGACATCTCAGCTCCCCTAAGAACTAATTTTAAAAGTGTGCAGTTGACTTACTAGGTTAAATGTACTTAACTTTTCAAGGAAGCTCAAGCTTTATTATCAAACATGCAAACTGTTGATTTCCATGTTCTTGTATAAACATAAACTAGCTGGCTGCCATATTGAAGTGTTCGCATCTTAACATCATAATTCACCTAACACCTTGTGTAGGATGGTAGTCTCCTCCCGAAGTTTCAGTAGCATCAGAGAGAAAATTTAAAATTACGGTTTTACCGCTCTGTGAGGGAAAAAACAACCAGTTCATAATATTATTAGCGAAACATATCCATACAACCAACAATTTTTATTACAAGCTCACTTTAAACCCGTATTCTCTCCTTAAAAAAGAACACAACATAACTCTAAAATGTTTCTTCACAACATAAGACAGATACATTTGTTGCTGAATGAAAACAAAATACCTCACAAGGTCCTAAAACAAGAATTTTTGCCTTGAACATCCCGAGATAAACAGTCTCTTTCTTTCCTCTTCGATCTGGAAAAGAAATAACGAGAAGGGATTGGGGCGAGATCAGTAGAACGCCTGACAGATCAATTGACAGATGGCGTAAGGAAAGGTCCAGAAGAAGACAAGAAGAAGAATCTTCTTCTGTAAAAGAGAGAAAAATAGTCTTAGAGAATTTCGCGTACCAGGTCTTGTACTGTTTAGGATAACAGTTAAATTCAAGGCTAGATACTGGATAAATATAAGTTCCTCAAATTTTTCATCAATTAGTTTATTTGTGTTGGTTTTGTGTGGTGGGGGTTATAAGTAGAGCTAAATAGCTACTTTGATGTCGAGACTAGAAATTCTCTTACAACAGCAGCGGACATTTAGACTGTGCCGGTGGATATGGACTCCTTCTCGTGGATTTGGAACTCCTTATCAAGGCAATAATTAAAAAAAAGGAAGTTAAAAAAGAAGCATATAATCTTACGTTTTGTTTTTTTGGCCACAGTCGCGCGGTATGTTTTTAGAACAAGGAATACACATTATATTTTGTTTTAAGCACGGCAGCTTTTTAATGAATTTATTTTTCCGTACTGCGTGGCCGGCAACGCAGAAGAGGATAGAAATGGAAGGGTACAGAAATTAACCTATGGACAAGCCGTTTACCGTATTTTAAAAAGTGAAAGAAAATGGTTTGTTGGAAAGACAAAAGCAAAACAGTCACTTCGTAGTTTACATGCAAATATTAGCCAGATTATCTTTCAATTCACTTAGTAACGTAAGTTTTTACTGATTGTAATATTGTCACCCTCCTTACCGTATATAACTCCGTTACCGTTGTTCAAATTGAGGGAATGAATTATGGCTCTGACAAGAGAGTCTTTGAGCGATTTGTCCCTCTTATAAGCGACAGCATTAGTGTAAGAGAAAGTCTTATTTCTCAGTTTTCAGTGCGAGTATGGCCATAGTGTTCCTCTTGATAAGAAGAATGCTTATCAAAATAGCAAGACCGGTTTCGGAAATCTGAGTGGTTTCCTTCTTCAGTTGCTTTGATGCTCAAGTGAGTGTGAGCTGATGTGGCCAAATGATCACAGAGTTGCTGTTTATACAGTTCAGCGTGCGCATCATGTTAATTGAGTGACCAATTAAAAGCAAGAGAATTTTGATCCGTTACGGATCACCCAGCAAAATGCTCAGTGATGGTCGAGAAAAACTCGCAAAAACTCGTTAGAACTGGTGATAAACTCTTTAGAACTGATATCGCAGAATATGAACAATTTTAGCGGCTAAAAGTTTAATTCTGTTAGCCAGATAGTGGAGTCTGCTTCGTACGGTGGTGGTGTAATTTTTGTAAAGCAAATGATTGTAATATTGTCACCCTCCTTACCGTATGTAACTCCGTTACTGTTGTTCAAATTGAGGGAATGAATTATGGCTCTGACAAGAGAGTCTTTGAGCGATTTGTCCCTCTATAAGCGACAGCTTTAGTGTAAGAGAAAGCTTTATTTCCCAGTTTTCAGTGCGAGTATGGCTGTAGTGTTCGTCTTGATAAGAATGCTTATTCAAAATAGCAAGACCGGTTTCGGAAATCTGAGTGGTTTCCTTCTTCAGTTGCTTGAATTGAACAAATTTTTCTACGAGCTAGTGTTGCGTCAAGTTTCAGGAAGTTTACTGTGTAATCCGGCCAAGATAGATGACCTCTAAAACTTATTATTCATTTTCACATACTGAATGGAGTTAAAAAGGACCATATAGAATTGAAGTAATCAGTAGTCTTCGCACGTTTTAATTTTAATTTGCTTAACATACCAAGTGGATTTTGCAAATAAATGAATGCCTTTGTACACCTTTGTTTCAATGTTTGTTTATTCTTTTCGGTTAAACAAAACATAAGAAGTGATTTCGAGACAAAAAGCAACTTCGGAAAGTAAAGCCAAAGAACGTTCACTTTGTCCGACTGCATCGGAGAAGTTGCTGAATTGAGTTGCTTCGAGTCTAAAACTTCCATGACACCGTAAATAATGAAAACAAAATGTAACCGACATTTAATACATTGGGCCGAAATGTTCTTATTTATGACGCGTCTGCCTAGAATCTGATGATACACAGGGGATATCGCAATAAATTAAAGTGAATAGGACAATTACTGCTGAAAAATGAGAATCTCTATGACCTATATACATCGCGCCATTGTACAGAGACTAATTGCGTGAAATTTTTCTGACAGGTTTATTTCGCGAATTTTGGAATAGTGATATTTCTAATTTTTGGCCACTTTGAAAAATTTGCCAAAAAAATTTCCTTACTTAAATAAACTAGTTTCTTTACGGCAAAACAAGTGCCACGAAAATTTCATTTGCTGTTTTTTGGGAAACCCTATTTAGTCAACCTGCAACTGAAGAACCTTTCAAAGTTTAGCCCTGATCGTGTTTCCTGAGTAATTAAGATTAATATAACATAAATATAGTTTCTCATTTTCGGAAAATATGATTTTGAGATTGTAAGAAACTTAAACAATTTCTTGGCTGGTAAATAAACGGCTTTATTAAACCACCCAGCGAGTTCCAACACGTTTTATGAAGAGAGTCAAAATTTCCGAGATAATTTGTTAAATATGCATAAATTGATGATTACTTAGTGAAAATACCTTTTTTCTTATAACGCCGATGGTTCGCTGGCTGCCCCAATACTGAGCTCTGGAGAGGCGTTTTTGACATGACTTTGTTCGCAAGTTTGTTGCTTCAGTTGAAAAAATGTCAACCACTGTATACATAAACACATGCAGCAGTTGCTGTCACACTGAACACTGTTGTGCATTGATGTTTGAATATAAATTTGCTCCATGCAGGCAAATTTGAATGGGAATTTTTAATAATTAATGAGAATATTTCTTTGAATTTCAAGTTTAAAATGACATGCTTGGAAAATACAAAATAAACCTGAATATGTGAGTTGACACGAAACCGACGCGTACAAACTTGAACGTTGAAGTATGTCAACTAAGTAAAATTAAACCAAGTTCTCTATGCCACTTAGGCATTTCTCTTGACAATATGAAGGTGGGGTAGTCCCTTTTCACGCGGATACTATTTAGCATAAAAACAAAACATTTTGCACGCCTAGCCTCGCAGTGAAAAACTTGAGAACGAGTTTAGACGTGGAAAAACAAAGCTTTTAATTCTTTGGGGACTCAACCTGGCCGCCGCGTGACAAGGGTCTATTGGCCGACAGGAAGAATACACATTTTGCTGAAACAACTCCTCAAAATCATAGAAAACTGCAAATTTGAACGTTGTATGGGTTACTAGAGACAAATGTATAGCTAGTATGCGATTGAACTCTTTATAAATTATGCCAATGAATGGCCGTAGCTAGTTTTTCCTAGCTCCAGCGTTCGACAACCTAGCTCGTGTGGAAAATTTGTGTTCTCACGATATAAAAAGTCTTGAAAAATGTAGAATTTCTTTAAACCGCACCCGTTCGTCTCTATGCCGGCTTTAAGTTTCTACAGTCAGAAAACAAGTGTTAGTTTTGGAAACTTCGTTATAAGATAGTTCTCTGTTGCCTAGCAACTACACTGACCTCTGTAGGGGTATTTTTTTCTAAACAGCAGGAAAAAGTAATCAGTCTTTGCTAAATAGTGAAGAAACAATAAGTTCATTCTCTAATATTTTTGGAAGAGTATAAGGACCAACTAATAGTTGTCGTGTTCTTTGAAGTACCTTTCGTTTGCGTTATTACAATGTTACCATAAATTACGTTCGTTTTACTCTGACCAAATAAATAAAGGGAAAAAATCCTCCATGAGCAAACTTTGAACATAGGGCATTAAAAATTATTTGTAACAAGTAAATATTTAATAAGTAAGATTAAGTACAAAATTGCATGAAAGACTGAACTCTGCATTTTGAGCTGGGATCATATCGCCTTTCTTCACCATACTTTCTTCAGTAACATTAGTGCAACGTACAGCAATATTAATTCGATTGATTTGATTAATGCCGCATACTTATTGGCATTTGTTAGTATAAAAAAATTTGGTAAAGAAACCATAAATGAAAACCAACTCCTTGTAGCACAGAGACATTCTCGGCGAAACTACTGGCGGTAATTGAAAATCAATCGTTAACTTACCCTTTGAATGTGCTCCCTTAAACATTTTCCAAAAATCTTTGAATGTTGTCCTTCAATAGCATTTTTAAAAACAGTAGTGTTAGGCCTCATTTGAACTTTTGAACCTTTAAATTTTCCACCAATTTCAACACTACGACTGAAGTGATCAATACCGGGCTGAACAATATACTCACTCTTGTCACCGACAGTCAAAGCTAAAGTCAACTCAGTGACCTGAGTTCTTGGCTGTTGACTGTAAATATTGCGGGCGAAACGAACATCTGTTTTATCCCGTTCTTATAATTGTTCGTTTGTCTGCATGAGCAAAATTGATTTGGTTTTCTAACCTTGAAATTGAAAGTCGACCTTTTCTCTGTTAGATTAATAACATCCGACAAAAAACAATAGTTTTGTACCTGAGTTTGTAACAATAGTGATGTTTCGGCGAAAATTCTCGAAAATGAGAAAAATACTCAGAAACAAGAAAAAAACTGGCAGTTGTCGTGGAAGAAAGAGTCCTTCCTTCCTTGTCGATAACTGTGTACTGACTCGGGGATTAAAGAAATCAATTCAAGGAGCTTTCGAAAGTTCTGAATGTTATTGTAAATTAAATTTCACAAACCCTGAGTCAAACGCTGGTTTTAAAATTAACCCTTAACCCTTTCCCGCCCGCCTCTTTTACTCAAAAAAACGCATTTTTTACCGTTAAAGCGGTTTTCTAAGTGCTGTGTTGCCAAATGCCACTAAACTTTGCTACAAAAGCGTTTTCTTAAACTTTAGCTAGATTTTGAGTCAGCTTCTGTTGTAAATTGTACAATATTTTGCTTTCACGCATGCGCATAAGCCAAAATTTGGACTGTGCATGTGTTTTTTTGCGGATTCATTTCCAATTTTTTTCTCGCTTCTTTTGTCTTCCTTTTTCCCTCCCTTTCTTTTCTCTTTATCTTCTACCCTTTATCCCTTTTCTATCCACTGGAAAAGTTTTGGCCTCAGCCCTTCTCAAACTCATTAATAATTCATAAAGAGAAAACAAAGGAAATCACTACCGTGACGGTGGTTTGGATACCGGATCTTAATTAGCATAAAGTTTTGCGAACTTTTGCTTTGAATTTCTCCAAGAATTATGAATGGTTTGAGAAGCCATATCAAAAACTCGAAAGAGTGTTTCATCAGGTATCCAAACACCTCGAAGTCGGTCAAAAAAACTCGGCTGCGCCTCGTTTTTCCAACCCACTTCTCGGGGTTTGGATAGCCTGATGAAACACTCTTTCTCGTGTTTGATATATTACTTCTAAAACCCTGGAAATCGAACATTGATCAACTAGGTGACTTGGCCTATTTTACCACCATCTTTGCACCCAAAATTGGACACCTTTTTTCTGGTATAGCTCTGCCAGAATTTGGTCGATATTCAAAATGGACACACGTATGGATGGATCTATCCTTGCTGTGTTAGCTGTTTATCAAAACAATATGGTGACGTCAAAAATGATGACGTCACAAGTGGTTCAATGTCTCCGGGTCGAAAACGTCCCAAAAATAAGACTGCTGGCGTTAAGTTACACATTCAAATGTTTTTGGAATAATATCTGGCACATAAATCCAACTCATTCGTGTTTTTTGTTCGATAAGGAAGTGTTAATTAGGAACAGGTACCCTTACCCCTTTCATTTTCGTGGGGTTTTGAATTCACATCATCATCATCATCATCATCATCATCGTCATCAACAGTGATATCATGCGGGATATTATAAACTTGATTATGCTCGGGGTCACACCTTCTTAAGGTAGAAAAGATAGCTATGTTTAAAAAAAGAAAAAAATTCGCCATTTAACATCCAGTTTGCTTTTCATAGGACTGAGAAATGTAAGCATTGAATAACACTTTTCGTTTAGAAGCTTCCTGCGTCGCTTACAACAAATTGCCGGTTCTTTTACTGAACGATAACTGACCGCATAATTTATCGCAGACAATTGAGTTAAACCAACACAACAGGCCATACTATAGCTCGATCGATAATTACACTTTGACAACCCTTTTAGCGAAAATATGCAAATTTTTCCCGAAATCTCTTAGCAGTGAATTTTTTAAAGAGCAAGTTCTTAATTCAGTCTAACCCTGTGATGTGAAAAATCAATACATTATTCACTTGGTCAATCAATTTTTCTTTTTATTTTAGATGCATCTCTTAAAACATTCATTAAAGCAAACTGAACCTTTATGACTTGCAACGAAACTATGGCAAAATATTGAGCGCTACTTATTTTCAGCGGAATGAAAAATCACGTTAAAAGGTAAATCGGAGATGAAATTGAGCATGCAAAGACATCTGCAAGCGTTGGTTAAATTCCGAAGAGGTTATTTGATTGATTTTGAAATATACTATGCATGGAGTTCTTCATTTTCGTTTTCCTCACGTAATTTTTCCTCTGCTAGTTTTTGTTTCAATCTATCGAACTAACCCGGCGTAGAATTTAACCTGCAAATAATTTGATAAACCTGCGTAAATAGCTGATTTGGCTTCTTTTCAGCTGAAGTTAGAGATCAGTATCACTCTTCAAATAAATTCAAAATTTTCTTTAGTTTTTTCTAGGTTTCATTACTCAATTAATATCTCTTTTTAACACGAGGTCAGTGCTTCTTTCTGCCATATAGTACAACAATACGGTAAGGGATTATCTGTCCGGTAGTTTCGCTAAAGAGCATAATTTCTCCTTATTCCAACAAAGAAAACAACTTACTTCCATTTCTTGATTGTTTTTCGGACCGATCGCTTCTTTTCGATCTTCCAGAATTATTTTGATCGCGTCTTTCTTCGGGCCTTGCCCGAGATTGTTTCGCTTTTTGGATATTTGCCTGAGGTTTTGCCGACAGAGCGAGATGTATTTCTCAGTTGCTCTGAAGAGAACAAAAACGACATGAATATTAAATATGCTAGATTTCCCAGCCCTCTTTACATATTTTACCAAAGTTTTGACATTTGTATTTAGTTAGTCAATTTTATTAATTTAATCAAACGTATTCCGTGATAAAATATTACTGAGCAAGACACCAGAGATGACAATTATTTCGGGACATTTTATTTTATTTGTCTGTCTAGAGTGTATGTTTGAAAGAGTATTGACAAAAGGCCAATGAGACCTCGACCATTTGTGTCTTAATTCCGATGTTTATTTTTGAATTCGAGAGCTGTCGTAAGGTCCGTTTACACATGCGATTTTTGATGCAACTTTTGTCGCACTTTTCATAGCCTCTCCCGACGGGAGAGGGAGAGAAGCGAAGGGGCCGGCCGCGAACGACCTCGGACGTCTGAGAATCAGGCTACACTTTTCAATGCAATTTTTGACAAGGGAGGCAGAGAAGAGAGTCCCTGGGAACGTGGTTGCGAAAGCGCCGCTAGTTTACACTTGCGACAAAAGTTGCATTGGAGAGTGCGACAAAAATTGCATCAAAAATCGCACGTGTAAATGAGCCTATACAGTCATTCGAGCAAATTTATGGGGAGAGGAAACACGTAAACTCGAAAAAATATTAAATGTGTTTGCATTACTTTTTTTAAGGTGAGAAAAGCTCGTCTTAAACAATCTTAACCGGACTATTGAAAGTTGGTCTGAAAAAGAACCACTTCCTTTCGGAGAAATACAACTGAATTTCCATGTTCTTTTTGTTATTTTTATCCTGAAAACGCTTTTGCGTGTTAGTAGAAAATTGTGAATGTGGGACAATTAAAATGACTCGGTGAAAAAATAAAAAGGCGTAGAAATCACCCTTATTCGAAATAAATTTCCACTTAGCAGAAATCAAAACACAAACAGAATATGTGGATATTGAATTTACAACAGTTACACTGGCATAAAGGCCAAATCATGCAACTTGCCGCGTAACAATGTTGCTTCGCAAGTTGAGATTGTTTGTTGCGCGTACTACCACATTCTTGCGTAACAAACTTTCATGTTGCAGAACGTAGACGTCGGTTCTAACTTAGTATTAATGGTTACTCGCGTATGCGCGGTAACCACAAAAACTTGGCGAGAAGTACAATTACCTGGCACGGTTTTGGCACTTCAGTGTCTTTCGAGAAAACCAATTACAAGAAGGTGTTGTAGTTTTTACGTCCATCATAGACCACCGTTAAAATTGTCCATTCTAACATGAATGAATAAATAAGTGATGAACATGCATGCTTATAACATTCAGCGAAATGTGTGGTAGCCACGAGTTCAAAACAAGCTCAGCTACTCTGCGGATGCCCTACAAATTAAGCGGCGCATAACGCGTCGCGGCGCATGTGTATATCACACACCTTCAGATCTTCTCCTTACGGGCTTTTCTTCGTAGCTATTTTGGCTACCTGCCGACGGACGCCGCTGATCTTCGTAAGCTCGGCTGGCTACGGACGGGCGTCGCTGTTCGTCGTGATTTCGTCTGCCTGCCGACGGACGTCGCTGACCTTCCTGACTAGTTCGGCTTCCTGTGGACGGACGGCGGCTTGCACATCCTAGTTAGGAATAAGTCGACAAAGCAATATTGATATAAACTATGGAAGTAATAGACGGTAGTAACTAAGTAGTGAATGGTTGAATGGAATCTATTCAGTTGGCTTCAACATCCTCCTCTAATAGTGTGGAAGATGGTAGCCTGCGAGCAAGCTCTCGAGGGGCGGGTGGGGAGGGTAGAGGGAAAAGTGTGACCCTTACCCTAACCCTCTCGTTTTCTCCACTCCCCCCGCCCCTCGAGAGCTTGCTTGCAGGCTAAGAAGATGGCGCAACAAAAATCCAACGTCGCCGAGCACTGACTGGGGTGGGGAACGAAGCATCCTTCGCCCCTATCGTGGCCCCTCCCCTAGACCGTCAAACGGCTCACACAACTCGCCAGTTTTTCTGAGTTTTCTCTTAGGACCTATTCATAATATTACAACAACAGGAGTCTGACAATAATTATTCCCCGCTAAGGAGCCTGTTCACGGGCTAATAAACCAAGAGGAGGTGGACTGTAGCAACTGAATAACAGGGCCGTGCGAGTTGCAATTTGTCAGCCTGTGTTTTATGCAAGCCTGTTAGAAAAAGAGGAAAAAATCTTTATTGCCTTTTTTGCTTTAGTGTTTTTAGTAGTAGCCGAAAATAAGCTTTTTACAACGTTCCGTACAAAAACGATTTGTCAGAGGAGATGGCTTACAATGTCAATTTGAGGTGGCAAACAACGTACACAAATAAATTTAACTAGGGCAAAACAAGGTCCCCGGCATACTTGATTTTTTAAAACATTTATGTGAGCTAAATACGTTTAATAAAAGCTGCCAAACAGGTTAAGAGCAGGTAAGATTAACAGGGGAATATATTTTGGCGAGAAAAAACGTCAACCCTGTCACAGTTTCACCCCTAACAAACGTGCGAATCAACTCATGGCTAACCTTACATCAACCTCGTCTTTCAGTACGCACTAAAATACCTACATTGACAACACAGATTACCTACTTACCGGCGGGGTTTGCTCCGCTGCTTCGACGTCGTCGAGGTTGCTCTCCTGTGTGACCTGGGCGACCCGTGTAAGAAGGCGTAGCAGCATAGCAATATAATTATATTTAACGGTAACTGCTCGGATGTTAGGAGCAAGTCAGTCCCGTCGATCATGTCAGTCCCGTCATCCCGTCCCGTCATGTGTATTTGTACTCGGCTTAGTCTCCTGACCACGCCAAGTTCAGCACTCAGCTGAGATAGGAACCACACAAGAATAAAAATAATGTTTTAAGACGAGGAGACATCTCTTAACCTTTTCGGCGAACTCATACTGTCCATACTGTTACATTTCAAAATTTTAACTTCCTACGGTTTGTCATTGCAAGGTTCGCCACTCGCCGTCTCGCAATACCAGAGATTCTGTCGCTGCGACGTTCGCCAATATTTTGTTTTTGTCTTTTCTTTTTAATTCAGTTGCGTATTGCAGATATGTCTGGGATGCTTAAGAGTGTTGGGGAAAATTTGGACTGGAAGGAGCTCATGAAACTGGTCTATGGAGAAAGAGGACAGGAGGGATGGAGAGAAGGGGGCAGGAGATCGGCCGCCATATTGGATGCTGCAGACTTTCACGGAAACAGCAACTTTTCGCGGGAAAATATCATCTAAAATAGCCAGAAAATCCAACGCGCTGTGACACCGGTCGATACCAGATTCACGCTCCCTCTAATGGGCTCCTGGCGATGTAAAGCAATTTCATCTTTGCAGCACTGTTTTGAAAGGGAATTTCAAGTATTTTATTTCTCGCAAAGAATTCACAGATTCAAATTCAATGTAAGCTCTTATATGACATTTTTTTAATTCTGGAAGGAAATAGCTTTGACTAATAAATCTTGTATTGGCTGGTTTAACTGAAATACTGTTCATTGTACGGTCTCAGTCACTATTTATATTTTGCGACGTTCGGGAAAGATCGCCAAGATACAGCACAATTTAAACATAGGCACACAATGCGTGCAGAGCCAATGACGTTTTGTTTCGCAATATGGTGAAACCTTTGGGTCTTACAGCACTGCATTGTGGTCCCACCCGTACCCTAACTCCCTCAACCACGCCATCCCTTCCCCGCTTGCGGTTAATGTAACACATCTTCACCAGAGCAAGGAATCAGCATAATCAATTATCATACAAACCGAGTAACGAGCAGCGTGACTACGTGAAGTTAATTATAGTATGACATTAAAATTGCACGCAACAATTCGCGAAATAAGTCGAGTTGGTTCGTTGCGGCCACGACGTTCTATTCATACTTAATCTCAAATTGACGAGTCCGTCTTGTGTTTGCTGCTATGGAAATTTTTACTTCGGCTTAGTAAACGCAGGACTACAACGCGAATAAAATCCTGCCAGACCACAAGTACTCGAAGTATATCCAGGCTCGCGAATGCACAGGTAGCCAAAGCTTGAGTTATGACTGAAAATTAATAAAATTTTATGAAATAAACAGTGTTTCTTTGTCTATGTCTTACGTACTTGCTATCTAGGGCAAAAATTCGATCTCTGAGCGAGAACAAGCGTCTTTCTAATTTTTGCTCCCAATTAGTATTATAATATTATGCAAAGGTTGCACACTAATCTGCCATTTCACCCGCACAAAAGCATACCTCTTTTCACTAAATGAGCTATATTTCTTGAAATGCGCCATTTCCACTCACAATTTCCTCAAACCTGAATGAATCCATAGTCGAAAAACAACTATACGCCGGAAAGTTCCATCTTTCCCAACATTTGTCACCATAAACGGCAGTATTTTGAGCTTCTTATATAAGAAATCAGCTGAAGAAATCAAATGTCGGTATTCGACCGCCGACCTCCGCGCACAAATATATGCAAACAAGCTAATCTCATCTCGCAGTTCTCTTAGCACTGGACAATTCACACAATGGCGTGGACATGGCAAAAGGGGTGCGACGTTTTATGTTTGAAGCGTGGCTATTTGTTCTTGCTCACCGTGCAAGCCTCCCCGACACAGTAGATTTTGTCTTGTACGATTTGAAGGAAGCAAAATCACTAAGACGAACCAGTAGTGTAGCAGCTCTCGTAAGCTTGTAATTCTAGTGGTCCTCTAGTGTAGCAGCTGCTATTGTGTTTGGGGCTAGGGGTATTGTTCATGTTGTTTGTTCTATTGTTTTCTCGAAGGGTAGCGAGCCATTCATGTGAGACCTTGCGAGAGCTGCTACATGACCAGACGAACAAACGAGGAGTACAACAAGTTAACGGCAACTGGAGAGGTACAAACTGCAATTCATCTACGCTTTTCGCCAGGATCAAGATTTTTTACCCGAGCGTTGCAGATTATTCCTTTCGGCAGATAAAGAGTTTACCTCTGCAACAATTTTTTTTTTAGATTTAATAAAGCAGATTCGTTGGCGACAAGTGCAGGCTACACTCTATACAGGTGTTTTCTCGTTACCAGTTTTTCACGGCCAGTAAGCAAACATGGATTAGTCTGAAGATTTGGGACTTCGGCAGCTGACATCAGTGGTCTATGATTTCCGCTCGCTGTTCCGTTGATTTGTCTAATTTATCAAAATGTAACAAAAACTGACCCGTATATCTCCACCCGCCCAAATTTACAAGGGCACATGAGGCGGTTACGACCTGGGATCAGTAAACAGGTTTAATTTGGGAGGCAGATGTTCTTGTATTCTGAAGCAGTATCCCATGTTGTATCAGCGGCATCTGAGATCATCATGATAAACAACAACAACAACAACAAACATTATTAAAGAAATCTTTATAACTTATCTAGTTGCCACCAGCAAAGAGCTGAAGAAGCTACAGTTGAACCTGCCTTAACGACCTGCGTGGTCGCTTTCGGGAGGTGGTCGCTTACGAGAGGTCAGGCCATGAAGGTCTAAATTTTCTAGCCGTTAGTTGGTAGTATTTTCGGATTCCTGTCCGCGCACAAATCCATGTCCTACCCAAATTGCAGTGTGATATCTTTCTAGTGGTCATAAACATGTTTTAATCTTTCAGACATGGCGCAGCCAAACAATTGTTAGGATGTGTGTCGAACGGGAAAAAAAAATTCTTTGCAATCTACCGAATAGACCTTTGTCACGCGTCGGCCATGTTGAGTCCCCGGAGAATAAAAAGCTTTGTTTTTGCACGTCTAAACTCGTTCCCAAGTTTTTCACTGCGCGGCTAGACGTGGAAAATGTTGTTTTTATGTTAAATAGTAGCCGCGTGAAAAAGGTCAAAACACTCATCTGATACCCAGTGTGCTGCTGTAGCCACTAATAGCGGTAAATAAACCACGTAAGGCATCGCTTTGTTTAGTTCACGTCCATAGTGAGATCCCATCACGAGTCAAGTGGTCGCTTACCGGAGGTTAAAAACAAGAAATTTTCAAATCATCAGCCCAAAAAGTGGTGGCGGTCCCTTACGAGAGGTTGTCGCTTACGACAGATGATCGAACAGGGAGATCCAACTTGTTTGAGGGGGGGGGGGGGGGCTGCACAAATATGGAAAGTAAAACCAAGCTTTTTGGTAATAACCCTTACAGAAGCTTTTCCGAAGGCAGAGGCTAATTTTATGGGAAACACATAAAAGTGCAGGAAGGACAGCATTAATTATTTTCCACCAATTTGGTTAATGTATGCAAGTATGGAAGCAAAACCCAAGTATCGGGGGGACTTCAATATAGTCATCGGCTGACTGGTTCACTGGTCTTCGCGGTTCTAGTTAACAACACACAGCAACACCCATTCAGCGTAACGTTTAGCCTTTTATTACAACTGATACATGCTATCCCTGTAATTTTATTACATAAGATTGGCAGAGGAGAGTAAATATATGGCTTTTCCATTAGCTATTAGCTGACCTCAGCAGGATGGCATTTCAGTGTCATTAGTGCCAAAAAATAAAAAATCAGAACTTGGAGCGGAACTGGCAACACGAGGAATGTGCGGGAAAAATCGCTCACGTTTTCGTGGAGTGATAGTTTCACTATATAGACAATACCCGGATCATTAAAACATACTTTTTGAAGCAGGCTCTCCCTGTGCGACTTCTCTGCTCACGGGATATCAGTCTATGAGCAGGAAGCTCATCAGAGCTCACTCATATCAAGGGATTGTCTAAATTATGGCAAGAGACCCCCTTTATTTGACTTGAAACAAAATAATCCTTTCTTGTCGAGTAAACCAGGGTCAGTTTTCGACAGGAGAGTTGCCAAGTCACCAGACGTGTTCTCACGTCGCCACAGTGATGTTACAACTTTCGGAGTGCTCGGAAGTTTTTCCGAGTTCCGACAATAATTTGCCGAAAAATGACTGGTTCAAACGCGTAACAGCCTTATTCTAATAATTCTTCCCAGCAACAAAGGAGGAGAGTTTATGAAAGGTGGTGGCTGAGCAACCTAAAACCTGTTCTCAAACACCTAAAACAACCAGGAATTTAGTTTTGCGCCCCTGAAATGGCGCACAAAAATTGCTCTAATACAAAACTGAAGGTCTACAGAAACGCACTCTTGAAAAGGTTTAATTTGACACAAAAGTTAGACTTCTACATCATAACAGACCTTGAACCACAGCAAAGTACTGCAAAACAGCTTTCATTTTAACGGGAATATTTTCATCCACGGAACAAAAGTTATATCAACTTAAGCCACCTTGTTCAACATAGCAAACTGCAGTACAAAAAAGTTAAGTACAGCTCAATAGATTTCACTAAAATAGCCGCACGCTAGGATTTTATTTTCTGCCTCAAAACTTCAAATTTATCACAGGAAGCGGGTTTCCATCCCAAGATTAAAAGGACTAGTAGGAATATTTAATTTTAGTTGTTTTTGGTTTGTACAGCATTTACAGTTTTGATAACTCATCAGTGTAACTCAAAAAGCAAAATAAGAAAAAATATTGGAAAGTACTGCTCAGTAACTTGACTTATCGAGGGTTTAATTCATCCGCGAGACTCAGCAGTCAGAATCACCTTAATTCTACGGGATAATGAACATTACTACAGGAAAGTACTGCTCAATAACTTTTGGCAGTTTAAACCATATAAACTCAGAAGATAAAACCACATGTCGTTACACGAAGTAAAGTTTGTTTGTGGCCACGAAAGGTTAAAAAAGGTGATGCATTTTCCAAACCGTTACCTTCTTGGATTGATGAGTGTTTATTGTTGCTGTCTCAGTGCCCAAAAACACATAAAATCTTGCAGTTGATTGCATTCATTATATTTTTGCTTGACATCCGTTGTATTGTTGAAGTTGTGTGAGGAAGTGGCATTTTGAGGTGAATAAATCCCTTTCAAGAAAATTTGTCCTATTAAAAACTGCTTGTGTGTAGTGTTTCTAAGATTGACGTCGTCATAAAATGTATCCTTATTATTTGAAATATGGTTTTGGCGAAGAAATAATTGTTTTGTCCTCGAGAACACACAATCAACGCTTCTTAAAACGTTTCGTTGTCGGTAACTACTTAAAACACACCCGAGCTGTTTTCAATTCCAATAAGCTGATCGCGCACTAGTATCCCGAATGTGGCTGCTTTTCTTTTCACGCTCACCTTAAGATGACGGCCGATGATCAAAGCTTTTACCGACAAAGAGGGCAGTTGAAACAATTCGCAATTTGAGTGGCTCAAACCCATTCTATATTGCTTCTCTAAATTTACACCATGGAAATGTTAGCTCCTCGAACTAGCTTTTTGATACGACGTGCATATCGTGAGATCTTGCCATTATAGGAACACTGGTCGTTTTCTAATAATAATTCATCAAATGATCGCTTTAGTAAGTTATTAAGTAAGTAAACCTTTATTTAACCACGATCTGTTTTAAAGCAAATACATGCTTGAGTGGTCGTGTGTACGTGTAACTAACTACCTACCTAAGAAAAATTAATATTACATTGTAATAAACTAAAATAAACGATATTATGTTTTAATAAGATTAAGATTTAAAATAAAGATTTAAAATAAATTTTGACGAAAAGAATGAAATAACGCTCTCAAGTCGAATACTCAGAAAAAATTCTGAGTCCTCCCAATGGGAGTCGAACCCATGACCTTCCAGGTGCCGGGTGGATGCTCTAACCACCGAGCTATTGGGGGCTCGTGGTGAGCGAGGTCATACAACTAGGTTCATATGCGACACAAAAATGGCAGGTTCAAATATGTCCACATTCATAAATTGTAACCTCTTTGTGAACTGAAGCCAAACATGCAGCAAAACGTTTTGCCAGTCTGAAAAAGTAAGGAAATGCCCGCCATCTTGAAGTGGGCGTGAAAAAGAAAATGCTGGAAGTAAATGATGTAAAGCTAAGGACCAAAGACAACACTGCAAAGAGCCACTAGAGCCACAGTTGAGGAAGATATGCCAAGAAAACAGGTTATTAATACAGTCAGTGTAAACTGTTCGCAGCTTGCAAATTTGGACAATCCTGTGCACCTCAGGGTAGCATCCCCGGGGGAAGCAGCCTCTGTTCGCAGCTGGAGAAGTCCAGCACGACACATTTTTACGACACATTTTTCCTGCTGTCGACTGGGTGCATTTTGCTCAGCCAGAGTGGTCTGACACTGGCTAAAAACAGGTAACGTTCACACTAGCCACTAAAAGAAAGCGCAACTTCTCTGTTCTCACACGCCCAAGTCAAGGCCATTCGATCACGCGATGCTCTCACGCGATCTTTGCATTTCGATCCCTCCAATTCCCCCTTTTCCCCACCCCACCAAACGAGCTTCATTCTATAGCTTCAGAGTGAAAGTCGCGCTAGTTTTGCCACAGCCTACACGCAAGCGTCGTTCTGCCACTGGTAGAGCGAGAATAAGCGAGTGAGAGCTAAAATCGCCTGCCGTGAAGGAAACCGACGCGCGCATCCCTCGACCCCTCTCGCTCGCGTGTTCTTTTCACTCGACTATTGATCCGTTCTTCTTTCTTATCTAAACAAAGTATTGAACCGAATTATCACTAAAATTAAAATTTCACGCAAAGTCTAACAAAAAGACACGTTTATTTTATAGACGCCTCAAGACCTCAGCAAACTGGAATAGCTAGTTAATACACGTCATGCATGTTGCAAGCATTGCAAGGAAGTTAAAAACTACTTATGTCACATAATATGTATCACAAATCAATCGTGTACTGAACTGGTTTTACAAATCCAAAGCTAAGTTTATTTACAGTCTATGTTGCAAACACACGCAGTTCATTCTGTTTAGCACCTATTTCTCAAGTTATCACATATTTGCTTACGGTAATGCAATGAATAAGGAGTTAACACACACTGCAGTTTAGAACAGTCTTGGTTTTATTCACCCCAAACCAATTTTTTTTTCTGAACTATTTGCTGCAAGCAAAAACCGAGAATATAAAATGATTATCATGAATGATTACCAAGGTAACCTACTGCCCTCCACTAAGTAACGTTAAGAATCGTTTTCTTACAAAATGCATAGTTTTCTGAAACAATTTTAAGATATTCTTTAACTATTAATAGACTTATTAGGCCACAGGTGAGAAGACATCATATCAACTCTAATATCTGGATTCGGTTGTTCCGGTGATCAGACACAACAATCCTTCCATCACTAAGATTTGCGGTAGAGACTGGCCACTTAAACTCTCCTGTCTCGCTGCCTTCTGTTCCAAACATTGTCACGAACTTCCCGCTCAGTTCGAACACCTGTAGTCTGTGATTCCCTCTATCACACACGACCAGGTGTCCTGACTTGCTAACCGACAAGTAACCAGTTTTATTAAATTCACCCTCCTCGTTCCCCTTCTTTCCAAATTTAAACTTAAAATTTCCCTGCAGGTCAAAGGCTTTAATACAGTGGTCACCACAGTCTGAGACTATAAGATATTGCTCCGTCTGGATACAATGAACGGGAGAGACCAAAGTGCCATCGCCACCAAATTTACGTAAAAACTTCCAACTGGGGGAAAATGTCTTAATTAGTTTGTCACCGCTATCAGCTACAATGATATCACCGTTACCGGCAACAGATAAACCTCCAGGATTCTTAAGCTGGTGATCACGACTTCCCAACCCACCGAACATGCTAAGAAACTTGCCATCCCCGGTAAACACTTGCACCCTGTGGTTCCAAGCGTCTGCCACTATAATATTCCCGTTGTTATCAAATGCTATCCCTCCAGGCCGGTTAAATTCACCCGGATTATTACCACGTCTACCAAACGATCTTAAGTGAGTACCGTCATTACTGAACACTGATACCCTGTGGTTATCAAGCTCAGTTACGGCAATTTGATTTTGTTTATTCACTGCCACCCCCCTAGGCAACCTAAGCATTCCAACAGACTGACCGTATTGTCCAAAAGATAGCACGAGTCTAAACCGCCTGGTTCCGACCTGAACCTCAGAAGGACTGCCATGAACATGTTTCTGTTTAAACCCAGGGACTGGTCTATCTTTTTCTACCAAACTCCATTGCTGTGCTTTAGTATTGCTAAAGTCAGTTGATACATTCAAGATTCCCTCAGACTTTAACATATTAAAAAGTTTCTTACTTTCAGTGAAACCAAATCGAGGGATACGTTCAAGATCACGGGGACATTGTGTGTCTTGTTCTTGAAGAATTGAATCAAATTTTTCGTTGAATCCAAGGATGTCAACGCTGGAGCTTCGTCTCAAAATAGTTTCTTTCTCCTCAATTGCTGATTCCGGCGAGCCTTTTCACTTGATTTTCAACTTCACATTTCTTCAACGCGAGACGGTCGAGTGTTTCTTTCGCTTGATTATCAACTGCGTTGAAAATATCCTGCTTCCTAGCTTCAATGATTGCAATCAACTGGTCTGCAGTAGCCTGCGCTTGGCTTTTTACGTCAGCTATCTGCACTGAACTTCAATACTGTTTTGATCGAGTTTACTGAGTTCATTTCTCTTTTCCTGTGCTTTCTCCTTTAGTGTTTTAATCGCAGAGTCAATGCGTTGCTTGCCTTCCTTTGCGCCATCGTCCATCTTGCGGTGACCGTCGTGAAGTGTTACAACACAAGAATTGCAAATGGCAACTTCACAATCCTTGCAAAAGAACTTCAATTCTTCTTTTTCGTGGCCTTTCTTCCGGCAAAACGTTGGTCGCTTTAACATTTCTTCAAGGTCCTGATCTTGTAAGTCTTTAAGCGCTAGCGTACGATGTTCTTTATTTGCTCGGATTAAGTTATGGACCGTGATACAGCCTTCACACCAGAAAGCACAACACTGAAAACAGTAGAAACAGTGCGCGCTTCTCTTGTCGCAGTTTCCACATTTCGCGTCATTTGTGTTGCACTCTTTAATAGCTAAGACATCCAGTAAGCTGTTGATCTTAAAGTTGGAGGGAAATTCGCTAGGATTTCCACTTCCTGGGATAGTAAAATTCTTGCGACACTCCGGACACGATATAATATTGTTCCCTAAACTCGCTCGTTGAAGTCCGTTCAAACAGTGAAGACAAAAACTGTGCAAGCACGGCAACTGCTTTGGCTCAGTGAAGGTGCACATACACACAGAACACGATACGTGTTCATGAAGATTATCTAGCAAGGTCTTTAAGTCCATGATTAAGGGCTGAAAGCAGACCGTGATGTAGATCGAAGGTTTGCGGCTCAAACTGCAGCTGCTAAGAGAACAATGAAGTTTTGTCTTGTCATTGGATTTTTAGCTTATCAACCTGACTCGCATTAACCAATGACAAAGCGTATTGTGACATGTTTTGACATTTCAGGATTCTAAAAATTATTGCAAAAAACCCCCAGGATTTCTGGGAATTGTGGCCGCTCTACTCAACAAATCATCACCTATGGAAATTTGCCGAGATATATTCAGTTCAGATTGCTTGCGAAAATGTTTCCGATATTTTTGGCGTCGTTGAGGCTTGCACCCAAAACGTAATGTGTAAAACGACGATCTTTAGATGTTTAAAAACATTGAAATGTGGCTTCTTAGTTGTCTATACATCTTTAATGAGTCCTTGAATCAGTAACGTTAATGTTGTTTCCAGAGTGTTGTTTCTAAGAAATTCACTGAAGCGTTAGCCTGTTCCAGGCGTTCAGATTCTGGTTACCGAACGCAAACCGCAGGTTGAGGGTGAAAACAATTTAGAAAATTTGAGACAGTTTATGTTATTTTCCCTCAGGGATTTATGAAAGCGAATGATTTGGTTTGTTATTAGAACATTACAATATACAGTTTTAAAAAAGAACCGTTTAAAATACACTAAGTAAGGTAAACTGAAATTGCTACCACTTCGTGAGTTCCATGTTTTCTGTGCAACTAAACGAAGCGCGAATTATCTTATTTACGTTAAAATTAGGTGTTTTAACACTTATTTTAACGTAAATGCCACACTGGCGGCAAACGGCCCGAATGAAGCAATCAGACATTACTGCCAGTCCATCACAGGATACCCAGCATAAAGTAGTTAGGATTATTACAACTCCTCTGTGGATACGTTCCGTCACAGGACACGCAGCAGATAGCAATTAGGAGTATTCACTTCTTCTCTGTGGGTACGTCTGCTAGTCCATCACAGGGATACGTCAAGCAGTTTGTCGCCGTCTACTCAATTTTATTAAGTTCTCAATCTCGGGTTGGAATCGGCGTTTAATTGCTGACTCGGCGTTGAAACAACTTTTCTGCCAGTGTTAGCCTGAATTTCAGCCTGCTTCTTTGGTGTTGAGCTCTCTACAGAGTAAGCAACCAGACAAGATTGCAGAAAATTGGGCTGTCCTAGTGTGAACATTTCCTTTTGTTAAAGTCCAAAACTTAAGCATTGGAAGTTAGTACAATTACCACTCTTCAGGCTAGATAGTGAAAAATGTCTTAGCTGGGGGCATTGTTCTTCATAAGACTGTCAAAAGCTTAGGTACATTTCCATGAATTTCTCTAAAAATGGTTGTTCATAAGTCTTCCAAGAACCCCTTATGGCTAAATTTGTTACTAACATTTGAATTTGCAGATGAAATCCTGGAGTGTTACCATTCAAATGAAAGCTGTTGAGCAGCATGTTTCTGTGGTGCTGTTTGTTGTGCTGTACACAGCATTGTGTGGTTCCAGAAAATATCCATACCCCCCCCCCCCCCCCACGGAAGGGATTGGAATTTCCAGGGGGCTGGGGGGGTCAAAGGCCCAGGAAAAACCTTGAGGGGGGGTGTTGTATCAATTTATATTATTTTTTCCAGACCGGTTCCATTATTCCTATATGTTAAATTCTCTTTGTTTGCATTTTGCTTACCGATCCGCGGACGCAAACATTGATCTTGTTAACTGCACAAAAGTAATATTTTCAAGGTGGTCAGGCTCGATTTCTGGTGCTGCGAGAGTCCGGTCATTTTACCAAACAGCGGCTGATTAGCGAACAGGTCATGCTGTGGAAGACGAGTAAATCGCGTAAATTACACTCTGTCACACATATTTAAGCAGATACGTCTGTAATTTGATTTCGAACTGTATCCGTCTCTGCTAGTAGCAGCGCAGACATTTACGTCGCATTTCTTCGTTGTTGTTCGCCGGCGTGAAAACTATCGTTTGAACTGAATTATTGCGTCAACATTGAGCACAGTAATATAAATTCGGAATCGACACAAAACAGTTCTTGATCCCGCTAAGAGTAATTCTTGATCGAAAACTACGTAAAAACACTGTAATAATTATAGTTCGGCAGACAAATATTAGTTGTAAGAAATTTACGACACAGGTGCGTTATATAAATAAAAAAAAAACATGCCCGTTTCACGGGGTTTGACTCAAACATTAATATTTCGGCATGAAAGAAACGGGCAGAATTTCTTCGGTAGCAGTGGAAAATCACATAGTCGTCATTACAATTGCATAAAGCAAGTATAAAATAAAGTAAAAGGCATCCCAAGTATTAAAAGGGAAGCGTTTGATGGGAGCGCGTAACATGAACCATCATGACATCCCGCGCGGGTAACTTTTGGCAAAAATGGAATCCGGTGTCGTGATCACTCGTGCATGACACATTGTCTGTGAAGCGAAAACTTGAAAACGAAGTTGTTCCTTCTCTGAATCATAAAATTATTTACTACACTTTAGTAAAGCAAAAATATATCAATAATATGATGATCAGAATGTGTTTATTCTCGAATGCAGAACTAATATCGTAAATGGCAAACGTTTATCTCGCAGAATGCATGCCTATTGAATTGGCCGGTCGGTTTATAAATTTGTCGTGCTTAGCGAAACGACGTTTTTCGGCTAAATAAAATACAACCGAAAGGAAGCAGATACTGAATTCGCTGTCAAGCGTCTGCAACCACAAGCAAATTTGGTCGTCAAGAAGAGTGCATACAGTGACAATACTGTGGTGTGAGCCCGTGCAGCCGAGAACAAGCTAAAAGACGAACCGTAAATATATGCAAATTTGGTACACCGAAATCTGACACAAAATGTAGTTTTGATCACAGTACTCATTTTTTGCCTTGGCAGCGTAACTTAGCGATTCTTACTCAACATTTATTTCTCAAGAGAACTTGCATTTTGTCAACTACTCGAATTATAAATTGAAGTGTTGCTGTTTCGTCAAGATAATGAAGCAGAATTGGTCGTAATGCATCAGTCAATTCCAGCTGCGCCCACCCCCCCCCCGGGCAACTGCGGGGCATTTGCGTGCCTTGCCAGTCCCGGGGGTGGGGCATTAGCAAATTTGGCACGGCCCGGGGGTCGGGCATTTGCCTACCCCCGGGCTTTTGACACACATGTGGTTTCCGACTCGAAATCCAAACATGGAGGATTTTATCGCAAAGGACCAGCAGTTCGTCGCAGATTGGATCGTCCGTTTAGGACTGGACAAGCTTGTGGAGGTTTTCTCGATTTTATGCATTTCTTCATTGCTTATCAAGGCACAACTATCACTTTATATAGCGAGATCGGGAACGATCAACGTGAATCGACGTACGCATGCTTCTTTGAACAAGGATTTAAGCAAAATTTGGTTGCGATGCCGATTCTTAAACTATTACGATCGATTATTGAATTCTAAACATGTGTATAGGGATCGTCGTTTTATACTTTCGCATATTATTAAAATATTCACAACAGACTTTTATAATGTCAAGATTTTTGTTTACTAGCGAACTGTTTAAAACAAAACAGGAAAGTAACAATCAACTTCATATAGTATTGCTGCAGTGTTGATTGGGGACGTACGATCCCGGGGGCGGGGCATTTGCCCTCTTCCTTAGTCCCCACCACGGGGCATTTGGCAGCTAAAGTGTCCCCACCCCCGGGAATTTGCCATCCAAAAGAAAAAAAATGCTAATGCCCGGGGGTTAGCCCGGAGGGGGGGCATGGGTGCAGTTGGAATTGACTGATGCATAAATAAAATTTATGACGATATGCATGCACAATAGCATTTGACATGCGACATAACTTCTGCTCATATACGCGAATTTACCAGAAAACGCAAGTAAACATCGAAATTTGGATTCTTAAACTATAGTTTAGCTAATTTTTCGCTTTAAACGAGAAATAGAAATGTTTCCAGGGGGTGTAGGAAAAAATTGGAATTTCCGGAGGGGGGGAGGGGTATAGTTTGTGGGCCGTTTTTGGAAAATCCAGAGGGGAGGGGGGGTCATATGAAAAATCCCTTCCGTGGGGGGGGGGGTTATGGATATTTTCTGGAACCACACATTTCTAAATTTTATGTAGAAGTGAATAAAATCCTTAATGAAAGCTAATTAGCAGTTCTTTTGTGTTGTGCTGGGATGATCATTTATTTGTTTTGTTTTTACAGGCTCATATGCTTCTCCAGTTTTCCCCAAAGAACCTCCATTTGGATTTCCACCATCATCCCAAAAACTTTTGGAATCTGCATTAGGACTCTTGCCCAATGTTGCTCTTGAAAAGGACAATTCATTCAATGTCACAGAGAATTCTGAAAACACAAAGACCTTCTATAAAAGATCTGAGGATTCAGATGTACAAAACACTCGTGATATCGAGGATGATCCAATTAGTGATGTTTCAGACACCAAAGAAGTCTGTAAAGATTTTGTTGTTATTGAAGGAGATTCTGTAGATGGAGATGTTTCGAGTTCATCCGCTGTCGAGGATGAGGGAGGTTGGCAGTCTCAAATAAGAAGATCCCACAAAAGAAAGAAGAGGGAGCTGGCAGCAAGAGCCAGCAGGGAAAAGAATCATTTGAACAGATTTCAGAAAAAAGGCTTTCATAAACAGCAATCAGACAATCAATTTAGGAAAAGCCATTATCGCAGAAAGTCTGTTGATGATAAAAGAAACCAAGTCAGATCATCCGAGAAGAAGTTTCAGAACACAGAAAACAAGAATGGTAATGTTGTTGTTGAATCTTCAGCTGCAAATTCAAATGTGGATGGTCAGATACAGACTAAAAGTCACAAAAACAATGAATTAAAGGCCACAAAGAGACTTGATGTGTCTTCTGATGACAAAAATAGTTCTCAAAAGGAGTTGTCACCAACTCAAAAAGTGTTATCTTACAGAGATGTTTTGCTCAAGGCCAAAGACAAAGGTAAGACTTGAATCACAGTGAACACACAGTCATCTCTCTGAACATGTTTATTAGACATTTTAATGATTTGTTGTCCAGTTGAAAGTCATCTGTGTAGTTACGTTTTTCCAAAATTAATGGCTCCTTATTTGTTCTGTTCCCTATGTTTTTCTCCAGTATTTGGGAGCTGCAAGTTTTTCTTACCCCCAATTACCTGTAGTTGACTTTCTCTCAGGAAAATTTTCTGAGTAGAATGTGTGAGGTTTTCTGCTTTGGAATGTCAGGACATTGGAAGATTTCCAACACCAGGTGACCTGAACATTTTTCGGAAGATGTCCAAAGATTGCCATTGTTGATGCAAAATAATATTGCCACGTGCAGTACATGAAGCAAATATTGCCACATACAGTTTCATAACAGGTTTAATTTTGCCAATGAACTCCTTACATGGCTAGCATGATTTGCCTGTTATTTTACATGGGTTTTGTTTCCTCGTGAATAAGGGACTGTAATGTTATATTGTTATACAAGAAAAAATGTTACTCTAGCTTAGGCATATACTTGGGTGTGTTAGCTCAGGTTTTAAGTCATCCTTTAGTGCTCAGAAAATTAGTATAGATGTTTTCAATCCTCATGCTTGAAAGTTGCACATCAGGCAACTTTGTAGTAACAGGATCATTTCCATTCTCAACATTTGATGACTTGAATGCCTTGAAACTATCTCTAGCTGTTTGTTTTTTGCTGTAGCTCAAACAAGGCTACAGAAACAAGTCCTAATTACTTGAGAACCACTGTCATGTTGCTATCATGTACAACAGTGGGGTAAAGGTTAGGTACACTTTTATACTGGCTCGAGATTGAGATTGAATTGAGATTGAATGATTAACCATTCAACAGGGCTAATTTTTGAGCTGAAGCCTCACCTGTTTGTGATTCCTGTCACTTAACATTTCTACTCTTTTGTGTTGATGAAGCTGTCATGTAGATGTAACAGATTTACATTTTAGTTCATTTTTGGTTTGCAGCAGACCCCATAGAAAGTAGTGACAGTGGTGTAGATGCTAACAGTGTCAGTTCTTGTGAGCTGAGCAGTCAGCATCCCGAGGCTCAGAGTGACTTATTTAACCACCAACAGTGTGTTGATTATTTACGTAATGGTGAGTTATCATGTGTTTAATTCTTTCTCCTTTGAAATCTAAACATTGACAAATGGACATGCAATAAGACATGTGGCCATCCTTATAATCACTATCACCATCTTGACTTCAACAACTTGGTCAACTTGGAGTTGACTTTACAGTTTCCCTTGCATTGCATGCTTGAGGTAGTGGGAGTCTACTTCAGTTTGCTTAAGGACGGTACCTCCTTTTGTTACTGCGCATACGTTCTGCGCATCTTGGGACATTCAGGTTTCTTGAGGAATTTGCCCACTAATTTAATATTTTTAAGTGGTTTAAGACTACATTGTGTGTGAAAAAGCAGATCTTAGCAAGGGCTATCAGAATCCAAAAAGAAAATTGGGGGTAACCACACATTTTTGAGAGATATTTGAGCTTAAATTTGAAAAGAAATTGCCATTCATTCTTTGTATTTCAACGTTTTTTTGGAATTATGGTTGCTTAATTATCTCTGAAAAATGCGTGGCTACCCAAATTTTTCTCATTGGATTTTAATAACCCTTGCTAAGATCTACTTTTTCCCCATCTACTTTTTTGCATAGTCATAAGCTTTGCAAAAATACATCTGTACTAGTAGGCACCGTCCTTAATTTCCTGAACAAAACAGGAAACAGCAATAAAATCAAAAACAGCTTCTAAATGGCAACTTTTCTCCCAGTGTGCATTTACAAAAAAGACCCAGATTGATTCCCTGCTGTCTCCAAATGGAGATGCTTCACAGAGAGGAAGCTATGCAGTTACTTAATGGGTAGGAATGGGAAAACCATTCATATGAAAAAGTTAAAAGTAAATGTATTTGCATGTAAATAATGACGTAAAAGGCAGTGCCTCAAGCCACCAAAAGGAGGTTGAAGGTATTTTGAAATACGGGCATATTAGAGGCAATTTGTTGATCTGAAATTGTTCCTTTGTGATAATTCTAAGGTTAAGAATGTTAAAATCATCAATTGCACCACCATATTGTAGCCGAAAATGAAACAGGTACATTTTAAGTCAGAAAAATGATGAAAGATATACTTTAGATAAAAGTTTCAGATACTTTGTGAACAAAAATTTTAGTCCATAAAGTTGGGGAATTTAAATTTACAATAACTTAGTACACTAATCATAATTTTCTTGTCATTTCAGCATGGAAAAAAGTAATGTCAAATGCCAAACAAGGTAAGTACATGTACTTGTAGGAACAAACTTGTTGATTATGGTGTAAAGAAGGTAAAATTGTCCAAGGCCAAGTGTAAAAATGGTCCCAACAAGTGGGAGCTGGGGAATGTGTAATTTCCTGGCACTCTTTAGGAAAATAAAAAGATGCACACAGGCCATAGGGTGTCCAGTTTGTCAGCTTTTGTTTTCGTTCAAATGGAAGAATGGCTCTAATTATTGTTTATGCCTCACTTGATTTGCTCATGTTGGGGAATTAAAGGATGCTAGTCACCCACAGTGCTTTACGCGCATCGAGTGAGAAATCCGCCATTTTCTATGCCATCTAAAATCACGATTTTTTCACAGTGAATTGAAATCCGGCTACATCTGCGCCAATACGGCCAGTTTGGGCCTTCATTTACTTTTTTGGCCTTAAAAAATTGATAGCGGTTACATTTGGCCGGTTATTTTGGTGTTGTTTGCTATTTTTCTCGTGAAATGTGTGAGACAACGCCAGGACTCTAAGCGGTTTATGCTCTCCTTCGCGTGGCAGTACCAAAACAGTCAAGCTTATGAAAGAAATCATTATTCAAGGGATATTCTTGGTTATTACACTAGTGAAGCAAAATATATCCAATAGATTGAAAGGCTGGACAAGCTTATTCGCCGACATTTTACTTCAGTACGGTGCGCGTTCTTCACGCGCTGAAATGTTTTGGTCTGCTAAATGTGACGATGGGACTCGTTCTGTAGTGCCGGTAGCGACGCTAAAGCGAAAGCTTTAAAGACTTCGATGCCTAAGAGCAACACTTCAATTTTTTTCATAAACTAATCCCTGGAATTGCAGAAAAGGAGGAGGCAGAATGGTTTGCGAACAGAAACTTTCAGATCTGTTAGCCGTAGTCGACACCTTAGCTACAATGTAGCTGCAGTACGTTTTGTTTTCAGGGCAATTCATGTATTTTGAAAATTGAAATGAATATCCATCCTGTGCGATGATAACAAAGAAAAATAAAAGCTATTAACAAAAGAGTTTCTTATAGTTGAAAGGAATGTGAAATGTTCTCGCTTTATCTAGCGCTATCAATTAAAACTAAATGCGCGGAGCGGTGGTCAGAGCGGCGTGATCGAGTGAGTTTTGGAAACATTTCTGCCCTCCGTGCATTCGCCTTTTGTGTTTTATGTCGATGGGAAAGTCAAGAATACCCAATTAAACAAGATTCCAGACCTTTATGATTCTAGATTCGCTTGTAAATCATATTCCGCGAGCGCTCGCTGAATATAGTTTGCTTTTGGGTAGGCGGACTGGGAGGCTGGCCGGCTTACGAACACAAACATTCTTTGAGTTCTAGCTTTTTGAACAGCCGCCAAAATGTGCTGAAAATAATCGAAAGCCCTTTTACTGTCACTAAAATCAAAAACAGGCGAAGAAATTTTAGCTTCAGGCTACAATTTATATTTTTACCAGTTGAACTGTTGAGACGTTTTGTCACGTTCGACGAGTAATTTGATCGCAAATTTCAGATCAAAACAACAAAGGCGTGCCTGACTAGGATCCTTTAAGTAATACTTAGCAGTGGTCTGCCAGTGGTATTCTAATTCTTGGAAATGCAGATGACACAGTGAACTAAGCTGAAGGCATAAAAGCACTTGGGGAGCTTGGAGCAGTTTGATTTAAGGAAAAAAGTCACGTGGCATAATAATAATAATAATAATACCCTAATAATAATGATAGTAATAATAATAATAATAATAATACTTTATTTATATAGTGTCATTTCCATCACTGTCCAATGGCACTTAATCACTGTCCAATATGGCATGTCAAAAATGTTCACAGATACCAGTGAGAAGATGGAACTATCCACAACTCTGTGCACTTCCTGCTGGTATTTGTGCATATTTTACTTCAGACTGAGGCAAAACTCCATAAAAATACATCTTTAGTAGTTTTATTCAGTGCTCTCAGTTGCCTCCAATCTGGACTATTTCTTGCAGAAAGTTTTTTAGCAGTGGATTAAAGAGCTAAGTAAAAACATAATTTATGATTTTGGTCTTTGTCTTGTCAGGCCTGGTAATTTACTACAGTGTGGACTCCGATCCTGTTTTATGTGAGCAAAAGCACAAAAAGCTTGCTTCTAGAAACAGTGGTGTTTCTTCAAAGTCACAGTGAGAGAAGTATGGTCTCAGAGGTGTAACCGTGGACCGTCAAGTGTCACCCTGGAGGCATGTTTGTGTAGAAAAATGTAGAATTGGTGGGGGTTTTTTTGTGAATTTCTCCAAACATTGGTTTTTCATAGAACTTGCAGTCTCCCCTCTAGACAAAAACATGCTCTTAAGGCCGCGGGTGACAAGCTGCTCATGAATAAATTTATAAGGCAAAATTTTGGTGGAGGTCTTACGTTAAAAAGTTTTATATCTTGAACGTTTGGGAGCCAATTCCGTTGAAACTTAACAGAGAGCTTGGGGAATGGTGGAAGTGCAACAAGGTTGTTTTTCGTTTGATAGATTGCGCTTCTTTGCGATGTTTTGAGCTTCAAAAGTTGAGATTTTGTAAAACGCCACTTCGTGTCCAAGTTTTCTCCTCGTGAAGAAGACAACACTTCTTGATTTTACCACTCATTGATCAGTTAAAACCTCTATTGTGTCACAACAGAAGCTGATTATGGGATTTCGAGTTCCTTGGAAAGTTGTAAGCTTTTAAATGAGTAAAATTGTCCTGGTTTAGATTTGAATCCTTCAATATTCTGTTAAAAAGCCTGCTTGAAAAAATTGCTTTTGTTGTGACAATCTACAATACACCTAGTTTATCTCCCTGCTGTGTCAGTTCAGGAAATGCTTTATGCGCTCTGTATTCTTGGACACGAAATTGGTGGTTTTAGGGCCTCCAAAGGCTTACAGAATAAACACGAATGTTTAAGGTAAGATAATGCTAATTGTGGAAACTGAAATAATTAGCATAGTTGCAATTATTGTTCACTGTCCAGAAAAAAACAATATGTTGCAATTTAGAGATCGCAAAATATTGAGATTGAAGAGTATAAGCGTTTCTGAAACTCTATGCTAGCTTTAAGGAGTATTAATTATTTTAGTTTTTGTTTTGTTTTGTTGGACAACTTCTAAAATGTTTCTACTAATGTTTCAAAAAACGTAAAAAAACGGACTTTGACAGTAATTTTTTGTTTAAAAATGTTTGACATTACAAGATATCCGTGGCATACGATTTAATGCACGTGCAATTATTGATTCAGAAACTGATGTTTTACTGAAGAGCTTATTCATGAATATTTTGCGCAATGTTGCTACCATTCGTCGCACTTCGTGCATACGCTATAAATAAATGAATACTGATAAGCTAGTTTCTCTCACCCGCGGCCTTAAGTTATATAGTTATCAATATGCTGGGTAGTACTGAAATGATAATAGCTGTATTGGGAACACTTACCTTAGCCCATGGCTCAATAAATGTGCAAGGGGTAATTAAGTTTTGTCAGGGTTTTCAATTTGAGGGAGAGGGGCTTGTGACATCAGTAAAATTTCCTTGTGTATAATTGGCTTTGGAAGTATCAAGTTCTATCAAAGAAACAAAATGAGTAAAGAGTACTTATCAAGACTCATCTTGATGCATCGTTGATTTTTTATATACAAAATTTGTCTTGTGTTCTAAAGCTGTGTCAGTCCTCCACTTAGGACTATTTTAGGTGCTATGGCAAATAAATTTTGGCACTGGCATCCTCATTAACAAAAAAGCCACATACAAAGAATAAACACGACGGGTTGTCAGCATTCTGCTGTTAACAAATTCTATTTGGACCCCATGCATCTGTGTAAAATTTCTGCACCTGTGTGTAATAATCAAGTAAGCACTGAACTGCATTTTACTCTAAAAACTATTGAAAACTCTGATCTTGCATTGAAAGAATCACAGCTTATAATAATTATTAATCAGAGTGTAACAAGTACTGTGGAACCACGATATAACAAAGTACCAAGGGACTGGGAAAATGTGTTTGTTATAAGTGAAACTCCATTGTAACAAATGTTTGGGAAAATGACCAAAGTGTTCACCACATTGGGGTTTGACTAAGAATTATTAATTTTTGCCAGCCACAAAATTAACCCTTTAAGCCCCGGTAGTGACAAGCATCTAATTTCTTCTTACAATATCCATACATGATCAAACATACAGGTCATGAGAATCAAGGAAATGATCAGCAAACATGAAATGTCTTGATTTTTGTGCAAATTCTTTTAACTAGTACCATAAGAAATATATGGAGAACACTAAGGAGAATACACATGTTATTATCAGGGCTGAAAGGGTTTAAATATGTTGCACAACTCACCATTTCGTTTAACTGCACAATCACTACCCAGACATGAACAGATCAAATAACATTAGTTTTGTGATTTTATTTTAGTGTCTTAAAAGCATTTCTGCAGATCTTTTTCTCATTCAACTTCAGTCATGTGATGACACTTACATGTATTCATCATAATCGTGTAGATTTTGGAGCTTGGGTTTCTTGATTGTGTTCAGTGTAACAGGGTTCTCGTTATAATTATACCAGGGTTCATAGGTTCTATTTATACATTTTAACGTAACTTTGGCCAGGTTGAAGAATATCATTGTATCTGGGTCTTTGTTAGTAAGGTGATTGTTATATATAGGGGTTCCACTGTAATTAAGTTTAATAAATTATCATTCTAGTTTTAATAATCCTAACAGCTACCATTTAACCAAGTGTAGTGCTGTTTTGACATTCTGTTTTCATTTTAGAAAGCACTTTGATTGAATCAGTACCTGGCTAGCATGGTCATGCTATGCCAGAAAAAAACTTAAAATTTGTCCAAAAAATATGATAATTATTTATAAGTTCCATTTCAATTTGGACCTCAGTTTGAGGAACATTTTTACTTACAGAAATTAGACATGATTTAATGTCATTTGAGTGATCTGGAACATCCAGTTAAAAACTTTAGGTAAGGAATTTAATATAATGTTATGTCGCAGTTTGAAAAATATATGGGAAGCAAAAAAATTGACATTGGCTGCAGTAAAGCATTTGCCTATTTTCACCTTCCCATGCTGTCGGTTTTTTGAGTTATTTAAAAACAAAAAATTCCCCAACAATTCCAAAGAGTTTCATTTAGTTAATTTAACTGTGGATGTTTCAAAATGTAACAATTGCAAACCTTAATCCAAGGTTTAAAAACAAACTATTCATACTTGGTCCAGGAAGTAAAGATTGAATTAGAAGTTTGGACCAAAATTTTTTTATGAAGAAATAAGTGTACAACCAGGGCCACCAAGCAGTTTGTTTCTGATGAATACCCATTCAGAAAGCCGAAATTGCCTGAGGTATTCAGACTTGATTGTGGTGAAAAACAGGAAATTTATTTTCTATGGATAAATGTCACTTCCAACTTTTGTGATATGGGAAAACTAATTTATTTTGTTCCAACTGTCCATTTTAAAATTCCCTGTAAAGACTATGAAAACAGAAAACGACACTTCATAAGGTCTTTTATTTTTGCTTTTACTGTTTTTTGGATGCCTCTGAACAATATTGTTTTTTGTGAAAGGTCTTGCATGGATAGAGTCAGGCTGTAGTACCTGTATGTAAAAATTAATAATGTGACAATGTAATTGGTTTGTACTTGGCAATGCTATCATCAGGTCAACAAAACTTTGTTTGCTAGTTTCATTAGTGTATTGAGTTTTGTCTTAACAAATAAGCTTTGACAAAAACTGACTAAATGAGCAGCACATTAGGAATCTTGTATGGGACTGCGGTGTGATTCTGGTGATATTTTTTTAATCTCCTACCCAACAAAACATAATAATACTGAGACATATCAAGAAGGCTTTGTTAAACTTCTATTTATTCGTTTACAAATGTTATATTTTTTTTTCCAGCACAGATGTAATTTTTGAGCTTTTTATTACTAAAACATGCCACTGGAATTAAAAAAAAGTGTTATCTTGAAAATATCTAACAAAAAACCAGATCAAGACCACTTGTGGTCTTGAGTTGGTTTGTTGCAAGCTTCTCTTGAATTTTTCATTGGACAGTTAATTTCTCTAAAGTACACAATTGAATTAAAGTGAATACACATTTTTTCTTCATGCTGAATGAAACTTAGTTGTTAAGTTCTTACGAGATGAAATCTAAGAAAGCTATTTTTGTTAATGGAGAAGCAATGAATAAGTATTGAAAGTCGATACTGCCTGGAAAGTTTTTTCATTGATTAGAAACATTTTGAAGGGTATCTGCCATATGGACCCATATGTTTTTGTTTGGGATACATACAGTTTTCAAGCTGTGCTTGAGTATTAATTGTTATTAGTTATTAAGTTATAATTTTTAGGTGTAAAGGGAGAAGGGCAAATTGTTTACTTGTAAATTTCATTTGATATCAAGGTGAAATAACTTTTTTGCTTTGGTATAATATAATGCTAAATAAGTTATTTGACACAAAGAGTGAAAATTGAAAAAAGGCTGTTTTGTGTGGGAATTTTTTTTACAATAATACGAGAATATTTCAGTGAACTAAGTGAGGTATAGTTACGCAATTTATTGTTCGTTTAGTCATTGCAACAGTATTGAGTTAAACTTGAGAAATTTTAGTTATTTTTGGTTTGTACAGCATTTACAGTTTTGATGACTCATCAGTCCAAAATAGGAAACATGGGAAAAACCTGCAATGGAAAGTACTGCTTAGTAACTTTATTTGAATGGACTTACCAAGCGCGAGGGTTTAATTCATCCACAGACTCAGAGGTTAGAATCACCTTTATAGCCCAGGGGGGTACTTCCTAGTAACTGGCTTATGGGGATGTGCCGCTGGGTGAGGTCGCATTTTCACGACTAAATTGACGATAATGGGGTTGCATCTTCAATAGGAGCTAATAGAGCTACTAGAATGGGGTCGCACATTGCGGGATTTCGGGGATAAGTGGATTCCGGAAAGTGGGGACTTGGGGTATATTTGCCCAAAAGTGACTAACGTGGGGTCTATAATTGGCTACAGAATAGACTATAATGGGGTAAGGGTTTGGAGAGGCCAGCATCACATACCCAGCAAAAATTGACCCAAGTACCCCCCCCGGCTTTATAGTTAATTCTACAGGATAATAAACAGCACCACAGGAAAGTAATGCTCGGTAGCTTTCATTTGAATGGTCGCTCTTTAGGATTTCATCAATAGACCCACCCCGTGTAGCATAATAAACAGCACCGAAGGAAAGTACTGCTCAATAACTTTAGTCTAAATGGACATTCTTTGCGGTTTAAACCAAAGACCCCGGGGGGGGGGGGGGTACTCGGAAAAATTTTGATGGGAGTGTGCCGCTGGGACTCTGAAACCCTTAACCTATACCAGACCACGTTCATGTCGTTTTTGCAACCCTATTCTAGACTAGATGCCAAAAATCCCTACCCTATCCCAGACTAGCTATTTTCGAGCTATCCATCAGAAATATAACCACACAGTGCTTTTAATGGAAAACCATCTCTCGATCAACAATATTGTCACGATTTCATTTATATTTTATATTTCCGAGTTTTTCAAACCCATTAATTAATTCGATTAAATTTTCACACCACCCATTAGTTTCCCGGTAATTGATACCCTATCCTAGACCAAGACTCCCTGATTTCTATACCCTATCCCAGACCAAACTGCTTGAAAACCATACCCTTCACAGCGGCACATACCTATATAGGTTATATATGGGAGTACCCCCCCCCCCCCGGGCCAGAGACTCAAAAAAGTAAAACCACATGTCGTCATATGACGTAAAGTTTTTCTGTGGCCACAAATTATCCACGAAAGGTTTCCCTCTCGTTTCCCTCTTGGATTGACCAGTGTTTAGTGTTGTTGCTTCAGTCTCCCAAAGAAACATAAAATATTGTAGTTGATTTCATTCATTATATATTTGTTTAAGACCCGTTGTAATGTTCAAGTTGTGGGAGGAAGTGGCATTTTGAGGTGAATAAATCCCTTTCAGGAACATTTGTTCCATTAAAAAGTGCTTGTGTGTAGTGTTTATGAGTTTGACGTCATCATAAAATGTATTCTTATTATTTTAAACCATGTTTTGGTGAAGAAATAGTATTTTGACCCTGAAAAACAAACAACACTTCTCAAAACGTCTCCTCAGTCGGTGACTACTGAAAACCACAGGCAGCCCAGACGCGTTGTAAGTGGAGTTCATTTAAAAATAGAAAAGGGTGAAAATATATGTAATAGCACGAAATAAATTTTTACTTCACGAAATAAATCTTGTTTACTTCTGCTTATTGTGTCCTGTTTATTTAATTTCCGGTTAATCTTGCACCGCTCAGGCTCTCTTAAATTACGCAATCGCTCTTTATGCGTTAAGCCTAAGGTTTGCAGAGATTTATTACAGACTAACCGGTGATAAAAGAATCGAGATATCTTGAAATAAATCGTGCCTACCTTCAGTGCAATGTTCCCCTGTTCGTCCTGGCTGGTTTAAACGACATTTTGTGGCTTTTTTCAATCGGAGGTAGCTTCCACTAAAGAAGAATAAGCCAGGACGAACAGGGGAACATTGCACTGAAGGTAGGCACGATTTATTTCAAGATATCTCGATTCTTTTATCACCGGTTAGTCTGTAATAAATCTCTGCAAACCTTAGGCTTAACGCATAACAAGCGATTGCGTAATTTAAGAGAGCGGTGCAAGATTAACCGGAAATTAAATAAACAGGACACAATAAGCAGAAGTAAACAAGATTTATTTCGTGAAGTAAAAATTTATTTCGTGCTATTACATATATTTTCACCCTTTTCTATTTTTAAATGAACTCCACTTACAACGCGTCTGGGCTGCCTGTGCTGAAAACACACCCGAACAGGTTTCGATTCCAATACGCCTATGACGCACGAGTATCCCAAATGTTGATACTTCACGTTTTCGGCCGAGAGGGTTAATCTTTTGGCTTGGCTAAAAACAGCCTCTTAAATTTTTGCGTTCAGTAGTTGGACAAACCAGAATAGTCCGAATGTTTCTTAGAATAAAGAAAGGAGAATATACAGCCAGTGTGAACATGTAAATCGTCACTAAAAGAAAATTCAACTTCTCTGTTCTCACACGCCAAAGGCCAGCCAACCGATCACGCGATGCTCGCACGTGATCTTTTCAATAGGATCCCCCATCCACCCCCCAACAAACGAGCTTCATTCTGCAGATTCAGAGTGAAAATCGCGCTAGTTTTTCTACAGCCTTGTACGCAGACGTTGTTTTGATATTAGTCGAGCCTGCTAAAACTCGGGCTCACTATTTATCTTTTCTTTTAGATAGATCAAGGGGTAATGTACGCTACAAGCTACCTAGGGCACGCATCTGCGTAGCCTCCCACGCAGTCGTTTTTACGACTGCGTGGGAGGCTAGCATGTGCGGAACTTGTGACTCTGTCATTTTGGCCACCTCCCACAAGTGGCTAACTTTGAGAACTAAAATCGCCAGCCGTGTGGAAAACCGAGACGTGAGTCCCTTTGATCACTCTCGCTCGCGCTTTCTTTTAACTCGACTATCGATCCATGAGCGGAAAGAGTGACTTCGCGTGGTCTCGTTTTGTTACCATCCAGCTAGAATAACACGATCAGGGAAGGTTCTTGGGCTCGGCTAGCACCGATCGTATTGATTACTGTCAGCAGACATGTCACAAGTCGACCTTTGCTTATAGACAAGGGGGTTAGTTTTTGAAGAAACTGCAGGGGCAAACTGTGGTGCTGCTTCGGTGGGATTTATCAACCGACGCTCGAAACTTCAGCTCTCAATCGTTCTTTACGGTGGCCAACTAAGTTGATAAATCCAAAGTTTTTTACTTATATAAATCCAAAGTTCTTTACTTATATAGCTATAAAGTTCAGTCGCGGCGATAAAGTGGCGTAAGGAATTTACGGGCGATAAAATCCCGTGCAACGAAGGAACTAGTGCGCGAAAGATTAGTGTTGTAGGAGATTCTGGGAGCTATTAAAGCGAAAGTTATCGCTACATGCAGCATTTCCTCCTCGCTGGCGCATCTCTAACAAATTTTGTTCTTTTTATCATCTCTGCGTTCTTCTTTTTTTTTTATATAAACAAAGTACTGAATCTAATTGCCACTAAAACTAAAATTTCAAGCAACGTCTGACAAAAAAGTTATATTTATTGTAGATACACCTCAAGACCTTATCAACGTGGGATAGCTATCACAAACTCATGTATATTGCAAGTATTGCAGGGAAATTAAAATTTACTTATGTCACGTAATATGCCTATCACAATCTTGTAACTGGTTTTATTAACCCCAAGCTAAATTTATTTACAGTCTGTTGCAAGCACAAGCAGCTCATAGCTTATTACTAATACAATGAGTAAAACAATTTTATATCAATCAAAGTTTTGAATCACCGAAACTGGGATATTGAAATTCAAATACTGATATTTACAATCGCTTATTAAATATTTCAGCTACCAATATTTATTGTTTAGCTACCTATCATGTTTGCAAGTTGTCATATTTTCGAATATTTGCTTATAGTCACGGTAGTATAATGAATATAAGGAGTTAACAGTGCAGTTTACAACAGTCTGGTTTTAATTCATCCCATTAAAACACTTTTTTTTCGGAACTGTCTGTTGCATGCAAAATCGAGAATGTCAGTTGACATCATGAATCTCTGGTAACCACAAAGATTGGAAAGAACTTTTTCTTGACTGCCTCAGTTAATCGTTTTCTTACAAATTGCACGGATTTCTGAATCAATGACAAGATAGAGTCAAGATGCTCGGGTGAAAAGATATCACATGAACTCAAGTATCTGGATTCGGTCGTTACTATAGTCAGACACAACAATCCTTCCATCACTAAGATTTGCTGTAGAGACCGGAAAATTGAACTCTCCTGTTTCGCTGCCTTTTGTTCCAAACATTGTCACGAACTTCCCGCTCTGTTCGAACACCTGTAGTCTGTGATTCCCGGCATCACACACGACCAGGCGTCCTGACTTGCTAACCGACAAGTAAACAGGTTCATTAAATTCACCCTCCCTGTTCCCCTCCTTTCCAAATTTAAACTTAAAATTTCCCTGCGGGTCAAACACTTTAATACAGTGTTCACCATGGTCTGAGACTATAAGATATTGCTGTGTCTGGATACAGTGAAAGGGTCTGACCAAAGAACCCTCTCCACCAAATTTACGTAAAAACTTCCCACTGGGGGAAAATATCTTAATTAGTTTGTTACCTGTATCAGCTACAATAATACCACCGCTACGGGCAACAGATAAACCTTCAGGATTCTTAAGCTGGTGATCAAGAATTCCCATCCCACCGAACTTGCTAAGAAACTCACCATTCCCGCTAAACACTTGCACCCTGTGATTATTGCAGTCTGCCACTATAATATTCCCATTGTTATCAAATGCTATCCCTGCAGGCCAGTTAAATTCACCCTGATTACCACCCAGTCTACCAAACGATCTTAAGTGAGTACCGTCACTACTGAACACAGAGACCCTGCTGTTAACCGACTCAGTTACGGCAATTTGATTTTGGTTATTCACTGCCACCCCATAAAGCCCGCAAAGCATTCCAACAGACTGACCGCGTTGTCCAAAAGATAGCACAGGTCTGAACTGCCTGGTTTCAACCTGAACCTCAAAAGGACTGCCATGAACATGTTTTTGTTTTAACCCAGGGACTTGTTTACTTGTTCCTTTTTCTGCCGAATTTAATTGCTGCGCTTTAGTATTGCTAAAATAAGTTGATACATTCCCGATTCCCTCACAATTTAACATGTTAAAAAGTTTCTTACTTTCAGTGAAACTAAATCGAGGGATGCGTTCAGGATCACGGGGACATTGTGTTCCTTGTTCTTGAAGAATTGTGTCAAACGTTTCGTTGAATCCAAGGATTTCTGCACTGGAGCTTCGTCTCAAAATAGTTTCAGTCTCCTCGATTGCTGATTCGATCATTTTCACTTGATTTTCAACTTCACCTTTCTTTAACGCGAGACGGTCGAGTGTTTCTTTCGCTTGATTGTCAACTGCGTTGAAAATATCCTGCTTCCTCGCTTCAATGATTGCAATCAACTGGTCTGCAGTCGCCTGCGCTTGGCTTTTTACGTCAGCTACTTGCACCTGAACTTCAATACTGTTTTGGTCGAGTTTACTGAGTTCATTTCGCTTTTCCTGTGTTTTCTCCTTTAGCGATTTAATCACAGCGTCAATGCGTTGCTTCCGTTCGTTTGCGCCATCTTCTAGAAGCATCTTGGCGTGACCTTCGTGATCCGTCAAAGCACAAGCGCTGCAAATGGCAACTTCACACACCTTGCAAAAGAACTTCAATTCTTCTTTTTCGTGGCCTTTCTTCTGGCAAAACGCTGGTCGCCTTAACACTTCTTCAATGTCCTGATCTCGAAAGTCTTTTAGCGCCAGCGTACGATGTTCTTTATTTGCTCGGATTATGTCATGTGCCGTGATACAGTCTTCACACCAGAAAGCACAACACTGAAAACAGTAGAAACAGTTCGCGCTTCTTTTGTCGCAGTTTCCACATTTCGCGCCAGTTGTGTTGCACTCTTTTATAGCAAGGACATCCAGTAAGCTGTTGATCTTGAAGTTGGTGGGAAATTCGCTAGGATTTCCACTTCCTGGGATCCTAAAATTCTTGCGACACTCTGGACATAAGATCTCGTCTTTTATGCGACTCGTTCGTTGAAGCCCTTTCAAACAGTGAAGGCAAAAACTGTGCAAGCAGGGCAACTGCTTTGGCTCGGTGAAGGTGCACATACACACAGAACACGATACGTGTTCATGAAGATTATCTAGCAAGGTCTTTATATCCATGATGAAGGGCGGAAAGCAACGATGGAGATCGAAGGTTTGCACCTCAAACTGCTGCTGCTAAGAGAACAATGAAGTTTTGTCTTGTGACCGCATTTTTGTCTTATGAACCCGATTACATTAACCAATCATAAATCTATTATGCCATGTTTTGACATTGCATGCTTCTAAAAATTCTGGATTTCTAGGAATTGTGGCCGATGTGCTCAAGAAAGCATGACCTATGGAAATTTGTCAAGATAGGATTGCTTAGGAAAATGTTTTGGACTTGAGGCTTGTAATCGAAACGTAATTTGCAGATTGAAGGACTATATTTTTGATTTGCCGTGAAATGTTGTGAAGAAAGAGCTAAAATAGTGACGGTATTAGACTTTAAAATCTCGTCTGTGAGTTGTTCTTGGATAAAATCTACGTATATGTTTTCTAAGGAATTTACTAAGCATTAGTTATTGCCCGGAGTTTTAATAGATTCTACTTGATTGTGTCAAACACAAATCGCAGATTGTGGGTGAAACAATTCATAACATTCCAGACATTTTTAAATTTTCCCCTGTATTAAAGGCTGTATAAAAGTGATTGTTTTTGGTTGTAGTTGAAACCCTTCTATCTACAATTAAAGGTCCTTTGTTCTTTCCTTATATATCCTGCTAGCAAAGGTTTTTCATCTTTTAGTCCTTTGTGTTTCGTAGGCTTTCCAGGCTGTCTTCCGCACTGAACGTTGTGAAAGAAACGTTCAGCGCGAAAAACATTCGTGAGTAGACTACGAAACACAAAGCACAAAAAAAATATGAAAAATTTTTGCTAGCATGGTATTCCTTATACAACGTATTTGCAAATTCACTGTACACGCAAAACTGTTAGTGCGTGGTACACTGGCACGTTTTGTCAAGTAACCTTTGAGCAATTAACAAAGCGCGGATTTCTTACAAGGTTAATCCAGTGGGGGGGGGGGCCAGGGGGGGGGGGCCAGGGGGGGCGGGAGACCGGGAGAAAAGGGGGCGGGAGAAGAGGGGGCGGGAAGCGGGAGAAAAGGGAAAAATTACGCAACATTGCGCAAGATTTCGTCAAAATGCAAAGAGGTGGAAGCCAACAAATACAGGGCGGGAACCGGGATTAAAGGGTACGGGAAGCAGGAGGTTTAAACCCCTCTGCCCCCCCCCCCCCCCCCGCAATCCACGCTTGTAACAGAAAAGAACGAGGGCAACATTTCCACACCTGGACGATCAAGCTTGCTCAATAAGATTTTTATTATTTCGCTAACGAAGAAAGCGTCATTTCAGCGATCGATTGAACAGGTTCTCTTCCGCAAGCGGTTCCTTAGATATCTGGGTCATACAACACTATTCTCCTCTCCACTGATACAACCGACGACCCACATACTGAATGTAACGTCAAATCCAACCCCCTAAGAACGGGTTCATTGGCGTTTGAGTGACGACGAGAAAGAATGCAGTCCATTGGTACAAGCGATTATTATGACAGAAATCATGGGATTTTTAAGTGGTTACGCAAATCTCAAAATATAACGAATTCCTTAACTCACTTTCAAAAGATAACTTCTAGTAATTAATCTGGGCTCCTAATTCACTTAAACTGCCTGTGACGTGAAAAACAAATCAACCATATTTGAAAAGCTCTTAAAAAAGAGGAATTTATGGTGATTATTTCTTGTTGATATCTCTTTTCATTCCTAAGGTATTTCAGGTTTTGTATCAGTATAAATTTCAAGATTATTAGAAAACGTGTGAAGTACAAACAAACGAAAATATAAATCGGAAAAATAAACACCGTCGAGAGAACATTTCGTTTAATAACTGAAACTCTCTAAAATACGAAACAAATATATTTACAGTCTTTTGCCTTCACATCATATGTACAAAGTAAATCACTATATCCAAGGGACAGTGCATGCGCGTGTAATCAAAGACCTCATTTGACATGTCAGGGGGAAGGGTGGGGAGAGGCTACCATATCAGAGCTTTACAGATGTGAAGGTGTTGTTGGGGCGGATTTAGATGCTACAACTTTGTGTTATGTAGTTCAACTCTACAACTCATGAATGAGATTCAAGTGGTGTTGCCTCCATGTCACAAGCATTAAAAACTTTGAAACCACACATCACGTAATGAACATTCTAATTGAAATTCTGAAGCGTTATCAACACCACACCGTCCTGTGTCACGTGTTCATTATACTCAGTTCTTCCTGGTCTCGTTTGTCAGTCCAGTTACTAATGACTTTAGCCAGGAAATTGTGGAATTCATCCCTGACGGGTTCAGGTTCTCAGTTCATCCAGGTTTGTCTGAACACAGGTCACTCGAGAAAGTGATGAGGCTGCGATAGAAATAACAAAAAAATTAACAGAAATAAATTGACTTTGTGCAAAGGGGTCAACACTTAGATACCAGTCTTAAGACTGGGAGACCTGTGGTCCTTGGATTTTGGATCAAATTGAAATTTAGAAATGTTGTTTTAACTCATTATCAATAGAGGTCAGCTTGGTAGCTGGAGCCTAGAGAGTTGGCGAGGGACCTTATATAATTCAAGGAAAGCAGAGGGGTATCCATGGCAACTCTGCAAATGGGAATCCCCCCTGCATGCAGCCCCAGAAGGTTGAGAACAGGTTCATCCTAGCCTATGCAGACTAGATTGAGAACCAACAACAAATGCCAGAGAACCACCCCTGCAAGCAGCCCCAGAAGGTTGAGAACATGCTCATCCTAGCCTGTGCAGACTAGATTGAGAACCAACAACAAACTTGATCCACAGGTAGCATCAACTCCCAGGATTTATGCCCCAGCCACTTTGGTTGCAGGCAAGTGCTGTCATCAGTTCACTATCCATGCTATTTTGAGAAGTCAAAAAGGATGGTTTAAAAAAAAATCAGTATTCTGGTGAGAGAGTAAGAAAAGTAATAAGACAGGCAGTCAGCCTTGGACAGATCTTACTGGCCATCATAGAAATGTTGCCATTATGAAGAGGTTTCAGTAAAAGTACTTGAGAAAATGGATTGGCAACTGGAACAAGAACATGTGGCTGGTGTAGAGGTATTTCAAAATTTATTGTATACACGAAAATAGATCGAGCAGCTCAGGATCAAGCTTTCTGCCCGAACTAAGGCATTTGGGTATTCTGGGGACAGCTTAGTTTTTTAATAAGAAAGTCACAAAAAATGCACCAAGTGACCTTTCACAGTTTTCTGGGATACATATGCAAGCTGCCAGGATGGAGATTTTCAATATTTGGCTAAAAGATGTACAGAAGCTTCCTTCAGTGCTGCTGCATGATTTTATACCACAAACTTTATCAGATTTGTCATTAACTAAATAAAATTGTTAAACTAAATAAATATATAAATTACAATGATGGGACAACACAAGTTAAGAAGGCAGTTAATGGTGAGAAGCTTCCCCTTCTATAAGACTTAAAGACTCCTCAAGAAGCCGTGAAACTAAAGAGTGCGAAAGGGGCTGCACATGGACACAGAAATGCTTCAAGATGCTATTTGTAAAATAATAATTATACTAGTTTTGAAATATATTTTTAATAGATCATAATTTGACAAAATAATTTTAAACAGTTATGTACAGCTTTATTTTTAAACTTCATACCCAGGTGTAAATAAGAAACTTTATTTGTTAATAATTTAAAACTGCCCATAAAAGAATAACAATAAAACTTACGCAGTTGTGTTCTTGTAACATCAGCAGCTGAAGGTCGATGATGACCAAACACTATACACTGAGAATCAGGGCGGGAAAAGGTTGGGCGATGAAACGAGCAGTCCACTCTTCAAGCGATGAGTGATGCGGAGAAGGACTGGCACGAGCGCTCTTTCCGCGCTTCCGGTGCGTTTGGTAGCCGGCAAAATTTACCTTTCAACAAACCGGAAATCTCATTTTCTTTCTTTATTTTTCAGCCAGCCGTGCACTATAATTAAAACGTTTTTTCACAGTAATGGCTCACAGCTTAAAGCGCTTATGTCTGCGTGGACATTAGTCAATCTTTTTCACAGTAAGTTCCCGAAAAATGCGCTCAATTTGAGAGTGTCGAATGCTTGCTCTTGCCGAAAAACATGACATGGTTGTCTTTCCTTGTCTCTTTTAAAAAAGCTCCAAATTACTCCACCCTAAATCTTACATATATTAAAGGCCAATAAACTTTACATGACATAATAAAAAATTAGCTGGAGATATTTGGAGATAGTGGCGTTTTGCAACTTTAAACTTTGCCTCCTTGAAACGCGCCATGGCGATGATTCGTCGCAACGCCGCCAACCAGGACGGAGAAAGGTTGGGCGATGAAACGAGCGTGTCCGAGCAAAAAGGTGCGATGCAGTGGACTGGGATCGAATTGGGTGCTAGACCAAAATTCAAAATTCAAAGATCCAAATTCAAAATCTTAATAATCTATTAATAGGCCGAAAAACGTTAACTTTGGGTTATCTTTTCTTTGTCTTTTCCGCCTTAATCGATGCTAAAAAAACTGTCTAAAAACGAGCAGAGCAAAGTAAAAAGATGGAAAATGGCGTTTGGATGACGCGTGGCATGACGCGTATTTATAATTCGTGCAGCTCGTGCAAGGTTAATCAGGACCAGGGCGGAAAAAGGTTGGGCGATGAAACGAGCGTGTCCGAGCAAAAAGGTGTGATGCAGTGGACTGGGATCGAATTGGGTGCTAGACCAAAATTCAAAATTCAAGGATCCAAATTCAAAATCCTAATAATCTATTAATAGTTTCCGAAAAACGTTAACTTTGGGTTATCTTTTCTTTGTCTTTTCCGCCTTAATCGATGCTAAAAAAACTGTCTAAAAACGAGCAGAGCAAAGTAAAAAGATGGAAAATGGCGTTTGGATGACGCGTGGCATGACGCGTATTTATAATTCGTGCAGCTCGTGCAAGGTTAATCAGGACCAGGGCGGAAAAAGGTTGGGCGATGAAACGAGCGTGTCCGAGCAAAAAGGTGTGATGCAGTGGACTGGGATCGAATTGGGTGCTAGACCAAAATTCAAAATTCAAGGATCCAAATTCAAAATCCTAATAATCTATTAATAGTTTCCGAAAAACGTTAACTTTGGGTTATCTTTTCTTTGTCTTTTCCGCCTTAATCGATGCTAAAAAGTTGTCTAAAAACGAGCAGAGCAAAGTAAAAAGATGGAAAATGGCGTTTGGATGACGCGTGGCATGACGCGTATTTATAAATCAAATCAACATCAACACCGCGCTTCTTCTTCTTTTTTCCCCCAAACCTCTCCTATGCTTGTCTGTTTCTTTAGGCACTACAAAAAGAATGCTCCTTAGTTTAGACGGTTTTCTTTGCTTTGTTTTTGTGAGATAAAGGGAGGAGAAATCTGCAAATTTAATTTCACTTTTAATTTGTTTACATACAGTTGGCGGCGTTGCGACGAATCATCGCCATGGCGCGTTGCAAAGAGGCAAAGTTTAAAGTTGCAAAACGCCACTATCTCCAAATATCTCCAGCTAATTTTTTATTATGTCATGTAAAATTTATCGGCCTTTAATATATGTAAGATTTAGGGTGGAGTAATGTGGAGCTTTTTTAAAAGAGACGAGGAAAGACAACCATGTCAAGTTTTTCGGCAAGAGCAAGCATTCGACACTCTCAAATTGAGAGCATTTTGCGGGAACTTATTGTGAAAAAGATTGACTAATCTCCACGCAGACATAAGCATTTTAAGCTGTGAGCCATTACTGTGAAAAAACGTTTTAATTATAGTGCACCGCTGGCTGAAAAATAAAGAAAGAAAATGAGATTTCCGGTTTGTTGAAAGGTAGATTTTGCCGGTCACCAAACGCAGCGGAAGCGCGGAAAGAGCGCTCGTGCCAGTCCTTCTCCGCATCACACATCGCTTGAAGAGCGGACTGCTCGTTTCATCGCCCAACGTTTTCCCGCCCTGATCAGGACACGTCCCTACTTAATTAATTAAATCCAACATTAACACCGCGCTTCTTCTTCTTTTTTCCCCAAAACCTCTCCTATGCTTGTCTGTTTCTTTAGGCACTACAAATAGAATTGCTCCTCAGTTTAGACGGTTTTCTTTGCTTTGTTTTTGTGAGATAAAGGGAGGAGAAATCTGCAAATTTAATTTCACTTTTAATTTGTTTACATACAGTTGGCGGCAGGGCGGGAAAAGGTTGGGCGATGAAACGAGCAGTCCGCTCTTCAAGGGATGTGTGATGCGGAGAAGGACTGGCACGAGCGCTCTTTCCGCGCTTCCGGTACGTTTGGTAGCCGGCTAAATTTACCTTTCAACAAACCGGAAATCTCACTTTCTTTCCTTATTTTTCAGTCAGCCGTGCACTATGATTAAAACGTTTTTTTACTGTCCTGGCTCAAAGCTTAAAACGTTTAAGTCTGCGTGCATATTAGCCAATCTTCTTCACAGCAAGTTGGCTAAAAATGAGCTCAATTTGACGGTGTCGAATGCTTGCTCTTGCCGCAAAACATGACATGGTTGTCTTTCATAGTCTCTTCACAGGACACCCAAGCATAATATTTGAATATTATTAAAAATGGCGTTTCAAAATATAAGACTTTGTATGGGATTTCGAAGCGAACATTTTGAGCAATACATAACAACGAACTAACTGAATTAAGTTCATGAAACATTACATGGTGTTGTTTGCTATCCTTACAAAGCATTTTGGGCAATTTTAGGTCCATTTACTTAACTGTGTTAGTACGTGTATAATACATTGACAAGGAAGGAGTCATTTGGCACAATTTAGCCACTATCACCGCTCGACACGTTTCGGAATTCGCTCGAATTTACCCACAAATATAGTTCAGGCTCCCATTCTGACTTAGCGACGTGACAAAAGGAAGACATACAAGTGATTTTCTCAAAACCAATTGCACATACCTCGTATCCCAAAAGAATTATCCACTGCACAAAATCATAATAGCATCTCAAAATAGGCCGCCAGGGATGCGTGAGGATCCCGATAGCCCCGTTTGACCGCGGTCGGCACTGGACACCAGTCAAATCATGCCCTTATCGGGAGGGACACGCTCGTTTTGGTCGTGTTACAATTGTAGTAACTATGACCCGGTACGGACACAAAATTGTCGCTCCAACGTAGTCTGGTTCGCGCGAGAAAGGTGGAATCGCTGCGCGGGACTCTGTCACCTTATGGAGAGAATTAAGTTATCGAAAGAAATTAAAACGGTCTTGGCTGTTAGAAACTGAAAACGAGTCAAGAAAAAGAGAAAGTGAACCGTGTTTCTCCTTCCTCCTATGTTTCTATTCATGCGTGGTAAATTGAACATATTTGCGTTGGTGTACAAAACGTTTGTAATACAGGTCAGTCTACTGCGTTAATTTTAAATACGTACTCTGCGTGAATTGAATGTGTTCAATTTTTTGGAATCCTCGATAGGTTTTATATACCAGGTATATTTTTTCGAACCGAAGTTGGCAAATTCATTTAAATTCATATCCTCACGCGCGTGAAAATGTTATTTTAAAATTGTTATAATTGTATATACAATATCTATTTCTATATTTGCATGAAGCCGGTCAGGTAACCTACTTATTAGAAAAAACAAGAAAATATACACCCTGAAAATGGATATAAATTCAGAAATGGGAATGATTTATTTTTGCTATCCGCTTGTAACACGCAGCGATTTTCTCACGCGAACCAGACTACGTTGGAGCGACAATTTTGTGTCCGTACCGGGTCATAGTTACTACAATTGTAACACGACCAAAACGAGCGTGTCCCTCCCGATAAGGGCATGATTTGACTGGTGTCCAGTGCCGACCGCGGTCAAACGGGGCTATCGGGATCCTCACGCATCCCTGGCGGCCTATTTTGAGATGCTATTATGATTTTGTGCAGTGGATAATTCTTTTGGGACACGAGGTATGTGCAATTGGTTTTGAGAAAATCACTTGTATGTCTTCCTTTTGTCACGTCGCTAAGTCAGAATGGGAGCCTGAACTATATTTGTGGGTAAATTCGAGCGAATTCCGAAACGTGTCGAGCGGTGATAGTGGCTAAATTGGGCCAAATGACTCCTTCCTTGTCAATGTATTATACACGTACTAACACAGTTAAGTAAGTGGACCTAAAATTGCTCAAAATGCTTTGTAAGGATAGCAAACAACACCATGTAATGTTTCATGAACTTTATTCAGTTAGTTCGTTGTTATGTATTGCTCGAAATGTTCGCTTCGAAATCCCATACAAAGTCTTATATTTTGAAACGCCATCTTTAATGATATTCAAATATTATGCTTGGGCTTCCTATGGTCTCTTTTACAAAAGCTCCAAATTACTCCACCCTAAATCTTACATATTTTAAGGGTCGATAAATTTTACATAACATAATAAAAAATTAGCTGGAGATATTTGGAGATAGTGGCGTTTTGCAACTTTAAACTTTGCCTCCTTGCAACGCGCCATTGGCCATGATTCGTCGCAACGCCGTCAACTGTACGTAAACAAATAAAAAGTGAAATTAAGTTTGAAGATTTCTCCTCCCTTTATCTCACAAAAACATGGCAAAGAAAACCGTCCAAACAGAGGAGCAATTCCATTTGTAGTTCCTAAAGAAACAGACAAGCATAGGAGAGGTTTTGGGGAAAAAGAAGAAGAAGCGCGGTGTTCATGTTGATTTGATTTAATTAGTTAACCAGGGTGACGAGTCCTGATTAACCTTGCACGAGCTGCACGCATTTTGAATACGCGTCATGCTTCGCGTCATGCAAACGCCATTTTCCATCATTTTACTTTACTCTGCTCGTTTTTAGACAGTTTTTAGGCAGTTTTTTAGCATCGATCAAGGCGGATAAGACAAAGAAAGGATAACCCAAAGTCGGCGTTTCTCGGGAACTTAATAGATTATCAGGATTATGGAGGAAACCCAAGCAGGCAACCATTTTGATCTAGCACCTAATTTGATCCCAGTCCACTGCATCACACCTTTTTGCTCGGACACGCTCGTTTCATCGCCCAACCTTTTTCCGCCCTGTTCCGAAGTTTCAAATTACAAGAAGCTGCACTATGGAAATTTGTTCAACACGCTTTGAACTATAAATTTCAGGTTTACGCACACAAAAATGACGCTGTAAATGTTACCTAGAGATAACCCGAGGTATTTTAGGCTGTTTTACTCTAGTATTTTCACCACCGTTACAAACTTGGGCTTTAAATATTGTTTCTTTCGCTGTTTTTATTTTAATTAGGGAGCAAAATATCTTGAGATTTCCTCGAGCGATACATGCTGTAGAAGTTGTTGGTGAGAAGGTTTTTCATGTGGGTCTAAATCGGCCGGAAATTACGATACCTCCGATTTTTCTTTTGTCACTTCACATTACAAGTTATGGTTCACACCTTTTCGGTTTACAAAGTGTTTCTGCGGCCACGACGTTCTTTTCATACTTAATCTCAAATTGACGAGTCCTTCTTGTGTTTGCTGCTATGGAAATTTTTTCTTCGGCTTAGTAAACGCAGGACTACAACGCGAATAAACTCCTGCCAGACCTCAAGTACTCGAAGTATATCCAGGCTCGCGAATGCACAGGTAGCCAAAGCTTGAGTTATGACTGAAAATTAATAAAATTTTATGAAATTAACAGTGTTTCTTTGTCTATAGGCTGTTTCACACTTGTGACATAAGCATAAGCATAAACATAAGCATAAGCATAAGAATGTTCACACTTATGACATAAGCATAAGAAAGCGACATACGCAGGCGCATTGGGCTTCAGATTTATAATCCTGGGGGAATGAGACGAGTTGTAATTTCAACATGGTGGGCGAAGAAGAAAACGAAGAAGCGCTCCTTTTGATGTTACTGAACCGTAATCGTCGACGGCGGAAAGAAAGAGAACCTGAAAAAAGATGGAGGTCCTGTTGGGTAAGAGAAATCTTCACGAAGAGAAAACAACAAGAAGATTATCACAATCTTGTGCTTGAAATGCGACTGGTGGACCGAGAATTTTATTTCAGGTAGTTCAGGTAGTTAACACGGCCGGCCTCAGCCAGTTTCTCATTATAATACAGCGTGTTTAAAGAAGAAGACGCCAGTTAGGAAAAAGCTAATCAGAGCAGGATTGGGAACTATTTTCGCTTGAATTTCTGCTGACTTCAAATACTGCTGTTTCGTTACGCTTATGCTTATGTTTATGTTGTCCTGGTTCACACTTGCGATCACGTGACATAAGTATAAGCATAAGCATAAGAAAAAGGAAAAGTTTCCTTTTTCTTATGCTTATGCTTATGCTTATGTCACTACGGTTCACACTTGCGCTTTCTTATGCTTATGCTTATGTTTATGCTTATGCTTATGTCACAAGTGTGAACCAGCCTTATGTCTTACGTACTTGCTATCTAGGGCAAAACTTCGCACTCCGAGCGAGAACAAGCGTCTTTCTAATTTTTGCTCCCAATTAGTATTATAATATTATGCAAGGTTGCACACCAATCTGCCATTTCACCCGCACAAAAGCATACCTCTTTTCACTTAGTGAGCTATATTTCTTGAAATGCGCCATTTCCACTCACAATTTCCTCAAACCTGAATGAATCCATAGTCGAAAAACAACTATACGCCGGAAAGTTCCATCTTTCCCAACATTTGTCACCATAAACGGCAGTATTTTGAGCTTCTTATATAAGAAATCAGCTGAAAAAATCAAATGTCGGTATTCGACCGCCGACCTCCGCGCACAAATATATGCAAACAAGCTAATCTCATCTCGCAGTTCTCTTCGCACTGGACAATTCACACAATGGCGTGGACATGGCAAAAGCTACTGTGTTGGGGTGCGACGTTTTATGTTTGAAGCGTGGCTATTTGTTCCACAGGAAGCCCAAGCATAATATTTGAATATCATTAAAAATGGCGTTTCAAAAGATAAGTCTTTGTATGGGATTTCGAAGCGAACATTTTGAGCAATACATAACAACGAACTATAACTGAATGAAGTTCATGAAACATTACATGGTGTTGTTTGCTATCCTTACAAAGTATTTTGGGCAATCTTAGGTCCATTTACTTAACTAAGTTAGTACGTGTATAATACATTGACAAAGAAGGAGTCATTTGGCCCGATTCAGCCACTATCACCGCTCGACACGTTTCGGAATTCGCTCGAATTTACCCACAAATCTAGTTCAGGCTCCCATTCTGACTTAGCGACTTGACAAAAGGAAGACACAAGTGATTTTCTCAAAACCAATTGCACATATCTCGTGTCCCAAAAGAATTATCCACTGCACAAAATCGTAATAGCATCTCAAAATAGGCCGCCATGGATCCGTGAGGATCCCGATAGCCCCGTTTGACCGCGGTCGGCACTGGTCACCAGTCAAATCATGCCCTTATCGGGAGGGCCACGCTCGTTTTGGTCGTGTTACAATTGTAGTAACTATGACCCGGTACGGACACAAAATTGTCGCTCCAACGTAGTCTGGTTCGCGCGAGAATGGTTAACCTGCGATCAGGCTCTATCTTCGTTTCGCTCGGTGAAACATTCAGGCGCGACGGGCGAAACGAAAAATAGAGCCTGATACAATTCTTCTACGGAACGTCTACCGCCCACTTTTTTGATTGATTGACATTCAACAAAATAGCCAATCAAAATTTCTTCTGCTTGCACGATCCTCAGTATGCAAATTTCCCATAACGGCAATTCGCAAAAAAGCCACGGAAATGTCGGCAAAATAATTAAGAAAATCATAGGCTACGATATATCTTTTAGACACAAGCACTCAAATTTACACGATTGCTAACTTGAAGGTTCCGGTATTGTACATGGTTGCTCTGTCTGAGCTGAAACTGAATGAAAATTGAAAACACGACGAGGTTGTCATGTACCAAAATATGCTGAATCCTTTCCCATTTCAGGTGGTATCCGGAAATATTCTCTTCGCATTTGTCACCGATTTTCTGCGTAAAAAAACCTTGGGCAATTAAGAGAAATACCTTCAGTTTCATTCTTTAGAATGAAGATATAAATAAAACCGTTTATAAACAAAGGTGTATTTTGTAATTTAATTTAGCTCCAGAAGTGATAAATATTTGAGATTAGCAGCTAATTTTTATCTCTAAACAGTGGCGAATTTGAAAACGAAGAAAATTTATTATAAAACTAGTCAGATCCTTTGATGTCAATGTCAGAGATCAATAAAACACATAAGTATTAAACAATGAATGAATAAACTGAAAATTGTATTGCGACTTGATTGCGGTTCTCGCCAAACAGCTTGCCGTGACTTGTTGATCATTCTTGGCGAAAGATACTTGTTCGTCTGCTGTTCGTTTTGTTTCGTAAAACGCGGAAACAACCACTACTCTGTTCATGTTATCAATACCAGCTGAAAGCCATCAAATGAAAATTCCGAGACACGATGCGATAAAACGGAATACATACTTCACTCATAGTTCACTGTTGCTGTACTTCTCTGCTCCAGGTGAGAGACAGCTTGCGACAAACCGAAGGCCATTCTCAGGAGAGAAAGAAATGGTCACAATTCTCCTAGAACGACAAGAATTTATTAGAGCAACACATTTTACTTCGGCAGACTTGTTTCTTGGTTGTTCCTTGGCGATGGTGGTCTGATCGAAATTGTGAGCGAGTCTCGTGGACAATTTACTTCCGTTGACAGCTCTATTGTTAAAGGGCCAATCAGATTGTGAGATTCCCGCGGCCAAAATTTGGCCGCCGACACGAACTCCTGTGAGAGATTGTATCAGGCCCTATTTTAGCGAGCGACCAACGTAAGAGAATATGAGAGCGATGCTAAAATTCGGCCTGATCGCAGGTTAGAGAATGGTGGAATCGCTGCGCGGGACTCTGTCACCTTATGGAGAGAATTAAGTTATCGAAAGAAATTAAAACGGTCTTGGCCGTTAGAAACTGAAAACGAGTCAAGAAAAAGAGAAAGTGAACCGTGTTTCTCCTTCCTCCTATATTTCTATTCATGCGTGGTAAATTGAACATATTTGCGTTGATGTACAAAACGTTTGTAATACAGGTCAGTCTACTGCGTTAATTTTAAATACGTACTCTACGTGAATTGAATGTGTTCAATTTTTTGGAATCGTCGATAGGTTTTATATACCACTGAGGTATACTTTTTCGAACCGAAGTCGGCAAATTCATTTAAATTCATATCCTCACGCGCGTGAAAATGTTTTATTTTAAAATTGTTATAATTGTATATACAATATCTATTTCTATATTTGCATGAAGCCGGTCAGGTAACCTACTTATTAAAAAAACAAGAAAATATACACCCTGAAAACGGATATAAATTCAGAAATGGGAATGATTTATTTTTGCTATCCGCTTGTAACACGCAGCGATTTTCTCACGTGAGCCAGACTACATTGGAGCGACAATTTGTGTCCGTACCGGGTCATAGTTACTACAATTGTAACACGACCAAAACGAGCGTGGCCCTCCCGATAAGGGCATGATTTGACTGATGTCCAGTGCCGACCGCGGTCAAACGGAGCTATCGGGATCCTCACGGATCCATGGCGGCCTATTTTGAGATGCTATTACGATTTTGTGCAGTGGATAATTCTTTTGGGACACGAGGTATGTGCAATTGGTTTTGAGAAAATCACTTGTAAGTCTTCCTTTTGTCAAGTCGCTAAGTCAGAATGGGAGCCTGAACTAGATTTGTGGGTAAATTCGAGCGAATTCCGAAACGTGTCGAGCGGTGATAGTGGCTAAATCGGGCCAAATGACTCCTTCCTTGTCAATGTATTATACATGTACTAATACACAGTAAGGTAAATGGACCTAAAATTGCTCAAAATGCGTTGTAAGGATAGCAAACAACACCATGTAATGTTTCATGAACTTTATTCAGTTAGTTTGCTGTTATGTATTGCTCAAAATGTTCGCTTCGAAATCCCATACAAAGTCTTATATTTTGAAACGCCATTTTTAATAATATTCAAATGTTATGCTTGGGTGTCCTGTGATTTGTTCTTGCTCACCGTGCACGCCTCCCCGACACAGTAGATCTTGTCTTGTACGATTTGAAGGAAGCAAAATCACTAAGACCAACCAGTAGTGTGTAGCAGCTCTCGTAAGCTTGTAATTCTAGTGGTCCTCTAGTGTAGCAGCTGCTATTGTGTTTGGGGCTAGGGGTATTGTTCATGTTGTTTGTTCTATTGTTTTCTCGAAGGGTAGCGAGCCATTCATGTGAGACCTTGCGAGAGCTGCTACATGACCAGACGAACTAACGAGGAGTACAACAAGTTAACGGCAACTGGAGAGGTACAAACTGCAATTCATCTACGCTTTTCGCCAGGATCAAGATTTTTTACCGGAGCGTTGCAGATTATTCCTTTCGGCAGATAAAGAGTTTACCTCTGCAACAATTTTTTTTTAATTTAATAAAGCAGATTCGTTGGCGACAAGTGCAGGCTACACTCTAAACAGGTGTTTTCTCGTTACCAGTTTTTCACGGCCGGTAAGCAAACATGGATTAGTCTGAAGATTTGGGACTTTGGCAGCTGACATCAGTGGTCTATGATTTCCACTCGCTGTTCCGTTGATTTGTCTAATTTAACAAAATGTAGCAAAAACTGACCCGTATATCTCCACCCGCCCAGATTTGCAAGGGCACATGAGGCGGTTACGACCTGGGATCAGTAAACAGGTTTAATTCGGGCGGCAGATGTTCTTGTATTCTGAAGCAGTATCCCATGTTGCATCAGCGGCACCTTAGATCATCATGATAAACAACAACAACAACAACAACAACAAACATTATTAAAGAAATCTTTATAACTTATCTAGTTGCCACCAGCAAGTAGCTGAAGAAGCTACAGTTGAACCTGCCTTAGCGACCTGCGTGGTCGCTTTCGGGAGGTGGTCGCTTACGAGAGGTCAGGCCATGAAGGTCTAAATTTTCTAGCCGTTAGTTGGTAGTATTTTCGGAGTCCTGTCCGTGCACAAATCCATGTCCTACCCAAATTGCAGTGTGATATCTTTCTAGTGGTCATAAAAATGTTTTAATCTTTCAGACATGGCGCAGCCAAACAATTGTTAGGATGTGTGTCGAACGGGAAAAAAAAATTCTTTGCAATCTACCGAATAGACCTTTGTCACGCGTCGGCCATGTTGAGTCCCCGGAGAATAAAAAGCTTTGTTTTTGCACGTCTAAACTCGTTCCCAAGTTTTTCACTGCGCGGCTAGACGTGGAAAATGTTGTTTTTACGTTAAATAGTAGCCGCGTGAACAAGGTCTCTACACTCATCTGATACCCAGTGTGCTGCTGTAGCCATAGACTTGCCCACAAGTCGAGCTCAGAGGTTTTTTTTTTTGGAAGCGCGAAACCCCAAAAAACCGAGCGCGAGGGAGCGGGAGCTCTTTGCGTGCGGGCCTACCACCGGAACCGGAAATGAGAAGCGAAGGACGTTTGAGAAAGTCTACTGTAGCCACTAATAGCGGTAAATAAACCACGTAAGGCATCGCTTTGTTTAGTTCACGTCCATAATGAGATCCCATCACGAGTCAAGTGGTCGCTTACCGGAGGTTAAAAACAAGAAATTTTCAAATCATCAGCCCAAAAAGTGGTGGCGGTCCCTTACGAGAGGTTGTCGCTTACGACAGATGATCGAACAGGGAGATCCGACTTGTTTGAGGGGGGCTGCACAAACATGGAAAGTAAAACCAGGCTTTTTGGTAATAACCCTTACAGAAGCTTTTCCGAAGGCAGAGGCTAATTTTATGGGAAACACATAAAAGTGCAGGAAGGACAGCATTAATTATTTTCCACCAATTTGGTTAATGTATGCAAGTATGGAAGCAAAACTCAAGTATCGGGGGGACTTCAATATAGTCATCGGCTGACTGGTTCACTGGTCATCGCGGTTCTAGTTAACAACACACAGCAACACCCATTCAGCGTAACTTTTAGCCTTTTATTACAACTGATACATGCTATCCCTGTAATTTTATTACATAAGATTGGCAGAGGACAGTAAATATATGGCTTTTCCATTGGCTATTAGTTGACCTCAGCAGGATGGCATTTCACTGTCATTAGTGCCAAAAAATAAAAAATGAGAAGTTGGAGCGGAACTGGCAACACGAGGAATGTGCGGGAAAAATCGCTCACGTTTTCGTGGAGTGATAGTTTCACTATATAGACAATACCCGGATCATTAAAACATACTTTTTGAAGCAGGCTCTCCCTGTGCGACTTCTCTGCTCACGGGATATCAGTCTATGAGCAGGAAGCTCATCAGAGCTCACTCATATCAAGGGATTGTCTAAATTATGGCAAGAGACCCCCTTTATTTGACTTGAAACAAAATAATCCTTTCTTGTCGAGTAAACCAGGGCCAGTTTTCGACAGGAGAGTTGCCAAGCCACCAGACGTGTTCTCACGTCGCCACAGTGATGTTACAACTTTCGCAGTGCTCGGAAGTTTTTCCGAGTTCCGACAATAATTTGCCGAAAAATGACTAGTTCAAACGCGTAACAGCCTTATTCTAATAATTCTTCCCAGCAACAAAGGAGGAGAGTTTATGAAAGGTGGTGGCTGAGCAACCTAAAACCTGTTCTCAAACACCAAAAACAACCAGGAATTTAGTTTTGCGCCCCTGAAATGGCGCACAAAAATTGCTCTAATACAAAACTGAAGGTCTACAGAAACGCACTCTTGAAAAGGTTTAATTTGACACAAAAGTTAGACTTCTACATCATAACAGACCTTGAACCACAGCAAAGTACTGCAAAACAGCTTTCATTTTAACGGGAATATTTTCATCCACGGAACAAAAGTTATATCAACTTAAGCCACCTTGTTCAACATAGCAAACTGCAGTACAAAAAAGTTAAGTACAGCTCAATAGATTTCACTAAAATAGCCGCACGCTAGGATTTTATTTTCTGCCTCAAAACTTCAAATTTATCACAGGAAGCGGGTTTCCATCCCAAGATTAAAAGGACTAGTAGGAATATTTAATTTTAGTTGTTTTTGGTTTGTACAGCATTCACTGGAAAAGTTGAAAATTTACATAGTATGTAAAAAACATGTAAATAACATGTAAATCGTCAAAAAGATACTGTAAATGGTAATTTCCATACTTTTTACCCATTTACATGTTTTGAGATATTCCTGTAAAAAACATGTAAATATTTTAAGTGAAACATGTAAATTATGAAGACGATCCTGTAAATTTCTCAAACCAAGGGACATAAACCATGTAAATAGCATGTAAATCGACTAAAGGTTACCTGTAAATAACATGTAAATGGTTTTAAAAAAGGATAAAGTAGCACTCGGGCCAAGGAGGCCCACACGGCCGGAGCTTATCCCGGTTTCCGTAGCATGAAGCAACTGAGAGTATTGCTACTCCCCCCTGGACAGGATGCTAGTCCATCGCAGGGTTATCCCCCAGCAGTATGTCGCCGGTACCCATTTATACACCTGGGTGGAGAGAGACAATGTGGGGTAAAGCTTCTTGTCTAAGGAAACAACACGATGGCAGGGACTGGGCGTCGAACCACCGACCTTCGGATCTGAAGTCCAACGCGCTAACCACTGCACCACCGCGCCCCCACGCAAATGGTTTTAAGGAGCCTGTAAATTTCATGCAAATCGAATGAAGGAGCCTCTAAATATCATGTAAATCGAATAAAGGGGCCTGTAAATTTTCATGTAAATCGAATAAAGGAGCCTGTAAATATCATGTAAATCGAATAAAGGAGCCTGTAAATATCATGTAATTCGAATAAAGGAGCCTGTAAATATCATGTAAATCGAATAAAGGAGCCTGTAAATACCATGTAAATCGAATAAAGGGGCCTGTAAATTTTCATGTAAATCTAATAAAGGAGCCTGTAAATATCATGTAAATGGTTTTAAGGAGCCTGTAAATTTTCATGTAAATCAAATAAAGGAGCCTGTAAATACCATGTAAATCGAATAAAGGAGCCTGTAAATTTTCATGTAAATCAAATAAAGGAACCTGTAAATACCATGTAAATCGAATAAAGGAGCCTGTAAATATCATGTAAATCAAATTAAGGAGCCTGTAAATTTTCATGTAAATCGAATAAAGGAGCCTGTAAATATCATGTAAATCAAATTAAGGAGCCTGTAAATTTTCATGTAAATCGAATAAAGGAGCCTGTAAATATCATGTAAATCAAAGTAAGGAGCCTGTAAATTTTCATGTAAATCGAATAAAGGAGCCTGTAAATACCATGTAAATCGAATAAAGGAGCCTGTAAATTTTCATGTAAATCAAATAAAGGAACCTGTAAATACCATGTAAATCGAATAAAGGAGCCTGTAAATATCATGTAAATCAAATTAAGGAGCCTGTAAATTTTCATGTAAATCGAATAAAGGAGCCTGTAAATATCATGTAAATCAAATTAAGGAGCCTGTAAATTTTCATGTAAATCGAATAAAGGAGCCTGTAAATATCATGTAAATCAAAGTAAGGAGCCTGTAAATTTTCATGTAAATCGAATAAAGGAGCCTGTAAATACCATGTAAATCGAATAAAGGAGCCTGTAAATCGAATAAAGGAGCCTGTAAATTTTCATGTAAATCAAATAAAGGAGCCTGTAAATACCATGTAAATCGAATAAAGGAGCCTGTAAATATCATGTAAATCAAATTAAGGAGCCTGTAAATTTTCATGTAAATCGAATAAAGGAGCCTGTAAAAACCATGTAAATCGAATAAAGGAGCCTGTAAATTTTCATGTAAATCAAATAAAGGAGCCTGTAAATAACATGTAAATCGAATAAAGGAGCCTGTAAATCGAATAAAGGAGCCTGTAAATATCATGTAAATCAAATTAAGGAGCCTGTAAATTTTCATGTAAATCGAATAAAGGAGCCTGTAAATACCATGTAAATCGAATAAAGGAGCATGTAAATTTTCATGTAAATCGAATAAAGGAGCCTGTAAATACCATGTAAATCGAATAAAGGAGCCTGTAAATCGAATAAAGGAGCCTGTAAATACCATGTAAATCGAATAAAGGAGCCTGTAAATTTTCATGTAAATCAAATAACGGAGCCTGTAAATACCATGTAAATCGAATAAAGGAGCCTGTAAATATCATGTAAATCAAATTAAGGAGCCTGTAAATTTTCATGTAAATAGAATAAAAGAGCCTGTAAAAACCATGTAAATCGAATAAAGGAGCCTGTAAATATCATGTAAGTCGAATAAAGGAGCCTGTAAATCGAATAAAGGAGCCTGTAAATATCATGTAAATCAAATTAAGGAGCCTGTAAATTTTCATGTAAATCGAATAAAGGAGCCTGTAAATACCATGTAAATCGAATAAAGGAGCATGTAAATTTTCATGTAAATCGAATAAAGGAGCCTGTAAATACCATGTAAATCGAATAAAGGAGCCTGTAAATCGAATAAAGGAGCCTGTAAATACCATGTAAATCGAATAAAGGAGCCTGTAAATTTTCATGTAAATCAAATAACGGAGCCTGTAAATACCATGTAAATCGAATAAAGGAGCCTGTAAATATCATGTAAATCAAATTAAGGAGCCTGTAAATTTTCATGTAAATAGAATAAAAGAGCCTGTAAAAACCATGTAAATCGAATAAAGGAGCCTGTAAATATCATGTAAGTCGAATAAAGGAGCCTGTAAATCGAATAAAGGAGCCTGTAAATATCATGTAAATCAAATTAAGGAGCCTGTAAAAAGCATGTAAATCGAATAAAGGAGCCTACAAATATCATGTAAATTGAAAAAGGACGACTACATTGTAGACCATGTAGTGAGATGACAGACAAAAAGCCTTTTCTGTAATCTTTATTGTTGAAGAAACAACGTGTTGAACTATTCCACCATAGAAAACCTAAAAAGCAGACCTTAATTCTCAGGAGGTTTGCATCAACACACTGGTCTACAACCACTACACTGTATGAATTCATAACAGGCATGGATACATGCCTTCAAAAAGGGCTTTTAAAATAGACCTTTAAGAAAAGTAATGCAAAAATAACGCAGGCACATTGGTTACACCAACAAGCACCAGCAGCATCACCTAAGCTAATGAATCTACATCTGTGTGATTGATACCGCTTATGGGTATCAAAAAGTGACGACATTAAAAATACTCTGTAGTAATCCTTGTGATGCCCTTGGCTATTTATATTGCTTACGCCACTGCATGTATTTTATTTTGTTTTTGTTTTGGGATTCGCTTTGTATCTTGAGACCTGTGGAAATAACAAAAAAATGCAAACAGTAAGCAAGTAGTAAAAGGCAACTATGGTGTAATGATCTGAGTTTAACTTAAGAACACCTTTAGACATTTCGGGTCAAGTTTCATATAGCTCTTTCATTCCCTACCCTAGCTAAGAATGCAACATCTTTACTTTGACCAATATTTTGAAGATATAAGGGTGTATCCCCATGCATGTGCTATTCATCAGGTACATCTACATGTACCAACCACAGCCTGAGAAGGTAATATGTATAATAACACTTAACTGAATTGAAAATAATGGAAGCGTTAAAAAGTGACCCCATATGAGGTTCTGGGCTATATGTGTATCGTTGGCAAATGACAATATTTTTATCACTACCTTGTAAGACATTGTACAGGATGAAAAGTAGCATAGACTCCTAACATGCATAGGAGTGTAACAATAGATCGAACTATCAATGCATTGCGATTGGAGTGTTCCGATAGCGACGCATTGATTGCAAAATTCAACTATCGATGACAATCGCGATAGTTTAGTTAATTATCGATAGTTAAGACAGTTTTCAAATGATGTCCTGTAGTTCTTTTCCCTTCATTGAAAAATGCCTCTATTGTTCTCTGCTGTACGTTATGTCCATTGTTTTGAAACCAAGTAACAATATTACTTTGTTTTCATTAAAAAAGACTTCATTTGTCACCAGGGTCTTGTCTGTGTGCAAAATGGTGGTTCGAATATTATCTCTTCCCCACCCCCTTCTTGGAGAATTGACCGTCACTTTGTCAACAAACATGGCGGTCTCGAAGGCTCATATGGCCAGTCTTTTGAAATCGTACAAAACAAAAAAGGAAAGGCAAGCACATGAGAGCACTTCGGGTTTATAAAAGAAAATAATGGTTCAGAGTTGCATGTACATGTAACTCGTGTCCCAGTAGACTGGTACTAAAATATAGTGGTAATACAACAAATCTGACCCACCATATGTGACAAACATGTTGATAGGTTAATTTTTCTTAAGGATGGTGCCTCCTAATTAATACAGATGTATTTTTTGCAAAGGTTATGACTATGGAAAAGGTGCATCTTAGCAAGGGTTATTGGAAGCCCTTGCTAAGATCTGCTGTTTCCACATAGTCTTAAACCACACAAAAAATTTGGTATAAGGGGGCAAATTCCTTAAAAAACCTGAATGGTAATGCATCCATGACTACTGTCACGAATATACATTTCATAGTCTATCTCTATCTCATGCAATTGAAAGAGCGAATGTATTTGCTGTATGTAGTGTAGTTTGTTGAAGTTGTAGTCACTGTAGTAAGTGTAGTCATGTGTAGTCAGTGTAGCTGGTGTAGTCAGTGTAGTCGTGTGTAGTCGTGTGTAGTCAGTGTAGTCAGTGTAGTCGATGTAGTCAGTGTAGTCGGTGTGGCCGGTGTAGTCGGTGTGGCCAGTGTAGTCGGTGTAGTCAGCGTAGTCCGTGTAGTCGGTGTAGTCGGTGTAGTCAGTGTAGTCGGTAGTCGGTGCAGTCAGTGTAGTCAGTGTAGTCAGTGTAGTCGGTGTAGTCGGTGTAGTCAGCGTAGTCGGCGTAGTCAGCGTAGTCGGTGTAGTCAGTGTAGTCGGTGTAGTCAGCATAGTCAGTGTCGTCGGTGTAGTCAGCGTAGCCAGTGTAGTCGGTGTAGCTGGTGTACTAGTCAGCGTGGTCAGAGTAGTCAGTGTAGTCAGTTGGTGTAGTGGGTGTAGTCTGTGTAGTTGATGTAGTCAGTGTAGTCGGTGTGGCCAGTGTAGTCGGTGTAGTCAGCGTAGTCCGTGTAGTCGGTGTAGTCAGTGTAGTCAGTGTACTAGTCAGCGTAGTCAGTGTAGTCGGTGTAGTCAGTGTAGTCGGTGTAGTCAGCGTAGTCGGTGTAGTCAGCGTAGTCAGTGTAGTCGGTGTAGTCAGCGTAGTCAGTGTCGTCGGTGTAGTCAGCGTAGCCAGTGTAGTCGGTGTAGTTGGTGTACTAGTCAACGTGGTCAGAGTAGTCGGTGTAGTCAGTTGGTGTAGTGGGTGTAGTCAGTGTAGTTGATGTAGTCAGTGTAGTCGGTGTGGCCAGTGTAGTCGGTGTAGTCAGCGTAGTCCGTGTATTCGGTGTAGTCGGTGTAGTCAGTGTAGTCGGTGTACTAGTCAGCGTAGTCAGGGTAGTCGGTGTAGTCAGTGTAGCCAGTGTAGTCAGCGTAGTCGGTGTAGTCAGCGTAGTCAGTGTAGTCGGTGTAGTCAGCGTAGTCAGTGTAGTCGGTGTAGTCAGCGTAGTCAGTGTAGTCGGTGTAGTCAGCGTAGCCGGTGTAGTCGGTGTAGTCAGCGTAGCCGGTGTAGTCAGTGTAGTCGGTGTACTAGTCAGCGTAGTCAGAGTAGTCGGTGTAGTCAGCTGGTGTAGTGGGTGTAGTCAGTGTAGTGGGTGTAGTCAGTGTAGTCACGACAACACTGACCACCCCAACTACACTGACTAAATTAACTACATAGACTACAATGACTACACCTTTAACACCAACTATACTGACTACACCGACTACACAAACTACAGTGACTACACTGACTACACCAACTACACCAACTATGCTCACTACACTGACTTCACCTACCTATATGGACAGCGATTAGGTTTGTTATATTCGAGATGGTAGTCATGGATTTATTACCCTGAATATCCTGAGATGCGCAGAAGGTATGCGCAGTAACAAAACAAGACACCGTCCTTGAGAAGAATTGGAAGCCTTAACCAGAAAGATGTTAACTGGTGCCACTACTGTACTGCAAATTCACTATTCAGTTGTTCCTGTTTTGTCAAGAATAACAAGAATAACTGTCAAACCTCGACTGAATAAAGACAGCTAGAAGTGAGATGTTGTTTATTTGTTAAGCTTTTCTTTTTGGCCTACTGCCATAACCAGTATATTACATTTGTAATAAATACACAAATGCAATTGTTTTGGATCATTAATATTAACATAAGGAGATTTAAGAAACACAAGAATGATTTCAACAGCTAAGAAAGTGCTCATATCTAAGCAGCTGAGATTCAAGTACAGTTCTAGTGTAGCCCAACAAACTTTTTAACTTCACTTTGCAATTACATGTAATGTAATATGTACCTGCTGGCTGTGGTTGGTCCAAATTAAAGTAACTTAAGCTGGAAAGCCTATGGTATGGTGCATGTATGGGGGACACACACATATAATTTGTCATCTTCATCATCTCTTTTTCTCTATCAGTGCACTACATTACATGTAAAATACTATTAAATAATTTGTGACATGCCCACAAAAGGGGAATTCTCCCTCCCAAACCACAAGATTATGCAAGCAATGGTGTCTGATTCATCCGCATTTGGGAGTCAAACTGTCATCCTTATTTTCCATCTTTTTGTTATCTTTACTCACCCTGAAATTGTTCCTTTTGCCCCTAAGTATTAATACTTTTTGTCTCAAATGGAATCACACCTACAAATACCAAAAAAAAAATCATACCAGTCAGTCAATCTAGAATACTATATTAGGTTACCACACATTTTCAAGTGAGGATACTGGGGGGAAGCGGGGTACTGCCTATTTATGGTTTTACGGGGAGGCTCTGGCCAAAGGTGGTGACTTTTTTTAAGCTCACAGTTTACTAAAGGGTAGGAAAAATTGTCATTTTAGTATAAGAAAAGGTTATAAAATCAACTGAAAAGTGGACAAGATGGTAGCTTAAAGAAAAGTTTGGGAAAGCGTGCCAAATTTCTGTAGAAATGACAACACGAAACACACAAAAGCTTGCAACCTTTGAGTAGCTGAACCAGAACGACTGAAAGCCCGGGGAAAATTTGGCAATTAAAGAAAATTCTATGGTTTTGGTTTATCCTTGAGGTATAGCAAAAGGGTGCAAATTTTGCTCTCGGTACCATTTTGGTAAAAATTAGTATATTAAAAGGGAAGGGTTTGAACCTCCAGACAGAGCCTCTCCGTATGAAACTTTATTGAGCACCCCCCCCCCCCCAAGGGTGACGATGCACCCAATCCGTACTCTTCTTATACAAATTTCTCTGGGTTCAGCCTTAAGGTGTAATGAACTTTTATGTGTTATATAGAAAGAGAAGAAAATTATCGACTTACTGGTGAGCTGTTATGTTCTGAAGCAAAAGTGAATCACAAGGAAGTGTACATGTATGCCCAGTTTGCTGAGCATACACCCTTACGCTAAAAATTTTCTACCTGGCTACCTGGGATCCCAGCATTGCCTTACCAGGATCGCAGCTAACTGGACTAAGATTTTCTTATGTAACTGCAAAGTGTGTGAGGTGTGTTTATGCCAGGATCTCTGCAAACTGAGCCAGCATGGCTAACCAGGCCAGTTTGGCTCATTGGCCTCTTAAGGCCCAGTAATACAAGCAACATTTTTGTAAAACTTCTTGTGCAACAATGTTGCGTTGCAAGTTGAGATTGTTTCTTACACATATTAACACCTTTTTGCACAACAAATTTGTTGCTTCTACTTTTTGCAACATGAAAATTTGTTATGTGCAGAGGTGGTAATACGTGCAGCGTACGTGTAGCAATGTTGTGTTGCAACTTGCAACACAACATTGTTGCGAGGAAGGTTGCACAAAAATGTTACCCGTATTACTGGACCTTAAGAGGCCAATGAGCCAAACTGGCCTGCTTAGCCATGCTGGCTCAGTTTGCGGAGATCCTGGCATAAACACACCGAAGCATACCGTGTTATTCCTCAGGGCTATGATTAACATGTGACTAATAAAACCATGAACAGTAAGAATTATCTTGAAATGTTCACTGTGCCATGACCGACCAATCAGGTGTGAAATCATTGCAAACCACAAATTTCTTGTATCTGATTGGTTTTCTTTCCCAACATAATAACAGTCCAAAAATAATTCAAGTGTTCAGGGTTTTCATAGTTTTACTGTATTAAGAGCCATAATGCCTAACATGTGTTACGGCGGAGTATAGATCAGTGTTATGGATGAACTTATCTTTTGTTGCTATTAATAATTATTTACTCAAAAAGCAATTGGGTTTCTTTATCTGCATATGAACATGTGACTAATAGCTAATTGACAGCCCTTAATTGAAAAGCAAAGTTACCTAAGTAGCTAATGTTGCCCAAAGCCAAAGGGAACTTGGAGAGAAAACGGCAATTCTGCAGGAATGGGGATTAATGATTATGGAATTCAGAGGACATGGGGGCAAAGTTCTGTCCATGAATTGAAAGTTTAAATCTGAAAAGGTTCTTACAATAACTTATGTGATACACAACTATTAAAGAACATTATTTAAGTTAAATGCAAGACAAAAGCATCGAATCAAGACAATTAATTCAATTCAATGACCCTCTATTTAAATAAGCTTAATACTAAGTCCTCGTGGATTGAGCGGACCGCGTGAGAAATATAACTGAATACAAACATTTACCAACCAAGAGTAAAAAAAAACATACCTGAAATGATGTACGAGCCAAAGACGAAGGAAAAGTGGTTCTTCCATATTATTTGCATTGAATTTCCATCAGATTGAAAGCCGTTTGCACGTTGGTTTGTCCTATACTAGCTCGCTCGACCGTTGAAAAGATTGTGTTGCCTTCCCGAATGAGCACGAATTGTGGTCAGCGGACGTTTACTACTTAGTGTACATGAACGCTAAAAATAACATGCCCTGAAAAAACAGCGTTTTTGCAGTTCTGTGTTGTTTTCACGTAATTTAGAGATTTTCCATGAAAATGCTAACTAAATTCGCTGAGGAAACGGTCGATTATTTAACTTGGTGAGGTTAGTTCGCATCGCAATGTACCAGCAGAGGCCAGTAGAGCGAAATTCAAAGGGTGTAGCACCTACGTTCGCATGAAATACCTCTGACAAACAGGTTTTAGTGGAAATTCAAAAGGAAAAAACCGTACTTAAGAGATTCTCGTCTGTGTGTTAAAACAAAAAAAAAAACGAATAATGTAGACTCCTGTTCGCGAGAAGGGCTAGTTTTGCAGCGTTTTTGTATCACGCTCAATTTCTTTTGTTTTTGCTTATCCACAATCCTCTTCTAAGCAGTACCGGTACCGGGCAATGTTTTTGTTACGCCCACTTCAAACTGGCGGCCGAAAAACGTTTTTAAAGAAAAACAATCTGCCTTCAAAATTCACAGATTAGTTGGATTTAAATCAATTCTCTGTTGCTTCTCTCAACTGGCACTACCGAAATGTTAGTTTTTAATAATTAACCAAATATTCGTCTACACACAAACTGCGACTTGTTGCTGAAGCCAAACAGTAAAACAGTGCTTAATTTAAAACATGTGAATAGGTTGTTCAAGATAATGAAAAACGCAGATGTCCCCCATCTTGAAGTGGGTGTTAAAAACTTAGCTTTGGGTGGGGGGAGGGGGGGTGGGGAGGAACCCCTAAAATCTCGGTGGGCGATGTGCGGCAAATGTCTTGAAACAATTACACTATTTCGGAGCACAATATGAGATTTTTTTTAACCCTGTTTCAGGCCTGACCCAAAATCTAACGCCCCTTATCAAAACTGTCCCAAAAAGGATCGCAACTACCTAGGAACTGCTTCAATTTACGTAAGACGTTTGAGAAGGGCTTCAAATCCTCTATATTAATCAAAAGACCATTCTCAAGGGATGAAAATAGTAAAAAGTAGCTTCGTCTAAAGACCATACCCAATTCCAGACCATAACTCGAAAACTTTACCCTAATTCAGACCAAAACGACACAAAAATCATTACCTTTGAGGCCGCCCACTCCTATCTGGCTTTTATGTAGAAGGTTTTTGCAGTCTCCCTTTTTTGTTTTCATGTCGTTTACAAGGTTTAGGCAATCTCTCTGTTTTACTTTCTTTCTACAATCTCCCTTTTTTACATTTGTGGGGAGCAAGGTTGGTGTAGCAGTGGGAGCACTTGCCTCCCACCTCTGTGACCCGTGTTCGGTTCCAGTGGTTGGCACGTGGGTTGAGTTTGTTGTTGGTTCTGTCCTTGCTCCGAGGGGTTTTTTAGAGTTCTCCAAATTTTTTCCCTCCACAAAAACCAACACTTCCAAATTCCAATTCAACCTGGACGTCAAGTGTTTACACATGATGTGTGGTCCTCACACTACGACGCTAAATTTGATTTACCTTTTTTTTTTACTTCAAATGTTAGACACATATTCTTGAATGTATCCCTTTTCCAATTTACACGCTATTTGCATTGTCTGGCCAGTCTCCCTTTTGCCATTTACATGATTTTTACAGGATTTGAGCCACCAAATTTACATGTTATTTACAGGGTATAGAACAGCCCCATATTTCTCATTTACATGTTCTTTACATGTTTTGTTTAAAAAATTTACAGGATATTTACAAAGAAGATACTGTAAATTTGTTCCCCAAAATTTACATGTTATTTACATGGTTCTTTAAGTTATAAGGGTTAAAGGGGACCACGTAAATCCATTTTTACAACAAATTTACAGCTTCTCCTTAACATGTAAAAAAGCATGCAAATTCAATTTACAAAATGCCAACATGTAAATGTAAATTTACAAAACATGTAAATTAGGATTTGCATGTTGTAAATTACGATTTACATGTGCATGTAAATTTTCAACTTTTCCAGTGATTTACAGTTTTGATAACTCATCAGTGTAACTCAAAAAGCAAAATAAGAAAAAATATTGGAAAGTACTGCTCAGTAACTTGTTATATGAATGGACTTATCGAGGGTTTAATTCATCCGCGAGACTCAGCAGTCAGAATCACGTTAATTCTACGGGATAATGAACATTACTACAGGAAAGTACTGCTCAATAACTTTTGGCAGTTTAAACCATATAAACTCAGAAGATAAAACCACATGTCGTTACACGAAGTAAAGTTTGTTTGTGGCCACGAAAGGTTAAAAAAGGTGATGCATTTTCCAAACCGTTACCCTCTTGGATTGATGAGTGTTTATTGTTGCTGTCTCAGTGCATTCATTATATTTTTGCTTGACATCCGTTGTATTGTTGAAGTTGTGTGAGGAAGTGGCATTTTGAGGTGAATAAATCCCTTTCAAGAAAATTTGTCCTATTAAAAACTGCTTGTGTGTAGTGTTTCTGAGATTGACGTCGTCATAAAATGTATCCTTATTATTTGAAATATGGTTTTGGCGAAGAAATAATTATTTTGTCCTCGAGAACACACAATCAACGCTTCTTAAAACGTTTCGTTGTCGGTAACTACTTAAAACACACCCGAGCTGTTTTCAATTCCAATAAGCTGATCACGCACTAGTATCCCGAATGTGGCTGCTTTTCTTTTCACGCTCACCTTAAGATGACGGCCGATGATCAAAGCTTTTACCGACAAAGAGGGCAGTTGAAACAATTCGCAATTTGAGTGGCTCAAACCCATTCTATATTGCTTCTCTAAATTTACACCATGGAAATGTTAGCTCCTCGAACTAGCTTTTTGATACGACGTGCATATCGTGAGATCTTGCCATTGTACGAACACTGGTCGTTTTCTAATAATAATTCATCAAATGATCGCTTTAGTAAGTAAGGAAGTAAGTAAACCTTTATTTAACCACGATCTGTTTTAAAGCAAATACATGCTTGAGGGGTCGTGTGTACGTGTAACTAACTACCTACCTAAGAAAAATTAATATTACATTGTAATAAACTAAAATAAACGATATTATGTTTTAATAAGATTAAGATTTAAAATAAAGATTTAAAATAAATTTTGACGAAAAGAATGAAATAACGCTCTCAAGTCGAATACTCAGAAAAAATTCTGAGTCCTCCCAATGGGAGTCGAACCCATGACCTTCCAGGTGCCGGGTGGATGCTCTAACCACCGAGCTATTGGGCGCTCGTGGTGAGCGAGGTCATACAACTAGGTTCATATGCGACACAAAAATGGCAGGTTCAAATATGTCCACATTCATAAATTGTAACCTCTTTGTGAACTGAAGCCAAACATGCAGCAAAACGTTTTGCCAGTCTGAAAAAGTAAGGAAATGCCTGCCATCTTGAAGTGGGCGTGAAAAAGAAAATGCTGGAAGTAAATGATGTAAAGCTAAGGACCAAAGACAACACTGCAAAGAGCCACTAGAGCCACAGTTGAGGAAGATATGCCAAGAAAACAGGTTATTAATACAGTCAGTGTAAACTGTTCGCAGCTTGCAAATTTGGACAATCCTGTGCACCTCAGGGTAGCATCCCCGGGGGAAGCAGCCTCTGTTCGCAGCTGGAGAAGTCCAGCACGACACATTTTTACGACACATTTTTCCTGCTGTCGACTGGGTGCATTTTGCTCAGCCAGAGTGGTCTGACACTGGCTAAAAACAGGTAACGTTCACACTAGCCACTAAAAGAAAGCGCAACTTCTCTGTTCTCACACGCCCAAGTCAAGGCCATTCGATCACGCGATGCTCTCACGCGATCTTTGCATTTCGATCCCTCCAATTCCCCCTTTTCCCCACCCCACCAAACGAGCTTCATTCTATAGCTTCAGAGTGAAAGTCGCGCTAGTTTTGCCACAGCCTACACGCAAGCGTCGTTCTGCCACTGGTAGAGCGAGAATAAGCGAGTGAGAGCTAAAATCGCCTGCCGTGAAGGAAACCGACGCGCGCATCCCTCGACCCCTCTCGCTCGCGTGTTCTTTTCACTCGACTATTGATCCGTTCTTCTTTCTTATCTAAACAAAGTATTGAACCGAATTATCACTAAAATTAAAATTTCACGCAAAGTCTAACAAAAAGACACGTTTATTTTATAGACGCCTCAAGACCTCAGCAAACTGGAATAGCTAGTTAATACACGTCATGCATGTTGCAAGCATTGCAAGGAAGTTAAAAACTACTTATGTCACATAATATGTATCACAAATCAATCGTGTACTGAACTGGTTTTACAAATCCAAAGCTAAGTTTATTTACAGTCTATGTTGCAAACACACGCAGTTCATTCTGTTTAGCACCTATTTCTCAAGTTATCACATATTTGCTTACGGTAATGCAATGAATAAGGAGTTAACACACACTGCAGTTTAGAACAGTCTTGGTTTTATTCACCCCAAACCAATTTTTTTTTCTGAACTATTTGCTGCAAGCAAAAACCGAGAATATAAAATGATTATCATGAATGATTACCAAGGTAACCTACTGACCTCCACTAAGTAACGTTAAGAATCGTTTTCTTACAAAATGCATAGTTTTCTGAAACAATTTTAAGATATTCTTTAACTATTAATAGACTTATTAGGCCACAGGTGAGAAGACATCATATCAACTCTAATATCTGGATTCGGTTGTTCCGGTGATCAGACACAACAATCCTTCCATCACTAAGATTTGCTGTGGAGACTGGCCACTTAAACTCTCCTGTCTCGCTGCCTTCTGTTCCAAACATTGTCACGAACTTCCCGCTCAGTTCGAACACCTGTAGTCTGTGATTCCCTCTATCACACACGACCAGGTGTCCTGACTTGCTAACCGACAAGTAACCAGTTTTATTAAATTCACCCTCCTCGTTCCCCTTCTTTCCAAATTTAAACTTAAAATTTCCCTGCAGGTCAAAGGCTTTAATACAGTGGTCACCACAGTCTGAGACTATAAGATATTGCTCCGTCTGGATACAATGAACGGGAGAGACCAAAGTGCCATCGCCACCAAATTTACGTAAAAACTTCCAACTGGGGGAAAATGTCTTAATTAGTTTGTCACCGCTATCAGCTACAATGATATCACCGTTACCGGCAACAGATAAACCTCCAGGATTCTTAAGCTGGTGATCACGACTTCCCAACCCACCGAACATGCTAAGAAACTTGCCATCCCCGGTAAACACTTGCACCCTGTGGTTCCAAGCGTCTGCCACTATAATATTCCCGTTGTTATCAAATGCTATCCCTCCAGGCCGGTTAAATTCACCCGGATTATTACCACGTCTACCAAACGATCTTAAGTGAGTACCGTCATTACTGAACACTGATACCCTGTGGTTATCAAGCTCAGTTACGGCAATTTGATTTTGTTTATTCACTGCCACCCCCCTAGGCAACCTAAGCATTCCAACAGACTGACCGTATTGTCCAAAAGATAGCACGAGTCTAAACCGCCTGGTTCCGACCTGAACCTCAGAAGGACTGCCATGAACATGTTTCTGTTTAAACCCAGGGACTGGTTTACTTTTATCTTTTTCTACCAAACTCGATTGCTGTGCTTTAGTATTGCTAAAATAAGTTGATACATTACCGATGCCCTCAGAATTTAACATGTTAAAAAGTTTCTTACTTTCAGTGAAACCAAATCGAGGGATACGTTCAGGATCACGGGGACATTGTGTGTCTTGTTCTTGAAGAATTGAATCAAATGTTTCGTTGAATCCAAGGATTTCAACGCTGGAGCTTCGTCTCAAAATAGTTTCAGTCTCCTCAATTGCTGATTCGAGCCTTTTCACTTGATTTTCAACTTCACCTTTCTTCAACGCGAGACGGTCGAGTGTTTCTTTCGCTTGATTGTCAACTGTGTTGAAAATATCCTGCTTCCTCGCTTCAATGATTGCAATCAACTGGTCTGCGGTAGCCTGCGCTTGGCTTTTTACGTCAGCTATCTGCACCTGAACTTCAATACTGTTTTGATCGAGTTTACTGAGTTCATTTCTCTTTTCCTGTGCTTTCTCCTTTAGTGTTTTAATCGCAGAGTCAATGCGTTGCTTGCCTTCCTTTGCGCCATCTTCCATCTTGCGGTGACCGTCGTGAAGTGTTACAACACAAGAATTGCAAATGACAACTTCACAATCCTTGCAAAAGAACTTCAATTCTTCTTTTTCGTGGCCTTTCGTCCGGCAAAACGTTGGTCGCCTTAACATTTCTTCAAGGTCCTGATCTTGTAAGTCTTTAAGCGCTAGCGTACGATGTTCTTTATTTGCTCGGATTAAGTTATGGACCGTGATACAGCCTTCACACCAGAAAGCACAACACTGAAAACAGTAGAAACAGTGCGCGCTTCTCTTGTCGCAGTTTCCACATTTCGCGTCATTTGTGTTGCACTCTTTAATAGCTAAGACATCCAGTAAGCTGTTGATCTTAAAGTTGGAGGGAAATTCGCTAGGATTTCCACTTCCTGGGATAGTAAAATTCTTGCGACACTCCGGACACGATATAATATTGTTCCTTAAACTCGCTCGTTGAAGTCCGTTCAAACAGTGAAGACAAAAACTGTGCAAGCACGGCAACTGCTTTGGCTCAGTGAAGGTACACATACACACAGAACACGATACGTGTTCATGAAGATTATCTAGCAAGGTCTTTAAGTCCATGATTAAGGGCTGAAAGCAGACATGTAGATCGAAGGTTTGCGGCTCAAACTGCAGCTGCTAAGAGAACAATGAAGTTTTGTCTTGTCATTGGATTTTTAGCTTATCAACCTGACTCGCATTAACCAATCACAAAGCGTATTGTGACATGTTTTGACATTTCAGGATTCTAAAAATTATTGCAAAAAACCCCAGGATTTTTGGGAATTGTGGCCGCTCTACTCAACAAATCATCACCTATGGAAATTGGCCGAGATATACTCAGTTCAGATTGCTTGCGAAAATGTTTCCGATATTTTTGGCGTCGTTGAGGCAAAGCATTGAAATGTGGCTTCTTAGTTGTCTATACATTTTTAATGAGTCCTTGAATCAGTAACGTTAATGTTGTTTCCAGAGTGTTGTTTCTAAGAAATTCACTGAAGCGTGAGTGGCTTATTCTGGTTACCGAACGTAACCGCAGGTTGAGGGTGAAAACAATTTAGAAAATTTGAGACAGTTTGTGTTATTTTCCCTCAGGGATTTATGAAAGCGAATGATTTGGTTTGTTATTAGAACATTACGATATACAGTTTTAAAAAAGGACCGTGTCCAGAGTGTTGTTTCTAAGAAATTCACTGAAGCGTGAGTGGCTTATTCTGGTTATCCGAACGCAACCGCAGGTTGAGGGTGAAAACAATTTAGAAAATTTGAGACAGTTTGTGTTATTTTCCCTCAGGGATTTATGAAAGCGAATGATTTGGTTTGTTATTAGAAGATTACAATATACAGTTTTAAAAAAGGACCGTTTAAAATACACTAAGTAAGGCAAACTGAAATTGCTACCACTGACTTCGTGAGTTCCATGTTTTCTGTGCAACTCAACGAAGCGCGAATTATCTTATTTACGTTAAAATTAGGTGTTAATGCCACACTGGCGGCAAACGGCCCGAATGAAGGCAATTAGGCATTACTGCCAGTCCATCACAGGATTCCCAGCATAAAGTAGTTAGGACTTACGTTCCGTCACAGGACACCCAGCATATAGCAATTAGGAGTATTCACTTCAAGCAGTTTGTCGCCGTCTACTCAATTTTATTAAGTTCTCAATCTCGTGTTTGAATCGGCGTTTAATTGCTGAAACGTTGAAACAACTTTTGCCTTTGCCATCTTGAAGTGGGCGTAAAATAAAAAGAAAATTACAATTCAAAAGTCCGAGGGTACGTCTAACGCGCTAATGCCGCAACACCACAGGCCCTCCAGACTCTTCTTTGCGTTACCACTATTAAACCACACTTTTTAGATTATTTTATGCGAACAAACTAAGAAAAGAAACAGGAAACGTTGGCCAGCCAGCTTATTGGTCATTAATAAGATATTTATTAATTTCTAATGGAGAAAGCGTCTTTTGGAAAGGTTATCTTGTGCAAGCGGTCCAGACACTCAAGTTTCGTCCAGTCTCACTATTTTGGTCATACAACCCTAAAACAGATAAAATAAATAATTCATTGCTAAATAAGTTATTTCATATAAGGAGTGAAAAATAAAAACCTGTTTTGTATGGCTTTTTTTACAATAATACGAGAATATTTCAGTGAACTTTATGGCGTATAGTTAGGCAGTTTATTGCTCGTTTAATTATTCCTTGAAACAATATTTAGTTAAACTTTGCAAGTTTTAGTTATTTTCGGTTTGTACAGTATTTACAGTTTTGATAACTGATTAGTGCATTTTAATCCATTTCGCTCTCAAAGAGCAAAAATAAGAAAAAGTATTGGAAAAACAGCATCACAGGTAAGTACTGCTCTGTAACTTTTATTTGAATCAACTCACTGAGGGTTTACATGTAATTCATCCACCCACTTGTACCTCAGGAAAGTACTGCTCAATAGCTTTCACTTGGAATGGTCACAATTTGGGATTTCATCCAAAGACTTAAAAATTAGAACCACCTTGTACAGCATAATAAACAACACCACGGGAAAGTACTTTAGGATTTCATCAACAGACTCCAAAGTTAGAATCACCTTGTACAGCATAATAAACAGCACCACAGGAAAGTACTGCTCAGTAGCTTTCATTTGAATGGTCACAATTTAGGATTTCATCAACAGACTCCAAAGTTAGAACCACCTTGTACAGCATAATAAACAACACCACGGGAAAGTACTGGTCAGTAGCGTTTATTTCAATGGTCATTCTTTGTGGTTTTAACGATAGACTCAAAAGGTAAAACCATATGTAGTTACACGACGTAAACTTTGTGGCCAAAAAAAAAAAGTTAAAAAAGGGATGCATTTTCCAAACCGTTTCCCTCTTGGATTGATCAGTGTTTATTGCTGTTGTTTCAGTGTCCCAAAAACCAAAAATCTTGCGTCGATTGCATTTGTAATGTTGAAGTTGTGTGAGAAAGAGGCGTTTTGAGATGAATAAATCCTTTTCAAGAACATTTGTCCCATTAAAAAAGTGCTCGTGATTCTAGTTGTTATTTTAAGTCAGGTTTTGGTGAAGAAATGATTATTTTGACCATGAGAACACACAATCAACACTTCTCAACACGTTTCCTTTTGAGTTCCCTGCTAGCAGAGGCCCCTTTTCCTTTGTATTCGCTGAGCTGACGGACGGGACGAAAAGGGACCTCTGCCATGGGTCGAAATGAACTGTGTTGAGCATGCGCCACCGTTACTTAGCGACCGAAACGTCACGTGATGCTCTTAGCACGTGATCAGCTGACGACTCCCACCTTTCTCAACTAGCGCGCCAAAAAATACCTGCACAGTTTTGTTGTCGTGAATGGTGAGTTCACCAAAACCCTAAAAAAAGTAGACAGTTCGTCTAGAGATAGTTGTTGTCTAATCAACGGTATTAATTTCAAGTTATCTGGACAAGGAAGCTTTTTTAACATGACCACAACTCCAGGAATCAAAGAGAATTTAACCCATTGAAGGCTGCGTGTTTTATGATCGCTTCACTAAATTAAGGTGATTCCATTCAATTGCATTGCGCATCCTTTCTGCGCATCATTTTTTGCGTGATTAGCGCGCGCACGAGCGCGCGCGCGTTCGGAACTTGATAGGTTTTCTATGGAAGCTGAGCTGTTCAGAGAAATAAATGGTCGTTTTCTCCTAAACGAACTCGGTGACCCCACTTTTTTATTCCATTTATTTGAGGAAAATACGACTTTACATGATATATTCAAATTTGAAGAACTTTTCATTATTCAATTTTGAAATATTCCGGTTGATTCACTACTACAGCCAGATTTTAGGCGTTTCACTGGAACCGTGCGGACGCTCTATTTGCCTATTATTTCAAATTAGTTTCATTGTTACGGCAATTTTTAGGCGTTTTACTGTAACACTGTACTTCTATCATAAGAATAATGCTTATATTTCATTGCTAGTTATAACATTGTTGAAGTAATGGTGTCTCTAGTACAAGGATAGGTTTTTTTAATATTGCTGTCTAAAGATAGCAAAGTACCTATATACTATAGCCCCGCAGCGTGAAATCAGACACGGTGACCCCCTCTTTTTATTTTATTTTTTTAATGTACTAGGTGTAATTAGTAACTGTGCAAAGTTTCAACAAATTCTCATTACAACTTCTTTTTCGATGGAATCACCTTAACAGTTGGTAATAAGCAACCCATGTGCAGTACGAAAGGACAATTTATAGGTTCGAAAAAACAACACTCACTTGATCTAGAATAGTTAAAATTTCTTACTTTTAAATAAAATACACCAGTTGTCAATTAAGAATTAGCCAAAAATACAATCTCAAAGTCAAAATTTTGAAAATTTCCGCAAGAGATTTCTCATGTTGTCTCGCGCGTGAAATCAAACCACAACAGAGCATTTGTGTCTGTTTAGGTCAGATTACTACTTTTCGAAATTTTATGAATGAAGGTACACAGAAGAAAGACAGTAAGCTTTTCTAAATAATACATTTATTAAAACACGCCTTTACTTGTTTCTGAAGACCAAACGCGTTCAATTCTTTCTTCGAGGGAAGCTACGCGCAAGCGAGTTCGCTCGATGTGCAAGTTATTTTGGAGAGCATTTGGTGATGCGAACTGTGGACGTTTTTCAAAACTTTTACGAAAACTGTAAGGAATATGAAGAATCCCTCAATTAAAAAGCGATTTCGATACAAATTTATAATCAAATGTTTAATTTACTCTACCGTAGACTCGTAGAAGTGCTGGAGCATTTCACAGGAAGTCCGCACTTCGAAAAATCTTTGGAGGTGGAAGGTTGTCCTTCGCTCTAAATTCCATTCCTTAACTTGTCGAGTGTTTCTTAGAGCTCAGTTCTTTCGATTGTTTATCTTTCCGTCTTCCATGTTAACAAAAACGAGAGAAAGTAAACGTTGTAACTCTTCACGAGTTTAGTTCTCTTTCCAGGACGGCATGTTACTATGCGGGCTTACTAAATGACAGCGGAATAACTGTAAAGGAATGCGCGAGATACAGTGGGCTCAAGTCACGGTCAGCAAACAATACAGGGAGCATGAGTTTCGGAAACCGCCGTCCACGACCATGGACGGCGGTTGAATCAAAGGGAGTTTCGACCCATGGCAGAGGTCCCTTTTCGTCCCGTCCGTCAGCTCAGCAAATACAAAGGAAAAGGGGACTCTGCTAGCAGGGAACCTTTTAGTAACTCCTACACCCAAGCTGTTTTGATTCCAATAAGCCAATCACGCACGAGTATCCCGAATGTTGATACTTCACGGTTTCGGCCGAGAGGGCTAATTTTCTTTTTACGCTAATTTAAGATGACGGCTGATAATCAACGTTTTTATCCATAAAGAGAGCTATTGGAACAATTCACAATTTGAGTGGACTCAAACCTATTCTAGAGTTCTAATATACGCTGCCAAAGGTAGGCTGCCTTTACGCGAGATACCCAAGTGCGTACCAGAATTTCCCGCCCTGATTTTTTTTTATTCGACGGCTTATAATACATAAGGAAAGGAAAATTCATGTAGAAGAGGTGCTAAAGTAAAGTTGTGCAATTTCAATGTCGGCACGTTCTTCAACGCTGTCGCCAAAGAGTGCGCCTGAGCGTGTTGTATCATCTTTTCCACTCCAACAAACCATTTAAATTGCGACTTCTGATTCTCTTTGAAATAACGTTCCAATCAGTTGTAAGACTATAACTAGTTGGTAGTGAAAACTCATTAGATACCAGTTAGAAAAATTAAATCACAAAAATTTCCGCTGTTGCGATAAGTATCAACAAGCTTTTGTATCTGCACTAAAAAGTCGAGTTACTAGTATTTCCTGAAAAATCTTGAACAGAGAACACGGTGAAACCTTACAGCAGTTCATACATCGTCTCTAATGTTATTTACGAACGTAAAGCCAGTTAAATCCACGCCCGTACGCACCTAAAATTTACGCAACAGTGGAAATTAACCTTAGGGAGGAATTCATTTCAGATTTTGGTCACATGTGACGAAAATGGGATTGAAAATTTTGAATTTTTGCCTAAACTGAATCTTTATCCACTCTCTTCGCTCGCATCCCTTACCTTCATACTCGACCACAGTATTTGATCACGCTTGTTAGTCAGATCATTTTGTTCTCAAATGTAACAACAGTGCTTTTTACAATAGATTTTCAATTATTTACTGAAATAAGAGAAAATCAGTGCTATTATTTGACGCAAATTCAACAGGAAATCCAAACGATTCTGGAAAGCGCGATGATATTTGAAATAATAATGTATTTCTGACTGTAATCATATGTGCAATCATGTTTGTCTCCCTTCGGCCTAGTACAAGACTGGCTTTGTGCGTACTGCCAAAAATGTCTGAGTACGCCTCTGGCTGCTTCTCTAAATTTGCACCACGGACGTGTTAACCTCAGAGTTAGCCCCTCAAACTAGCCTTTTGATAAACGTGTCCATCGTGACGTCTTGCCATTGTACGAACACTGGTCGTTTTCTTATAATAGTTCGTCAAATATTCGTTTTAACATAAATCGTAACCTCTATGCGAAAGAAAGCCAAACAGCAAAACAGTGCTTCATGTTAACTAAACGTTTTACCGATCTGAAAAAAAGGAAAATGTCATCGCGAAGAATGGCCAGACATTCGTGCATATTTATGAGCTACAATGGCGAGTTATTCTAGCGTGAGCCCCCTAAACGTGCGCCACAACAAGAAAGAAAAGGGTCGATTTTGGTTAAGTAGGCTGAGAAAAATTGTCATTTTGAAGTAGTTAGACATTGGTTTTTAAGTATCAAAGAGCTGATTTTGGAAGAAGAAAGATAAATCTACAACTTAATCGAAAAATCAGACAAAATGAACGAGAATAAGTTGTAGATTTTTGGCTCTTAAAACGGTGCTTTTTCTTGTATTTCTAGTATGAGAAACGGCACTCATTAAGATTCGATGATAATTTTTGAACGAAATAAGTAGCAATCTTCGTATCAAAGAGCGGATTATTGAAGATACAAGTCTTCCCTTCTCAAGAATCCTATATTTGTCGAAATTCGAGCAATAAAAGTTGTAGACTTTTGCGATTGAAAATCTGAGGTTCAAAACTCGCGCACCTTCCAAGTGAAGTCTTTGTTCTTCGCTATGACAATAGTTACCATGAATTAACAATAGGTTGGTCAATTGTATTCAGAATGCACTCATCTGTAAACTAGAGGCCATTATATTGCTAAACATGAGCGAAAACAAGGAGAAATAGACCACGCGCGAAATTTGAACTAAACTAACACTCGCAGGTCGCGCGTGAAAACGGCACTGAAAAGGAAAAGCAAAAATGACCGATAAAATCGTAAATGATCTAAACCAGGAGCTCTCCTTAGAGCTTATAGAACCCGTGGTCCTGGTCCAAGGGAATTCAAAGTCTCGAGAAATGGTTTCTGTTCGGTCGCTGCATGCAATAGATGCAATCACGGAATCGCTTGTGTCGCATGTATCCTTATGTTCGCTACGATCGTTGACCGCGATCGAGCTTTAGATTTTTGGCTCTGTTAGGGAATGTAAACTCACTTACCCGCCGTTTTGTTTCACATGAAAGTTAAAAGCTCCCAAAGATAGAAGCAAAACGTTACAGTGTCTGTCGCTTGCCCACGCAAACCACAAACAAGCGAAGTGCTGAATTTATTTAGGACACAATCATCTTTCCCCCACGCTGTGATGATTCGACATGGCTTTCTTTCGTTCTGTGCTGTAACTTTTGCCCAGACGAAACCACTCTAAAATGCCCATGCAATACCGGATCAAAATGGAAAACCGTTTCAGGAAATGTTCTACGCGAAATATGCGCAAATGTTCGATTTTACGAAACAAAAGGCGAAACAATAACGCGCTCCGTTTATTGTTTAGTTTGCCGCCTACATCATAATAATGAGCATCGCTGTGCGTTCATGGCAACCAATGAATTAAGCTCTTTCTAAGAGTCTATGAATAATAACGCGCGATATGAAGATCTACAAACTTTCTTGAACTGGAAGTAAATGTCCCGAGAACAATAGGCATTCTGCGCGATGTCTACCATCTTGAAGAAGGCGTGAAAAAGAAAATGCTGGAAGTAAATGACTAACCTGGAGCCATATTGGATGAAGATATGTGCAAAGACAGGTCATAAAAATACCGTCAGTGTGAACAGTTCGCAGCCTACAAATTTGGGCAAGCCTGTGCACCACAGGGTAGCATCCGGGGGGGAGGGGACCCTACCCAAGCATCTATTGCGTCCCCCCTGCGGCCGAGGCGCTGAACCCCTGACCTTGTGTGAGACCCAAATCTCTGATTTTCCTACCCTGTTTAAGACAGAATTCAGATTTCTCGTACCCTGTCTAGGACATCTAACCCAACATCATACCCTGTTTAGGGCTAGAATGGACCAGTTGATTGATGAAGTGATGAAATCGATACCAGTTATAAAATGTTTCTTAATTCAATATACTGTACGTTAGCAAACTGGTAAAAATTCGGCTTGTGGTGAAGTTTCTGTAAATTAAAGTATGCATAAGGTAGTGTAACGATTTCGTTTAAAAGTGATGAAATCGATACCCCGTTCAAGACAAAACCCTCTGAAAACCATACCCTATCGGGTCGCACGTCCCCGTTCAGGCTATATTGCATTTGTGTTTTGCGTGTAACACAATGCTGGCGGGAAATATGAGGTTTAGAAAATCCCGCGCGTCTTCAATAACGACGACCGATCCACGAAGCTTTGGAATCGAGACAAAAAGAGACAAGAGACCTTAGGTAAGTAGCAACAAGAAAAAAATGAACGATTTTGTACACACCTTGAGGCGAAATATTAGCATCGCGCTCTAGCTTTATTCTGATTTCCTTAGATAATATGCTGTACCTGCAAACTTGATCTCTATCATAGCGCTTTAGCTTACTCTGTTTTCCTTGGGTAGAATATACCTGGAAGCGAAATGCCTAACATCGCACTTTAGCTAATATTTTGTCTTCCTTGGGTAGTAGATACTTGAAAGCGAAATTTCTAACAACGCGCTTTAGCTTATTCTGTCTTCCTTTAGGTAGCAGATACCTGCAAGCGGAATGTCTAATATCGCTTTTTAGCTTATTCTGTCTTCCTTGGGTAGCAGATACCTGGAAGCAGAATGTCGTACATCGCTTTTTAGCTTATTCTGTCTTCCCTGGGTAGCAGATACCTGGAAGCGAATGTCTAACATTACGCTTTAGCTTATTCTGTCTTCCTTGGGTAGCAGATACCTGGAAGCAGAATGCCTTACATCGCTTTTTAGCTTTACACACACACACACACACACACACACACACACACACACACACACACACACACACACACACACACACACACACACACACACCACAAGCTTCATTCCATAGCTTCAAAGTGAAACCTGCGCTAGTTTTGCCACAGCCTGTACGCAGACGTCGTTTTGCTATTAGTCAAGCGAGAAGAAACAGTGAAAAGGGGCTAAAATCGCCTGCCGTGTAGGTTAACCGACGCGCGCATCCCTCAATCCCTCTTGATCATGTGTTCTTTTCACTTGACTGGAGTAGGGCGTACTCTCATTTTGTTCCCAGCCAACTGTAGATTAACACGATACGGGAAGGTTCTTGGTCTAGTACCAATCATCAGTATTGATAACATTGACTAATCTCGGTGGACGGGTCGCAAGTCGACCTTTGCTTATATAGTTGATCGAGTTGCGGGGATAAAGTCGCGCAAGGAATTTACTGGCGATTACATCGCGTCCAACGAAGAAACTACCCGCGAAAGATTAGTATTGGAAGAGATTCTTGGAGCTGAGCGAATGTCATGGCCATGTGCAGCATTTCTCCCTTGCTGGTGCATCTAAATAAATTTTTGTTTTCTTATCATCTCTCCGTTCTTCTTTCTTAGCGTTTCTAGTATTCATTTTTAGGCGGCGCGACGTGCCTAAGCACGTTCCGCCGACTAATAAAATGCAACGCGCATTCCTGGTTTGTCGTACGTCGGTTCACTGAGTCTCCGCGCGACCTCTGAACAATCAGACTCGTTATAATGACGTCGATTTTACCAGATTGAAAGCTAATCTCTCAAATACCGGACATATTGCTCCTGACATGACCACTCTTAAGAAAGTGGTTTTTAAACAACATCTTTTTGTTAAAGAAAGCGATGTAGGTTGATTGATTTTCCGGAAAGCTGAGACTACTTAGCCTGCGAGATCGTCAATGACTCATGGAGACTACTGTTAGTAGTGGTTACACAGTGCTTCCAACTCGACGCGTTGCCAGAGCGATCATAAACTCCATTCTTGAGTCCCCCGATGACCCAAAGCAGAGGAACGAAGATAGTGTCGGCATTCAAACAATGGCCTTGTTTGCTATCATGACGTAAATTAAAATGAACCTGCACCTTTGTTATAAAAATAGATTGCAATTAGCCTGCACTCGTGTCGTCAGGATCCGAATGGAGCCCTTGCCTGAAGGCTGAAACATTTCTCGTGAATGCATAAGGGCCGTACTTAACGATATCACGGTTTAAGAAGGATTTATTTCTCCAGGTAAAGCCACGGGGTTTTCTCTGTCTCGCTAGAAGTCGTACAGAGGTCACTGGTTACAAACAAACCAAGTTCTCAAGTTGCATACATGCATTTAATTCCTTACATACCGGAAGTGCAAATTGTCCACAACAGGTCACCGGAAACCGCGAACTACTAAAGTTAAACCTTTTTTCCTTAGGAGAAGAGGAGGGGGGAGAGGGGGGGGGGGGGGGGTGAGAGACTATGAGCCGCCTGTAAATTCTTCAGAATTTCTTGTTGAAATTTTAATACAAATTAGTCTCAAATTACTACTACTATTTTTTAAGTATTTACATTTTCTTGTAAATAATCGCGTAAGTAAACTTCTGGTTGCAAAGTGATTATCAATTAACCATCTATCCATCTATCTATACATCGAACCTAAACATCACTAAAACTAAAATTTCACGCAAAGTCTAACAAAATACTTATATTTATTTTATACACACCTCAAGACCTCAATAAACTGAGGTAGCTATCACAAAATCATGCATATTGCAAGTATTGCAAGGAAGTTAAAATTTACCCATGTCACATAGTATGTATCATAATCTTGTAACTGGTTTTATAAATCCAAAGCTAACTTTATTTACAGTCTATATTGTAAGTACAGGCAGTTCATAGCTACTTACTAATACAATGAGTAAAACATGATGAATTTTACATCAACCACAGCCGGTTTTGAACAATCGAAACCGGGATATTGATTAGGCTACAGCGGCATAAATCAAATTGGTTTCTATGTTTACCAAATATATTTACCATTGCTTGCTTCAGCTACATGTATAAACATATTCTGTTTAGCCACCTATTTCGCGAGTTATCACATATTTGAACATTTGCTTACAGTAATGTAATGAAGAAGTCAAAAGTGCAGTTACAACAGTCTTGTTTTTATACAACCCAAAACAAGTTTTTCTGAACTGTCTACTGCAAGCAAAGATCGAGAATATAAAATGATATGATGAATCATTAGCAAGGTGACCTACTGACCTCTGGTAAACACTAAGATTGGAAGCACTTTTTCTTGACTGCCTCTGTTAATCTTTTTCTTACAAATTGCATGGATTTCTGAATCAGTAACAAGATATTCAGGTGAAAAGATATCACACGAACTCAAGCCAGTCAAGCATCTGGATTCGGTTGTTATTAAAGTCAGACACAACAATCCTTCCATCACTAAGATTTGCTGTAGAGACTGGCCGGTTAAACTCTCCTGTTTCGCTGCCTCTTGTTCCAAACATTGTCACGAACTTCCCGCTCTGTTCGAACACCTGTAGTCTGTGATTCCCACAATCACACACGACCAGGTGTCCTAACTTGCTAACCGACAAGTAACGAGGTTCATTAAATTCACCCTCCTTGTTCCCTTTCTTCCCAAATTTAAACTTAAAATTTCTTTGCAGGTCAAACACTTTAATACAGTGTTCGCCATAGTCTGAGACTATAAGATATTGCTCCGTCTGGATACAGTGATAGGGTCTGACCAAAGAACCCTCTCCACCAAATTTACGTAAAAACTTCCCACTGGGGGAAAATATCTTAATTAATTTGCTGTCTTTATCAGCTACAATAATATCACCGTTACTGGCAACAGATAAACCTTCAGCATTCTTAAGCTGGTGATCAAACCTTCCCTCCCTACCGAACTTGCTAAGAAACTTGCCATCCCCGGTAAACACTTGCACCCTGTTGTTCCAAGTGTCTGCCACTATAATATTCCCATTGTTATCAAAAGCTATCCCTCTAGGGAATCTAAATTCACCCTGATTACCACCCTCTCTACCAAACGATCTTAAGTGAGTACCTTCACTACTGAACACTAAGACCCTGTGGTTACCACGCTCAGTTACGGCGATTTGATTTTGGTTATTCACTGCCACCCCCCAAGGCAAGGAAAGCATTCCAGCAGACTGACCGCGTTGTCCAAAAGACAGCACAGGTCTGAACCGCCTGGTTTCAACCTGAACCTCAAAAGGACTGCCACGAACATGTTCTTGTTTTAACCCAGGGACTTGTTTACTTTTTACTTTTTCTGCCGAATTTAATTGCTGCGCTTTAGTATTGCTAAAATAAGTTGATACATTACCGATGCCCTCAGAATTTAACATGTTAAAAAGTTTCTTACTTTCAGTGAAACTAAATCGAGGGATGCGTTCAGGGTCACCGGGACATTGTGTCCCTTGTTCTTGAAGAATTGTGTCAAACGTTTCGTTGAATCCAAGGATTTCAGCACTGGAGCTTCGTCTCATAATAGTTTCAGTCTCTTTAATTGCTGATTCGATCATTTTCACTTGATTTTCAACTTCACCTTTCTTTAACGCGAGACGGTCGAGTGTTTCTTTCGCTTGATTATCAACTGCGTTGAAAATATCCTGCTTCCTCGCTTCAATGATTGCAATCAACTGATCTGCAGTCGCCTGCGCTTGGCTTTTTACGTCAGCTACTTGCACCTGAACTTCAATACTGTTTTGATCGAGTTTACTGAGTTCATTTCGCTTTTCCTGCGCTTTCTCCTTTAGTGATTTAATCGCAGAGTCAATGCGTTGCTTGTGTTCGTTTGCCCCATCTTCTAGAAGAATCTTGGCGTGACCGTCGTGATGCGTCAAAGCACAAGCGCTGCATATGGCAACTTCACACACCTTGCAAAAGAACTTCAATTCTTCTTTTTCGTGGCCTTTCTTCTGGCAAAACGCCGGTCGCTTTAACACTTCTTCGATGTCCTGATCTTGAAAGTCTTTGAGCGCTAGCGTACGATGTTCTTTATTTGCTCGGATTAAGTTATGGACCGTGATACAGCCTTCACACCAGAAAGCACAACACTGAAAACAGTAGAAACAGCCCGCGCTTCTTTCGTCGCAGTTTCCACATTTCGCGCCAGTTGTGTTGCACTCTTTGATAGCTAAGACATCCAGTAAGCTGTTGATTTTGAAGTTGGTGGGAAATCCGCTAGGATTTCCACTTCCTGGGATCCTAAAATTCTTGCGACACTCTGGACATAAGATCTCGCCTTTTATTGGACTCGTTCGTTGAAGCCCTTTCAAACAGTGAAGGCAAAAACTGTGCAAGCACGGCAACTGCTTTGGCTCAGTGAAGGTGCACATACACACAGAACACAATACGTGTTCATGAAGATTATCTAGCAAGGTCTTTATATCCATGATGAAGGGCGGAAAACAACGATGGAAATCGAAGGTTTGCAACTCAAACTACTGCTGCTGATTTGTCTTGTGACCGCATTTTTGTCTTACCGTATTAACCCGATTACATTAACCAATCATAAAGCGTATTATGCCATGTTTTGACATTGCATGCTTCTAAAAATAATTGCAAAATATCGTGGATTTCTAGGAATTGTGGCCGATGTGCTCAAGAAAGCATGACCTATGGAAATTTGTCAAGATAGGAAATGTTTTGGACTTGAGGCTTGTAACCGAAACGTAATTTGCAGATTGAAGGACTAAATTTTTGATTTGCCGTGAGATGCTGTGAAGAAAGAGCTAAAATAGTGACGGTATTAGACTTTAAAATCTCGTCTGTGAGTTGTTCTTGGATAAAATCTACGTAGATGTTTTCTAAGGAATTTACTAAGCATTAGTTGTTGCCCGGAGTTATAATATATTCTACTTGATTATGTCAAACACAAATCGGAGATTGTGGGTGAAACAATTCATAACATTCCAGACATTTTTAATTTTCCCTGTATCAAAAGGGCTGTATAAAAGTAATTGTTGTTGGTTGTTGTTAAAACCCTTTTATCTGTAATTAAAGCTTCTTTGTTCTTTCCTTATATATCCTGCTAGCAAAGGTTTTTCATCTTTTATTCCTTTGTGTTTCGCAGTTTATTCGAGGCTTTCCAGGCTGTATTCCGCGCTGAACGTTGTGAAAGAAACGTTCAGTGCGAAAGACATTCGCGAATAGACAACGTATTTGCAAATTCACTAAGTACACGCAGAACTATTAGTGCGTGTGGTACACTGGCACGTTTTGTCAAGTAACCTTTAGACCTTTCTGTAGTGCAGTATAGAGTTTCTTGTTTTCTGAGTAAAGGCCCAGTAATACGGGCAACATTTTCGTGCAACTTGTCGCGCAACAATGTTGCGTTGCAAGTTGAGATTGTTTGTTGCGCGTATTACCACCTTCTCGCGCAACAAATTTTTGTGTTGCAGAAAGTAAGGCCAAGTAATACGGGCAACATTTTCTTTCAACTTGTCGCGCAACAATGTTGCGTTGCAAGTTGAAAAGCCTTGTTGCGCGTATTACCACCTCCGTGAGCAACTTGTCACGCAACAGAATTACGTGTTGCAAGTTTCGGATAATTACAACAATCCTGCGCTTGTGATTGGTCATTTGTCTGTAAACAAAATGGCGGCTGCTCACCTTCTTCATCGAAAGAGAGCAGCTTCCTTGCTTATTTTAAGCTTGTTACTTGACGAAGAAGGGGAAAGGCCAAAAAAACGAAACCGTAAGATATATATGCGAAACTGGATTTCACGGAGAGAAGACAGAGGTGTTTATCACCAGCTTGTAAAGGAATTGGAAGTTGGAGACAGCGTCGCGTACAAAGAGTTTTTCCGTATGACAAAACAACAATTTTCCGTTCTCGTGGAGAAGATATCGCCGCTTGTTGAAAAGAAGGAGCAGCCACTGCCAATTAATACAGTCCGTGCAACAATCAAGCCAGATGAACGCCTTGCTGTTACGTTGCGCTTTTTGGCAACCGGTGAAACTTTTCATTCACTCGAGTACGCATTCCGAATTTCTCGTCAAACAATTTCGTCTATCGTCTCGGAAACAAGCCGTGCCGTACACAAAGTACTCGCATGTGAGTTTCTGAAAGTACCAAACACTGAAAGAGAGTGGGAGGTGGTCGCCAGTAAGTTTGAATCGAGGTGGAACTTTCCAAATGGGATTGGAGCAATAGACGGAAAGCGAGTCATCATCCAACAACCAGCCAACTCCGGCTCTCACTTTTACGACTACAAGGGAAACAACAGTATTGTTCTTCTGGCTGTCTTTGGGCCTGACTATCAGTGCCTCTGGGCGAGTGTTGGGACGAGCGGCCGTTCGCCAGACTCTGCCATTTGGCAAAATTCAGATCTTAAGAAAGCGCTAAGCTCAGTTGACAATACACTATCCTTGCCTAAAGCAAAACCCTTGCCTGGAAGGTCAAAGCCAGTCCCTTATGTACTGACAGGCGACGACGCCTTTGCCCTGACAAGGTACTTGATGAAACCTTTCCCGCTGTCAGGGTTGTCGATAGCCCAGCGGATTTTTAACTACAGACTGTCGCGCATGCGAAGAATATCTGAAAATGGGTTTGGTATCATCGCGAACAGGTGGGGGGTATTTCGAGCCCCAATTCTTCTGCCGCCTGACACAGTCATTGCATTAATTTTGGCAGCACTGGTGCTTCACAATTTTCTGAGGTAGGACTTTTCAATGATGCGTAGAAAAAATTGAATGCTATATTTACATTTAGTAGCACTAACAGCTGAATATTTTCTGATACCTTTAAAATTCATTTTTGCAATGGACATGCCTGTGTTGCATGGTTAGGTGAGATATTAGGTCATATACACTGCAGTATTACTTATGCACATCAGCAGTACGTACGCCATGGAAAAAGTGCATGCCCCTGGAATTTTGTTCATTAAATACTCACAAACCTGTATTAAGCGGACACCAGAAGATATTTTTATGATATTATGACACTGATATGTAAGGTATTTAGCATGTTTTCCAGGTAATATAGTGATTAGAAAGGCCAGTTGCAAAAGGTTTACAATAAAGTATGTTAAGTATGCAGGTAAATAAAGGTGAGAGATATTAAGGACAATAATTAACTATTGTTTCACAATTAAATAGAACCTGTGTTGAGAGGACACCCTGTATTAAGCAGACACTTGCGAGGGTCCCAAGGGTGTCCGTTTAATGCAGGTTTCACTGTATGTGCTTTATTTGGCTGTGACGTATAGTTGTTCTTTTTCTCGATATTTTTTTGTGAACACATTTATTATGTTGAAAGCAATGAAAATTTGATCTGATGCAAACTCTATGGGGTGGTTTTTGTAGAATTCAACAGTGGCTAAGTGTGACATCAGCATTGGAATTCTCCCAAACATCACACTACGTAGGCAGGCAGGCCATTTTCTATTTCTTAAAAGAAAACACCTTTAAGGATAATAATTAGCGAGAAAAGTTTAACACGTACAGCATTTCGATGTCTCCATGACATCATTTTCAAGTGAGAAAATAAAATATAGATGAGTTAATATATACAAGGTGAGGTGTTAAAACACACAATTACATGCCAAATTGTTACTTATTGTTTACTTTTTTAACACCTCACCTTGTATTAATTATATTAACTCATCTATATTTTATTTTCTCAAGTAGTTATATAGTTGGGGGTACCAGATCATTTTTTTTTCAAAATGATCTGTTACCAAACCCAACTATATATCTACTTTCCATATGATGGAAATTATTTTATGGTTTCTTCTGGGGGTATAAAAAGCCGTTTCACATGTTGGTAGGAGCCGAGCAGGCTCGGGAAGTCGTCACTTTAGTGACGAGTGAGGCTCCTTGCAGCATACGGTGGGTAGAGACGTAGTCTCGTAGGGCACAGTAGGCAACATGGTACCAGAGCATTTTTGTCAAAATTCTCTGTTACCTTCCAACTACATACTACTTTCCATTTGATGGTAGTCATTTGATGGAATCTATATGTTTTTATTTCATGTGGAAACGAACACATTTTCCAATCTATATATTTTTCCATTTAATAGAATCTATATGTTTCATTTTCCGGGAAAATCTATATGTTTCTATGATATGATTCCGAATTATGTGTTTAGCATTGGGGAGATTCAGAAACAGATTCAGAAACGGATTCAGAAACAGATTCAGAGATGGGTCCATGTTCAGATTCATAATCGGCGAGAATGGAGAGAAATGAGATACCTTTAGATTTTTTAGTTTCAGAGTCAGTTTCAGTTTCAGAGTCAGTTTCAGTTTCAGAGTCAGAGTCAGAGTCAGAGTCAGAGTCAGAGTCAGATTCCATGTCAGTGTATTCTTCATCACTAGTTTCGTAACGAGGAGTTTGTCTGAAAATAAATGATCTGTCTATATCAATTTTACCATCAGGATCTCTGAATTCGAATTTCTTATATACTATCGCAGGTTTTTTTAAATTGTCGAAATAAGCTTTGAAATCTTCAGTTGTTTCTGTACGTCCATCATCATGCCTTAAAGTTGTTGTTATTTTCACTTCACGATTTATGATTTTCCACGACATTTATATATATGAATTAGATAATATTTAAGATAAAAACACACGTGTAAAAGAAATATTATCTCATATAATAGTATAGAATGAATTGTAATAAAGATATACATGATGAACTGAAAGAATCAGGAGATATTGTTTGTCCTTTTTGTGACCAAAAATTGGAAGATTCTAATGAAAAACCGAAATATGATGAATGCTGTAATGATCAGTATATTATTAACGACGATGGGATGTTGGCATGTCTAAGTTGTGGTATTGTTCAAGGATATAATTATGTGAAAGAATATGTTGATTTTTATAAAAATAAACATAGATTTATAAGGAAATCTGTTTACCATCGAGAGTACCACATCAACAACATATTACTCGATATTGAAGAAAAATATAACATTAAAATATCAAACTGTCAGAAACATAAGATTGATGCTATATATGTCGAGATAGGTAAGGTTCTTAATGAAGTTAATGGTACAAGGAAAAGAATGATTAGCGTTAATTTTATTATGAGAAAGATATTCAAGATGATGGGGATACCTCATAAACAAATTCCAATTAGTAAATCGAAAAAAACTTTAGCTTTTTATAATAAATATTGGGCTAGTATTCTGTGTCTTATTAGTGATAGAATAAAAGATATTATTCAATGAATTTACTGTCGTATTTGTCGAAATATTTATCGATGCTAGGGCATAGATCAACAATTATATCATCTTGTAACTTTACATCAGATAGAAAGAGAGAAATATCATATGGTAACCCTCTCAAAAAGCTCTTTAATTGAACCAATATTTTTTTATTGGTTGTGTATGCAAAACGACATCTGTCGACCCTATTGTTTAAATCGGTTTTTGTTAGATACCCTTGGATGATCACACCTGGGCCAGCGACACAAGCGATTGTTATCGGGTTCAAAGTAATAGCGCCTACAATAGATCCAACGGCGGTTAGACCTATTGATGTCGTTTCAAGCGATAGTTTTAAACGCTTCAATTTTTTGTACTTCCATTGATAACATTTGTATAAGCGATGATAGTTCTTATATAACGCCTTTAATTCAGAAATCTGATCTTCAGTTAACTCAGATGATACGTGGTTCCAATTAAATATATTCTTTGTCATATTATATGGTCACATTTTTTTTTTCTTTTTGAAAGATTTTTAACATGGGTGCATAATGTTCTGATGTTTTTGATCAATCTTTCTATGCTTTCCAGAATTTCATTGATTAAAATAGCTGTTCTCATTATATTATAAAGTTAGATTATTCATTATCTTCTTCTTCGGAATCCTCATTATTTCTTTTGGGATAATAATATATTCTAAAAAGCATTCCATGCTCCAATCAGATGGATATCCTGCATTGTGCTATATAATAAATGTAAAAATGTTTATGGCACTCTATATTCAATCAACAGTAACAGTTCCACATTTTTTATAACCGAAGCCAGTTCCACACCCATATGACCAAACGCCAGTACTAAATTAATACTTATTGTCTGTAATCGAGTTGCTTTGGTTGAAGTGTAAGTGATTGATTGAGTTAAATGGTCACTGTGTTTTACTTTTAAAGAAATAGGCGTATATCGTCTTTTGACTTTGAAATAGAGCACTGTTATAGTTAATATGTGGCTATGATTTGGAATGATTATTTTGTCACAACCGTTTAATAAAAATGTGTTCCCATTTTTTGTATTCAAAATCCCATTTATGTAATGAACGGAACCACGCAAACGATGCCCGTTTAAAGACAAATCTGTTTGCATAACCATTTTTCCGTTTTCAATAACAAAAGCGGTGTCATAGACACTTGGGTCAACATTTGAAATTGTTTCTTTAACACCATAGACAATTAAATGCCCAATTGTTAAAAACGATTGCTTACTGACTGTACCGTGCAGATCGAGATATATAAATTGTGGGGGTGAGCTACCCCATCTGTGAAAATGGATAACTGTTTTGGTGTACTTCTCGAATGTTTTGGTTGTTTCATCAGAAATTGAAATCGTTGTTCCTTGAGCTGTTACACTTATCTCATTCATTTCCGGCGGAAACCATTCAACGACCATTGTGTAATACCCGACTGGAAGTTTATATAAGTTAAAACCAAGACGTGAGCGGTACTGGAAGGGTGAGCTTTTTTCAAACAAGAGTTTAAGTTGGTAAGCTTTTTTATTAATTTGATGTGGAGAATTGGGAAAATCGACAATACCCAAAACCTCGATATTGTTTTCACTCGAAGATTCATCAGTGTCTTCCATCAAGTATCTGAAGGCGTCTCGTTTTTGTCCTGAGTTATTGATCTGAGATTCACGAATTTTTTGAGTGACAAGATTTCTCAAATCTTTTATTTCCTCTTGCACAAAATCAACATTAACTGCGGATTTTGAATTTCTGTAATCGGTTTGTAAGTTAATAATTTTATTGTTATTTAAATTCAAGTTTCCAGTCATATTGTTGGTGCCATCAACTTTGAGAAACTTTTTTTGTGTCATGTCATCAATTCTGTTGTTAACAAACTCGACACATGCGGCGTCTCTTTGGTTTGATGGAAGATCAAGATTGATAATTGAATTATTTTTCATATCAATATCAGATCCTTTATCCAGTTTTTTTTCAAGCTGATTTTCGACATACTTTTTGTTTGTGGCTTGATCTGCCTGTGTTGGGTCTTTCACATTGAAAATTGTATTATTATTCATATCAATATTTGCTTCCATTTGTCCACCCTCTTTTTTTGAAAGAAAGATATTTCTCATATCTTGATAGCTTTTTGCCTTCGTCAAATCGCCGCGGACAGGATATGGGTTGCTTTTCAATCGCAGAATACTATACTTACCTTGCATGTCAATATCAGAAGAACCGCTGGTATTACCCGGTCCAGGATCACCTTTATCGCCCTTGTCGCCTTTGGGTCCTTGTGGTCCAATATCGCCTTTATCGCCTTTGTCACCTTTTGACCCAATATCGCCTTTATCGCCTTTGTCACCTTTTGACCCAATATCGCCTTTATCTCCTTTGTCACCCTTTGGTCCAATATCGCCTTTATCTCCTTTGTCACCCTTCGGTCCAATATTGCCTTTATCACCTTTGTCGCCTTTTGGTCCAGGAAGACCCTGTGGACCTGGAGGACCTGGAGCACCCGATGAAATTGTATCTGATGATGTTGAACTATGTTCATTAAAAATTCCCATATATACTTATTGATTAGATATAATTAAAAATCTCCATATATACTAATTATATTATGATCAGTTATTGTATTTTTCCATAAAAGTTTCTCTTTATCAGCTTCTTTGGTTTGTCTACATACAGAAAAGAATACGGTTTTTTGGTTGCTTTGATGTATTGTTCCTTATCAACACCAAGTTCTGATGAAATCATATTTCTCTCTCTTGTAGATGGAAATTCATACACAGAAAAATGACTGCAATTTAACCGGATATCCTTTGGTGTTCCATAGAAAGATTGACTCAGATAAATAACCGAACAATTTTTATGCCTACCTCTTATGAAATAATCGATAAGGGGTTTCTGGTTTTTGTCACATACATAATCATCAAATATGACTATCTTTTGTGCATCATCTTCCATATCTTCAACTGGCACTATATCGTTATTACTACATACGAGTACATCATAACCAACCGATTGACTGATTTCATTGAATATCTTTATCATATTCTGGTATTTTTCTTGTTCCAAGTTTTTGGCATATAGGTGGATCTGATCGAAATGGACTAATGGCTTCGTTAACATATGATAAAGCAAATTTGTTTTTCCACTTCCGCTTCCTCCACATATCAGCATTCGAAATGTGTCATGTGGCATATATTGATACAATTGTTTGTAACTGTTCGTTTTATCAACGTTTAGGTCGTAATTTGGTATTTCCATATATCAATACATTAGATAACTTGAGATAAGTTGAGATAAGTTAAGATAAGTTAAGATAAGTTAAGATAACTTTATCTAAGCAATATATATTATGGATATTGAAAGAATGAAGAAAATATCAGAGGCTAAAATTAATGCCGGTAAACAAGTCAGTAATGTAAGAAAGACTCTAAAAGAATTTGAACATGGAAGACAGGATATTCAGGAGGAATTATCAGAGGTGTATAAACCAATTGTTAAAGCTCAAGAGGATGTTAAACAAACGATTGACGAGAAACAGGACAAGATGCTTGAACAGTTACAGAAAAACCAAAAAGCATTAACATCAGGGCTAGAAGATCTTCTAATGATACAGCAATTACCTGATGCAAAACCACAAGAAGCATATAAGCTACCTCTTGATTATGAACCGGAAATGTTGAAACCTGGATTTAAGTCTAATCTAGATAAGGAATTTGATTCAGGTGAAATACAAAAATTAACAAAGTATGGATTGTATGCTCCAAGTGACGTACTGAAGGCTTCAATCAATGGAACCCTTGACTTTGATGAATACGACGAAAATCTTGGTAAAATGTTGAAAAAACTTGGTGCTGAAAAAGGCAAGCTATCGAAGGGAAAAAATAAATCAAAAAACAAAGAAAAAGTTGATGAATTAACTAAAGACATCAATTTGATACAAAAATATAGAAATCGCATAAAAATTATTCCTGAGGGTAAAAAAACAATTTTCGGAACTGGTTATACACAACCAAAAAGAAATGCTTACAAAATATCATCTGGTGGTAAATATGGTAATCTGATGATCGATATTCCAAAATTAATGGGACAATTGCATTTAGTAGCAAAAAAGGATGGTGAAAAAGTGCTTGATAAAAAGGTTGATTTTGACACTCTTGATTTGTTGACAAAGAGATTCAACAGCAAAAAGAAGTATAGTGACCTGTCAAAGATGGTTTTCAATCAATTGAATAAACTCGGTGAGTTACCTATCCACAGAACTTCTAAAAAATTCTCTAAATTAGGTTCAGGTGTTGTATATTATAACGATACCAATGATCTCATCAATCGGATGGAATTACTTGGTGGGTCAATAATGGCAGGTAATGATGGTGCAAAGAGTGAATTTTCCGAGATAGCGCATAAATTGTTTCAACTCGGTATAATTGATAATGGAAAGCTAAATGATCTCTTGCAAGCTTATGTCATCTAATTTTAATTTCAATTGTTTATCTAATCTAATCTAAATATATATATGCAAGAACGAGCAATTAATATTTCTTCCATTAACAGACAAAAAATAGGACGATCTCGCCCGGATGATTTTGTAATCAAATTTGACCCACCAATGCTTCTGGACAGTAATATGCGTCATGAATCAGCAGTAGATCGAGTATCAATGACGTACTCATGGCATAACATCAATGCTGAATATGGTAACAAAACGATAAAATATTCAAAAGATAATGGTTCTACTTGGAAAAACGTAACATTCATCGACGGTATGTATAGCTATGACGACCTATCAGAATATCTAAACAGTGTTATTACAGATAACGATGATCAGCCTAGTAATAATCGAGTTGGTATAAAAATCTATTTTGTATTGTCGTCATTCCGTGTCGTTGTTGAACTTGGAAACCAGTGGCAACTTGATTTAAGAAATTCAACATTTGGTGATTTAATTGGGTTCGATTCTAAAATTTTGACAACAACAAGTTATAGCACTAAATTACCAAATATCACAAATTCTGTAGACTCTCTACATATCAATTGTGATGTTGTCACAGATGCCATCACAGATGGTCGATATAGCAACACTTTAGCTATGATACCAACCGACAATCTCACAAGAAGCTACCCATTCACATTCGAACCTAAAAGGGCTCTATTCAGTCCAGTTTCAAAAACTATGATCTCTGAAATGCGTATCAGACTGACAGACTCGATAGGAAGACCAATAGATTTGAATGGTGTCGATTGGCATATGAGTTTGATCCTGAGATCCAGTTTTATCTAATATATTGATATATGACACGTCAAAATGAATTCAAGATGAGATACGATCCAGAAATTGGTAGATATGTAAAAAAACATATTCATACTGGAGAAATACACGGTGAAGGATTAATGGATATTTTCAAATCAGTTGGAAGCAAGCTATTTGGTAAAACAGCTAAGGAAATAGCTAAAAAAGCAGCTACCACCGCAGCAACAAAAGCAGCTACAAAAACAGGGGAGCATCTTGGTAATAAAGCAGGTGATAGAATCATTCAATTACTAAGCAAGAAACAACCAGAACAACAAACTGTTCAACAAACTATTAGTAAAGCTACTGAAAGACCATTGACTGATTTCGAAATTGCTCAGAGAGTCAATCAACTAATTTCAGGAGGTAAAATCAGGAAGATGTAAAATTATCTTAAATCTAATGATATATATGGAATCTTTTAGAAACCCTAAACTTGTAGAGAGGTTTGAAGATGTTATTTTCGAGCTAGAAACACCACTGAATACAGTAGTTGCAAACACTCGTTCTCAAAAGAAAGACGGATATCGTTTCGTTGTCGATAACAGTGGAGAAGTGACTCCTTTTGACTGGTACAATGCTCGTCTCGGAATCACTTTCAAAGTAAACAAACTAGCAGATGGTGCTAATATAGCTCCCAATGATCATAACGGCATCGTAAATTCAATTCATAGTTTTATCAAGAATTTTGATGTCAAGATGAATGGGAAGAAAGTGTACGATTGCAACGACGCCAATCACTGTGTGAATATAAAGAACCTACTAGAATATTCTCCGGGTTACGCACAATCGACTGCGACTAACGAGTTCTATCATTTAGATACCCATAGGGCAGCTGAAGAACGTCCAGCTCAGGCTACTTATAACAAAGGATTTGCTGAAAGGAAACTGCTTCTGGGTGCGTCTGTTGTAGTCACAAGAGAATTGCCTCTTAATAGATATTCGTTTTTTGAAGCTCTTGAAAGAAATCTACTGCCATCAGGTCGATTGGAAATGAACATTGAAATTGAATCTGATGCTAATTTGATCTGGCAGGCAGCTGATAATTGTAGAGTCGTTCTGACAAAGTTGCAACTGATCGTACCACGAATCACATTTAACAGTGAAGGACAAAGCATATATGTGAGCAAATTTCTGAAACCGTATAAATGGTCATACCTCCGTGAAAACATTGAGAGAAGTAATTCAACAACACAGCGAGCTGGTCATTTTAAAATATCATCAGGAATGTCCAAGCCTAGACATGTGTTTGTTTTCATTATCAATGACGCAGATATTGATGTACAGACGAGCAACCCATTTCTATATAACACCTTCTCAGTCAGTACAGATCCCAGGACTCTTCAGAATTGTCATCTTGAAGTAGGAAACGGACAGGAATATCCCGAGATTCATTATACCCCATCAACAGACCTGAGTCGTGTATACAGAGATGTTTTGAAATACGTTCACAAGAACTCTGAATATAGTGAAGGATCACTTCTTAATATATCCAATTTCCATACACTGTTTCCCTTTCTGTATTTCGATCTCACTAAGCAGAAAGCAGATATTCGAGACGGTACAACAAAACTAACTTTCCGTTATGAGCTTTCAGGGACAACGGCTACAGCTTACAGTGTGTATGCCCTTACTTTGTATGAACAGGAAGCCGAACTGGTTCAACAGAATGGTAAACTGCTTTTCCGATAAATGGAATAATTTTCATGAATCTAAATAAAATATTTAATCTAACAAATTCAATATAACAAAAACTATTTAATCTAACATATATCATATACAAGATATGTCATATATTAAATATGGAGTGAAACTTTCTACTGGACAGAAAGAAAAACTAGCAAAAGCTTTGTTAAATAAATCAGCGATAACGATACGATTGACTAAAAGTGATTTGACTGGTTCAGATCAGTTGATGCTTACTAGAACACAATTGAAACGTATACAAAAAGCCATGAAAAATAAAACCGGAGTTGATTTGAAAATCAGTAAAACTCAGATAAGCCATCTTCTACAAAAAGGCGGTTCTCTATGGGGTTCATTGATGACACTTGGTGCGAAAGCCCTTCCTTATGCAACAAAGGCTGCTTCGAAAGCTTTGCCGGCTTTAGCTACTGGTGCTCTATCTGGTTTGGCAAGTCTTGGTGTTGATAAGATATTTGGAAAGGGTCAATCAGGTGGTTTTTTGATTCCGCAAAATAAAATCGATCAACTGATCAAGCATAAGGATCTATTGACAAAAAAGCAGAAAGAACAAATTGTATCAGCTCTTCACACTGGAGGTAAACTCATCATCAAGCCGACAAAAACACAGTCTGGTGGATTTCTCGGTACATTGCTTGCAAGCATTGGTGTTCCATTGTTGTTGAATGCTTTGACAGGAAGTGGATTGCAGGTTGATAAAAAAAGGTTAAGACGAGCAGCTAATGTTCATGTACCAAAAATACAAAACTCCCAAGCACCAAAAATGGAACAAAGCTCCCAAGCTTCATCAAAAGATGGAGGATTGGTTCTTCCGATGAATTACATGAGCCTTCCAATGGATTACAGGAGCCCTCCATTTTTTGGATCATGGGAAAATACTGGAATGGGAGAACCAAAAAAAAAGGTACCAAAAAAAAAGACCAACAAAAAAAAGGGCAAAGGGTTACTTCTAGGAAAAAACAGTCCCTTCAACGGAATTCCATTGCTAGGAGCACTTCTGTAAAATTCATAAACAAACCATTGAGTAATTTCGATTTATTGAATTGGGTGAAACAACTGGGAATAAAACATTTCAGAGGTGTGTATTCGAGAGATAATCTTCCTGAACGTATGAATGAAAAAGAATGTGGTATAATAAATTTGGATTCACAAATAGGTCCTGGTACGCATTGGGTTGCATACAGAAATATCGACGAATATCATGTCGAATACTTTGACTCTTTCGGGTTAATAATGCCATCAGATGTTCGAAAATATCTATCAACAAGCGGAAAAATTATATTATTTTCTGGAGATGAGATTCAAGAACGTGATAGTGTTTTATGCGGTTATTGGGTCTTGTACTATTTATCGGAAAGACAAAAGGGTGTCCCTATGCTTAACGTCATACATAATGCAGAATTTGATAGAAAAAATAAATCTGTCAATCATCGTTTTATAATCAATTACTTTAAAAAACAGCATGGAGGTGAAAATCCATTAGGAAAAGCTCTTGAAGCATCAAAATGGGCTGAGAAAATAGTCAGGAAAGTAATTCCATCAACAGACCACGTATTTGATCGATATTGGAGTGGAGAAATGGTAAAAAATGCTTTCACAGGACCAACAGGTATAACAAGCAAGAAATTCTGGACTAGACCAAAGAAGGGTACTGTCATGCGTTTGGTAAAAAATCCGCGAACTGGTAAATATGAAAACGTATATATTGAACCTTAATCTAATCTAATCATATTATATATGATCTCATTTTGCGTTAAACAAAAAAAAAACACAGAATGTGTACCAGGTAGTGAACGATATGTAAAAACCAAAAACGGGCGAACAATGATGAAATGCACCTGTGCTGAATGTGGAATCACTAAGACGAAATTTGTCAAACAGGCGGGAAACTGGTTGGCCCGTCTCAAAAGGGCGGGCAAAAAGGCAGCGCATTAGCTAGAAAACGTAAGCCAACAGCAGTAGATAAAGCTGCTTATATTATGAGTAATTTTGTAACACCTGCACCTAGTTTTGCCGCTCTAGGAAGGATTTTAGCAGGCCAAGCATTCAAAGGTGTTAAGGATAATGTTGATTACTATAGAGGATCTGGCATTGATATACATAAAGCCATCGGAATGCTACCGAAACCAAAATCAGGCTGGACTTTGCCCGGGCATCGATATACAGGACCATACAACTCTCTCGATAAGCAGTTAAAGTACGATCCAGTGACTGGGGAGATACTAGAAATCTATGACCAACCGACCGGTAAAACGGATGCAATCGCAATGCAACATGATGTCGATTATTCGGTTTGCGAGGATGACAAAAAATGCAAGAATAAAGCTGATAGAAAAATGGTTAAGGCTCTAGACAGTGTACCTTACAATGAAAGACAGTGGGGACATTGGCTGGCTAGAAATATGATTAACACGAAGCAGAAATTGGGTCTCGGTTTAAAACGAAGGAATACAAAAAACGGGAAAGGCCGTCGAGTGAAGAAAAAAACTGGCAAGAAAAATTAGCTGATGAGCTTCATAAGCCCATAAAGCGTAACTTTACTCGACGGCGTGTTATTGTAAATCATATTGACGAAATATGGTGCTCTGATATTGTTGAGATGCAAAAGTTCAGTCGATGGAACGCTGGCTACAGATATCTTCTTATGGTTTTAGATGTGTTTAGTAAATATGGTTGGATCGTTACATTAAAAGATAAAAAGGGTGAAACCGTTATGAATGCTTTTAAAACAATCCTTAAAGAAGGTAGAAAACCGGAATATTTATGGACAGACAAAGGCAAAGAGTATTACAACAAACATGTTAAAGAACTACTTGATAAGAATAAAATAACCTTGTACTCAACTGAGAATGAGGAAAAGTCGTCAGTTTGTGAAAGATGGAACAGAACAATTAAAACCAAAATGTGGAAGCAGTTTACTATTCAAGGTAGTACACAGTATTTAGACATACTACCCAAATTAGTGAAACAATATAACAACACCAGACATTCAAGCATAAAGATGACACCGACAGAAGCCAGTAAAAAGAAGAATGAAGGGACTGTTTACTTTAATCTGTATGGTAATTTGGAGCAAGTATCATCTAAACCGAAATTCAAAATAGGTGATAAGGTCAGAATAAGTAAGTATAAACGGAATGTGTTTGATAAGGGCTATACACCAAATTGGTCTGAGGAAGTTTTTACAGTTGATAAAATCCAATATACGAATCCAATAACTTACAAACTAAAGGATCTCAGAGGTGAAGACATTCAAGGGAGTTTTTATGAACCTGAATTATTAAAAGCAAAACAAGAGGTATTCAGAATTGATAAAGTCATTCGGAGAGATTATAAAAAGAAGCAAGCTTTGGTGAAGTGGAAGGGGTATAGTGATGAATTTAACAGTTGGATACCGTTCAAGGACTTGAAGGATATATAAAATGGTTTAAAGAGAATTATCTAATATATATTATATCAATCGATACAGTATATACTGTTTATTTGCTCATGTAGCCAAAAACCAGATTGTTTCTGGCTATCAGGAATATATAACCTTATTATATGAATACCGTAACCGGCAAAGAATTCAACTTATTGAGATATAGAGCCATCAACTTATATGGTGCCAAGGATCTTGATTACTCCAACAGAATTAATAAAAAATATATGGTAACTCTTAAAAATGGTAAAAAAATTCATTTTGGGGATAAGAGATATGAGGATTATCTGACACATCAAGACTGGAAAAGACGTATGCGATACCGAAAAAGAGCGTCTAATATAAAAGACAAAAACGGTAACCTGACATACAAAGATAAGAATTCACCAAATTTCTGGAGCTATCAACTTCTATGGTGAACAGGTTTAAACGAAGATCAAAAATTATTTAAATAGAAAATATATAGTAATAATATAGATGAAATCAAATAGTTCAACTGTAAAAACTAAGAAGACAAAAAATCACTCTCTCGTATATTTTGGTGCTGGATGGGATTTCGAACCAACCGATGACCCGGTATACGAAAAATTCAATCACTTTATATTCATTGATAGTCTTCCCAAGATGTCACATTATGAACCAGGAATGCCCGGGTATGAGAAAAGCAAAGATAGAAAGACATTCATAAATACTTTGAAAAGTGCTGCTCATGAAAATGGATTAGTATTGAGTAGTATCAGAAAAAATCTATTAACATTTCGAAATGGAAAGGTAAAGCTAGAATATTATATAAATACAACAGTAACAGAAGCATTAGATGATCCTATCATCAGAAAGAAAATGAATAAGGCCGAGTGGTTACATGAGAATGGTTTTTACCCTTATAACTATGGGTTAAAGGTCGGTGACTTACCTAATTTGTTAGAATATCGTGCTAAAATACATGAATTATAAATTCGAGATCATTCTCTTGATTCAATTAAATGTAATTATATATACGATATATATAATGTCATCAATGAATAAATTGAAAACCCACCTTAAAAAATTCACTGTCAAGGAGTTAAAAAAAGAAGTTATGAAGGTTAAGAAACAATTTCAGGTTTCTAAATTAAGGCGAGATGATGTAGAACGTGTAATATTATTATACCATCGAGATTTTTTACATCTGTTGAAAGGTAAAAAGAAAGAACCATCGGTGAATGATAAAGAGAAAAAACCATCCGTTAAAAAACCTGAACCATCGGTGAAAGATATCAACACAAGCAAGCAACAAAATGATATGTTAATGAAACCAAACAAGCAACAACTCAATATGTTAATGAATCCAAACAAGCAACAATTCGATATGTCAACAAAATTGTATATCAACGAACTCCTAGACAAGCTTGATGAAAAAGCAGTTAGTGAAAGATATGCAATGATTAATGAACGATATAGTGGTGTTATAATTCAAAAAGTTAAATCACGCTACATCATACGTGGTGGTGATAATATGAGCAATGTATTACTGAGTACAATCGATCGCAAGCAGGTTGAAGATCTCCTATACCATATGTTAACATAATAATCTTTCATATATAGTTCCAAAGATTCATGTTTCGGATCATTTGAATTCTTGACTATATTTAAACGCAGATTAAAATACTATTTAAAAATAAAACCTATAGATTATATATGGAGAATCAAAATAATAAAAGAGGTCCTGGAAGACCAAAAAAGTATTCAACTGAAGAGGAGAAGAAGGAGGCCTTAAAACAACAAAAATCGAAGTACATGCTGAATAAAGCGTGGTATTGTGACGTTTGCAAAAATGGACGGAATTACACATTGGCTGGTAAGTGGTGTCATTTGAACACAAAAAAACACCGAAGAAATACTAATATAATTAATCTCAGGGAAAAACTCAATAACATAATGCAAAGACATAATGCATAATAATGTTTCATAATTACAGTTCGAAAGATCCAATCGCGGATCATTTGAATTCTCGACAAAATTTGAACGCACTAATTATAGACACTTAAAAAAATATCTTTACTATAGTATACATAATGAAATCAGAAAAAACAATGAGAAAAATCAATCGTCTGGGACGAGAAGTAGAAGCAATGAGTAATGAAATAGACAAAAAATAAGACATTTTGGTATGTAAAGAATGTTATCTACCAGCAACTCATATCCTAGTTAGAAGAAGAATTAGACGGTTTCTCGACTATTTAGAAACTCCAATATGTAATGAATGCGTGAGATACATAAATAGTCTAAGTTGTTATGAACTTGATGCTATAAATTACGTTACTCTTGAAAAACTAATATAAATCATCTCGTATAGTTTAAAGGATCCAATCGCGGATCATTTGAATTCTCGACAAAATTTGAACGCAGATTAAAATACTATTTAAAAAATAAAAATATATAGTACTAGTATATAATGGATAAAAACAATCTCAAGGAACTAAGTAAGTCAAAACTCATTAAATTGCTATTAAAGCCAATAATAAAGATTGATGATACTGAACTTATGTTGTTCAGAGAATCAGCATTATCTAAATCAGGTATAGAGAGTGATCTCAAGAAAAAAACAAAATCTCAACTCATCAAATTGTTAATTGAGAAGGACAAGAATAAGCCAGAAATGAAATGCAATTTTGAAGAGAAAACTTACGAAATAAATGAACATATACCAGATTCAAACATATCAATTACATATGGAGGGGAGTTTATTGCATGTGAAAGAGAGTTAATTGTATGTGAAGGAGTTTCAAAAATCAATTTAATAATTTAAATATTATTTGATAACAATAGTTCGAAAGATTCATATTTGGATCATTTGAATTCTCGACAAAATTTGAACGCACTAATTATAGACACTTAAAAAAATATCTTTACTATAGTATATATAATGAAATCAGAAAAATCTAATCATATAGATATGGATAAAGCTAGTTTGAAGAAACTCAGCAAATCGGAACTTATCAAATTGCTTCTGAAGCAGGAGAAGAAGAAGCCTAAAATCATAGTGGTTGACGATACCAAGCCAGTTCCAGCACCAAGAACATACAAACCAAGGAGACCAATACCAACACCTCGCAAGAGTGTCAAACAGATGGCTAAAGAATATGAAGAAAACATCATTCTTCCACCAATAGAGTTTATGGATGATTACAAACCAGTTCCAGCACCAAGAACTAAACAACATGCAGTTAAAAAACCGGTTCCAGCACCAAGAACCAAAATAGAACAAACAGACAAAGCTTTAAAAGGTTACACTAAGTCTTATGAAATCAGCATCAAAAACAATAAAGACCCCTTAGCCCAAATGCAAAACACGAGAAAGGCTATAGAACATCGTGTAATAACTTTGTTGAATGAAATGAAAGGCTTGAAATACGTTGAAACATTGAAAGTCACATTTAGCAAAATGTCTGATGGTGAAATAGTTGAAAAGTTACCATATTTCAATAGTACATCTCAAACAATAATCAACCAAATGGAAATCGCTGATTCATTACAATTATCAAAACAACAGATACTGAATAAGATAGCTCAATGGATATCAGAAGGATCTGGTTGGACAATCAAATCAGTCGATAGTCATTACCTCAACATAGTTAAATACAAGCCATTGAAAGGATCCTCATATATCCAACTGCCTTACGAACTGCGAAACAGCGCTAAAGGCTTAATAAACATGAAAAATGAGGATAATGAATGTTTCAGATGGTGTCATGTCCGACATTTAAATCCACAAGATAAATACCCACAAAGAATTAAAAAATCTGATAAATTATATGTTTAAAATCTAGATTATTCAGGGATTCAATTTCCAGTAAGCAAAAAACAATATCACAGAATTGAAAAACAAAATAAAATCAATATAAATGTTTTTTGTTATGAAAACAAAGAGCCATATCCAATATTCTTGTCGGAAGAAAAATATGATCGAGAGATGAATTTATTATTGATAACTGAAAATGAAAACAATCACTACGTCCTCATTAAAGATTTTAATAAGTTCAAGTATAATCAGACTAAACACAAAGAAAAAAAGCATTTTTGTATGCACTGCCTGCAATGTTTCAGTTCCGACAGGGTTCTAAACAATCATAAAGAAATCTGTATTCAAATTAATGGAACACAGGCAGTGAAAATGCCTGATAAGGACAATAATATACTGAAATTCAATAATTTCCATAATCAGCAACCAGTGCCATTCGTTATCTATGCAGATTTTGAAGCCATAACAGAGAAGATTCATGGATGTCAACCTAACAGTAATAAATCATACACCGAAGCCTACCAAAGACATACAGACTGTGGATATGGTTATAAAGTGGTTTGTTGTTATGATGATAAGCATACAAAACCAATACAACTATATAGGGGTGAAAAGGCTGTGTATAAATTCATGGAAAATATGTTAGAAGAAGTAAAATACTGTAAAAAAGTAATGAAAAAATTTTTTAACAAACCATTGAAAATGACGAAAGAGGATGAAGAGGAATTCGAAAAAGCAAAAGAATGTCACATCTGCGATAAAAAATATACTGAAAAAGACATTCGAGTCAGAGATCATTGCCATATTACTGGCAAATACAGAGGCTCAGCACATCAAGACTGTAATCTGAAACTCAGAATAAATCCAAAAGAAATAAAAATTCCTGTTATATTCCATAATCTAAGAGGTTATGACAGTCATTTTATAATGCAAGAGATTGGAGCTATTGTTAAGAAACATACATATAAAAATAAGAAAGGAGAAGAACAACAAATGAATATCGATGCTATACCAAACAATATGGAAAAATATATGGCTTTCATGCTTGGTAATCATCTGACATTCATTGACAGTTTCCAATTCATGAGTTCTAGTCTTGATAAACTAGTCAGCAACTTACCTACTGAAGCTTTAAAATATACCTCCAAAAGTTTTAAAAATAGAGAGCTTGATTTGATGGCTAAGAAGGGTGTCTATCCGTATGATTACATGGACACTTTTGAGAAATTCAATAAAACAGAATTGCCAACGAAAGAAGAATTTTTTAGTATCTTGAATAATGAGCACATAACAGATGAGGATTATATCCATGCTCAAAACGTGTGGTATACATTTCAATTACAAACGATGGGTGAATACCATAATCTATATCTTAAGTCTGATATCCTTCTATTAGCTGACGTGTTTGAAAACTTCCGTAAAACCTGTCTTCAGTATTATAAACTTGATCCCTGTCACTACTTTACATCTCCAGGATTATCTTGGGATGCTATGTTGAAGATGACTAATATCAAATTGGAACTAATGACAGACATAGACATGTTTCAATTCATTGAAAAAGGTATGCGTGGTGGTATATCTTATATAGCCAATCGATATGGTAAAGCGAATAACAAGTATATGAGAGAATACGACGATAAGGCGCCCTCAAAGTACATTATGTATCTTGATGCTAATAATTTATACGGTTGGGCTATGAGTCAATACCTACCAACTGGTGGTTTTAGATGGATGACAGAAAAGCAGATTAATAAAATCAATTTAGCTCAGTATAATGAAGACAGTAATAAAGGATTGATACTAGAAGTTGATCTAGAATACCCCAAAGAGTTGCATGACCTTCATAACGACTACCCTCTAGGACCGGAAAAGGTTAAAGTAACTGATGATATGTTGTCTGGATATTGTAAGAACATACAGAAAAAGTTCAACATATCGACAGGACTGGTGCATAAACTGATCCCTACTTTATGTGACAAAGAAAAATATGTTCTACACTATAGAAATCTACAGTTGTATCTTGATCTTGGATTGAAAGTAAAGAAAGTGCACAGAGCATTAGAATTCAATCAGTCACCATGGCTTAAACAATACATTGACTTCAATACACAAAAACGTACTCAAGCGAAAAATTCATTCGAAAAAGACTTCTTCAAGCTAATGAACAATTCAGTATTTGGAAAAACGATGGAGAACATAAGAAAGCGTGTCGATGTCAGACTTATTACAGATGAGAAAAAACTATTGAAGATGGCTTCTAAACCAACTTATGTAAGCAGTAAGATATTCAATGAAAATCTGGTAGCAGTGCATAAGATCAAAGAAACGCTAACTCTAAACAGGCCGGCATATGTGGGTATGTGTATTCTTGATCTAAGTAAGACATTAATGTATGATTTTCATTATAACTACATAAAAGAAAAGTATGGTAATAAGGCTAGACTACTATTCACTGACACAGACAGTCTAACATATGAGATTGAAGCTGAAGATGTGTACCAAGACTTTTGGAATGACAAAGATCGATTTGACAACAGCGACTATCCAGAAAACTCTCCATATTTCAATAAGACAAACAAGAAGGTAATCGGTAAATTCAAGGATGAAGCAGCTGGAATACCAATCACAGAATTCGTTGGTTTGCGATCAAAAATGTACAGTTACATAAAAGACAACCAGAAAGGTGGAAAAACAGCAAAGGGAATCAAGAAAAATACAATAAAGAACGACATCAAACATGAAGATTATAAAAATGTATTAATTAATAACAAACAAATACATCATACCATGAAAACAATTCGAAGCATCAATCACCAACTCGGAAGCTATGAGCTTAATAAAGTGTCATTATCTTGCTTCGACGATAAACGATATATAGCAAACGGTGGAATCAATAGTTTCGCTTACGGACATTATACAATCTGAAGATGTGACGTCACGACACAGCTGTGTCGGCCTCCATACAAGTTCCGCAAGCACAGTCTGCTTTTCCGAGAATTTCAAGACTTCCTGTTTTCCGAGAATTTTAGACTTCCTGTTGTATGAAGTCACGCAATGGAAAATGCGTTCGTTTCCACATGAAATAAAAACATATAGATTTCCATGAAATAAAACCATAAAATGAAACCAATATGTGTAAAAAATGCTCTGGTACCATATATTGCTTACTGTGCCCTACGAGACTACGTCTCTACCCACAGTAAGCTGAAAGGAGCCTCACTCGTCACTAAAGTGACGACTTCCCGAGCCTGCTCGGCTCCTACCAACATATGAAACTGCTTTTTATACCCCCCCAGAAGAAACCATAAAATAATTTCCATCATATGGAAAGTAGATATATAGTTGGGTTTGGTAACAGATCATTTTGAAAAAAAATGATCTGGTACCCCCAACTATATAACTACTTTCTCACTTGAAAATGATGTCATGGAGACATCGAAATGTTGTTTTAAACTTTTCTCGCTAATTCTTATCCTTAAATGTTTATCCAAATTCAATCTGATTCGAATATAAAAAAACACCTTGGAGAAAGTATAATAATAATAATAATAATAATAATAATAACTTTATTTATGTGTCAAATTGATCTAGCACCCTGTAAAGACAAGGTGCTAATTGGGGACACACTAAATAATAATATTACAAATTGTTATTGTTATGGTGTATGCAAATCTATGCAAAGGTAGGTGCTCACATATTCATACAATAAATTATATGCTCTGAAATTGACTCTCTTCAGGGTGAATGGAATGACAGATCAAGAAGATGAAGATGGAAATTTGATCCCTGGCCCCTGGAGAGGTAGTGATAATGAGCTATCCTCATGGTTCAATTATCGTCCACAGTGCAGCAACAACTATTCAACTGAAGCAAGGGCCATCAGGGAAGAATACATGGACTTTTTTAGCAAGGAGGGAGCAGTGTCTTGGCAGTGGAGACTGTGTGGGGTGGATGACGCTTGAATCAGTTTGCTGGGTTCTCACCATTCAACAGCTTAATTGTAAGAACAGACTGAACCCCAATTTAACGAAGTGTAAGGGACTGGGAAAATGAGGTCATTCTATCGGGATTCCGTTATAAATGATACCAATACATTGTCCCAGATAAGAGAGGGGTCTCGGGTCAAAAACCCGACAAAGCAGGTAACATGACCCAACAAAATAAACGGTCAACTTGAGAAGATTTGAAGAGATCCACATCTATTGACCCCTCAAAATTCTTTATTGACCCTCTGTCTTTATAAGTAATCTGGAACACTGCAATATAAAAAATGTGTGGAAGAGCGACCAAAATCTCTGTTATATGGCTTGGTTAATAATAAATTTCTCTCAAAACAGCATTCTATGTTTGCACAATGTATCTGGGTTTAAATGATAAAATAACATTCAAGCATATCCTTCATTTATACCAGGGACTTCGTTAAATTGGGATTCCACTGTACGACATAAAGTTAAGCAGAGTTCATGTTGCATTATGTGGTATTGGAGTGGTGGCTGATTCATATGGTGTCCTTCTGATTGGCTTAATGCATAAATTACTAAAATGTAAATTTTGATGTGGCAACACTTGCGATTAACCTGAAGTGAAGTGCATGCATGACCAGTCATGCATAAAGTTTAACTTTTAAGTTATTTATCCAAGCTCACCTTTCAGCTTCACTGTTCACACAAGTTTAAGGAAATGTGCAAGAGTAATTAATGCTTTTATGCTGTTAAATTATCTCTGTGGTTCTCGCCAAACTAAAGAGGTCTTCAGTTCTCATGGACCTAATTACATCACCAAAACAAAAACCCAGAAATTACATGCCATCTGAATCAGCTATTGCTCCAAAGTCACTCCAAAGTTAAAGTTGAAACAGCAATGTGTGTGCAAGAAAAGTCTCAGTGCTATTTTTAAAGTGATACTTCCACTCAACTGTTGATGTGATTTTATACATATATTATATGCAGAATTATAGTACAATGCTAAATTTTGGCATGCTCCCATAAGTCAAAATCGATCACGTGACACAACAGTGTCTCTCCTCAGCAGGCGCCTTTCAGCGCATAGTGCCCGTTTTTGGCAATTTTCACTCAAAATTTAGCTTTGTACAATAAAAACAATAGAGTCCTTCTATCTCAGGCCTAGGTTCATAGGTTCCCTCTGAAAATTTGATGTTCAACCTTCATATAAGCCCTCCAACTATGTTCTTGGGCTTAAACATTTGTTGTGAACATCAAATTTCCTTGGGCAACCTATCACACAATAGTGCCTTTGACAGAAGAACTCTATTGTTTAATAAGACTTCATACAATATATACAAAGATGTACTATAAAAGTTATATTTATAATAACAATCCAGCTCTGAGCCATTCAAACAAACTTCCAAATTTTGGGTTGAACTTACTGTCTAACGGTCTTGTTTGGAAATTGGCAGACATCAGAAACTCTTACATTTCGGTAATTTTGTGCTAAAAGCCTCAGAGCCAGGATAAAATATTGTTGACATATTGAATTTTGCTAGCCTAATACAAGCTAAAAGCTTTGAAATTTTGGGAGAGTTTGTTGTGCAATTGTATAAATGACATTAAATGTCATTGACACTGAAAAGAACATGCTTTTCACTTCATTCTGGTTAGTAAACATGATTGCAGACCCAGTTTTGTTTGAAAGGGGAGGCTTGAATTAGTAGTTTGATCTAGATAGATGTAAGTTTTGCTTGAAAAGGGTTGACGGAAATCATACATGGCTTTATTATAACACTGGAAATTACCCATTGAAAAATTAATTGATGGCAAATGTACTGATTAATTTCCAACCAAGCCATAATATAATTCAAAATATTAACTTTGCCAGGGACGAAAATAGTCATATACATTAATTTTTTATCCAAACCATTCCAAAAGGTACTGAAAGATCGATACAAGTTATTTTGTCACTGAATTGTAAAATTAAAACTGTGCTTGCAATCTTACAAATTAGACTGTCCATATTTATATATTCAAGTCATATACATTAAATTTTTATCCAAACCATTCCAAAAGGTACTGAAAGGTGTAAGTTATTTTTCAAATAGTTTTCTCATAAATACTTCAAGAGTAATTTAATTGCCTTATAGATTTTAACATTGTACTGTATCTGTTATCAATGAGACTGTTTGAAGTCCTTGTCTATATAATCATGTACCACTTTAAAAGGTACTTATTAATGCAAATGTGATATTAATAAATAATTTCTGAAGTTATGCATACACACAAGATGAATTAAAACCTTTGTGAGACTTTTAACCCTGGATTAGCCTTGCCTGGCTTAATTTTGAACAACTGGACTACAAAAATACGTGTGTCCAACGTTTAGAACCAATACAAGAAAAAAGCAAAACAAATCCTTTGAGTGTCAATGCATATACGGCCAGTTTAAGTTGCCAGAGCTAAATGCAGGTGCCACAAGGTCTGAGGGCAGAGGGCTGCTTGCAGGTACCGATGTAGACAAACCTTGTGGAGCATAGCACTCCATTTCAACTTCAAAAATAACATCGTTGATCCTCGTCTTTGCGATCGCAAGGTGGCGACCCGAAAACCGTCGCAAAGTGGACTCTAGTGATTTTGCAAACAAACTAATCGAGTCATCTCGATTTTCCGTATTCGCTGGATCACTAAGTGGAAGTGGACTCTGAAGACATTTGATGGCTTCCTTGTACAATTCCAACTTCACCTCTTCAAATTCTCTTGCTCTATCAGCCTTCATTTTCTTGGCCGGTCTCTCGTTTTCTTTACCATCAAGAGTAGAAACGGCAGGGTCGACGTCATCACTCCCCTTGATAAACATCAGTGCCTTGAGATATTTCCACTGGGAAGTGTACAAGGCGTCCGTACCGGCTCCACTGACCTTGCTTTCTTCTTCTTTCTTCACCTCTCGGTTGAAAATGGTCTTCAAAATGTTCCACTGCTTTTTTATGTCGTCGTGGCTTCGACCTGGTAAAAGCTCGCAAAGCTTTTTGTAGTTCAGCTCCCTAACCTGTCGATCTCTGTAGGAAGCAAGATGGTGGTTGCACAGTTGCTCGTTCTGCTTGTAGTACTCAATTAACTGCTCGGTCTCGCCCTCGGTCCACTCGCTTTCTTCTTTCGCTTTTAGGGAACGTTGAACGTCTTCCTTCATGTACTTCAACGTATCGTAGAACTTCCATTTCGACTGTTGGCCCTCGTTTTCCTTTTTTAGTTCTCGGACCAGCGCTGTTCTGAGGGTGTGCAGTTGCCGTTTAAGAAAGCTCTGGGTCAAGTTGAATTTTTGCGAAAGGTCCTCTAACGCCTTTTCCTTTAGCTCTCGGTTTTTGTAATCGACATTGGAGGTCTCCCATAGGCAACGATAGCCTTGAAGGTCTCGGTAAAGGTCAAATTTCTGAGCTTCGGACAGTTTTTGGTCAAGAAATTCAACTTCGTTCACGACTTCAATTTCTTCACCTCTGTCCGCCATGTTTGTTTACATGTTCAAATTTGCCGCGCTGGCGCGCTTCACCGGCGGCCAATCACTAGCGTTTGATTCAAACTTGTTGCGTGGCAAGTTGTAGCATCAGTGGTAATACCGGCAACAAAAGTAAAATTTGTTGCAAAAAGTAGACCTCAAGTCTACTTTGCGCAACATGTTGCCACAACTTGCAACACGTAATTTTGTTGCGCGACAAGTTGCTCACGGAGGTGGTAAAACGGGCAACAAGGCTTTTCAACTTGCAACGCAACCTTGTTGCGCGACAAGTTGAAAGAAAATGTTGCCCGTATTACTTGGCCTTTAAAGCGACATCTACTTTCTGCAACATGAAAATTTGTTGCGCGAGAAGGTGGTAATACGCGCAACAAACAATCTCAACTTGCAACGGCAACATTGTTGCACGACAAGCTGCAAGAAAATGTTGCCCGTATTACTGGGCCTTAATTAACGAAGCGCGGATTTTCTTACTTATGTTACCCTAAGGGTCAATCCCCACTTGTAAAAGAAAAGAATGAGGGCAAAGATTCCACATCTGGACGATTAAGATTTAAATTATTTTTCTAACGAAGAAAGCGTCATTTGATCGATTGAAAAGGTTATCTTCCGCAACCGGTCCGGACACGCAAGTTTCCTTACATATTTGAGTCACACAACACTACTCTCCTCTCCACTGATACAACTGACGACCCACACACTGAATGCAACGTAAAATCCAACCCCTAAAACCGGTTCATTGGCGTTTAAGTGACGAAGAGAAAAAATGCAGTCCATTGGTACAAACGATTATAATGACAATCAAGTTCTAATCCAGAAATCATGAGATTTTTGAATCGTTACGCGAATGTCAAAATATAATGAAATTCCTAAAAATACTTTTGAAAGATAACTCCTAGTAATTAATCCGGGTTCAGTCCTAATTCACTGAGAAGTGAAAAACAAATCAACCTTATTTGAAAAACGCTTAAAAATGAGGAATAATGGTGAATATTTCTTGTTGATATCTCTTTTCATTTCGGAAGGTATTTCAACTTTTGTATCAGTATTCAAGATTATTAGAAAGCGTGTGGAGAAAATAGAAATCGGAAAAATAAGCACCGTCGAGAAAACATTTCGTTTAATAATTACAATACGAAACAAATACATTTACAGTCCTTTGCCTTCACATTATATGTACAAGGTAAATAACTATAGTCATTAACAAGGGATAGTGCATGCAAATGTAAGGAATCAAACACCTCATTTGACATGTCAGGGGGGAGGGGTGGAGGAGGACAATACAATGTAAGAGTTTTACAGATGTGAAGGTGTCCATTAGAAGGCCTCTGTTTTCGTTGAGGGGCGGAGGAGGACAATACAATGTAAGAGTTTTACAGATGTGAAGGTGTCCATTAGAGGGCCTCTGTTTTCGTTGAGGGGCGGAGGAGGACAATACAATGTAAGAGTTTTACAGATGTGAAGGTGTCCATTAGAAGGCCTCTGTTTTCGTTGAGGGGCGGATTTAGCTGAGGCTACAACTTTGTGTCATTCAACCTGCTTAAGAATTGCTTTATGTAGATCACATCTACAACTCATGAATGAGATCCAAGTGGTGTTTCCTCCATGACACAAGCATTAAAAACTTTGAAACCACACATCACGTAGTGAACACTCTACGTTAAAGTTAAAGTCTGAAGCGTTATCAACACCACACCGTCCCGTGTCACGTGTTCATTATGCTCAGTTCTTCCTGGTCTCGTTTGTCAGTCCAGTTACTAATGACTTTAGCCAGGAAATTGTGGAATTCATCCCTGACAGCTTCAGGTTCTTCATCCAGGTTTGTCTGAACACAGGTCACTCGAGAAAGTGATGAGGCTGCGATAGAAATAACACAAAATCAACAATATAAATCGACCTTGTTCAAAGAGGTTAACACTTAGGGTGCGTTTCTTTGGGAAAATCCAAATCCGGATTCTTGTATCCAAAAACGGATTTTGCGTTTCTTTACCTAAATCTGAAAATGGATTAATCACGGATTAGTGATCTGAAGAATCCACACTCCGAGTGGATACATCAGATCAAATCTAAATCCGGATTTTTAGGATTCATGATCCGTGCGTTTCTTTGGGGGACGGATCCAAAAATAGTACATCTGGCAAGCGGTCTTCCATGCAAATTTACTGGTCTTGCCATATTTTCTCTCGATCTTGCGTGAAAAAACCGTTCGATCGTGAAAAGAAAATTCAGGTGATTATTCCGTTCCGTATATTTGAAAAGTTTTCGCCAAAAGTACAGACAGAAGCATTGACACGTCAGGATAACTTCATTTGTGTACCATTTCTGTAATTCAGGGACCAGATTTTGCTGACTGTGAACGCCTATAGCGAGTTCACTTGAACTACTGCAGATACTGTCCTTGTTTATAAATTATTTGTATTCCATTCTAGTTGAATTCTAGGGCAGTACGAGAGAAATATCGTTCTGACATATATATTGCGTGCCTCCAGCCTGTCTTGTCATGACAAAATAATCCTTTTTCGGATTTTGCGTTTCTTTGGTGTCGAAGAATCCATATGATCTGGGATCACAAATCCGTTTTCGGATTTTCCCAAAGAAACGCACCCTTAGATATCACTCAAGACTGGGAGACCTGTGGTCCTTGTATTTTGGATCAAACTGAAATTTAGAAATGTTGTTTTAACTCATCATCAATAGAGGTAAGCTTGGTAGCTGGAGCCCAGAGAGTTGGCGAGGGAGCTTCTATAATTCAAGGAAAGCAGAGAGGTATCCATGGCAACTCTGCAAATGGGAATCCCCCCTGCGTGCAGCCCCAGAAGGTTGAGAACAGGCTCATCCTAGCCTGCGCAGACTAGATTGAGAACCAACAACAAACTTGATCCACAGGTAGCATCAACTCCCAGGATTTATACCCCAGCCACTTTGGTTGCAGGCAAGTGCTGTCATCAGTTCACTATCCATGCTATTTTGAGAAGTCAAAACGGATGGTTTAAAAAAATCAGTATTCTGGTGAGAGAGTGAGAAAAGTAATAAGACAGGCAACCAGCCTTGGACAGATCTTACTGGCCCTCATAGAAAGGTTGCCATTATGAAGAGGTTTCGGTAAAAGTACTTGAGCAAATGGAATGGCAACTGGAACAAGAGCATGTACCCTGCTAGCAGAGGTTTTTTTATTATACTGCTTCTTTTTCTCGCGGTGGAAGGAAACAACAACGGTGAAGACAGCCGTAAAAAGACTACGAAAAAAAGCGGAAAGATAAAAAACCTCTGCTAGCAGGGTAAAGAACATGTGGCTGGTGTAGAGGTATTTCAAAATTTATTGTATACATGAAAATGGATCGAGCAGCTCAGGATCAAGCTTTCTGTCTGAACTAAGGCATTTGGGTCTTCTGGGGACAGCTTAGCTTTTTAAGAAAGTCATGAAAAATGCACCAGGTCACCTTTCACAGTTTTCTGGGGTACATATGCAAGCTGCCAGGATGGAGCTTTTCAATATTTGACTAAAAGATGTAGAGAAGCTTTCTTCAGTGCTGCTGCATGATTTTTACCACAAATTTTGTCAGATTTGTCATTAACTAAATAAAATTATTAAACTAAATAAATATATAAATTACAATGATGGGACAACACAAGTTAAGAAGGCAGTTAATGGTGACAAGCTTCCCCTTCTATAAGACTTAAAGACTCCTCAAGAAGCCGTGAAACTAAAGAGTGCGAAAGGGGATGCACATGGACACAGAAATGCTTCAAGATGCTATTTGTAAACTAATAATTATACTAATTTTCAAATATATTTTTAATAGATCATAATTTGACAAAATAATTTTTAACAGATACGTACAGCTTTATTTTTAAACTTGATACCCAGGTGTAAATAAGAAACTTTATTTGTTAATAATTTAAAACTGCCCATAAAATAATAACAATAAAACTTACGAAGTTGTGTTCTTGTAACATCAGCAGCTGAAGGTCGGTGATGAGCAAACACTATACACTGAGAATCCTTGAGGCTTTGTCCTTGGACAAACTGAGTGAACCTTAATAAAGAAACAATAAATATATAACTACAAAGAAATCTCTCTAACAGACAATGCTAGCAAGCAAACAACTCTATTAATCCTTTACCTCTGGGAGTACTTATGTGATTATTTTCATTAAAATACTCAAAAATTTGAACAATGTTAACTTGCAGCACCACACAAAAGTACTGCTTAACCCTTTATATGCCATGATATGAAAATGCATTTTCTCCTTACTACTCTCCATATTACATTTCTTATGGAACTAGTGAGGGGAATTTGTCTAAGTATCAAGACATCTTATGCTTGCTGATCGCTTTCTTTATTCTCATCACTTGAATGTTTGAACAAGTAGTGATGATGTAAAGAGAAATTTCAGTTTTGCCACTGTTAACAGCATCCAGCAGCTTGAGGAAGTACTACTCAGTACTATTTTTATAAAAATTTGAACTTGAGAATTTCATCTACAGACTCAAAAGTTAGAACCAACTTGTACTACTCCTAAAGATTTACTGATGTCATATACAAATATCCCGCTGTAAAGTAACTGCAGATTTGCGGATACTTTAAAAAACTTCTCCCAGCTCACAAAATCAGCAGAAAGATAAGGCAGCAACTGTTAAGGCTTCATTCTACTACAATTTGCAGGTAGATTAAAGCAATGTTCAAATTAACCCAGTGCAAGAAACATTTTCATGGAGTTGAGAATATTAATTGGTTTTATAGGCTGACATATGAGCACGCAAGCAAAATATGTAAGACAGGATGTGATCATGATTCATATGACAAATATTCTGCAAGTGCAATATGAAACAGATGGTTCTGTACAGACTAGGTTTTCTCATTTACCCAAGGGTGACCAAGCCATCTCTGCTTGCAGGGTATCACACTTTATGATACCATCCAGAGATTTAAAATTCAAACTGTCTAATGGGTTTCATTTCAGTGAGTAGTTACACTAACTGGGTCAGTGAGGGAACTGAACTTCAAGGATGTCAAGCACTCAAACTGGAACAACTGATGTACAATCATCTCGCAAATGGTTGCAGGTAGTTGGCCTACATGGATTACCTGATTGTTCTGACTAGTGACCTTGTACATGTACATGTTAGTCTTAAAGAACACATTTACAGTGCTGTTCACACTAAAAGATCACTGACCGCAATGACTGTTGATCGCAATTAGCATTCCTAGAGGCTTTCGATAACAAGAATTTTAAGCCAAGTATTAATGAAGGACTAAAAGCCTGTAGAGAATTAGACCTTTCCTCTCAGTAATAATTATACTTAAAGAAAATACAATACAATTGTAATTTTCAATCACCTTTAAATTTGCCTAATGTTGGTATATAAGCTGCCTACTTATGACATTTTCCTCACATGACTATAACTATGGAATAGAGCCGAAATAATGTAAATATATTATTTTATAATGATTATCTTGTAATAAACCAAGACTTGGTTTTACAAAGATGTTCACAATTCTCCAACTCGCCTTTTTCATGCAGACATAATGTACAGTGTGAATTAAAATATCCATGATCATACCATGTCTCTAGTTCCTTATCATGGTTTGCTTGATCTGGGTTGTACACAATAACTACTCCATTAGTTTCCTTTTGGAAGGCTAGCCAGCAGGTGGAAAACCTGCAGAAAGAAATAAAAAAAAACTCACAGGTTAAAAAGAGGAAGATCATATCCTCAGCAGTTCACTAAAAATAGCAAAATATAGCACAACATCAGTAAAACAGGAATTAAATTTTCTCTGATTTCGTTTATAGTTGATAAAATTCAAAACAAGGCAGGAAAATTGGGTGCTCAGTAGAGTGTAGATTACAGTGCAGTAGAGCGTACATTGCCTCATGTTCTTTTAGTTGGAATGAGCAAAATAAATTGAGTTGAAGTGCAACATTAGTGGTTCATGTAGCCTTTTTTAAATCGCTATAACTAATTTGCAATGAGAATCAGTAACATAAAGGTTCAGTATTAAATAAACACTGGTATCAAAGAAAAGCCCGGGGAACATTTTTTAAGTTTGACCATACCCAGCATTAATTTAAACCCGGCATTTACTCGAGGCCCTGCATTTTTACCATTGAGAAAATATGGTAATATTTTGGGTGCACACTGCTAGGATCATGTTCAGGCGACAAATTTCCTGTGTACCGCTTCAACCAGTAATGATGAGTAAATTTGTCTAAATGTATGCGCTAATGACGATAAAATAATGATGACTCTTTACAAAATAACATGAGTAAAACTGAAATATGCCACTTACACCTTGATGAAATTGTGTATCGTTTTTGTTATGATGCAAGCCCCTTAAAAGTAATGATAGCCATTTACACTAACTTATTAATGGGAGTCAAACCCATGAACTCCCTGCACGCCATTTAATGATGCCCTAAGTAACCACTTACTATAGGTACATTATTTTACAAAGAAACAAACAGGCTCACTAAGAAAATTTCAATATGAAATTAGAACACAATATATCACCAACTAAATTTCTGTTTAGCAATTTTACATCCCATTTCCACATTTAGAGGGGAAGGGGGTTAGGGAGAGTCAAGATTTGGACGTTAAAGTGGGTAATCTAGGACAAAACCAAAAAAACATGTTAAATGAAACACGTTTTACTCACGTTGATAACTGAACATTACGAGAAAAACATATTACAGTAGAAATCAGAACAAACTGGGTGCCACTGTGATCTACGTAGTTTGTCACTTACAAAAATGGTGCAGAAGTAATACCTGTTTGGCCGTAGACGTAGCTAGTGTTTCCTAGCTCCAGCGTTCGACAACCCAGCTCGTGTGGAAAATTTGCGTTCTCACGACATAAAAGTTTTGAAAAATGTATAATTTTATTAAACCGCATCAGTTCAGTGTCTCTATGCCGGCTTTTAGATTCTACAATCAGAAAACAAGTGTTAGTTTTGGAAACTTCGTTAAAAGCTTATTCTCTGTTACCTAGCAACTACACTGACCTCTATAGGAATATTTTTTCTAAACAGCAGGAAAAAAGTAATCAGTCTTTGCTAAACAGTGAAGAAACAATAAGTTCATTCTCTAATATTTTTGGAAGATTATAAGGACCAACTGATAGTTGTCGTGTTGTTTGAAGTACTTTTCGTTTGCGTTATTACAATGTTACCATAAATTACGTTCGTTCTACTCTGACCAAACATAGTTACTCCAGGGACTGGTTATGAAACTTTGCAAGTTTCAAAGGCCTTAACAAAGGTGCTGCAATTTATGTTGAAAGTACTACGACAATGCACAATCTTTTGTTTTGCGTTCGCACACTATGGCTAAATAACTTAACAGTGAACTTCTTATTGGTTAGTTGCTCATGCAATATCCAAAACCTATTGTCGTTTGTGTACCGTCAAGGCTGAAAACGGTAGCAAAAACATAAAACAAAGGACTTAGCGGAACTTCATAACCAGATTCTTTAATTAACTATGGACCAAATAAATAAATGTAAAAAAGTCCTCCATGAGCAAACTTTGAACATAGGGCATGCATTAAAATTTATTTGTAACAAGTAAATATTTAATAAGTAAGATTAAGTACAAAATTGCATGAAAGACTGAACTTTGCATTTTGAGCTGGGATCATATCACCTTTCTTCACCATACTTATATATATATATATATATCAGGAGCCATAATCGGGGACGGAGACCGTAACTGAATACCATTTTCAGTGATGGGGCTGGCCCCATCGAAAAAGACAAATGTGCTATTTTTAGAAAAAATTGCGCTATCGCGCGCGTGAAACACGCGTGTATGTTGCGAGGATGCCACGCAAAGAAAAAACAAACAAAATGGCGTCGGAAATTACCTTCGTTGGAGATGAAGAAATCCAGTTTTTGTCATCAGTGACAATTCCAAATCTAAGGCAAGCCCTTGAGGAGAACTTTTTGGATAGTGACTCTGGATACGAGGATTGTACAAGTGATTCCGATGATGGAAGTGAGAATATTTTAGAAAAATCCTGTAGCGAAGATGCGTCGGACATGTCGGACGAGGATTTCCCCGTTAGACGGAACAAACGTTTTGCGGGCCAAAAAGGCGTCGAACGACGAAAAAATCAGTTGAAGGCGAATCAGGCAGGAAAAGGGAAAATACATCCCGAAAATGTTTTTCCTCTGAGGACGTACAGAGATTGAAGGGCAGCCGCAAAGACTATAAAATGATTTTCCAAGCACGTTGTGAAGAAAAGTAACGCACTGATAAATCGTTGTCACTATTTCCCCAGCAAGAAAAATAGTAACATAGATTCAAATACCGAATCATTAAAGAAAACGTTTGCCGAGATTTCGCAGCGTATGTTTTCGGAAATGATGCCCGCCTTTACCGAAATGACCGAAATGTTTATAATGAAGACAAAGAATAGTGAAAAGCGCGCTTTGTTTTCAATCAAATACTCTCGCCGTGCGTTATCAATCGTCGACAAAATAGAGAACTGGAAAAACACCAAGAAAAAACTACTTCCGTCGATGAGAAGGAGAAAGATGAAGTGAAACTTCATGCTGCTCTAGTACTGAATATGACTTACTGGGTAATTTACGAACCTAGAAAGGATACATAGCGCAGTGGACATGGCAAGGGTGAGCTTGATTTTTTTCTCCGCCAGCAACCCGGCGAGAAAAATCACTTTGTATCGAAGCAAAATTAAGGAGAAATGGACTGAAATCAACTGAACGTCACTGAGACACAAATGCTTGATTTCTTAGGACGAACAGAAATTGCAGATATAGAAATATAAGCATATAGCGCTGTGTTTACAATTTCTTTCATCGTCAACTCAATCACTTGTTCTTAAAATTTCACAAACAGTAGGTTTTATACGGAAGGCTTTGAGTCGGAAATATCAACACAAGACAAAATAAGCACAGTAAAATAGGAAAGAGGCATTTAATAAAAATTGTCACACTTTTTATGGCGAGTCAGTACAAAAATCATGCAGCAGTCTGAACAAAAAGCATTAGACAAATTCAGTACCAGAAAAGGCGACATTTTTTGGCTATACCACGCAAAATTGACACTGGTTTACCTGTACTCGTTGTGGCTCTATCTGTGTTCCCTTGAGCAGCTCCAGACATTTAGACATAAGTCGGATGCCATGTAAAATACGTTGAATCGCTTTCACATTTGTTTGAGTGTTGTTTTTACCATTCCGTCCGATGGCTCTAAAATGAGAACAATTCCGTTTTGTGGTTTGCGTTTAAAAAGTAAGATGGTGAATTCTAATGTTCCTCACCTCCGTAGTCTTGTTTCGGTGAGCTGCATAGAAATTATCGTTCAAGTTTAATTATTAGTTCTTCCTTCACTTCGATCAAACAAACACATGATGGCTCCGTTGTCAGCGTTGTGCGAACGGAGCGATTACAAACTCTTTCATTTGAACGGTGAGATCGTACAGCTTCAATCCGCTTTGAACGACGATTCCAACAATTTTCAGGAAAACTCAAACACGTGCCACATTTCAGAGCCCATAATTGGAAGATTTTTCCCAAACCTTGTGCTTGTACGTTCACTTCGGAGCAGTTTCATTGATTCATTCAGCTCCGCAAAGAAACGCTGCAACACTTCGCAAGGTTTTGGCGCCTTTTTCGGTCAGTCATGTGATCGCGATCGATTCCTGTTCCCTTTTATATCGGAGTTTCTCTCTTTTTTTTTCTCTTTCTTGATTTCATAGCAATTAGCGATTGCGTTTTTAATAACAAAAACCATTATGTACTCGGGCATACTGGATATCAAATAATTATAACCATCTTGGTCATATCCACGTTGAACGCAAATTTGCGTGTAGCCACGCGCGTTTATGACGTTGAGGGTGGCGCAATTTTTTCTAAAAATAGCACATTTGTCTTTTTCGATGGGGCCGCGTGGATCCCGCTCTTACGGTCTCCGTCCCCGATTATGGCTCCTGTATATATTTAACAATTATTCTACGAGGGCGCGCTGGATATCAAATGATAGATAATCAACGAGGCGCGCAGCGCCGAGTTGGTTATAATCATTTGATATCCAGCAAGCCCGAGTAGAATAATTGTTTTATTAAAAACTTAACCACTATTAAAAAAAATTTAAGAAAGAACGGGAAAAACTGAGAAGAGAGATAAAAAGGGAACAAGAATCGATCACATGACTGGACGAAAAAGGCGCCAAAACCTTGCGAAGTGTTGCAGCGTTTCATTGCGAAGCTGAATGAGTCAATGTGAACAAAGTAGCACAAGTTTTGGAAGAAATCCTCTAATTATTGGCTCTGAAATATGGTAAATGTTTTATTTTCCTGAAACATTGTTGTAATCATCGTTCAAAGCGGATTGAAGCCGTACAATTTCACCATATTAGCTGCTGGAGTTGAAACGGAACAACTTTGTTGTAATCTGTTCGCACAACGCGGAGCCATCATGTGCGAGTTTGATCGAACTGAAGACAGAACTAATTTGAACTTGAAGAGGTAATTTCTATGCAGCTCAGAAGCAAGATTACTGTTGCGAGGAACATTAGAATTCATCGTTGTAGTTTGTTAAACGCGATGTAGTGGTTCTCGGTTTAGAGGTTGCGGACGGAATGGTAAATTCAAACAACTGGAAAAGCGATTCAACTCTGTTTACGTGGCATCCGATTTCTACCTGAGCATTTGGGCCTGTTGGAACACAGAGATGCAACGAGTGCAGGTAAACCAATGTCAATTTTGCGTGTTAAAGCCGAAAAAAAATCTCGCCCTTCGTTCCTTCTTGGTAGTTTCAGGGGCACCCAACGAGAAATTTTTAACAAAATACTTGAAATATAATTTTCTGCTATCTTAGATTATTTCAGAGCTTTTTAAAGGCATATTTGTGTAAACTAATACAGATTGATCTGTTCGGCGTTCTTAGCTGAAAATGTAGGCCGCAGAAAACTTTAGGAAACAGAACCCTATTCGCCGAATTTCCAAGCTGCTGATGGCTCTCCGAAAATGCTAGCTGACCTTATTTTGCCCTCTAAACGACATATTTGTCCCTATGAAAACAATAGGAACTAATGAGTCCTCTTGTTACGAAAGTCCAAGGTGATGTGTCGCCAAAGAAATCCGTCTAGCTTTCACTGCAACTGAATCCGAATATCTCAGGCGATTTTAGGCCTTCCGAACAGATATTCCCCGAAAAGAACCGTTGGGTGCTCCTGTAGTTTGCAGCTGTAGTTTGTTTAGTAAGCTTACTTGTTTAGACTGCTTCATGATTTTCGCACCCGCCGACTCGCCATGAATGTGTGATAGTTTTTATTAAATGCTTCTGCCCATTTCACTGTGTTTTATTTTATGTCTTGTCTTGACATTTTGAAGTGGAAAGCCTTCCTGATAAAACCTACCGTTTGTTCAATTTTAATGACCGACGTGACGATCGAAGAAAGAAGTTTTGTAAACACAACATTTAATGCTTAAATTTCTATTTCTGCACAGTTTCTTGAAACAATTTTGACTTGTGTTAGACGACGCTGTTGGTGATGCTTGTTGGTGACGCTGTTGGAATTTCTGCTTAATTTAAATTCCCTGTCAAGTGATGTTTCTCGTCCATTTTTCTCGCCGGGTTGCTCGCGAGGAAAAAATTTTCAGCTCACTTTGTCATTTTGTTGTTGAACGTTCACTGACCATATTTGGTCGCAGCAGGTATATGAGCTGATAGCCTAGCTCCGTTCAGCCAATCAAAATGCTAGAAATCCAATATACCTAGTCCAGTTTTTAATAAATATATATATATATATATAACTTCAAATTTCTTGTGTGGAACGGTTTTCAGAGAGCGCTCAACTTTTTAGGAGCAGTATTAAATTATTCAAAAAGGTTCCAGGCTTCAAAAGTATTTCATCGATTTAATGCGACAGGTCTGTTTCGTATAGTCAATGGATGACCACACTCTTCAGGCAATTTTATCGAATCTTTAATAAAATTGCCTGAAGAGTGTGGTCATCCATTGACTATACGAAACAGACCTGTCGCATTAAATCGATGAAATACTTTTGAAGCCTGGAACCTTTTTGAATAATTTAATATATATATATATATATATTCTTAGTGATTATAGCAAAGACAACTTCTTCAGTTACAAAATGAAGTTATGTTTAAAAACAGCCTAAAAAATTCGCCATTAAATATCCATTTTGCTTTGCAAAGGACTGAGAAATATACGCATTGAATAATACTTTTTGTTTGGAAATACTTCCTATATCACTTGCGACAAATTGCCAGCTCTTTTACTGAACAATGTCTGATCGCATAATTTATCGTAGACAATTGAGTTAAACCAACACAAAAGGCCATACTATATCACGATCGATAATTACACTTTGACAACCCTTTTAGCAAAATATGCAAATTTTTACCGAAATCTCTTAGCAGTGAATTTTTTAAAGAGCACGTTCTTAATTTAGTCTCGCGCTGTGATGTTAAAAATCAATACATTATTCACTTGGTTCAATCAGTGCTTTTTTCTTCATTTTTTAAAATATCCATTGAAACAAATTGAACTCTATGACTTGCAACGAAACTATGGCAGAATATTGAGCGCTACTTATTTGAAAATCACATGAAAAATCACATTAAAAGGTAAATCGGAGGTGAAATTGAGCATGCAAAAACAGCTGCAAGCTTTGGTTACATTCCGAAGAGGTTATTTGATTGATTTTGAAATATATTTATTTGAGTTTCCCTCACATAATTTTCCTCTGCTAGTTTTTGTTTCAATAAACTGAAGTAACCGTAGAATTTCACCTGCGAATAATTTGATAAACCTGCGTTGATAACTGGTTTGGTTAGAGAAGTATCACTCTTCGAGTAAATTTTATTTAGTTTTTTCCAGGTTTCATTACTCAGTTATTATTTCTTCTTATCACGACGAGGTCAGTGCTTCTTTCTGCCATATTGTGCAACAATACGGTAAGCGCCGGATAATCTGTTGGGTAGTTTCGCTAGTGAGCATAATTTCTCCTTATTCCAACAACGAAAACAACTTACTTCCATTTCTTGATTGTTTTTCGGACCGATCGCTTCTTTTCGATCTTCCAGAACTATTTTGATTGCGTCTTTCTTCGGGCCTTGCCCGAGATTGTTTCGCTTTTTGGAGATTTGCCTGAGGTTTTGTCGACATAGCGAGATGTATTTCGTGTTTCTCAGTTGCTCTAAAGAGAACTAAAACTACATGAATATTAAATACGCTAGATTTCCCAGCCCTCTTTACATATTTTACCACGGTTTTGACATTTGCGTTTAGTTAGTCAATTTTATTAATTTAATCAAACGTATTCCGTGATAAGATACTACTAAGCAAGACACCGGAGATGACAATTATTTCGGGACATTTTATTTTATTTGTCTGTCTAGAGTGTTTGTTTGAAAGAGTATTGACAAAAGGCCAATGACACCTTGACCATTTGTGTCTTAATTCCGATTTTCATTTTTTAATTCGAGAGCTGTCACACAGTCATTCGAGCAAATTTATGCGGAGAGGAAACACGTAAACTCGAAAAAATATTAAATGTGTTTGCATTACTTTGTTTTAAGGTGAGAAAAATTCGTCTTAAACAATCTTAACCAGACTAATGAAATTTGGTCTGAAAAAGAACCACTTCCTTTCGGAGAAATACAACGGAATTTCCATGTTGTTTTCGTTATTTTAATCCTGAAAATGCTTTTGCGTGTTAGTAGAAAAATTGTGAATGTGGGACAATTAAAATGACTCAGGTGAAAAAAAAAAAAGAATAGAAGTCACCCTTAATCGAAATAAATTTCTACTTAGCAGAAATCAAAACATAAACAGAATATGTGGAAATTGAATTTACAACAGTTACACTGACATAAAGGCCAAATCATGCAACTTGCCGCCCAATATTGCCGCGCAACAATGTAGCTTCGCAAGTTGAGATTGTTTGTTGCGCGTGCTACCCCTCCTCGCGTAACAAATTTTCATGTTGCAGAAAGCAGACGTCGGACTACTTTTGTACAAGGACTGTAGTATTAATGGTTACTTGCGTATGCACGGTATTAAACCACAAAAAGTTGGTAAGAAGTGCAGTAGTCTGCACGATTTCGGTGCTTCAGTGTCTTTCGAGAAAACTAATTACAAGAAGGCATTGTAGCTTAACGTCCATCATAGACCACCATTAAAATTTTCCATTCTAACATGATTGAAAAAAAAAGTGATTAACATGCTTATAACATTCATCGAAATGTGTGGTAGCTACGAGATCAAAACAAGCTCAGCTACTCTGCGCATGCCCTACAAAATAAGCGACGCATAACGCATCGCGGTGCATGCGTATATCACACACCTTCAGAGCTTCTCCTCACAGGCTGTTCTTCGTAGCTATTTTGGCTACCTGCCGACGGACGCCGCTGATCTTCGTAAGTTCGGCTGGCTACGGACGGGCGTCGTTGTTCGTCGTGATTTCGACTGCCTGCCGACGGACGCCTGTAGACGGACGGCGGCTTGCAGATCCTAGTTAGGAATAAGTCGACAAAGCTATAGTGATATAAAGTATGGAAGTAATAGAGGGTAGTAACTAAGTAGTGAATGGATGGATGCATCCTTAGCCCCTATCGTGGCCCCTCCCCTAGACTCAAACGGCTTACACAACTCGCCAGTTTTTCTGAGTTTTTTCTTGGGACCTATTCAGAATATTACAATAACACAAGTCTGACAATAATTATTCCACGCTAAGGAGCCTGTTCACGGGCTAATTTAACAAAGCGGAGGTGGGCTGTAGCAACTGAATAATAGGGGCGTGCGAGTTGCAATTTGTCAGTCTGTGTTTTAAGCAAGCCTGTTAGAAAAAGACGAAAAATCTTTATTGCCTTTTTTGCTTTAGTGTTTTTAGTAGTAATCGAAAATAAGCTTTTCAGAACGTGCCGTACAAAAACGATTTGTCAGAGGAGATGGCTTACAATGTAATAACGTTGTAACAAATAATTTAAATTAATTTTAAATTTTAAATTTAATTTTTTTTTTCATAATAACAATGTAACAAATAAATTTAACTGGGGCAAAAAAAATCCCCCAGAGCCCGCTCCTGGATCCCCAGCATACTTGATTTTTTAAAACATTTGTGTGAGCTAAATACGTTTAACAAAAGCTGCCAAACCGCGCAGTTAAGATTAACAGGCGAATATGTCTTGGCGAGAAAAAACATCAACCCTGTCACGGTTTCATCGCTAACAAACGTGCGAGCGGGGAATCGACTCATGGCTAACCTTACATCAGCCTCATCTTCCAGTACGCACCTTCTAAAAATGTCTGCACTGGCTAAAATGCCTACATTGACAACACAGATTACCTTACTTACCGGCGGGGTTTGCTCCGCCGCTTCGACGTCGTCGAGGTTGCTCTTCTGTGTGACCTGGGCGACCTGTGTAAGAAGGTGTAGCAGCATAGCAAAACAATGATATTTAACTGCTCGGATGTTAGCAACAAGTCAGTCCCGTCGATCATGTTCGTCCCGTCATCCCGTCCCGTCATGTGTATTTGTACTCGGCTTCGTCTCCTGACCGCGTGAAGTTCAGCACTCAGCTGAGATGGGAACCACGCAAGAATAAAAATCATGTTTTAAGATGAGGAGACATCTCTTAATGAATTTGAGAAACATAACTTAGTGTTGCATTCTCCTTTCTTGAAATTCACTTCGTTTCTCCTCAATTTAAGCGATGTAAAGCGATTTCATCTTTGCAGCGCTGTTTTGAAAGGGAATTTTCACGTATTTTATTTCTCGCAAAGAATTCACAGATTCAAATTCAATGTGAGCTCTTATATGACATAATTTTTTTTCAATTCTGGAAGGAAATAGCTTTGAATAGTAAATCTTGTATTGGCTGGTTCAACCGAAGTACTGGTCATGCAGTATACAGTCTCGGTTGCCATTTATATTTTGCGACGTTTGGAAAGATCGTCAAGATACAGCTGAAGATACAGCACAATTCCAAAGAATATTCACCAGTACGTCAGAAGCCTAGTAACATGTAAAAATAAAGGACGTCTTGCATTTATATAAAAAAGAACAGAATTCGTACCGTTTGGGATCTTAGTATCCATTCTGAACTTGTCGATAAAAGAAAAAGAAAACTTGCTTCTCCATGTAGTTAAGCGGATGTGACCAAAACCAAAATAAAAACGAAAGATTTTCGATTAGTGTCAAATTTATTTATATTTTGGGAAAAAGGAAGGAAAATTTGCATCTATAATTAGGCAAAAGTGTTGGAAGAAAATTTCCGTTATTGTTCTTTGTCGGAACAACAAGTGACCGTGAATAATTTTCTTCCAGAGTCAATAACTTCGTTGTGTGTTATAAGGGGACAGAGTTTGGCCGCTGATTTGTTACGGAGATTTTAAGAGTACACAAATCTTTAATTAAAGTAACTTGGCGATCGACTGTTTGATTTACAAACATGGCCTGCTGGGTTTAATAATACGAAACAAGGAAACACGCAACATGGGTGATTTTCACTAACATATCTCTCAATACTTGTGTATTAAACGCAACGTCGAATGAGTGCTGCATTTTAGTGGAATTAAATATTAATGTAAAAGTTCACTGCATTCGTTAGTTTTTTCAAGAAGAGATAGCTAGATTCATTATTAAGTCGTTGTGAAGGAAGCAAAATCACTAACGTGAACAACTAAACGAGGAGTACAATAAGTTAGTCTAACGGCAACTGAAGAAGTACAAATTGCAATTCATTTACTCTTTTCGCCAGGATGAAGACTTTTTGCGCGAGTGTTGTAGATAAAAAGCAGATAAAAAGTTTACCTCTGCAACAAAAATTCATTTCTTAATTTAATGAAGCAGATTCTTTGGCATCAGGTGCAAGCCATACAATATGCAGATGTTTCTCGTTACCAGGTTTGCAAGGTCAGAAAACAAACAGGAAGATTTGGGAATTAGGAAATTGATATTAGCAAGCCTGCGTGGTCGATCAGGAGAGGTTAGACCAGGGAGATCTAAATTTTCCAGCCATTTCTAGTTGATAGTATTTTCGGAGTCCTGTCGGTGCTCAAATACATGTCCCACCCAAATTACAGTGCTTTATTTTTCTTGTGGTCATAAAATGTATTCATCTTTCAGACATGGCACATCCAATTAGGCCATTTCCGAGTTGTCTTGTGCCTCGTTTTGAAAGCGAGGCCTGGTGCCTAATCTTTTATATGAAAATAAGTTTTATTTGCATGTGAATGAAAACTCATTTTCACTGATATGAACGGCTGCGCACCAAGACTCGCTTTGAAAAAGAGGTTTAAGACAACTCGGAAATGGCCTCTTTTTAGGATGTGTCGAACAGAAAAAATTGTCCTTTGAAATCTACCAAATAAAATACATTCATCTGTTACCCAACGTTCTGCTGTTGCCACTAGAAGGGCAAATAAACCGCGTAAAGGCATGTTTATACAGAGCGCGACCACGACCATGGACGCGACCACGAACTCCAACGCGGCGTTCGCAATGGATTTCGTATAAGCAATTTGTACGAGTCCGTTTATACCAAATGCGACCACGAACGCGGCTGGAGATTCGTTCGTGCGGAAAGTCGCAGAGATTGCCTCCAGAGCGAGTTTTTAGGCGATGGTCGCACGAACTATTTCTTGTCAACCAATCAGTTCTTTTGTTTTCGTGTAACTCGGCCCAGGTGACACGCAGTACGCGTAAAAAATTTGACTTTGTAGCGCACCGGTTGACAACATGTCGGACAAAACTGAACTGCTAATTGTGGAAATTGAAAAACACCCAATTTTATACGGTAAAGACCGCCGTGATTTTAAAGACGCAGAGAAAAATGCGTGGAAACTTAAGCATTAATTGTTTTCCAACCGATTATTGGTGAATGTATTCAAGTATCGGAGAAACTATAGAATAAAGAATATAGTCGGCTGACTGGTTCGCTGGTCATCGCGGTTCTCTTAAGACTGTTCCAGGCTCTCAGATAGTAGGGACGCCAAGAAAATTGGAAGGGGACGCGAAAATAAGACGCACGGGATCTGGGTAGTTATTAATATGCAGCAAAACACATTCAGCGCAACTTTTGGTCCTTTATTTCAACTTAGTGATACACGGGATACAGGCTATCTCTGTAATTTTATTACACAAGATTGGCAGAGGACAGTAAATATATGGTTTTCCCATTGGCTATTAGTTGTTCTTAGAGCACAAAAAAAGGATAAGGAACTTGGAGTGGAACTAGAAACAAGGAATGCGCGACAAAAATCACTCAGTTTTCGTTAAGTAATTAATAGTTTTACTATATAAACAATACCCGGATCACTAAAACAAGCTTTTCGAAGCAGGCTTTCTATGTGAGACTTTTCTGCTCACGTGATACCAACTTAAAAGCATGGAAACAATCAGAGTGCACGCTCACTCATACTAAGGGATTGTCTAAATAAATGGTAAAGAGATCCCCTTCCTTTAACTGGAAGAAAAAGATCCTTTGTTGTCGAGTAAACCACGGCCAGTTTTCGACAGCCGAGTTGCCAAGCCACCAGTCGCCACAGTGGTGTCGACGTTCGGACTGCTCGGAGATTTTTCCGAGTTCCGACGATAATTTGCTGAAAACAGGACTGGTCAGCTTTATTCTAGTAAGTCTTCCCAGCACCAAAGGAGGGAGTTTATGAACGGTGATGGCTGAGCAACCTAAAACCTGTTTTGAAATACCAAAACAACCAGGAATTTAGTTTTGCGCCCCTGGAATGAGGAGGAGCAAACCAAAAAATTACACTTAACAAAATACTGAATAAAAACAGGACTACAGAAACGCATTCCTGAAAAGGTTTAATTTGACACAAAACTTGGAATTATCTTCTACATTATAGCAGACCTTGTACCATAGCAAAATACTGCAAAATAGCTTTCATTTTATTGGGCATACTTCAGGATTTCATCCACGGAACCAAAGGTTAGCCACCGTATGCAACATAACAAGCTGCGCTAGAAGAAAGCACACCTTAATAGATTTCACTAGATAGTCGCACTTTAAGATTTTGTTTCCATCCCAAGATTGAAAGGACTAGTTCGAATATTAATTTTTTATGAGTTGTTTTTGGTTTGTGTAGCATTTACAGTTTTGATAAATCATCATGGACCTAGTTTAATGGCCTTAGCTCCCACAAGTCTCCTGTAGCTCAGTGGTAGAGCATCTGGACTAGTAACCAGAAGGTCATAGGTTCGACTCCTGTTGGGAGCACTCGGATTTTTTCCGAGCCGCCTGTGTCATTAACCGATTAAAACATCTTTCTCAATAAGAAAAATGTTGAAACGTATTGCTTAGTATCTTTTATTTGAATGGACTCACTGAGGGTTTAATTCATCCACAGACTCAGAAGTTAGAATCAACTTAATTCTAAAGGGTTAATTACTTTCCTGTACCTCAGGAAAGTACCGCTCAGTAGCTTTCATTTGAATGGACACCGTTAATTTGGGATTTCATCAGCAGACTCTAGTGTTAAAACCACCTTGTGCAGCAAAATAAACATCACCACAGGAAAGTACTGCCCAATATGTTTCATTTGAATGGTCAGACAAATAGTATTTCGTCAACAGTCTCCACTCATGTCCAATACACCCGAACTGAATCAGACCAACTGTAGGCACAGACGACCAGACTCAGCGGAAGTCAGGTCGCGAAATTTATTACGCCGTACCGGAAGTAGAATTCTAGCGGGGGTATGGGAAAGAAGAGAGACCCTGGGAACGAGGTGGATCGGAAATTAGCTTAAGGAGGCCCAGGGTACCAAAGGTTGGCAAACCGTCACGGCCCGAGACGGACCGTCACGATCCGTCACAGCAAAAGTCGACCCGATTCACCGGAAGTCAGTTCGTGAAAAGCTTAACACGACGCAAACAGAAGAAAATGCCAATCAAATGACATACATGTATACCTCCTTCTTAGCGTCAGACGAGTAATGGACAGGCTTATAAATATAAGCAGAGGAATGACAAAAGCGTCAAAGGATCAGTGGGGACGCATATTCACACGCAAACAGACGAAAAACAAACCTACACGCGTATGTATACCTCGTTCTAAGCGTCAGACAAGCAATGGAGACCCTTGTAAAGTCAGGCAGACGAAAAACAAAACTACTTGTGCATGTATACCTCGTTCTAAGTGTCCGATGAGCAATGGAGACGCATATTTAAACGCAAGCAGACGAAAAACAAACCTGCACGCGTATGTATACCTCGTTCTAAGCGTCAGACAAGCAATGGAGACGCTTGTAAACTCAGGCAGACGATAAACAAAACTACTTGTGCATGTATACCTCGTTCTAAGTGTCAGATGAGCAATGGAGACGCATATTTAAACGCAAGCATGCGAAAAACAAACCTACACGTGCATGTATACCTCGTTCTAAGCGCCAGACAAGCAGTCAGACGAGCAATGTAGACGATTGTAAACTAATAAACAGACGAAAAAACAAAGCGACACACTGAAGCATGTCAGAAAAGCAATGGAGACGCTTATAAATGCAAGCAGACGGAAAGAAAACTACACGTGCATGTATACCTTGTTCTAAGCATCAGACGAGCAATGGAGACGCTTGTAAACTCAAGCAGACGAAAAACTGAACTACACGTGCATGTATACCTCGTTCTAAGCGTTAGACGATCAGAAGAGTGCGATGAGTGCTAAATCGGAGAGTGGTATAATAGGAGTTGTGATCCATAATTTTTCCGATTCTCTGATTATTTACACGTAAGGCGTGAATGAAAATCGCAACACACCGATTAGAATTTTACTTTTCAAGGGAAAACGCGCGAACCGAAGAGGAAAACGCAAATGAACATGCCTCTTATGCTTCATTCTTTAAACGTGAGGCGGGAATGAAAATCGTAACGTATCAATTTATCAATTTCCCTCTTTAGGAACTGAAAACACACGAGCCGAAGTGGGAAACGCAAATGAACATATGAAAGCGAACAAAGAAAAGATAAATGCATGAATGTTTTGTTTTTAAACGTGAGCCGGGGATGAAAATCGCAAGGGGGGAATTTACAATACCCGGTTCACTTCAAAGACCGCTCCTAAAGTCGTCGAAATTTGCATAACAACAACTCAGCTGTTCAACAGAAATTCGTTAAGCGTGTGTAATGAAAGAGGACGGCCTGATATTTCCCGTTCTTTAAGCGCGCCATGCGAGAAAGGTGAAAATCGGACAGTTGCAACAATCAGACAATTGGAGTCTTGTTACAAGAAGACGCAAAAACGCAAACTGCAGTATTAGATTCGCGCAATGGGAAAAATCGGACGAATCGTACAATCGCAGACTTGTTACCATAAGGTCGTTTTGATAAAATCGGACAATTACTATTTTTTGATATTTTATATTGAGATAGACTATGTAGAATACTATTCTTGTAACAGGCACTTAATCTTGTCGTTTAGACTGTGAAGTGAGGTTTTCAATAAAAGAATTACTACTAAGAATCGTACAATCGAAGACTTGTTACCAGACCGCCGTTTTGTTAAAATCGGACAATTGCAAGTACGGTCAGTAGTAGCCTGTTCCAGGCTCTCGGTTTGTGGGGAAAGAGCGAAAAAGCGGGCGAGCGCGGAAAAGACGAGCGGGGACGAAGGCGAGCGAAGGAAAGAGAGCCTGTAAGAATTTCTTTAACGGCCCTCTGTCGGTATAGCAGGAGCTGCTATACCCTCTGATTGGCTAATTTTGACAGGAAATGCGGATATCGCGCGATCCGCGCGAGCCATCTTTGTCAACTGACGCCGACTGATACCTGATCGGAGTGTTGACGAAGTGTTGACATTTCCTGTCAAAATTAGCCAATCAGAGGGTATAGCAGCTCCTGCTATACCGACAGAGGGCCGTTAAAGAAATTCTTACAGGCTCTCTTTCCTTCGCTCGCCTTCGTCCCCGCTCGTCTTTTCCGCGCTCGCCCGCTTTTTCGCTCTTTCCCCACAAACCGAGAGCCTGGAACAGGCTAGGTCAGTAGAATAGGAAAATCGGAAAAATCAGAAGAATCATACGATCAGAGACCTGTTACCATAAGGGAGTTTGGTTAAAATCGGATCGCTGCAAACTATAGTCGTAGAATAGGAGAATCGGAAAAATCGGAAGAACCATACAATCGGAGACTTGTTACCACCAGGGCGTTTTGTTAAAATTAGATAAACGGCAATCACAGTCTGCTCCTCCTAAATGTCCATAAAACTGGTTGATCTTCAAAAGCGCGAACGTTAGAAGCTGAGGACTTGAGAACTTTAAAACCTTCATTGAGAAACCTCTTCGCCCCGCGTAAGTGCCATCGCCCCGGTGGATCTCTACGTTTACTAAGGCTAAAGGATTTTTTTACCATCCAACAGCCATTAACGTCTTTAACTTTGCTTTTTCCAGCGTGAAAAGTGCTGCGAGGTCGCTGTCAGATTACGTAACTGTTGGTTTCTACACAATAGGCCATTCAAGCGAAAAATTTCTCGCACCTCGTCGGATCACACTCATACGAGTCTTTAAGTGTCTATTAGTGGCAAACTATAAAACAGGCTTGAATGGTCTATTGTGTAGAATTCAGCATTGATTCAATTTGACAGCGTCCTTGTAGCGCTTATCATGCAAAAAAGTTAAGAAACATTAACTAAAAAAGGTAAATTTAGAAGTATTTTCGCTGTTTTTTCGAGCGCTTCTCTTTAGTTGATCGTATACATGTATGACCGTTGAATAGTTAAAAAACCCGTTAGCTTTTAGAGATCAACTTAGTCTAGAGATGTTTGGAAGGAATAGAATTCGCTCTTGCTTTATTTTCTCGCGCGAGATGACTTCCGATGAGACGGGCGGCATTTTGCTAGACGGCTCGTGTCCACCTGTGTGCGATCGAGTCCGTTCGCCGACATTTCTACCCTCCCTCTTACCGCTTTACTTGTAGTTTTCGAAGTCTCTCGCGAACTGACTTCCGGTTAGTCGGGTCGCAATTTGCTAGACGGGTCGTGACGGCCCGTGTCCGATCGAGTCGGTCCGCCGACATTTCTACCCTCTCTGAAACCCACCAGCGATATTTTTCTAAGTCCCTCACGAACTGACTTTCGGTTTGTCGGATGGCGTTTTGCTAGACGGATCGTGACGGCCCGTGTCCGATCGAGTCGGTCCGCCGACATTTCTACCCTCTCTGAAACCCACCAGCGATATTTTTCTAAGTCCTTCGCGACCTGACGTCCGGTTTGTCGGATGGCGTTTTGCTAGACGGGTCGTCCGATCGTGTCGGTCCGCCGACATTTCTACCCTCTCTGAAACCCACCTGCCAAATATCTTTAAGTCTCTCGTGAACTCGACTTCTGGTTTGTCGGGTCGCCTTTTGCTAGACCGATTGTGACGGCCCGTGTCCGACCGAGTCGGTCCGCCGACATTTCTATTCTCTTTGAAACCCACCTGCCATATTTTTCTAAGTCTCTCGCGAACAGACTCCCCTTGGTCGGGTCGCATTTTGTTAGACGGGCCGTGACGGCCCGTGTCCGATCGACTCGGTCTGCCGACATTTCTACCCTCTCTGAAGCCCACCTGCCATATATTTCGGAGTCTCTCGCGAACTGACTTCCGATTTGTCGGGTCGCGTTTTGCTAGTCCGATCGTGACGGCCCGTGTCCGATCGAGTCGGTCCGCCGAAATGTCTGCCCTCCCTCATACCGCTCTACTTGTATTTTTCCAAGTCTCTAGGGAACTGACTTCCCCTTTGTCGAGTCGCGTTTTGTTAGACGGGTCGTGACGGCCCGTGTCCGATCGAGTCGGTCCGCCGACATTTCTACCTTCTCTGAAGCCCATCTGCCATTTTTTCTAAGTCTCTCTCGAACTGACTTCCAGTTTGTCAGGTCGCTTTTTATTGGACGGGTCGTGACGGCCTGTGTCCGATCGACTCGGCCCGCCGACATTTCTACCCTCTCTGAAGCCCACCTGCCATATTTTTCTTAGTCTTTCGCGAACTGACTTTCCCTTAAGACGGACCGTGCACTGTCTTCCTCGGTCCGACTCAGTTTGGGTGCATTGCCAAAAGACCCACATGCCATTTTTTTTAAGTCTCTCACGACCTGACTTCCGGTAAGACGGACCGTACACTGCCTTAGTCGGTCCGACTCAGTTTGGGTGTATTGGACAACCCTCGCAGTCTCGTTAGAATTCACCTTGCTGTGTAGCATAATAAACCGCATCACTAGGAAAGTACTGAAAAGTCAGCCTACTCAGTAACTTTTATCTAAATGGTCATTCTTTGCAGATAAAACCATACAGACTCAAAAGGTAAAACCACATGTCGTTACACGAAGTAAAGTTTGTTTGTGGCCACCAAACCGTTTCCAAACAGTTTCCCTCGTGATTGATCAGTGTTTATTGTTGCTTTATTCAATGTCCAAGGAACGAAAAACTCTTGCAGTTGATTTCGTTCATTACATTTTTGTTTACGACGCGTTGTAATGTTGAAGTTGTGTGAGGAAGTGGCATTTTGAGGTAAATAAATCCCTTTCAAGAATATTTGTCCCATTAAAAAGTGCTTGTGTGTAGTGCATGTTGCTGAGTTTCACGTCATCATAAAATTTATTCTCCCTATTATTTTAAATCGGTTTTTGGTGAAGAAAGGATTCTTTTGACCATGAGAACACAAATCAACGCTTCTCAACACGTTCCCGTTTTCGTAACTACATAAAACACGTCCAAGTTGTTTTCGATTCCAATAAGCCAATCACGCACGAGTATCCCGAATGTTGATACTTCACGGTTTCGGCCGAGAGGGCTAATTTTCTTTTTGATCCACGTTTTCACCAAAAAAGAGAGACAGCTTTTGAAACAAGTCACAATTTGAGTGGACTCAAACCCATTCTATGTTGCTTCTCTCAATTTACACCATCGAGATGTTTGCTCCTCAAAAAGGACTTTTATTAATCTTGTATATCGCGACATCTTGGCATTGTATGAACACTGGTCATTTCGGCTTATAATAATTCATCAAATATTCGCTTTAACATAAATTATAACTTCTTTTCCAGAGCCAAACAGCAAAACAGTACATAAATGTTAACTTAATGTTTTACCAATCTGAAAAAGTAAAAAATGTCTGCCATTTTGAGGTAGGCGTGAAAAAGAAAATGCTGGAAGGACAGATGTAAAGCTAAGGACAAAAGAGACAAACCAGAGCCACAGTGGAGGGAGATATGTGCAGAAAACAGGTCATAAAGACACCGTCAGTGTAAACAGTTCGCAGCTTACAAATTTTGGACAATCTTGTGCACCTCAGGGTAGCATCCGGGGGGGGGGAGGGGGACTCAACAGATGCTCGGGTAGGGAGGTGTGGGTTTGAGACCCAAATCTCTGATTTTCCTACCCTGTGAAAGACATAATTCCGATTTCTCGGACCCTTTATAGGACACGTAACCCCGCATACCCTGTTTAGGCCTAGAATGGACCAGTTATAAAATGTTTCTTATTTCAGTACACTGTACATTAGCAAACTGGTAAAGATTTGGCTTCTGGTGAAGTTTCTGGAAAATAATTAACGTACACATACAATAGTGTAACGATACCCTGTTTAAGACAAAAAGTGATGAAATCGATACTCCGTTCAAGACAAAACCCTCTGAAAGCATACCCTATCGGGCTGCACGTCCCCGTTAAGGCTAGGTAAGGGAATATCCCCCTCCCCCCCGTGGGTAGCATAAGGAGGCCAACCCTTTGTAATAAGCAGCAGTGACCTGGTTCCTTGTTATGTTACATATAACCTTTGCTCAGAGCAAACTTACCCGAGAATGCTTCAAATCCTTCAGTTAAAATGAAAATTGCTTGGGCATATACAACTTACACCATGAAAAAGATCAGAAAACGCTTAGCCAGTCTGAAAGCGGTTAAGTAGTTCGACAAATCAGAACGTGCCATAGAACTGAAAAAATAGACAGCCAGTGGCCAGTGTGAACAACATGCAAGTAAATCGTCACTAAAAGAAAGCGCAACACCCATCCGATCACGTGATGCTCACACGTATTCTTTGCACTTCTATCCCCTGCCAAATAGCTTCAGAGCAAAACTTCAGAGTCGATTCAGAGTGAAAATCGCGCAATTTTTTTTTTTACAGCCTGCACACAGACGTCGTTCTGTTAATAGTGAAGAACAAGCGAAGGAGAGCTAAAATCGCCGGCCGTGTTGGGGAGCAGCGTGGCCGTTTGACTCACAAGCCCGCAGGTCCCTATTTCGATCTTCCCTCCGACCACTGGCCGGCTGGATTTGTTTCTCGGTAGTCCCGAGTTCAACGTCTCGGCCACGCTTGTACATAGCCAACTGGTTTGACGCGAAAGAAATTTAATTTACGGGCGATTAGATCGTGTCCAACGAAGAAACTAATTCGCGAAAGATTAGTATTGGAAGAGATTCTTGGAGCTGAGCGAATGTCATCAGTGGCCATATGCAGCATTTCCTCCTGAGTGACGTACTTCTAATAAATTCTTGTTGTTTTTATCATCTCTCCATTCTTCTTTCTTATATAAACAAAGTACTGAACCTAATTATCACTTGATTAAAACTTCACGCAAAGTCTAACATAAAAGTTATATTTATTTTATATACGGCACCTCAAGACCTCATCAACCTGGAATAGCTATCACAAACTCATGCATATTGCCAAATATTGCAAGGAAGTTAAAATTTACTTATGTCACATAACATGTATCACAATCTTGTAACTGGTTTTATTACCTCAAGCTAAGTTTTATTACAGTCTATGTTGCAAGTACAGGCAGTTCATAGCTAATTACTAACACAATGAGTAAAACATGATAAATTTTGCATCAACCACAGTTTTGAACAACCGAAACTGGGATATTGATTTGGATTCAACGGCATAAATCAACTTGGTTCTATGTTTCAAATGTATGTACAATCGCTTGCTTCAGCTACATGTATAAACATATTCTGTTTAGCCACCTATTTCGCAAGTTATCACATATTTGAACATTTGCTGACAGTAATGTAGTGAATAAGGAGTCAAAAGTGCAGTTACAACAGTCTTGTTTTTATACAATCCAAAACAAGTTTTTCTGAACTGTCTATTGCAAGCAAAGGTCGAGAATATAAAATGATATATATGATGAATCATTAGCAAGGTAACATACTGACCTCTGGTAAACACTAAGATTGGAAGCACTTTTTCTTGACTGCCTCTGTTAATCTTTTTCTTACAAATTGCATGGATTTCTAAATCAATAACAAGATATTCAGGTGAAAAGATATCACACGAACTCAAGTATCTGGATTCGGTGATTGCTGTAATCAGACACAACAATCCTTCCATCACTAAGATTTGCTGTAGAGAATGGAAAGCTAAACTCGCCTGTCTCGCTGCCTTTTGTTCCAAACATTGTCACGAACTTCCCGCTCTGTTCGAACACCTGTAGTCTGTGATTACATGAATCACACACGACCAGGTGTCCTGACTTGCTAACCGACAAGTAACGAGGTTCATTAAATTCACCCTCCTTGTTCCCCTTCTTCCCAAATTTAAACTTAAAATTTCCCTGCAGGTCAAACACTTTAATACAGTGTTCACCAAAGTCTGAGACTATAAGATATTGTTCCGTCTGGATACAGTGATAGGGGTTGACCAAAGAACCCTCTCCACCAAATTTACGTAAAAACTTCCCACCTGGGGAAAATATCTTAATTAATTTGTTATGTGTATCAGCTACAATAATATCACCGTTACGGGTAACAGATAAACCTTCAGGATACTTAAGCTGGTGATCAAGACTTCCATACCCACCGAACATGCTAAGAAACTCACCATCCCCGCTAAACACTTGCACCCTGTGGTTAATGCAGTCTGCCACTATAATATTTCCATTGTTATCAAATGCTATCCCTGCAGGCCGGATAAATTCACCCTGATTACCACCCTCTCTACCAAACGATCTTAAGTGAGTACCGTCACTACTGAACACAGAGACCCTGCTGTTATCTAACTCAGTTACGGCGATTTGATTTTGGTTATTCACTGCCACCACATAAGGCCAGAAAAGCATTCCAACAGACTGACCGCGTTGTCCAAAAGATAGCACAGGTCTGAACTGCCTGGTTTCAACCTGAACCTCAAAAGGACTGCCACGAACATGTTTTTGTTTTAACCCAGGGACTTGTTTACTTTTTCTGCCGAATTTAATTGCTGCGCTTTAGTATTGCTAAAATGAGTTGATACCTTCCCGATTCCCTCAGAATTTAACATGTTAAAAAGTTTCTTACTTTCAGTGAAACTAAATCGAGGGATGCGTTCGAGATCACGGGGACATTGTGTTTCTTGTTCTTGAAGAACTGTGTCAAACGTTTCTTTGAATCCAAGGATTTCAGCACTGGAGCTTCGTCTCAAAATAGTTTCAGTCTCCTCGATTGCTGATTCGATCATTTTCACTTGATTTTCAACTTCACCTTTCTTTAACGCGAGACGGTCGAGTGTTTCTTTCGCTTGATTGTCAACTGCCTTGAAAATATCCTGCTTCTTCGCTTCAATGATTGCAATCAACTGGTCTGCAGTCGCCTGCGCTTGGCTTTTTACGTCAGCTACTTGCACCTGAACTTCAATACTGTTTTGATAGAGTTTACTGAGTTCATTTCGCTTTTCCTGTGTTTTCTCCTTTAGCGATTTAATCACAGCGTCAATGCGTTGCTTCCGTTCGTTTGCGCCATCTTCTAGAAGCATCTTGGCGTGACCTTCGTGATCAGTCAAAGCACAAGCGCTGCAAATGGCAACTTCACACACCTTGCAAAAGAACTTCAATTGTTTTTCGTGGCCTTTCTTCTGGCAAAACGCTGGTCGCCTTAACACTTCTTCAATGTCCTGATCTCGAAACTCTTTAAGTGCCAGCGTACGATGTTCTTTATTTGCTCGGATTATGTCATGTCCCGTGATACAGTCTTCACACCAGAAAGCACAACACTGAAAACAGTAGAAACAGTTCGCGCTTCTTTTGTCGCAGTTTCCACATTTCGCGCCAGTTGTGTTGCACTCTTTTATAGCAAGGACATCCAGTAAGCTGTTGATCTTGAAGTTGGTGGGAAATTCGCTAGGATTTCCACTTCCTGGGATCCTAAAATTCTTGCGACACTCTGGACATACGATCTCGCCTTTTATTGGACTCGTTCGTTGAAGCCCTTTCAAACAGTGAAGGCAAAAACTGTGCAAGCAGGGCAACTGCTTTGGCTCAGTGAAGGTGCACATACACACAGAACACGATACGTGTTCATGAAGATTATCTAGCAAGGTCTTTATATCCATGATGAAGGGCGGAAAGCAACGATGGAGATCGAAGGTTTGCAACTCAAACTGCTGCTGCTGCTAAGAGAACAATTGAAGTTTTGTCTTGTGACGGCATTTTTGTCTTATTAACCCGATTACATTGACCAATCATAAAGCGTATTATGCCAGGTTTTGACATTGCATGCTTCTAAAAATAATTGCAAAAACATCCTGGATTTCTAGGAATTGTAGCCTGTTCCAGGCGTTCAGATAGTGGAACACGAAAGAAAACTAAAGCGAGCGAAAGAGCGGGGAAAAAAAACGAGGGGAGACTGGAGAAGAGGACGAGGGAACGCCTGTGAAATTAATTTTAAAAAGCCCATGCCGCCCACTTTAGACCGCCGACAGCGGCAGAGAAACATGAACCCAGGGTCAGGTCAAAGTAAACAAGAAAGTTATGTAATTATGCTCACCGAAATAGGTTTCACCCAAATTTGAAGCGTTGGGAAAAGTAGATGATGCTTTAAGAAATCTGACATGCCGAATGAACATTGCAAAATTTTCTGCGATACGGAAACGCAAATGTCATCTCCACTACTGGACCAATAAAGGTAACGAGAATCACAGACAACTTTATATACACATAGGTTTATCAAATTGATGAATAGAAAGCTGACGGAATGAACTTCGTCGTCTTCATCGAATGCGATGGCTACGATATATTTGTTGTTGTTCTTTTCTCCATTTCTTAGACAGCAGGCTTTCAGGACTTTCGTAAACAGTCTAGAGGGTATACCAGTCTAGAGGGTATAACAGATTCTGGTATACCGTCATGAGCTTTTTAAAATTAATTTCACAGGCGTTCCCTCGTCCTCTTCCACAGTCTCCCCTCGTTTTTTTCCCGCTCTTTCGCTCGCTTTCTTTTTCGCTCGCGCTCCACTATCTGAACGCCTGGAACAGGCTATAGGAATTGTGGCCGATGTGCTCAAGAAAGCATGACCTATGGAAATTTGTCAAGATAGGATTGCTTGGGAAAATGTGTTGGACTTGAGGCTTGTAACCGAAACGTAATTTGCAGATTGAAGGACTAAATTTTTGATTTGCGGTGAAACGTTGTGAAGAAAGAGCTAAAATAGTGACGGTGTTAGACTTTAAAATCTCGTCTGTGAGTTGTTCTTAGATTAAATCTACGTAGATGTTTTCTAAGGAATTTACTAAGCATTAGTTATTGCCCGGAGTTATAATAGATTCTACTTGATTATGTCAAACACAAATCGCAGATTGTGGGTGAAACAATTCATAACATTCCAGACATTTTTAAATTTTCCCCTGTATTAAAGGCTGTATAAAAGTGATTGTTTTGGCACAGGGTCCAGAGGAGTTACATTTGTACGCAAGAATTATCCTTCGTACATCTTACCTTGTAAAATACATAACCTCGTGATTTTGATCAATAAATTTGCCCAATGCAAGCTTTGTGAATCCAATTCAAATGGGTTTCTTCTCGTTCCATACGCTGTATTTCTCGATCTCGATCTTTGCACTCGCACGCCATATCGTCCGCCATATTGAAATATGCTATTAACCGCAGACCATTTTTCCGCGGTCGCCTAACACGTTGCCCGAAGGGCAACAACAATAGCAATCTCGTCCCCAGGGTCTTCTCGCTTTTCAATATGGCGGCGTCTCGGGAGAAGACCCTGGCACACGGTTGTGCCTAAATAATACCGTCCAGAAGGACAGCCGAGGAGTACTAGGAACGACTTTCCGATTCGGCCGGCTTTCGGAAAATTCTCGGCAAGTATCCAATATGGCGGACTGAACATTCAAAGCAGGCATTAAAGAGGCCGAGAAAGAAGGTTTTTACTGTACACTTCACCCCATTCATGTACAGTGCTTGTTTAAACATGAAATTGGCGTCGAAATGTTCAATGTCTTCGAAAAAAACTTCTGTTAGTCGACGCTAAATTAGCTCAAGTACTCCTAATTAAGAAACTGAAACGGTAAGCTTGTGAGGGTCTTGTAAGAATTGAAATGTTTATTTAAAAACCGTGTTTTTTGAGATTGAGACATTGTCTTAGAAATAATGGATCCTTTGTCACAAGTCTATTCCGTTTTATGTGTAACTAGGTTGTCTTGTCCCTCTAGTCGGTATTACCCAAAGAAGTAATACCGCCCAGGGGGACATACAGACATATGAGCTTCTTATACATCATACTTTGAATATTTTTTCAAACCATTGCAGGCCTTGCTGATAAGGTATAATGGTAACTCGGAAAACTTGACTTATCATAAATATTTTTAAACTTAGTGCTCTTGCCTTCACCTTTGGTGGGGGGCGGTGGAGGGGGGGGGGGGTGCAAGCTGTGTACATGTGTATTCATCTTTCATTTACTTTCCACCTGGATTTCTATTACACAGTTTCTTTCAGATTATGCTGTTTACAGGTTTCTACTATAACTCTGATAGCTTAACATAAATATTTTCAGACTTAGTAGTCCTTGTGCCTTTGATTGGTATTACCTAAAAAGATTGTACCATCTGTGAAAGGACATACTGCGTGTTCATGAGCATTCACAGCTTACATTTCGTTAGTATTATCAATGATATTGGTCTTGTCCCTTTGAACCATATTACCTAAGTAAATAGTACTGGAGTACTGCCTAGATGGACACATGGCGATTCAGCTTGCATGTTGTAGATATTCTCATGCTTTGTAGTCTTGTCCTTTTGGCAGGTATTAACCAAAGAGATAGTACCATCTCAGGGACACACTGTTTGTATTCATGATTATTCAGCTCACATTTCATTAATATCTTCAGACTTAGTGGTCTTGTCCCTTTAATTGGTATCACCTAAGAAAATAGTACCGCCTAGAAGGACACATGACTATTCAGCTTGCATGTTGTAGATATTCTCATGCTTAGTAGTCTTGCCCCTTTAGCAGGTATTGCCCAAAGAGATAGTACCATCTGGGGGACACACTGTTTGTATTTATGAGTATTCAGCTCACATTTCGTTAATATCTTTAGACTTAGTGGTCTTGTCCCTTTGAATGGTATTACCTAAGAAAATAGTACCGCCTAGAAGGACACATGACTGTTCAGCTTGCATATTGTAGATATTCTCATGCTTAGTAGTCTTGTCCCTTTGGCAGGTATTACCCAAAGAGATAGTACCATCTGGGGGGACAAACTGTTTGTATTCATGAGTATTCAGCTCACATTTCATAAATATCTTCAGATGTAGTAGTCTTGTCCCTTTGAATGGTATTACTTAAGAAAATAATACCGCCAAGAAGGACACATGACTATTCAGCTTGCATGTTGTAGATATTCTCATGCTTAGTAGTCTTGTCCCTTTGGCAGGTATAATACCCAAAGAGATAGTACCATCTGGGGGGACAAACTGTTTGTATTCATGAGTATTCAGCTCACATTTCATAAATATCTTCAGACTTAGTGGTCTTGTCCCTTTGAATGGTATTACCTAAGAAAATAGTACCGCCTAGAAGGACACAGGACTATTAAGCTTGCATGTTGTAGATATTCTCATGCTTAGTAGTCTTGTCCCTTTGGCTGGTATTACCTAAGAAAATAGTACCACCCAGAAGGACACACGGGTATTCAGCTCGCATGTCACCAAACAAAAGCCTGCTCGCAGGCTATCATGCTTAGTGGTCTTGTACCATCCATCCTAGATTGAGGTGTCTAATTGCAGTGTTAAGTATTGTCATAAAACGCCCACAAAGGTGAATGAGTAAACAGAGGTATCAGCTGAGGGTTATTTGTTAATTCATAAATTTCTTGTACACGTAAAATTGAAATATTGTGAATGGAATAAAATTATTGTTTGAAAATTAGATTCATTGTTCTGTGTTCTGTGTTCTGTGTTTCAGTGTTCTGTGTAGTCTTTCATTACAGGAATTGTCCATTTCCATTCCATGGAAGATTTTTTTTTTTGGGGGGGGGGGGGCTTGAGATGCCTCCCCTCACCCAACCCCTTGAGAGATTTTAAGACTTTGTATTTTGAGACTTGCACCCACCTCCAAATTTCCGAGAACATTCTGTGGTGGAGGTATGGTTATTTTCTGGAACAACACAATTATATTTTTAACTGGGGGTTGCAGTGATATTAATGGAATTGTTCCTCACTCTCTCAAATTTTACCACAAGAAACTCGTATGCACTTGGATGCTCTCTCAACATGAAAACCCTTGTTATTCTTAGCATTTTTCGAAAGAAACATGTCACCGTTTGTAAAAAAAATAGAGAATGCAATTTAACAATGCGCTAATGAATCAATTGGTGCATTTCAAAACCATAATATTCATTCCGAGAGTGAAATCCAACTACAGGAAAACTCAGAGGTAAAACTGTTAAAGCTTCCCATTGAACTGAAAATTAAGGTTAATACAATAAGACTGACCTTTGGCAGCAAAGCCTTTGTCTACTCTTCTCACAATGAATTTGCTGATTGTGGCTTTCTCGAATTCTGAGATTACTCTGTCTGTTTCTTCCAGTGTGGAGACAAACAACTCACCACCAGAGGACCAGTCATGCAAATTTTCAGCTGTCTCCAAGGAAAGCTAAAAATATTGTAAAGTCCTACTTCAAAACAGTCGTTTTTCCCGCCAATTTTACTACGGGAACGCACACACGTCTGAAGGCTGGGTTTGAAAACCCATGGCAATGTTAAAGTTAACACAGTCACAATAAGAATGCCATTCAGTAATAATTCTAAAAATTAGAACTTGTTGTAGTCATCACCCATCTTGATAAAGTAAAGAAATTGATTAAATAATTAAATGGATGTAAAAGGACAATTTCTTTGTTAAATATGTTTTAAATACCAAAATTCTCTGTTTTCGTCTTCTGTGTCTTTCTTTTACCACCATTAACCAAAATTAGCACCACATCGTTCCTAATTGAGCAGTTTCAGTTACGAGCAGGTTTTTTCTTCAACAGATGGTGAACAAGTTGATTACAGTTACTATTCCCTTGTCAATGTAAAAACGAAAAACAAAATAGAAAAAGGCAAACAATCAACAACAACTCATTTTTATTACATTTGAAACAATTACATACATACATAAACTTTATTTACACATTCGGATTTGTACAATAGCAATTCCTGCTAGTATCTCCAAATAAAAAACAAAATTAACTAAAAATTAAAAAGAAACAAAATTAATTAAAATTAATGTTTGTTTTCCTTCCAATGGCCTTTGCCTCCTTCATGGGCAGAGTTAGAAACAGTTCCATTAATATCACTGCAACCTCAAGTCAAAAATATAATTGTGTTGTTCCAGAAAACAACCATACCTATCCCACGGAATGTTCTCAGAAATTTGGAGGTGGGTGGAGATCTCAAAATACAAAGTTTTAAAATCTTTCAAGGGGTGGGGTGAGGGGAGGTGTCTCAACCCCACCCCACCCCCCCAAAAAACCTTCCATGGAAGAGAAATGGACAATTCCTGCAATGAAATACTACGTTAATGACACAGAACAATGAATCTAATTTTCAAACAATAATTTTATTCCATTCACAATATTTCAATTTTACGTGTACAAGAAATTTATGAATTAACAAATAACCCTCAGCTGATACCTCTGTTTACTCATTCACCTTTGTGGGCGTTTTATGACAATACTTAACACTGCAATTAGACACCTCAATCTAGGATGGATGGTACAAGACCACTAAGCATGATAGCCTGCGAGCAGGCTCTTGTTTGGTGACATGCGAGCTGAATACCTGTGTGTCCTTCTGGATAGTACTGTTTTCTTAGGTAATACCAGCCAAAGGGACAAGACTACTAAGCATGAGAATATCTACAACATGCAAGCTTAATAGTCCTGTGTCCTTCTAGGCGGTACTATTTTCTTAGGTAATACCATTCAAAGGGACAAGACCACTAAGTCTGAAGATATTTATGAAATGTGAGCTGAATACTCATAAATACAAACAGTGTGTCCCCCAGATGGTACTATCTCTTTGGGTATTATACCTGCCAAAGGGACAAGACTACTAAGCATGAGAATATCAACAACATGCAAGCTTAATAGTCCTGTGTCCTTCTAGGCAGTACTATTTTCTTAGGTAATACCATTCAAAGGGACAAGACCACTAAGTCTGAAGATATTTATGAAATGTGAGCTGAATACTCATGAATACAAACAGTTTGTCCCCCCAGATGGTACTATCTCTTTGGGTATTATACCTGCCAAAGGGACAAGACTACTAAGCATGAGAATATCTACAACATGCAAGCTGAATAGTCATGTGTCCTTCTTGGCGGTATTATTTTCTTAAGTAATACCATTCAAAGGGACAAGACTACTACATCTGAAGATATTTATGAAATGTGAGCTGAATACTCATGAATACAAACAGTTTGTCCCCCCAGATGGTACTATCTCTTTGGGTAATACCTGCCAAAGGGACAAGACTACTAAGCATGAGAATATCTACAATATGCAAGCTGAACAGTCATGTGTCCTTCTAGGCGGTACTATTTTCTTAGGTAATACCATTCAAAGGGACAAGACCACTAAGTCTAAAGATATTAACGAAATGTGAGCTGAATACTCATAAATACAAACAGTGTGTCCCCCAGATGGTACTATCTCTTTGGGCAATACCTGCTAAAGGGGCAAGACTACTAAGCATGAGAATATCTACAACATGCAAGCTGAATAGTCATGTGTCCTTCTAGGTGGTACTATTTTCTTAGGTGATACCAATTAAAGGGACAAGACCACTAAGTCTGAAGATATTAATGAAATGTGAGCTGAATAATCATGAATACAAACAGTGTGTCCCTCAGATGGTACTATCTCTTTGGTTAATACCTGCCAAAAGGACAAGACTACAAAGCATGAGAATATCTACAACATGCAAGCTGAATCGCCATGTGTCCATCTAGGCAGTACTCCAGTACTATTTACTTAGGTAATATGGTTCAAAGGGACAAGACCAATATCATTGATAATACTAACGAAATGTAAGCTGTGAATGCTCATGAACACGCAGTATGTCCTTTCACAGATGGTACAATCTTTTTAGGTAATACCAATCAAAGGCACAAGGACTACTAAGTCTGAAAATATTTATGTTAAGCTATCAGAGTTATAGTAGAAACCTGTAAACAGCATAATCTGAAAGAAACTGTGTAATAGAAATCCAGGTGGAAAGTAAATGAAAGATGAATACACATGTACACAGCTTGCACCCCCCCCCCCTCCACCGCCCCCCACCAAAGGTGAAGGCAAGAGCACTAAGTTTAAAAATATTTATGATAAGTCAAGTTTTCCGAGTTACCATTATACCTTATCAGCAAGGCCTGCAATGGTTTGAAAAAATATTCAAAGTATGATGTATAAGAAGCTCATATGTCTGTATGTCCCCCTGGGCGGTATTACTTCTTTGGGTAATACCGACTAGAGGGACAAGACAACCTAGTTACACATAAAACGGAATAGACTTGTGACAAAGGATCCATTATTTCTAAGACAATGTCTCAATCTCAAAAAACACGGTTTTTAAATAAACATTTCAATTCTTACAAGACCCTCACAAGCTTACCGTTTCAGTTTCTTAATTAGGAGTACTTGAGCTAATTTAGCGTCGACTAACAGAAGTTTTTTTCGAAGACATTGAACATTTCGACGCCAATTTCATGTTTAAACAAGCACTGTACATGAATGGGGTGAAGTGTACAGTAAAAACCTTCTTTCTCGGCCTCTTTAATGCCTGCTTTGACTGCTCAGTCCGCCATATTGGATACTTGCCGAGAATTTTCCCAAAGCCGGCCGAATCGGAAAGTCGTTCCTAGTACTCCTCGGCTGTCCTTCTGGACGGTATTATTTAGGCACAACCCTGGCACACAGCAGAATCACGTGACCAAAATTTCCAACGAGGATGGAAATGTATTCAAAATGGCGGCTAAGGCGAAGTGAGTGAGAAGATCTGGGTACGAGATTACGGCTGAGGTCAAGATAAACAAAATAGCGGAAAAGGCTGAAGGTTGGTTCAAACATGCGTGAAGAAAAAAAGAAAAACAAAGACAAGTTATACATATACTGGCTTTAGGAACACGGCAAACTGTTAGAGGTCTTGTTTTGGCCGTTCATTTAATATGGTTTGTGCGTACAGTATAAAGCTCGCCGAACTCATAGATCACGCGCAAAATAGAAAATAATCAGGGTAATTTAAGCTGAAGTCTTACATCTTCCCCTGACCACTTGTTTTTAAATGTTGATCAAATGAAGTTGTTCGCTTACGAATACACTCGAACGAACGTGTATTTTTGTTTCATGAGGATAGGCGGCTTTTGGCATAATTTATCTTACGGTAAATTGTTGCAAATTATTTATTTAAGTCTTATTTATCTATTTACGCTCAACCAGTCTATTTATTTTTTACATGCTGATCCTCACCAACTTGGTTTGGTAAATGTAACTCTTATGACTGTTTGTTTATGACTCTTATGACTGTTTGTTTATGGATTGATCCATACCAAAGATCTTTGGCATAGTATACCCTAGCATGGACTGCACATCTATTTGCAACTTTCTTTTTATTTTCAAACATTTATTTGTTCAAGTAACAAAGTTTGTATATATTCTTAAGTTACTTTACTCTGCTTGCTATCCCATAGCAATCTGTTTCTTGAGCTTTTCAATTCATGGGTAACACTTCTCGTTATCTTGTTCAACCACTGGAGATAAAAAAAAATGCTCATGTTTATTTATTAGGAGTGATTACATAAGTCTTTGAACATTTTTAACATTTCGTCATCTTTAAAGCTTACAAGGGCTGGTATGCTTGAGATGAGGGACGAATCATTGTTCAACATCATCATAAGATTTATTTAGAAGTTACAGCATCCCATTTATTGCAAGTGCTCTTCCAGCGAGCCACGTTACAATTGCATAGTCAAACAGTTAGTGGTGTTTAATCCAGCAAATCCCAGGTGCAGCTTTAAAGGGAACAGTGGTCATGTTGGCATTGTTGGATTTATTTGGTCCCATTCCTGTCTACATATTTGCTTGTTCAATTGCAGATCTCCTAGGATTTGTCACTTTCAATACTGCTTTCTGTGCTTTAGCTGTCCAGTTTACAAATATTTCCTCATGATACTTTATATGCACGTTTTTTTGAGTTAGAAATATCGTTTTAGTACCATTGTAGATGAGTGTCCAATACTAACACACTTGTGTTATTAATAACTGATTGGGCTAATGAGAAGGTATGATATCAACAACAATTTACTTTTGGAAAAAGTTATGTGTGTAATCTTGGCTGTTAGAATTTAGTAAAATAAGAGCCTGTAAAGAATGGGCAAATAAAGCATTTGAACAGTGGATAGATACAGTCCTCTTTGTTTGTTCAACCAGTGCTGGGGATAATATTCCTTTATAGGTTTTAAGAAATTTCCTCCTTGAGTACTTCAATGAATTGAGTTATTTTGGTGAAGTTTGGAACTGTTTAAAAATGGAAATCAATGGGAAATGGGGGGTTCAAGAAGAAAAGGAGAAAAAATGATTATTTTAATGAAGTTCTTTAATGAGAATTTAAAATTAACAATGAGTAAAGGAATAACAATATAACTGCTATCAACCTAGGGTGCTCTTATGTTGATATCACTTTTTTGTTGATGTTTGAAAAATAAAAGGAAACATGATCAAATCAAGTGCCATACATACATGTATATCTGTTAGAGGCAACATTATCCCTTCTAAGAAGAACAATTTATTTTTGCAGTGGCCATTTAATGTATTTGACTGGCAATAAATTGAATATGGTGACAGTAAATTCAAGTAACAGGGAGGTGAGAATAATGACAAGTCACGAAGTTATAACCTGACAATATCAATGAGTGCAAGGTCAAATTCCATGCCTGTTTGGCAAAAAATGCTAACCTGAAAAAAGTATATTGTGAATTATGAAAAATTAGAAAAAATTTTGTTGTAAATTCCAGGTCCCTTACATTCTTCACATCATCAATCCCCTACCCCTTGATATTTAGACACTAAGAGGGGCATGGGTTATGGTAACTTGCACAGGAAATCCCTTCCACAAAATTAGAATAGTAATTCACTAGCCCTGGCAGTTGGACGCTCACGATGTCTAGTTCTCAACTCCACCTTCAAGCAACAACACAGAAGCAGTCTACCATTCAAAAGATTACAGCAAATATGTTACAATCCCTTTTTGGGATTAGCAAGCTTGGAAGCATGGTTTACTCTAAGCAATTGGCTGCCTTATCGTGTTATGATCACTAAAACTTCACTGACAAGTTACCAATAATTTTTGAAAATGTAATCCTGGCTAGCTGTCCTGATACCAAGGAGAATCAGGCTTGTAAACCCAAATTAGGCCTTGCCTTGAAAATCCTAGCAAGCTCATGAACACAGCTCAGTTCTGTCCCATTGCCCACATCACTATCATATATTTAAGATTCAGGTTTATATTACCCCAGTTAAGTCATGCCCTGAAAATGCCAGTAGTTAGCTGCATGAGTAGTGTTTTGAATCCCCATAAGCAGAAACACTCTCATGGTGTGGAAGGACTAAAAAAACCCTCTAAATTCATTCAATTCATTTCTACAAGTGTGAACTTGGAACAGTCTCAACCATTCTGAGTAACTTAATAATTAAAGCAACGTTGTAGAATCACGTACATGTAGCCGTCCAATGTGTATAAAGCTATTTATCCCTGCGATGGAAATCCTCAAATGACCTAAATTAATATTGCCTATCCAAGCAACTTGTTCTCCGCACTTGAAATTATTTATTTACATCAGCAGCGTCTGTAAATTTAGCTTCTACAAATTTATCAAAGAATGGAATGCCCTAAGCAGCAGCTGACTCATTTAAGTTATTTTAGATAATTTATTTGATTTACACCGGTTTTTCATTTTTATTAGATTCCTTAATTGCACAGCAAATTCGCAGCGATAGGACAATTTTGCCAATGAATCTAAAACGTATAAATAAAACAATACATACATAAGACATACAAGTGCCTTACAAGTTTTCAATGACCGTGGAAACACAAATAATTAGTGCGCGATTATGCTTTATTTATGACAAAAATCGGAGCAGGTACATTACCATTAAGTATTTCACAGTCCACTACGCCACATTATATCCAGCGACTGCCATTCCAAAACTCTAAAGTATCGTACACATTGACGATTGGTAAGGTTCTGGCTTTACCTCGGTGTAAGAACCTGTGAAACTCACGGATGACGTAAAACAAAGGAAACAAAAACATTTTAAACAATACCGTACAGCAAAACAAAAGCTAACAAACAAAGAAAATCTTGTCAGGTTCTTACACCGAGGTAAACCCAAGGTTCTTACGTAGATAACCAGCCGATCGCGATCGAGGAACTTTTAACCCGAATAATCTACGAATCTTGGGTTTGGTACTTCAGATCTTCCTCATACGGAACAGCTGCAGTTTTGTAAATTGTCAAACAGAAAAACTGTTCAGCCTTCACATCACAGAGACCTAGAAATAGAAATGTTTGGGTTGCAGGAAGAACCCACAAAGATCCGCCATCTTTGCTTTTAATTTTGGAAGACGTAAACCAATCAGAACTCATGTAAGAATGGCGCCAATCAGCGACCGTTTTAGGTCGCTATGTGCCAGGGTCTTCTCCCGAGCCGCCGCCATATTGAAAAGCGAGAAGACCCTGGGGACGAGGTTGCAACAATAGCTAAGAATAGCTAAAACAAGAATAGCTAAAACAAGAATAGCTAAAAACTAGACCAGATTCTTAAAATTAGGCATTTTGGCTAATTTTCTTAGGAGATAGAGGGATTCGAAAAATCAGCCCAAATCTGTTTCTTCCCTTGTCGTATTATTTAGTGTAAGTCGATCTCGGTGATCCTAAGAGCCCACAGTAATTTGACCTGCGGTAATAATATAGGTAACGCGAGTAACGCAAGTTCGCAGCAAATTATGTCGGTTGTCTTTCGCAAGGAAAACTAAACGTTCTGCTCGAACTTCGCTCCTCTGCGCCCTGTGGTTTTGGTTGTAGTTAAAACCCTTCTATCTATAGTTAAAGGTCCTTTGTTCTTTCCTTATATATCCTGCTAGCAAAGGTTTTTCATCTTTTAGTCCCTTGTGTTTCGTAGTTTATTGGAGGCTTTCCAGGCTGTCTTCAGCGCTGAACGTTGTGAAAGAAACGTTCAGCGCGAAAAACATTCGTGAGTAGACTACGAAACACAAAGGACAAAAGAAAAAAAGGAAAGATTTTTGCTAGCATGGTATTCCTTATACAACGTATTTGCAAATTCACTGAACACGCAGAACTGTTAGTGCGTGGTACACTGGCACGTCTTGTCAAGTAACCTTTGGACCTTTCTTTAGTGCAGTATAGAGTTCCTTGTTTTCTGAGCAATTACCAAAGTGCGGATTTTCTTACAAGGTTAATCCAGTGGGGGGGGGGGGGGGGGACAGGGGGCGGGAGACCGGGAGAAAAGGGGGCGGGAGGTGTACAGGAGGCGGGAGAATAGGGTGCGGGTAGCGCGAGAAAAAGGGAAAAATTACGCAACACTGCGCAAAATTTCGCAATCGAAAGAATGCAAAGAGGTGGGAGCCAACAAATACAGGGCGGGAACCGGGATTAAAGGGTACGGGAAGCAGGAGGTTTAAACCCTGCCCCCCCCCCCCCCCCCAATCCACGCTTGTAACAGAAAAGAACGAGGAGGGCAACATTTCCACACCTGGACGATCAAGCTTGCTCAATAAGATTTTTATTATTTTGCTAACGAAGAAAGCGTCATTTCAGCGATCGATTCAACAGGTTCTCTTCCGCAAGCGGTTCCTTAGATATCTGGGTCACAGAACACTATTCTCCTCTCCACTGATACAACCGACGACCCACATACTGAATGTAACGTCAAATCCAACCCCCAAAAACGGGTTCATTGGCGTTTGAGTGACGACGAGAAAGAATGCAGTCCATTGGTACAAGCGATTATTATGACAGAAATCATGGGATTTTTAAGTGGTTACGCAAATCTCAAAATATAACGAATTCCTTAACTCACTTTTAAAACATAACTCCTAGTAATTAATCCGGGCTCCTAATTCACTTTAAAAACTGCCTGTGACGTGAAAAACAAATCAACCATATTTAAAAAGCTCTTAAAAATGAGGAATGAAGGTGATTATTTCTTGTTGATATCTCTTTTCATTCCTAAGGTATTTCAGGTTTTGTATCAGTATAAATTTCAAGATTATTAGAAAACGTGTGAAATACAAACAAACGAAAATATAAATCGGAAAAATAAACACCGTTGAGAAAACATTTTGTTTAATAATTGAAACTCTCTAAAATAAGAAACAAATATATTTACAGTCTTTTGCCTTCACATCATATGTACAAAGTAAATCACTATATCCAAGGGACAGTGCATGCACGTGTAATCAAAGACCTCATTTGACATGCCAGGGGGAGGGGTGGGGAGAGGCTACCATATCAGAGCTTTACAGAGGTGAAGGTGTTGTTGGGGCGGATTTAGATGCTACAACTTTGTGTTATGTAGATCAACTCTACAACTCATGAATGAGATTCAAGAGTTGTTGCCTCCATGTCACAAGCAGTAAAAACTTTGAAACCACAAACCACATAATATAAATATTCTACGTAAAATTCTAAAGCGTTATCAACACCACACCGTCCTGTGTCACGTGTTCATTATACTCAGTTCTTCCTGGTCTCGTTTGTCAGTCCAGTTACTAATGACTTTAGCCAGGAAATTGTGGAATTCATCCCTGAGAGCTTCAGGTTCTTCATCCAGGTTTGTCTGAACACAGGTCACTCGAGAAAGTGATGAGGCTGCGATAGAAATACAATTTAAATCAAAGAAATAAATTGACTTTGTTCAAAGAGGTCAACACTTAGATACCAGTCTTAAGACTAGGACCCCTATGGCCCTTGGATTTTGGATCAAACTGAAATTTAGAAATGTTGTTTTAACTCACCATCAATAGAGGTCAGCTTGGTAGCTGGAGCCTAGAGAGTTGGCAAGGGACCTTATATAATTCAAGGAAAGCAGAGAGGTATCCATGGTAACTCTGCAAATGGGAATCCCCCCTGCATGCAGCCCCAGAAGGTTGAGAACAGGCTCATCCTAGCCTGCGCAGACTAGATTGAGAACCAACAACAAACTTGATCCACAGGTAGCATCAACTCCCAGGATTTATACCCCAGCCACTTTGTTTGCAGACAAGTGCTGTCATCAGTTCACTATCCCTGCTATTTTGAGAAGTCAAAAAGGATGGTTTAAAAAAAAATGAGTCTTCTGGTGAGAGAGTGAGAAAAGTAATAAGACAGGCAGCCAGCCTTGGACAGATCTTACTGGCCATCATAGAAAGGTTGCCATTATGAAGAGGTTTCAGTAAAAGTACTTGAGAAAATGGATTGGCAACTGGAACAAGAACATGTGGCTGGTGTAGAGGTATTTCAAAATTTATTGTATACACGAAAATAGATCGAGCAGCTCAGGATCAAGCTTTCTGCCCGAACTAAGGCATTTGGGTATTCTGGGGACAGTTTAGCTTTTTAAGAAAGTCATGAAAAATGCACCAGGTGACCTTCTACAACTTTGTGGGGTACATCTGCAAGCTGCAGGATGGAGGTTTTCAATATTTGGCTAAAAGATGTACAGAAGCCTCCTTCAGTGCTGCTGCATGATTTTATACCACAAACTTTATCAGATTTGTCATTAACTAAATAAAATTGTTAAACTAAATAAATATATAAATTACAATGATGGGACAACACAAGTTAATTAGAAGGCAGTTAATGGTGAGAAGCTAATCCCCTTCTATAAGACTTAAAGACTCCTCAAGAAGCCGTGAAACTAAAGAGTGCGAAAGGGGCTGCACATGGACACAGAAATGCTTCAAGATGCTATTTGTAAAATAATAATTATACTCATTTGGAAATATATTTTTAATAGATCCCCTAGTAAAAATAGGCCCGGAATTCCGGCGGAATTCCAGTGGAATTCCAGGTCCGGTTTGGATTCCGGCCGGAGTCCACCGGAATTCCGGGTAACTGAGACGCGGAATTCCGGATTCCGGTGGATTCCGGGTTTGGAGTTCTGGAGTCCGGCAGATTCCGGGATTAGAGTTCTGGAGTCCGGTGGAATTCCGGGTCTGGAATTTTGCCATGTGATGGCATTCCAGTCCAGAGTCCGGAGTCCGGCGGAATTCCGGGTATGGAGCTCTGGAGTCCGGCTGAAAATCTGGGGGCCGGCGGAATTCCAGACTCTAGTCCTGCTGCATCTCAGTGCAGTTATTACAGATGTATGGATGCCCTGAAAGTTTTCCATTGATTCTTCAGACATGTTAAAAAACTTAGCAAAAACTAGTTGTGGAGTACTTTTTCTGTATACAAAGTGGCAGTGATCTGTGAAAGTTCATACATCTTCATTGCGGTAAAATAACGACTGCAGTCGGACCTGGAACCCCCAAAAAAGGAGCGGAACAAGCGGGCGTTTTTCTGTTTATCCGGACTATAATCAAATACAAAGTGCTAACAGCACAAAAATGTTTTATTGTGTTCACTACGTTCCACAAAGAAACAAAGGGGAGAATATAAGCTCAGTGTATATTTTGTTTTGATATGTATGCAAAGACCGTAGATAGACAGCGAATGACTCATCAGCTAATTTCAACGCTCATAGCTGTATTTCCCCGATATATGCTATAGTAGTTAGGTTATATATTGCTTTTTTAAAAAAACAAAAAACTTCAACGCTCGTAGGATCCAAACATTCACGTTTTTCCCGCATTTTTTTTCTACCAGAGGCAAATTACCCTGCTTGCAGAGTCGCTTCGATCTAGAAAAGATCGATTTCCTAACACACTTTAAGGAAGGGACAAATCCATCACTGGGTTGAGAGAGTGCGTGACAGATAACCGAGATACGTAATATTACTTTACTGTCTTTACTACTTGAACACGCAACAGTTCAGTCTAAGTTAATATGGTTCAATCGAGTTAAAAAAATCCTCAAAGACAAATCTTTTGTTTTTCAAACACTCTTAAAGTTAAAATATTAAAAAAGGAGGCGACAATGTGACGTTTTTGGTGAACACACGCGCGCATCTGCACGTGATATGTAAACTGATATCAACGGAATGGTGTTTTTCAAACGAGCCGTTTATCTTTTGGCGGTCATGACCATTACAGTTTGAATCTCCTGCCTGTTCAGAAGTTGATGTTTCGCTAGATTGGACATGTACATCATCTCCACTTTGCTTCCGATGGTTTTCAAGAGAACATAAACTGAAGACACGAACTTATAATGGGCTTAGAATTAACTACAGCGAAAAATATCTACCGGACGTGTTTACGAGGACAATGAGTGTGTTGTGAAATGGATTCGACTCGTTTATTAGACAAGTTGATTACAGTTTGTGCAAATTGTGTGTTTTGGATTGCTTCGAGCTTCCACTACTAAACATAAAGTTAACTTATGGATTTTCCCTTTGGTGGAGTTTAAAAGCCGACGAAAATACGTGTCACTGCAAGAACGAAGTTTGCATCTGGAGATAATAAGTTGCGAGTGAATTCGCCGCGGTAAGTGCGTGAAAATACGTTTTTCTTGACGTGAAGAAATTGATGCGTTCGCTGTTATTTTAAAATTGCTTCCATAAAATGTACGTAGTATGTATTACACCACAAACTTAGCAAACTTAAATTGACAGCGATACGTCTTTATGTGAATTCTTGTTCAGTGGAGCTAGACTTGGACTTGTCCAAGTGAAGTTAATTTTAAGTGAAAGCTGTGCAGAAAATTAACAGTTTGAGGTGACTTAATTCTTGAGTTGAGTTTTCCTTGTGACAGAATTTTAGTCTGTTATTCCAGTTGAACGAGAACGACATTTTGGCGGAACAGTAATAATGCTAAGTTCCGAGCTGTCTGTTGATCGGTCAGTATAAAATCGAGACTGTGGACTAACGGACTACGGACTACGGAATGGGTATAAAAAGTAGACTGGATACAAAACGCGGACTAGCTCAAATAACTGCGGTTATTTTTTTGTAATGGAAATGAGCAAAGAATAAAGACTACTTGTAGGAGTGCAATTGAACTGAAGAAATAAGAAATTACAAACTTGAAATCTATTGAGTCTGTCCTTGCGTGTCTGAAACAAAAACGTACATGTAGATGTTGGCATCTCGCCAATGTTTATTTCGGGTGGGTTTGCTGTACTATTCAAACAAATAAATTTAATCAGAAACCAAAGATGTTTTGTGCAAGATTGATATGGTGGCTAAACTTCCTTCTTCAAAATACCGGAAGTGTCGCTTTCCAATCCTCAAATTGGGCTCAAATGTTCAGTTGGATGTGAAGTATTTTTGCGTACAGTAAGCTATTGCTCGACCTCGTATTTTTAAGTACACACAGTACAGTTACTGAAATGAATCCTGTAAACTGTGTTTCACTGACTGTCTTTTAGCAGAGTTATCAGTGCAATTTTTACAGACCAACAGAAACTGATTCAGAAAATTTCTTTTCGTTTCATTCATTTAAAAACTCGTGGATAAACTAAGAGTCAAAGTTAACAGTTTGGAAAAAGACCAAGGGCCAAGAACTCATGACATGGATCGATGGAGCAAATGCTCTTGAACAATGAAACACTGGCTTGAAATGCATTTAATATATTTACATGCTAGACATATCTTACAGTGTGTTTGGTGCAAGCAACTTTTGATACAAAAAGTTACAATGAGAGATGTTTTGTGTAAAGTTTGCAATTTGCTGGGAAAACCGTGACAAATGTTTAAAATTTCTGTGGAGTCCATAGTTTCAATTTTTGGGTGCTCTATGTTTGCATAAGTACAATTTTTTTTAGGTAATCCTCTTTATACACCCAGACTTAGCCCTCAGTCCATATTATGACTGTGTTCGTGTGCCTATGTTTTATACCCAGTCAATAGTCTGCAGTCCATGTTTTATACCATTTGGTCTGTTGATATTTTACTGACACAGGCGTACCAAGCTCGATCGATGGAAGTCAGCATAATATTTGATTTGAATGACTTGATACTGTGTATAAATAAAGCTTATAAGCATGTATGTTTAATTTGTATGTATGAATTCTGAATCAATGCTGGGTGAAGAAGTCAAGAATTCTGGCGATATGTTGACAATAATTCTTTCCAAGCCAGAATTCTATGCTAATTCTGGAAGTATTCGGGTCAGGAATTCCAGTGCAGCTGGAGTTGTCCGGAATACCAGCAGTATGCCGGCAATAATTCCAGCGGAATTCCGGTGGAATGCCGGCAATAATTCCGGCAGAATTCCGGCTGGAATTCCAGTGGAATACCAGCGGAATACCGGCAATAATTCCGGCGGAATTCCGGCTGGAATTTCAGTGGAATACCGGCGGAATTCCGGCAATAATTCCGGTGGAATTCCAGCTGGAATTCCAGTGGAATACCGGCGGAATGCCGGCAATAATTCCGGCGGAATTCCGGCTGGAATTCCAGTGGAATACCAGCGGAATGCCGGCAATAATTCCGGTGGAATTCCGGCTGGAATTCCATTTGAATACTGGCGGAATGCCGGCAATAATCCGGCGGAATTCCGGCTGGAAATGTCCGGAATTCCAGGGGAATACCGGCGGAATGCCGGCAATAATTCCGGCGGATTCCAGCGGAATTCCGGCGGAATCCGCCCGGCATCTACCTGGAATTCCGGGAAAGTCCGGACTGGAATTCCGGCGGGATTCCACCGGAATTCCGGGTCTGTTTTTACTAGGGTCATAATTTGACAAAATAATTTTTAACAGTTATGTACAGCTTTATTTTTAAACTTGATACCCAGGTGTAAATAAGAAACTTCATTTGTTAATAATTTAAAACTGCCCATAAAATAATAACAATAAAACTTACGCAGTTGTGTTCTTGTAACATCAGCAGCTGAAGGTCGGTGATGAGCAAACACTATACACTGAGAATCCTTGAGGCTTTGTCCTTGGACAAATTGAGTGAACCTTAATAAAGAAACAATAAATATATAACTACAAAGAAATCTCTCTAACAGACAATGCTAGCAAGCAAACAACTCTATTAATCCTTTACCTCTGGGAGTACTTATGTGATTATTTTCATTAATATACTCAAAAATTTGAACAATGTTAACTTGCAGCACCACACAAAAGTACTGCTTAACCCTTTATGCCATGATATGAAAATGCATTTTCTCCTTACTACTCTCCATACATTTCTTATGGAACTAGTAAGGGGAATTTGTCTAAGTATCAAGGCATCTTATGCTTGCTGATCACTTTCTTTATTCTCATCACTTGAATGTTTGAACAAGTAGTGATGATGTAAAGAGAAATTTCATTTTTGCCACTGTTAACAGCATCCAGCAGCGTGAGGAAGTACTACTCAGTACTATTTTTATAAAAGATTTAACTTGAGAATTTCATCTACAGACTCAAAAGTTAGAACCAACTTGTACTACTCCTAAAGATTTACTGATATCATATGCAAATATCCTGCTGTAAAGTAACTGCAGATTTGCGGAAACTTTAAAAAAACTTCTCCCAGCTCACAAAATCAGCAGAAAGATAAGTCAAGTTAAAAGTTAAGGCTTCATACTACTAAGATTTATGGTAGATTAAAGCAATGTTCAAATTAACCCAGTGCAAGAAACACTTTCATGGAGTTGAGAATATTTGGTTTTATAGGCTGACATATGAGCATGCAAGCAAAATATGTAAGACAGGATGTGATCATGATTCATATGACAAATATTCTGCAAGTGCAATATGAAACAGATGGTTCTGTACAGACTAGGTTTTCTCATTTACCCAAGGGTGACCAAGCCACCTCTGCTTGCAGGGTATCACACTTTATGATATCATCCAGAGATTTAAAATTCAAACTGTCTATTAGTAATGGCTTTCATTTCAGTGAGTAGTTATACTAACGGAGTCAGTGAGGGAACTGAACTTCAAGGATGTCAAGCACTCAAACTGGAACAACGGATGTACAACCATCTCGCAAATAGTTGGCAGTTGGCCTACATGGATTACCTGATTGTTCTGACTAGTGACCTTGTACATGTACATGTTAGTCTTAAAGAACACATTTACAGTGCTGTTCACACTAAAAGATCACTGCCCGCAATGACAGTTGATCGCATTTAGCATTCCTTGAGGCTTTCGATAACAAGAATTTTAAGCCAAGTATTAATGAAGGACTAAAAGCCTGTAGAGAATTTAGACCTTTTCTCTCAATAATAATTATACTTAGAGAAAATACAATACAATTGTATTTTCAATCACCGTTAAATTTGCCTAATGTTGGTATATAAGCTGCCTACTTATGACATTTTCCTCACATGACTATGACTATGGAATAGAGCTGAAATAATGTATATTATTAAATAACAATGATTATCTTGTAATATTAAACCAAGACTTGGTTTTACAAAGATGTTCACAATTCTCCAACTCGCCTTTTTCATGCAGACATAATGTACAGTGTGAATTAAAATATCCATGATCATACCATTGTCTCTAGTTCCTTATCAAGGTTCGCTTGATCTGGGTTGTACACAATAACTACTCCATTAGTTTCCTTTTGGAAGGCTGGCCAGCAGGTGGAAAACCTGCAGAAAGAAATTAAAAAAACTCACAGGTTAAAAAGAGGAAGATCATATCCTCAGCAGTTCACTAAAAATAGCAAAATACAGCACAACATCAGTAAAACAGGAACTAAATTTTCTCTGATTTCGTTTATAGTTGACAAAATTCAAAACAAGGCAGGAAAATTGGGTGCTCAGTAGAGTGTAGATTACAGTACAGTAGAGCGTACATTGCCTCACGTTCTTTTAGTTGGAATGAACAAAATAAATTGAGTTGAAGTGCAACATTAGTGGTTCATGTAGGCTTTTTTTAAATCGCTATAACTAATTTGCAATGAGAATCGGTAACATAAAGGTGCAGTATTTTAATACCAGGGGAACATTTTTTCAGTTTGACCCTACCCAACATTAATTTAAACCCAGCATTTACTTGAGACCCTGCACTTTTACCAGTGAGAAAATACGGTAATATTTTGGGTGCACACTGCTAGGATCATGTTCAGGCGACAAATTTCCTGTGTACTGCTTGGACCAGTAATGATGAGTAAATCTGTCTAAATGTATGCCCTAATGACGATAAAATAATGATGACTCTTTACAAAATAACGTGAGATAAACTGAAATATGCCACTTACACCTTGATGAAATTGTGTATCGTTTTTGTTATGATGCAAGCCCCTTAAAAGTAATGATAGCCATTTACACTAACTTATTAATGGGAGTCAAACCCATGAACTCCCTGCACGCCATTTAAAGATGCCCTAAGTAACCACTTACTATAGGTACATTATTTTACAAAGAAACAAACAGGCTCACTAAGAAAATTTCAATATGAAATTAGAACAATATATCACCAACTAAATTTTTGTTTAGCAATTTTACATCCCATTTCCACATTTAGAGGGGAAGGGGGTTAGGGAGAGTCAAGATTTGGACGTTAAAGTGGGTAATCTAGGACAAAACCAAAAAAACATGTTAAAAGAAACACGTTTTACTCACGTTGATAACTGAACATTAAGAGAAAAACATATTACAGTAGAAATCAACACAAACTGGGTGCCACTGTGATCTACGTAGTTTGTCACTTACAAAAATGGTGCAGAAGTAATACCTGTTTGCTAGATTTTACAAAACCAACAAATGTGTTCTGTCTGAATATAATTATGATATGACAAAACAAAGCAACATTTGTTAATTTAAAAAGTTCCAACAGAATTTCAAACCTTCCCAATCATTAAAGCCATTCAGTGTCTTTTCTATTTGGAATTCATTCCAGTTACAATACATATGCACTGCCTTTCTCAAGGGTACAAATTTTGTCATAATCACCGGCTCTATAAAAACATCAGAGTGCGAAATTCCACATTGACGTTAAGGAGGAGGCGGGGAGGGGGTTTGACCTAAACATCTAGTGGACATTGCGGGGAACTTGTGATTATGTTAACAGTCCCTTATACAAATGGTGGACCAACCAGTTTCCTTACATAAATGGTTACATACAACTTGACTTTCTATAATATGTAGAAAGGTTTATATTTTCTCTTGATACTTACTTGTGGTTCAGCCACTGCAATCCCATAACTCTACCTCACAATTGGCTGTTTTACCAGGTGATATTTCAATCCCATTACATTCAAACTCTAGTATTCTGTCAGAAAAAAAAAACAGGGTGTTCTGCTATTTGCAAGGAAGATAAATTGACATCTCAGCTCCCCTAAGAACGAATTTTAAAAGTGTGCAGTTGACTTACTAGGTTAAATGTACTTAACTTTTCAAGGAAGCTCAAGCTTTATAAGCTTACATGAAACATGCAAACTGTTGGTTTCCACGTTCTTGTGTAAACATAAACTAGCTGGTTGCCATATTGAAGTGTTCGCATCTTAACATCATAATTTACCTGACACCTTGTGTAGGATGGTAGTCTCCTCCTGAAGTTTCAGTAGCATCAGAGAGAAAATTTGAAATTACGGTTTTACCGCTCTGTGAGGGAAAAAACACAACCAATTCATAATCAGTATAAATTATATATTAGCGAAACATATCCATACAAGCAACAATTTTTATTACAAGCTCACTTTAAACTTGTATTCTCTCCTTAAAAAAGAACACAACATAACTCTAAAATGTTTCTTCACAACATAAGACAGATACATTTGTTGCTGAATGAAAACAAAATACCTCACAAGGTCCTAAAACAAGAATTTTTGCCTTGAACATCCCGAGATAAACAGTCTCTTTCTTTCCTCTTCGATCTGGAAAAGAAATAACGAGAAGGGATTGGGGCGAGATCAGTAGAACGCCTGACAGATCAATAGCCCTTTTCACAGTTACCTTTTCTCATTACCCCGCCGTCAGGACGGGGTCTAGTAATACCCATCTTTTTTCCGTGGTTTTTTTTTACCCCGCCGTCAGGAGGAGGTCTAGTAATACCCATCTTTTTTCCGTGTTTTTTTTTTTTTTGGTGGTCACTTGCCCCAGACCTCCGGTTTTCGCTCGGCCAAACAAATACTCGTCGTGTCTTTCGCTACACAGGCAAGGGCTTTTATCTTGAGTGATCGTAACATATTTTACACCCCCCGGGGGGGGGGGAAACAACGGCGGGGTCTAATGCCCCTGGGGCTTTTCTTGTTTTTTTTTTTGGTGGTCACTTGCCCCAGACCTCCGGGTTTCGCTCGGCCAAACAAATACTCGTCGTGTTTTTTGCTACACAGGCAAGGGCTTTTATCTTGGGTGACCGTAACATATTTTACACCCGGGGGGGGGGGAGAACAACGGCGGGGTCTAATGCCCCTGGGGCTTTTCTTGTTTGCATTACAATGTTTTTGAACATGGATGTGAGGCAATTTCGGGCAATTTTGCTCTTTTAGCCCGAAATTGCCTCACATCCACGTTCAAAAACATTGTAATGCAAATGAGAAAAGTTAACTGTGAAAAGGGCTATTGACAGATGGTGTAAGGAAAGGTCCAGAAGAAGGGAAGTCATAGTATGGGGCGCCATACTGGACATTATTACAAACTTTTACAATATATGCTCAACTTCAAATTTACCTGCTAAACTTTACATTGAGTATTCTCATTGCTATATTTTCTTGCCAAATTCCATCTACATATGCTATGTTTTACAAAAAAGTTTCCTGTGTTTTCATACAGTATGGTCAACATTACGTACCGTATGGTATGATGCCCCGCGCGCCGGTTTTTCCAAAATAGTCCTCAGGCCCCTCTTGGGCATTTTTTGCAGAAGTCAAAAATGGCGGCTTTATGCGGTATAGCAGGCTCCGAGAATAGACCTGACTCATATTTTTTTCAATGGACAAAAGTGCTACTTGCAGAAGCAGAAAAATATATGTCTCCGTTCGTACCCTTTGAAAGTCACACGAAAGGCTTGCAGAGGCTGGAGAACTGTTTTTATTTTAAAAAAGCGGCGGCAGAACTATTGCTTCTTTCCATAGTTTCTCCATAGTTTTCCTCTACGAACTATGTTCTTTCAGAGCACGATTTGAAAATGGACAACTTTCATAGTAATATGGATGAATTGTTCACATGCCTGAAAAGACTTCCAGTTTACTTTGAGAAAACGGCAGGAGACAAGTTAAAATTCGTGTGCTGTTTTGCCACCAATGTGCGAGAAACTGCACAGGCGAGAAGTCAACCAAAGTTTGAAGTTTGAAGTTTCCAAAAGGCAAATAGAATTCCTTTGTTAGTTGCACTTTTCTAAGGTGAGAATAGCAGAACTACTCGGGATTTCTACTAAAACCTTGAGTAGAAGGAGGCAAGAGTTCCAAATGAATGATGAACAGAACTGGACTCCCAGTAAAGACGGAGAACTAAGAGAAATCATGCAAACTCGCATGCTGGGCGCACTGTATAGCAGGGGAATATAGGTGCAGCGATGGAAAGTTAAGTAACTGATGCGTGAGCTGGATCCAGTTGGAACAGCACTTCGATGGAGAGGAACTGTTTGTCCACGAAAATACAATGTGCGATGTCCAAATGCCTTATGGCTTATCGATAGTAATCACAAGATGATACGCTGGCGGTTTGTAATCCATACAGCTATTGATGGGTATTCCAGTCTGACTCCATACCTATACTGTGCTAAAAACAACAACTCAGACACAGTTTGACTGTTTCAAAATGCATACCAAACTTATGCAGTTATGGAATACCCTCAAGAGTTAGAAGTGATCATGGTCTCGAGAATGTGGGTGCAGCCCGCAAGATGTTGGAGTGCCGTGGAGTGCCGTGGTAGCATGATAATTGGAAGCTTAGTCCATAACCAAAGAGCAGAAAGACTTACAGGGACATGATTAGTGGAGTTCTTAAGAGCTATACAGATGAGTTGTACATGATGGAAGCATCTGGTCTGTTGGACCCACTAAAGAAAATTCATTTGTTATCACTTCATCTTGTACTTTTGCAGCAAATCAACAAATCTTTGCAAGAATTAACCAATCAATGGAATTACCACTGTCTTAGTACTGAAGGAGGTTCATCGCCTCCTCAACTAGACTACCTTCATTCCTTAATACCCACATACTTAAATAGGAATGAAAGTGTAACACACTATGTGGAGCTTGTAAGCGTTGTGTGTGAAATGCTTCCTAATTCATAAACGAACAAGGAACATAAAACTGGAAACCCTTAGACCTATAGTCACTGGTCTTCAACATTGTTTTAAATGATTTTTTACTGTAAAGTAGAAAATGTTGACTCAAGTTATACTTTTTAGGGTGTGTTCTAAACAATGTCTTAGTAGAACAGAAGTAGGGGACAATTGTCTATTTCTTGTTGTATTGTTTTGCACTTCTACATTTTATCCTGATCGCCGCTTTCCATTCAGCAGTCATGTACAGTACGTCTTTCTGTCGGACTCTCATGGTCTTAGTCCATTTAACACTGTCAAATACGGAAAACACTCCTTAAGATATTTCGCCGGACCACGTCTACTGTCTAACTTAGCTCTAGTGACGAGAAAAACCAACTCTAACGGCATTAACATCGAATATTCGGAAAAAAGATCCTACCAGTCTGGTCGCAGATGACATATGTAAAGGAAACTGTCCCAAGTGTTGTAATTAATATTGAACTCGATTGCATGTAAACTAAACAGTTCTCAGATAGTAATTGCACCTTATTATAACTTATTAATATTTGCATCTTATTAATTGTAATTTAAGATTTTATAACTTTATATTTCAATAAGTAAGTGTCCCCAGTTAGTAAGCCTGTAATAGGCTAGCTTAAAGAAATGATAAATTAATATTGAAAAGTTGCTATCATCATCGTCATCATCATCATCATCATCATTATAATTATTATTAATGTCAACTGCTACAACACAGGTAATTTGTTTACCATACTAAGACAGTTATTAAAATCCGTTTTTATTTCTGTCATTAATTTGTCCTTTATCGTTACAATACCTACAAAATACCGTGAAATCAAATGGTGCAATGAATAGACTAAGCTTAACGCCGTAACAATCCAGACAAAATCCAACATTCAACAGCTGCAAATTATCGCTATGTAGTCCAATTTCAAGCATTGGTTGCTCAATAGGCTGCACGTTACTTTCCTTAAAGGTTTCTTGTAATGATCTAGCTTGACGGGCAATATTTGTCAACGCTTCTCGAAAATTTTCCGTTCTTTCCTCTTTCACTGGCGGTGTCACTAGCCGAGAGGGGTCTGGGGTCTATTTTAGAGAAACCGGCGCCCGGTGCATCATACCATACGGTACGTAAAGTGAGAACACAAGAAACTTTTTTGTAAAACATAGCACATGTAGATGGAATTTGGCAAGAAAAAATAGCAACGAGAATACTCAATGTAAAGTTTAGCAGGTAATTAAATTTGAAGTTGAGCATATATTAAAAAAGTTTGTAATAATGTCCAGTATGGCGCCCCATAGGGAAGAAGAAGAATCTTCTTCTAGCGCGGCTCTCCATAATCTTAAGTACGGTTTTTTTTTTGTTTTTTTTTTGCCACAGTCGCGTGGTACGTTTTTGGAACAAGGAATACACGTGCACATTATATTTTCTTTTAAGCACGGCAGCTTTTTAATGAATTTATCAGTTTTCCGTGCTGCGTGGCCGGCAACGTAGAAGACGGTAGAAATGGGAGGGTACAGAAGTTAACCTATGGACAAGTCGTTTACAGTATTTTAAAAAGTGAAAGAAAATGGTTTGTTGCAAAGACAAAAGCAAAGCAGTCATCATGGTCATTTCGTGGTTTACATGCAAATAGCCAGATTATCTTTCAATTCACTTAGTAACGTAAGTTTTTACTGCAGGGTCCAAAACATCGAGATTCAATATCTGCTAGCCTTGAATTGAACAAATTTTTCTACGAGCTAGTGTTGCGTCATGTTTCAGGAAGTTTACTGTGTAAATCCAAGCTAACGATGACCTCTAAAATTCATTATTCATTTTCCGTATACTAAATGGCGTTAAAAAGGACCATATAGAATTGAAGTAATCAGTTGTCTTCGCACGTTTTGTTTTAATTTGCTTAACATACCAAGTGGATTTTGCAAATAAATGAATGCCTTTGTACACCTAAATTTCAATGTTTGTTTATTCTTTTCGGTTAAACAAAACCTAAAAAGTGATTTCGAGACAAAAAGCAACTTCGGAAAGTAAAGCCAGTGGACGTTCACTTGGTGCGACTGAAGAGAAGTTGTTGAATTGAGTTGCTTCGAGTCTAAAATTTCCATGAAACCGTAAATAATTAAAACAAAATGTAACCAACATTTAATACATTGGGCCGAAATGCTCTTATTTATGACCCGGCTGCCTAGAATCTGATGACAAAATGGAGATCGCAATAAAATAAAGTAAATAAGAGAATTGCTGCTGAAAATGAGAACCTATATGACCTATGTACATCGCGCCGTTGTACAGAGACTAATTGCATGAAATTTTTCTGACAGGTTTCAATTATTTCGCGAATTTTGGAATGGTGTTATTTTTAGTTTTTGGCCAAGTTGAAAAATTTGCCAAAAAATTTTCCTTACATAAATAAACTAGTTTCTTTTCTGGCAAAACAAGTGCCACGAAAACGTCATTTGCTGTTTTTTTGGGGAACCCTATTTAGTCAACCTGCAACTAAAGAACCTTTCAAAGTTTAGCCCTGATCGTGTTTGCTGATTAATTAAAATTAATATACCATAAAACAAAGTTTCTCACATTTTCGTAAAATATGATTTTGAGATCGTAAAAAAACTTTAACAATTTCTTGGCTGGTAAATAAACGGCTTTATTAAACCACCCAGCGAGTTCCAATACGTTTTATGCAGAGAGTCTGAGAGAATTGATGATTACTTGGTGAAATACCTTTTTTCTTATAACGCCGATGGTTCATTGGCTGCTCCAATACTGAGCTCTGGAGAGGTGTTTTTGACATGACTTTGTTCGGAAGTTAGTTGCTTCGGTTGAAAAAATGTCAACCACTGTATACATAAACACAGCAGTTGCTGTCACACTGAACACTGGTGTGCATTGATGTTTGAATATAAATTTGCTCCATGCAGGCAAATTTGAATGGGCATTTTTAATAATTAATAGAATATCTCTTCGAACTTCAAGTTTAAAATGACATGCTTGGAAAATACTAGTCTCCCACGCAGCCGTTTTTAGTGGCGTCACGCAACGCTCCCCCCACAAATACAAAATAAACCTGAATATGTGAGTTGACACGAAACCGACGCGTACAAACTTGAACGTTGAAGTATGTTAACTAATTCAAATTAAACCAAGTTCTATAGGCCACCTAGGCATTTCTCTTGACAATATGAAGGTGGGATAGTCCCTTTTCACGCGGATACTATTTAGCATAAAAGCAAAACTTTTTGCACGTCTAGCCTCGCAGTGAAAAACTTGAGAACGAGTTTAGACGTGGAAAAACAAAGCTTTTAATTCTTTTAACTCAACATGGCCGCCGCGTGACAACGGTCTCTTGGCCGACAGAAAGAATACACATGTTGCTAGAAACAGCTCCTCAAAATCATAGAAAACTGCAAATCTGAGCGTTGCCTATGGGTTACTAGAGACAAATGTATAGCTAGTATGTGATTGAACTCTTTATAAATTATGCCAATGACTGGCCGTAGCTAGTTTTTCCTAGCTCCAGCGTTCGACAACCTAGCTTGTGTGGAAAATTTGCGTTCTCACGATATAAAAAGTCTTGGAAAATGTAGAATTTCATCAAACCGTACCCTTTCGTCTCTATGCCGGCTTTAAGTTTCTACAGTCAGAAAACAAGTGTTAGTTTTGGAAACTTCGTTATAAGATAGTTCTCTGTTGCTTAGCAACTACACTGACCTCTGTAGGGATTTTTTTTTCTAAACAGCAGGAAAAAAGTAATCAGTCTTTGCTAAATAGTGAAGAAACAATAAGTTCATTCTTTAATATTGTTGGAAGATTATAAGGACCAACTGATAGTTGTCGTGTTCTTTGAAGTACCTTTCGTTTGCGTTATTACACTGTTACCATAAATTACGTTCGTTTTACTCTGACCAAATAAATAAAGGGAAAAAATCCTCCATGAGCAAACTTTGAACATAGGGCATTAAACATTTATTTGTAACAAGTAAATATTTAATAAGTAAGATTAAGATTTTGAGCTGGGATCATATCGCCTTTCTTCACCATACTTTCTTCAGCAACATTAGTACAACGTAAAGCAATATTAATTCGATTGATTTGATTAATGCCGCATACTTATTGGCATTTGTTAGTATCAAAAAAAAAAAGGTAAAAAAGCCATAAATGAAAACCAACTCCTTATAGCACAGAGACATTCTTGGCGAAACTACTGGCGGTAATTGAAAATCAATTGTTAACTTACCCTTTGAATGTGCTCCCTTAAACATTTTCCAACAATTTCAACACTACGACTGAAGTGAATACCGGGCTGAATAATATACTCACTCTTGTCACTGACAGTCAAACCTAAAGTTAACTCAGTGACCTGAATTCTTGGCTGTTGACTAAATATTGCGGGCGAAACGAACATCTGTTTTATCCCGTTCTTATAATTGTTCGTTTGTCTGCATGAGTAAAATTGATTTAGTTTTCTAACCTTGAAATTGAAAGTCGACCTTTTCTCTGTTAGATTAATAACATCTGACAAAAAACAATGGTATTGTACCTGAGTTTGTAGCAATAGTGATGTTTCGGCGAAAATTCTCGAAAATGAGAAAAACACTCATAAACAAGAAAAAACTGGCAGTTGTCGTGAAAGAAAGAGCCCTTCCTTCCTTGTCGATAACTGTGTACTGACTCGGGGATTAAAGAAATCAATTCAAGGAGCTTTCGAAAGTTCCGAATGTTATTGTAAATTAAATTTCACAAACCCTGAGTCAAACGCTGGTTTTAAAATTAACCCTTAAGTTACACAAATGTTTTTGGAGTAACTATCTGGCACATAAATCCAACTCATTCGTGTTTTTTGTGCGATAAGGAAGTGTTAATTAGGAACAGGTACCCCTTTCATTTTCGTGGGGTTTTGAATTCGCGTCATCATCATCATCATCATCATCATCATCAACAGTGATGTCAGGCGGGACGTTATAAACTTGATTATGCTGGGGCTCACACCTTCTTAAGGTAGAAAAGATAGCTATGTTTAAAAAAAGAAAAAAATTCGCCATTTAATATCCAGTTTGCTTTTCATAGGACTGAGAAACGTAAGCATTGAATAACACTTTTCGTTTAGAAGCTTCCTGCGTCGCTTGCAACAAATTGCCGGTTCTTTCACTGAACAATATCTGACCGCATAATTTATCGCAGACAATTGACTTAAACCAACACAACAGGCCATACTTATAGCTCGATCGGTAATTACACTTTGACAACCCTTTTAGCGAAAATATGCAAATTTTCCCGAAATCTCTTAGCAATGAATTTTTTAAAGAGCAAGTTCTTAATTCAGTCTCGCGCTGTGATATGAAAACTCAATACGTTATTCACTTGGTCAATCGATTTTTCTTTTTATTTTAGATGCATCTTTTAAAATATTCATTAAAGCAAACTGAACCTTTATGACTTGCAACTACGGCAAAATATTGAGCGCTACTTATTTTCAGGGGAATGAAAAATCACATTAAAAGGTAAATCGGAGGTGAAATTGAGCATGCAAAGACAGCTGCAAGCCTTGGTTAAATTCCAAAGAGGTTATTTGATTGATTTTGAAATATACTATGCATGGAGTTCTTTATTTTCGTTTTCCTCACACAATTTTTCCTCTGCTAGATTTTGTTTCAATATAATGAAGTAACCGTAGAATTTTACCCGCGAATAATTTGATAAACCTGCGTAAATAGCTGATTTGGTTTCTTTTCAGATGAAGTTAGAGATCAGTATCACCGGCTCTTCGAGTAAATTTAAAATGTTCTTTAGTTTTTTACCATGTTTCATTACTCAGTTATCATTTCTTTCTATTACGAGGCCAGTGCCTCTTTCTGCTATATTGTGCAACAATACGGAAATCGCCGGATAATTTGTCGGGTAGTTTCGCTAGAGAGGATAATTTCTCCTTATTCCAACAAAGAAAACAATTTACTTCCATTTCTTGATTGTTTTTCAGACCGATCGCTTCTTTTCGATCTTCCAGAATTATTTTGTTCGCGTCTTTCTTCGGGCATTGCTTGAGATTGTTTCGCTTTTTGGATATTTGCCGGAGTTTTTGCCGACATAGCGAGATGTATTTCTCAGTTGCACAAGAGAACAAAACTACATGAATATTAAATATGCCCGGTTTCCCAGCCCTCTTTACATATTTTACCACGGTTTTGACATTTGCGTTTAGTTAATCAATTTTATTAATTTAATCAAACGTATTCCGTGATAAAATACTACTGAGCAAGACACCAGAGATGACAATTATTTCAGGACATTTTATTTTATTTGTCTGTCTAGAGTGTTTGTTTGAAAGAGTATTGACAAAAGGCCAATGACACCTCGACCATTGGTGTCTTAATTCCATTGTTTATTTTTGAATTCGAGAGCTGTCATACTGTCAGTCGAGCAAATTTATGCGGAGAGGAAACACGTAAGCTCGAAAAACATTTAATTTGTTTGCATTACTTTGTTTAAGGTGAGAAAAACTCGTCTTAAACAGTCTTAACCAGACTATAAAAAATGAAATTTGGTCTGAAAAAGAACCACTTCCTTTCGGAGAAATACAACTAAATTTCAATGTCCTTTTTGTTATTTGTATCTTGAAAATGCTTTCGCGTATAAGTAGAAAATTGTGAATGTGGGGCAATTAAAATGACTCGGTGAAAAAAAGGAGTAGAAGTCACCTTTAATCGAAATAAATTTCCAAGTAACGGAAATCAAAACAAAAACAGAATATGTGGATATTGAATTTACAACAGTTAAACTGACATAAAGGCAAATCATGCAACTTGCCGCGCAATAATGCTGCTTTGCAAATTTTTGCTTCGCAGGTTGAGATTGTTTGTTGAGCTTATGCAGGGTTCAATTCTACCTGTTACCATCCCCTCCGGGCACACCCCCGGGGATTTGCAATTTTTTCTTACTTGGCGGTCTATTCCCCACCCCCGGGCACGCAGAAAGAGACAATTCCCCACCCCAGGGACTCCTCATGTGTTCAAAATTGAATTCCGTACAATAGCACAACCAGACGTTTTGACCAGAACCTAAACGCTTTTCTAGAGTTTACTGAACGAAGGATATTGCATAGTATTAAAAAACATGGGCACTACTTTGAAAAAGAAAACTGAAGAAAAAAATCTAACCGCACTGGCATTCGGCTGGCGAGTAAAGAAATGTTCTTCACCACATGTTTTATTCTAAATATAGCATATGCACAAAAGAGGTCCGGCGAGCAAATTGATGACAGCATTTAAAAGGAGTTTTTCTTAGCTTGTTTCACAAGAACACTGGACTGGGATCTCTGTTTAATATAAAGCCGTGCATCTGTTTCATACAAATACGCTGAAGAAATATTTCTATGTTTGTGATGAACGCCATCCATTCGAGTACGCATCAACCGCACCTTGAATTTTAACAATTTATAATAAACGTGCCTTTGAATACAGATTTTAATTTCGAGGGATTATTCTTCTCCAACCAGGCTGCCACAAATTCTAGAGATTGTCCCTGGAAATAGGCAGTCTTCTCTACGCGGTCCGGCGCCATTGTGTCAATTGAGAAGTGATAAGCTAGTGACGTGCTTCACAAGGAAAACGAGAAGTTATTTTCGATTTGCCCCGTCCCCCTACCCCCGGGACAAAACCGTCTCAAACAATTCCCCACCCCCGGGCCCGAAGGGCTGGACTTGTACCGGTGGTTGCCCGGGGGGGGGGGATGGTAACAGGTAAAATTGAACCATGCATTACTACCACCTCCTCGCGTAGCAAATTTCCATGTTGCAGAAAGTAGACGTCGGATTACTTTTGCACAAGGACTCTAGTATTAATATGGTTACTCGAGCATGCGCGGTAAAAGTTGGTAAGAAGTACAATAGCCTGGCACGATTTTAGTGTTTTAGTGTCTTTCGAGAAAACTAATATAATTACAAGAAGGTAGTGTAGTTTTTACGTCCATCATAGACCACCATTTAACATGATTGAATAAATTAGCAATTAACATGCTTATAACATTCAGCGAAAGGCGTAGTTATTTGCCCTACAAATTAAGCGGCGCATAACGCATCGCGGCGCATCAGTGTATATCACACACCTTCAGATCTTCTCCTTACGGGCTGTTCTTCGTAGCTATTTCGGCTACCTGCCGACGGACGCTGTTGATCTTCGTACGTTCGGCTGGCTACGGATGTCCGTCGTTGCTCGTCGTGATTTCGACTGCCTGTCGACGGACGTCGCTGACCTTCGTGACTAGTTCGGCTTCCTGTAGACGGACGGCGGCTTGCAGATCCTAGTAAGTAATAAGTCGACAAAGCAATAGTGACACTGAATGATAGAGTGAATGGTGATCGATCATGAGTGGAAGGCAACCTTGTTCCCATGTCTTTCGTTATCCATCTTGGAAAGCCAAAGACCATGGGAACGAGGTTGGGGAAAATCGGCGCCGAGTACTGACTGGGGAGGGGAACGAAGCGTCCGTCGTCCCTCCCCATGGTCCCTCCCCAAGACTTACACACCTCAGTCCACTCGCCAGTTTTTCTGAGATTTTCAGTTTTATCACTTAGTCATAATAATACAATAATTGAAATGAAGATGTGACCATTGCAGTTGTAATCGTAATTTAAGCAACTGCAAATTAAGCCTGAAAAAAAAAAGATTTTCGGGGCTTAAACGGGATTCGACCCCTTCGCCAATGCTCTCGCTCTGCAGTGCTTTACGAACTGAGCCATGCATTAGGAGCATGCAACTGCGATGCTCACGTCTTCATTTGGTTTGTATTTCCGCAGTTCACACCATTTTCATTCTATGTTCCAAACAATAGTTATTCCCCACTAAGAATGCCCCTCTGGTCAATTTTAAGGGGTATAACTGAAAAAGAAAGCGAGGAATCATGTTATCTTTTCACAAAAGGTTTTGGCAGTGGCTTATCTGGCAAAGCGGAAGAGGTCTGTAGCAACTGAATAACAGGGGCGTGGGAGTTGCTATTTGTTGTCTGTGTTCACTACACAAGATTGTTAGAAAAAGGTGGATGAAGACATCTTTATTGCTTTTTTTGCTTTAGCATTTTTTAGTAGAAGCCAAAAATAAGCTTTTTACAACGTGCCGTACAAAAACGATTTGTCAGAGGAGATGGCTTACAATGTCAATTTGAGGTGGCAAACAATGTACAGAAACAAATTTAACTGGGGCAAAATAAGTTCCCCGGGATACTTGATTTTGTAAAACATTTATGTGAGCTAAAAACGTTTCATAAAAGCTGACAAACAGGTTAAGAGCAGTTAAGATTAACAAGGGAATATGTTTTGGCGAGAAAAACATTAACCCTGTCACCGTTTCATCGCTAACAAACGTGCGAATCGACTCATGGCTAACCTCACACCAACTTCATCTTTCAGTACACACTAAAATACCTACATTGACAACACGCATTATCCATCTTACCAGCGGGGTTTGCTCCGCTGCTTCGACGTCGTCGAAGTTGCCCTTCTGTGTGACCTGGGTGACCTGTGTAAGAGGGTACTAGCAGCATAGCTATACAATATTATATTTAACTGCTCAGGGGTTAGCTAGAAGTCAGTCCCGTCGATCATGTCAGTCCCGTCGTCCCGGTATGTGTATTTGTACTAGGCTTAGTCTCCTGACCGCGCGAAGTGAGAGAGGAACCACACAAGAATAAAAATAATGTTTTGAGATGAGGAGAAATCCCTTGATGAATTTTAGAAACATAACTTAGTGTTGCATTCTCCTTCCTTGAAATTCACTTCGTTTCTCCTTCTCAATTAAAGCGATGTAAAGCGATCGATTTCCTCTTTGCAGCACAATTTTGAAAGGGAATTTTAGATATTTTATTTCTCGCTAGGAATTCACAGATTCAAATTCAATGTAAGCTCTTATGTGACAATTTTTTTTCAATTCTGAAAGGAAATACTCCTTGACTAATAAATCTTGTATTGGCTTGTCCAACTGAAGTACTGTTCAGTATAAAGTCTCAGTTGCCATTTATATTTTGCGACGTTCGGGAAAGATCGCCAAAATAGTCAAGATACAGCAAAATTCCAAAGAATATGCACTAGTTTTTCAGAAGCCTATTAACATGTAAAAATAAAGAACGTCTTACATTTATATAAAAAAGAACAGAATTCGTACCGTCTGGGATCCTAGTAGTATCCATTCTGAACTTCTCGATAAAAGAAAAAGAAAACTTGCTTCTCAATGTAGTTAAGCGGATGTGACCAAAACCAAAATAAAATCGAACGATTTTTGATTAGTGTCAAATTTACTTATATTTTGGGAAAAAGGAACGAAAATTTGCATCTATAATTAGGCAAAAGTGTCGGAAGAAAATTTCCTTTATTGTTCTTTGACGGAAACACAAGTGACCATGAATAATTTTCTTCCAGAGACAATAACTTTGTTGTGTGTTATAACGGGGCAGAGTTTGGCCGCTTATTTGTCCCGAGGTTTTAAGAGTACACAAATCTTTAATTAAAGTAACTAGGCGATCGACTGTTTGATTTACAAACATGGCCGGCCTGCTGTGTTTAATTATACGAAACAAGGAAATACAAAACGTGAGCGGTTTTTTCTAACATATCTCTCAATACTTGTGTATTAAACGCAACGTCGGATGAGTGCTGCATTTTTAGTGGAATTAATTATTAATGTAAAAGTTAGCTGTATTCGTTAGAGGTTTCAAGAAGAGATTGCTAGATTTATTATTAATCGTTGTTTAAACGTTGTGAAGGAAGCAAAATCACTAACGAGAACAACTAAACGAGGAGTACAACAAGTTAGTCTAACGGCAGCTGAAGAGGTACAAATTGCAATTCATTTACTCTTTTCGCTAGGATGAAGACTTTTTGTGCAAGCGTTGCAGATTATTCCTTTAAGCAGATCAAAGCAGATCAAAAGTTTACCTCTGCAACAAAAATCCATTTTTTTTTAATTTAATGAAGCAGATTCTTTGGCGTCAGGTGCAAGCCATACAATATGCAGGTGTTTCTTGTTACCAGGTTTGCAAGGTCAGAAAACAAACATGAATTAAGATTGGGTACTTAGGCAACTGAGCCTGCGTGGTCGCTCACGAGAGGTTCGACCAAGGGGCCGACCAGGGGGATCTAAATTTTCCAGCCATTTCTAGTTGTTAGTATTTTCGGAGTCCTGTCCGTGCTCACATACATTTCCCACCCAAATCACAGTGCGATATCTTTCTAGTGGTCATAAAATGTTTTCATCTTTCAGACATGGCACATCCAAACAATTTTTAGGATGTGTCGAACAGATAAATTTTCCTTTGAAATCTACCAAATAAAATACATTCATCTGTTACCCAATGTTCTGCTGTCGCCACTAGAAGGGCAAATAAACCACGTAAAGGCCTGTTTATACAGAGTGCGACCACGAACTCGAACGCGGCCTTCGCACTGGGATTGCGTATAAGCAATTTGTACGAATCTGTTTGTACCAAATGCGACCACGAACGCGGCTGGAAATTCGTACGTGCGGAAAGTCGCAGAGATTGCCTCCAGAGCGAATTTTTAGGCGATGGTCGCACGAACTATTTCTTGTCAACCAATCGGTTGTTTTTTTATCGTGTAACTAGGCCCAGGTGACACGCCGTACGCGTAAAAACTTTGACTTTGTAGCGCACAAGTTGACAACATGTCGGACAAAACTGAACTGTTAATTGTGGAAGTTTAAAAATACCCAATTTTATACGACAAAGACCGTCGTGATTTTAAAGACGAAGAAAAAATGTGTGGAAACGTATTGCCATTTTCATGAGATGGTTCATGGCAGCACACATTGCGACTGTCACAGCCCGAATTACCGCGTTCTGTATGAACGGTAGCCTCCCACGCAGTCGTTTTTTGAGGGTAATACGTTTCCCCTAAAAACGACTGCGTGGGAGGCTATAAGAACGGTGGTTCGTGCGAAGTTTCGAGCGGAAGGTCGCAATAATCCCGTTCGTGGTCGCGGTCGCGCACGGTGTAAACAGGCCTTGCCTTAAAAGGCATCGCTTATTCCAGTTAACGTCCATAATGAGATCCCATCACGAGTCAAGTGGTCCCTTACCGGAGTTAAAAAAAAAAACAAAAGGCATTTTCAAATCATCAGCCCAAAAAGTGGTCGTGGTCCCTTTCGAGAGGAGGTCGCTTACGAGAGCTTTGAACTAAGTAAAATAACCGAGAAGATTTTGGCATTTTGGAAAAGTGGTTGCTTACGAAAGGTGGTTGAACAGGGAGATTCGACTTGTTACGGGTCGGGCAGCACAAAATTGGAAAGAAAAACCAGGCTTAATAACACCATACATACCCTTGTCCGAAGGCAGAGGCCAATTTCATGAGAAACCATAAAATGGGGGAAAGAACCGATTATTGGTGAATGTACTATAGAATCGAGAATATAGTCAATATAGACGCCTGACTGGTCCGCTGGTCATCGCGGTTCTCTTAAGCCTGTTCCAGGCTCTCAGATAGTAGGGACGGCAAGAAAATTAGAAGGGAACGCAAAGATAAGACGCACGGGATCTGGGTAGGCTCTCTTAGTTATTAATAGACAGCAAAACACATTCAGCGAAACTTTTACTCCTTTATTTCAACTCATTGATACATAGGATAAGGCTATCTCTGTAATTTTATTACATAAGATTGGCAGAGGACAGCAAATATATGGCTTTTCCATTGGCTATTAGTTGATCTTAGAGTAGAAACTGAAAAAAGGATAAAGAACTTGGAGCGGAACTGGAAACAGGAGGAATGCGCGGGAAAAATCGCTCAAAGTTTTCGTGGAGTAATAATTTTACTATGTAGATAATACCCGGATCACTAAAACATACTTTTCGAAGCAAACTTTTCCTTTGCGACTTCTCTGCTTACGTGATATCAGCCTATGAACATGGAGCCAATAAGAGCGCGCTCTCTCATATCAAGGGGTTGTCTAAATAAATGGTAAAGAGATCCCCTTTATTTAACTGGAAGAAAAAAATCCTTTGTTGTCGAGTAAACCGCGGCCAGTTTTCGACAGGCGAGTTGCCAGGCCACCTGACGTGTTCTCACCTCGCCACAGAGTGTCAACTTTCCAAGTGCTCAGAAATTTCTCCGAGTTCCGACGACAACGCCGAAAAAATGACAGGTTCAAACGAGTAACAGCCTTATTCTAATAAGTTTTCTCAGCATCAAAAGAGGATAATTTAGTTTTGCGTCCCTGGAATGAACAAGATCAACAGGAATATAGAAATGCACTCCCGAAAAGGTTTAATTTGACACAAAAATTAGAATAATCTTCTACATTATAACAGAGCTTGTACCACAGCAAAGTAGTGCAAATTAGCTTTCATCTGATTTTAATGGGAATACTTTAGGATTTCATTCACGGAACCAAAGTTAAAGCCACCTTGAACGTAACAAACTGCACTACAAGATTTAGTACACCTCACGATAACTCATCACGGAGTATCTCAAGAGCAAAATAAGAAAAAATATTGGAAAGTACTGCTCAGTAACGTTTATTTGAATGGACTCATTGAGGGTTTAATTCATCTGCAGACTCAGAAGGTAGAATCACCTTAATTCTACAGGATAATAAACTGTTTAAGAATAAAAATGAGCGAAAAAAACACAACGTTTCGATGTCTACATGACATCATTTTCAAGTGAGAAAATAAAATACAAATGAGTTAATATATACAGGGTGAGGTGTTAAAAAAGTAAACAATAATTAACATATTTGGCGTGTAATTAAGTGTGTGTGCGTGGTAAGTATGTCTAAATAAATAGTTCTGCGAGGATAGAGTCCGATTGCGTGTTCAAGATTGGTTTCTTCATATTGGTATCCTATGACATCACGTCTCTGTTCACGAACGTACCGCCTCAAGAAACCATCGAAATCATCGCTGAAAAGGCGTTCGTAGACAACTGGTTTAATGAAACACATAACCTAAATATCACTAAACCTGATCTGGTTCAACTGCTAGAAGTAGCAACCAAGAATCAACTGTTTCAGTTCGATGGCAAGCTTTATGAACAGATCGACGGCGTGGCTATGGGCTCACCTTTGGGACCCCTTATGGCGAACGCATTTCTCTGCTCTATCGAAGAGAAACTGGAACTAGACAACAAACTGCCAGACTTCTACAGAAGATACGTGGACGACACGCTCTCTGCCATGGAAGATGTACCAGCAGCAGAAGCTTTCTTATCAACGCTTAGCAACTGCCATCCATCCATCAGTTTCACCATGGAACTAGCATCCGACAATAAGTTACCATTTGTCGGTATGGAAGTACTTAAGGAAGGCTGCAAACTGGAAACCAGTGTTTACCGTAAGCCAACAAATACTGGCCTACTGCTCCATCACCAAAGCCATGTTGATAAAAGGTACAAGAAATCGCTAATCAAGACCATGGTAAACCGTGCTTTCCGCCTGTCATCCACACGGGAGGCTTTCGCAACTGAATGTGATCGCCTAAAGTTGATGTTTGCGAACCTCAAGTACCCTGAGAGCCTCGTCAACTCAACCATCTCTCACTTTGTTACCTCAGTGATGTCTGGAGATCCCGATGTGCCAGCTCAACTACCCGTCAACGAAAATGCTGTTCACCGCGTAGTACTGCCATTTAAAGATCAAAAGTCAGCCGATGCGGTGAAAAAACAACTATCCGACCTGAGCAAGAGAATCGATCACACTCTTCAACCAGTGTTTAGGAGCCGCAAAATTGGTGAACACCTTAATGCGTGAGCCCAAAACCGCCCTTAGTTAACCAACAATGCGTGGTGTACAATTATCAATGTGATCTGTGCGATGCAGAGTATGTCGGCTATACTAGCCGGCATTTACACCAACGTATTGACGAACACCGTTTTTCAGCAATCGGCAAGCATCTCAAGAAGGAGCACGGCATTAAAACCATCGGCGACCTTAACAGTAACTTTTCCGTCCTCAAGAAGTGTAGCGGAAAACTAGACTGTTTAATTTACGAAATGTTATTTATAAAGAAGAAGAAACCAATCTTGAACACGCAATCGGACTCTATCCGTGCAAAACTATTTATCTAGACATACTAACCACGCACCCACACTTAATTACACGCCAAATGTGTTACTTATTGTTTACTTTCTTAACACCTCACCCTGTATATATTAACTCATTTATATTTTATTTTCTCACCAGCAAATGATGTCATGTAGACATCGAAACGTCGTGTTTTTTTCGCTCATTTTTGTTCTTAAATGCGCAACGAAATTTAATATAATTCGAATAATAAACTGTACCTCAGGAAAGTACTGCTCAGTAGCTTTCATTTGAATGGTCACCGTTAATTTGGGACTTCATCAACAGACTCTAATGTTATTAAAACCAAAGCACTGCTCAGTATGTTTCATTTGAATGGGCACACTTAAGGGGGGAGGGGGACGCAATAGATGCACGGGTAGGGAGGTGGGGCCGGGGAGTTGAAACCCTGACAGTTGTTTGAGACCTCACGTCCCAGTTAAGGCTAGATAAGGGAATACTAATCTCAGTAGACGTGTCGCAAGTCGACCTTTGCTTACATTAGTTGAGTTGCTGGGATGAAGTCAGTGATTAGATCGCGTCCAACGAAGAAAATAACGCGCGAAAGATTAGTATTCTAAGAGACTCTTGGAGCTGAGCGAATGTTATAGCCACATACAGCATTTCTTCTTCGAAATTTTTGTTTTCCTAGTATCATCTCTCCGTTCTTCTTTCTTGGATAAACAAAGTACTGAACCTAATTATCACGCAACATCTAACAAGAAAGGCATATTTATTAATTACATACAGCTCAAGACCTCATCAACCTCGGATAGCTGTCACAAAATAAAGCATACACTATATTGCAAATATTGCAAGGAAGTTTAAATTTACTTATGTCATATAATATGTATCACAATCTTGTAACTGGTTATACAAACCCAAAGCTAAATTCATTTACAGTCATTTAAAAAGCTAAATTTCATTTACAGTCTATGTTCCAAGGACAGGCCGAGTTCACAGGTAATTATTACTAATACAATAAGTAAAATAATAAATCTCATATCAACCAAAGTTTTGAACAACCGAAACTGGGATATCGAAATTCAAATACTGATATTTACAATCGCTTATTAAATATTTCAGCTACCAATATTTATTGTTTAGCTACCTATCATGTTTGCAAGTTGTCATATTTTCAAATATTTGCTTATAGTCACGGTAGTATAATGAATATAAGGAGTTAACAGTGCGGTTTACAACAGTCTTGTTTCAATTCATCCAAAACACTTTTTTTTGGAACTGTCTATTGCATGCAAAATGGGGAATACAAATTGATATCATAAATCTCTGGTAAACACTAAGATTGGAAAAGACTTTTTCTTGACTGGCTCAGTTAATCGTTTTCTTACAAACTGCATGGATTTCTGAATCAATGACAAGATAGAGTCAAGATGTTCAGGTGAAAAGATATCACATCAACTCAAGTATCTGGATTCGGTGGTTACTATAGTCAGACACAATAATTCTTCCATCACTAAGATTTGCTGTAGAGACTGGGTACTTAAACTCTCCTGTTTCGCTGCCTTCTGTTCGAAACATTGTCACGACCTTCCCGAACACCTGTAGTCTGTGATTCCCTGCATCACACACGACCAGGTGTCCTGACTTGCTAACCGACAAGTAACGAGGTTTATTAAATTCACCCTCCCTGTTCCCCTTCTTCCCAAATTTAAACTTAAAATTTCCCTGCAGGTCAAACACTTTAATACAGTGTTCGCCATAGTCTGAGACTATAAGATATTGCTCGGTCTGGATACAGTGAAAGGGACTGACCAAAGAACCCTCTCCACCAAATTTACGTAAAAACTTCCCACTGGGGGAAAATATCTTAATTAATTTGTTGTCTCTATCAGCTACAATAATATCACCGTTACGGGTAACAGATAAACCTTCAGGATTCTTAAGCTGGTGATCAAGACTTCCCTCCCCACCGAACTTCCTAAGAAACTTACCATTCCCGCTAAACACTTGCACCCTGTGGTTAAAAAAGTCTGCCACTATAATATTTCCATTTTTATCAAAAGCTATCCCTCTAGGCCAGTTAAATTCACCCTGATTACCACCATATCTACCAAACGATCTTAAGTGAGTACCGTCACTACTAAACATGGATACCCTGTTGTTACCACACTCAGCTACGGCGATTTGATTTTGGTTATTCACTGCCACTCCACAAGGCCGCCAAAGCATTCCAACAGACTCACCGAGTTGTCCAAAAGATAGTACAGGTCTGAACCGCCTGGTTTCGACCTGAACCTCAAAAGGACTGCCACGAACATGTTTTTGTTTAAACCCAGAGACTGGTTTACTTTTTACTTTTTCTGCCGAACTTAATTGCTGCGCTTTAGTATCGCTAAAATCAGTTGATATACTTCCGATTACCTCAGAATTTAACATGTTAAAAAGTTTCTTACTTTCAGTGAAACTAAATCGAGGGATGCGTTCGACATCACGGGGACATTGTGTTTCTTGTTCTTCAAGAATTGTGTCAAACGTTTCGTTGAATCCAAGGATTTCATAGCTGGAGCTTCGTCTCAACACATTTTCAGACTTCTCGATTGCTGATTCGATCATTTTCACTTGATTTTCAACTTCACCCTTCTTTAACGCGAGACAGTCGAGTGTTTCTTTCGCTTGATTATCAACTGTGTTGAAAATATCCTGCTTCCTCGCTTCAATGATTGTAATCAACTGGTCTGCAGTCGCCTGCGCTTGGCTTTTTACGTCAGCTATCTGCATCTGAACTTTAATACTGTTTTGATCGAGTTTACAGAGTTCATTTCTCTTTTCCTGTGTTTTCTCCTTTAGCGATTTAATCACAGCGTCAATGCGGTGCTTGCGTTCGGTTGCTCCATCTTCTAGAAGAATCTTGGCGTGACCTTCGTGATCCGTCAAAGCACAAGCGCTGCAAATAGCAACTTCACACACCTTGCAAAAGAACTTCAATTCTTCTTTTTCGTGGCCTTTCTTCTGGCAAAACGCTGGTCGCTTTAACACTTCTTCAATGTCGTGATCTTGAAAGTCTTTTAGTGCCAGCGTACGATGTACTTTATTTACTCGTATTATGTTATGTCCCGTGATACAGCCTTCACACCAGAAAGCACAACACTGAAAACAGTAGAAACAGTTCGCGCTTCTTTTGTCGCAGTTTCCACATTTCGCGCCATTTGTGTTGCACTCTTTTATAGCAAGGACATCCAGTAAGCTGTTGATCTTGAAGTTGGTGGGAAATTCGCTAAGATTTCCACTTCCTGGGATCCTAAAATTCTTGCGACACTCTGGACATGATATAACGTTAACATTATTTCCTGAACTCGTTCGTTTCCGTTGAAGCCTGTTCAAACAATGAAGACAAAAACTGTGCAAGCACGGCATCTGCTTTGGCTCAGTGAAGGTGCACATACACACAGAACACGATACGTGTTCATGAAGATTATCTAGCAAGGTCTTTATATCCATGATGAAGGGCGGGAAGCAACTATGGAGATCGAAGGTTTCCAACTGAAATTTTGTCTTGTGACCGAATTTTTATTTTATTAAGCCGATTACATTAACCAATCATAAAGCGTATTATGACATGTTTTGACATTTCAGGCTTCTAAAATTGATTGCAAAAATATGCTGGATTTCTAGGAATTGTGGCCGATATGCTCAAGAAAACATGACCTATGGAAATTTATCAAGAGCTGTTCAGTTCAGATTGCTTGGGAAAGTGTTTCGGATATGTTTGGCGTCGGTAAGACTTGCATCCGAAATGTAATGTGTAAAAAGACCATTTTAAACTTTTAAATGTATTAGTTGTCAGTGCGGTTTTAATGAGTCCTTGAACAGAATCAGTTGTGTTTTGTTCTAGAGAAATTCACTGAAGCATGAATGACTTATTCTGGTTACGTGAAGCACAAACCGCAGGTTGAGGGTGAAACAATTCAGAAATTCCGAGACCGGCTTTTTTTGTTATTTTCCCCCAGGGCTATATGAAAGTGGATGTTTTTGGTTCGTTATTAGAATATATTAATATACAGTTTAAAATGGTCCTTTGAAAATACACTAAGTACAAGCAAACTGAAATTGCTAGCACATCTTCTGAAATGTTGTCTAAAGTAATCATCAGAAGAAAACTGAATTCCATGTTTCCTAATATAAGCAACTCAACGACTCGTGAATGATCTTATTTATGTTAAAAGGTGACATCCACACGGGCGGCAAACGGCGCACATGTCTGGCGCTAAACTTTGATTTGTGAAGGATAAAGCAATTAATAGGAGTATTACTACTCCTCTGTGAATACAGAAAAAACGCTCTTAAGAGTAATTTCATAGTTCGGACTGTCCGTCCTGAGAAGCTATAGCTAATAAAGCTTCAGGACAGACAGTCCGTTAAGATCGTTTTTTCTTAATCTCGGTTCCATATCCCTATTGTTAACAATATAAACAGTTTTCAAACACTGTAACGGGGCTACTTTTGAAAATGTATGTTGCTTAGCATACGAAACGTTAAGTTTATTATCAAAATGTGTTTGTGTGCCATGTTTATCACCGCTGTTTGTGTTTTATTCTTCGTCAAGTAAGAACATAACTTCTTGAAGCACACGTGAAAGCTAAATTCAATTTAACAATGAACGGTTGAAAACAACATTTTGTTAAATGTTAAAATGTTTAATAATTTTAACTCTCTCAAATGCAAAACCCGGGGGGGGGCCTCAGGTATATTAGTGACAGGGAGGAGTGAATGGGACATAAATTTTCAACCCAAACAAAGTCCCATCAGGGTAAAACTGGACCCAAAAAGTCCAACAGCCAGAGCAGCTGTTAAAACAATACACCATTTGAGTGGATTCAAACCCATTCTATGCTACTTCTCTAAATTTACACCACCGAGATGTTATTAGCTTCTCAAACTATCCTGTTTATTAACGTGCATGTCGCAAGATTTTGTTCTTGTAGAAACACTGGTTATTTCTAATAATAATTTACCAAATATTCTCTTTAACATAGATTCTGATCTATATGCTAAAGCTAAAAAGCAAAACAGTGCCTTATTTTAAATTCTACACGTTTTATTAGGCTGAAAAAGTCAACGGCTCCCTTAGTTTCTTGAAGTGGGCGTAACAAAGAAAATTTTTCTCCAGCTGGAACTAAATGACCTAAAGCTTAGGACGAAAGAGGCAAACTAGAGGGGTCTAGAGCCACGGAAGATACACCCAGAAAACAGCGCAGTCCCTATGTGAGCAAACCAGCCATACCAAGCAGGAGAGCGAATAGAGGGTGGGAGGGGTGAGTCCGGAGAATTGTCGTTCAGTTTCTTTGTTGAGTATTGATCATAACTTACAATTACATTTCACAGAGACTGTGTGTAAAACAGTTCGCAGATTTTTTCTTTGTCCCACGCTCGTGACATACTGAATATTCCATCTTTCTCATTTCTTTCCGAGCTTAAAATTTACCATCTTTCTTTCTTTATTGATCTTTCATGCATATCATGATATCTTGCCATTGTACCCAGGCGTTCCAGCTTCTCGCTCACGTCTTGGCGCGAAATTTTGTGACGTCACCGAATGGTATACCGCGGCAGCCTCATTTGGCGACGTCAGGTCTCACGACATTTCCCACCAAGTCGAGCCGAGTGAGTAGGAAGAGGACGCCTGGGTACTAGGCTGCATTTTCTCATAATAATTCATCAAAAATTCGCTTTAACTTAAATTGAAACCTCTTTTCGAAAGCTAAACAGCAAAACCTAAACGTTTTACCAATCTGAAAACGTAAGAAAATGTCTGCCATCTTGAAGAAGACATGAAAAAGAAAATGCTGGAAGTAAATTATGTAAAGCTATTAAAGGACCAAGAGGCAACCTGGGCCACAGTGAAAGAAGATGCGCCCACAGAAACGGGTTATTAACACAGAAGCTTACAAATTTTGGACAATCCTGTGCACCTCAGGGTAGCATACAGTAACAGACTGATGCGTGCAAGAGCCCTGATCAAGGCTCTAACACGTAAGGATTTTTTCGTACCAGGGTTGACCCACCACCCCCTTCCCGCCAAGGAAAGGAGGCCAACCCTTTGTAATAAGCAGCAGTGACTTGGTTCCTTGTTATGTTACAGATTTCCTTTACTCAGAACAAACTCTGCAAACTTACCCGGGACTTTTCCAAGTACAGGATCATTATACTTGGATCCCCCCCCCCCCCCCCCACACACACACACACACCAAACGAGCTTCATTCCATAGCTTCAGAGTGAAACCTGCGCTAGTTTTGCCACACCCGGCACACAGACGTCCGTCTAAAATCGCCTGTCGTGTAAGAAAACCGACGCGCGCATACCTCAATCCCTTCCGCACACGTGTTCTTTTCACTCGACTATCGATCCATGAGCGGAAAGATTGACGCGTACCCTCGTTTTGTTACCATCCAACTGCAGATTAACACGATACGGAAAGGTTTTGGTCAAGTACCGGGTATCTATCATATTGATGACATTGGCTAACCTCAGAAGACGTATCGCAAGTCGACCTTTCCTTATATAGTTGAGTTGCGGGGATAAGTGGAGGGGAACAAGTGGAAGTGTATGCCGGGGAGGCGGGAGAAGAGGGGGCGAGAAGCTGGATTCCTAAGGTGGCGGGAAGCGGAAGAAAAAGAGAGAAATTACGTGACATTGCGCAATGTTTCGCAATCGAAATAATGCAAAGAGGCGGGAGACAACAAATACAGGGCGGGAACCGGGATTAAGAGGTACGGGAAGCGGGAGCTTTGAACCACTCCCTTCCCCCCGCCCCCCCGATAAAGTCGCGCAGGGAATTTGCCTGCGATTAGATCGCGTCCAACGAGGAAACTAGCCCGTGAAAGATTAGTATTGGGAGAGACTCTTGGAGCTGAGCGAAATTTCAGGGCCACATGCAGCATTTCTTCTTCTCGGATTCTTCGAAATTTTTGTTTTGCTATCATCGCTCTGTTCTTCTTTCTTGTAATATAAACAAAGTACTGAACCTAATTATCAACAAACCTAGAATTTCACGCAACGTCTACCCAAAAAGATTAATTTATTTTATATACACCTCAAGACCTCATCAAACTGAGATAGCTGTCACAAAATCGTGCATATTGCAAGTATTGCAAGGAAGTTAAAATTTACTTATGTCGCATAATATGTATCACAATCTTGTAATTGGTTTTATAAACTCAACGCTCAATTTATTTACGGCAGTCAATGTTGCAAGCACGGGCAGTTCATCACAATAAATTAAAGTTTTCAACAACTGAAACTGGGATATTGAAGTATATTTACAATCGCTTGTTTCAGCTACCAGTAGTTTATTGTTTAGCTACCTATCATGTTTGGAAGTTGCCATATTTTCGAATAAGGAGTTAACAGTGCAGTTTTCAACAGTCTTGTTTTAATTCATCACAATAATTCATCCCAAAACACTTTTTTTTGGAACTGTCTGTTGCATGCAAAATCGAAAATATAAATTGATATCATGAATCTCTGGTAATGCGCCGGTCAATTCGAAAGTTCAACATCCCCCCCCCGGGCAACCCCCCGGGCATTTGACCTTTTCAAGATTGGCTTGTTCAAATTCCCTCCCCTCGGGGCCAAAATGCCGTTCAAATACCCCACCAACTAGTACTGAACTACCTCTCCTGAAAGACAAATTTCGTCTTCAATCAAACACTTTACACGCTTTTCAGAGAGAGATATGCCGTAATGACACCTTCAAACTTCTTTTAAAGACCCTTTTGAAAGAGTTATTCACTAACAAAGGCAAAATTTTATCTTCTAAACCGTCAAACCCTGCAAAAACCGTAAAAACTCACGGGCGTTTTACGTTAGAAAAAGAGATAAATCCGGTTCAAATTCCCCACCCTTCCAACGCAACGTTCAAATTCCCCCCTCCCTGGGCACGATGCACTGTCAAATGCCCGGGGTATGCCCAAGGGGGATGTTGAAATTTCGAATTGATCGGCGCATATACACTAAGATTGGAAAGGACTATTTCTTGACTGCCTCAGTTGATCGTTTTCTTACAAATTGCATGATTTCTGAATCAACAACAAGATTTTCAGGTGAAAAGATATTGCATCAACTCAAGTATTTGGATTCGGTGGTTATTAACATCAGACACAACAATCCTTCCATCACTAAGATTTGCTGTAGAGAGTGGGCCCTTAAACTCTTCTGTCTCGCTGCCTTTTGTTCCAAACATTGTCACGAACTTCCCGCTCTGTTCGAACACCTGTAGTCTGTGATTCCCTGCATCACACACGACCAGGTGTCCTGACTTGCTAACCGACAAGTAACGAGGTTCATTAAATTCACCCTCCTTGTTCCCTTTCTTCCCAAATTTAAACTTAAAATTTCCCTGCAGGTCAAACACTTTAATACAGTGTTCACCAAAGTCTGAGACTATAAGATATTGCTCCGTCTGGATACAGTGATAGGGTCTGACCAAAGAACCCTCTCCACCAAATTTACGTAAAAACTTCCCACTGAAGGAAAATATCTTAATTAATTTGTTGTCTTTGTCAGCTACAATAATATCACCGTTACTAGCAACAGATAAACCTTCAGGATTCTTAAGCTGGTGATCAAGACTTCCCTCCCCACCGAACTTGCTAAGAAACTTACCATTCCCGCTAAACACTTGCACCCTGTGGTTAATGCAGTCTGCCACTATAATATTCCCATCGTTATCAAAAGCTATCCCTCCAGGCCCCATAAATTCACCCTGATTACCACCATATCTACCAAACGATCTTAAGTGAGTACCGTCACTACTGAACACTGAGACCCTGTGGTTACCTTGCTCAGTTACGGCAATTTGATTTTGGTTATTCACTGCCACCCCATAAGGCCAGAAAAGCATTCCAACAGACTGACCGCGTTGTCCAATAGATAGCACAGGTCTGAAACGCCTGGTTTCAACCTGAACCTCATGAACATGTTTTTGTTTTAACCCAGGGACTTGTTTACTTTTTTCTTTTTCTGCCGAACTTAATTGCTGCGCTTTATTATTGCTAAAACGAGTTGATACATTCCCGATTCCCTCAGAATTTAACATGTTAAAAAGTTTCTTACTTTCAGTGAAACTAAATCGGGGGATGCGTTCGAGATCACGGGGACATTGTGTTCCTTGTTCTTGAAGAATCGTGTCAAACGTTTCGTTGAATCCAAGGATTTCAGCACTGGAGCTTCGTCTCAAAATAGTTTCAGTCTCCTCGATTGCTGATTCGATCATTTTCACTTGATTTTCAACTTCACCTTTCTTTAACGCGAGACGGTCGAGTGTTTCTTTCGCTTGATTGTCAACTGCGTTGAAAATATCCTGCTTCCTCGCTTCAATGATTGCAATCAACTGGTCTGCAGTCGCCTGCGCTTGGCTTTTTACGTCAGCTACTTGCACCTGAACTTCAATACTGTTTTGATCGAGTTTACTGAGTTCATTTCGCTTTTCCTGTGTTTTCTCCTTTAGCGATTTAATCACAGCGTCAATGCGTTGCTTCCGTTCGTTTGCGCCATCTTCTAGAAGCATCTTGGCGTGACCTTCGTGATCAGTCAAAGCACAAGCGCTGCAAATGGCAACTTCACACACCTTGCAAAAGAACTTCAATTGTTTTTCGTGGCCTTTCTTTTGGCAAAACGCTGGTCGCCTTAACACTTCTTCAATGTCCTGATCTCGAAAGTCTTTTAGCGCCAGCGTACGATGTTCTTTATTTGCTCGGATTATGTCATGTCCCGTGATACAGTCTTCACACCAGAAAGCACAACACTGAAAACAGTAGAAACAGTTCGCGCTTCTTTTGTCGCAGTTTCCACATTTCGCGCCAGTTGTGTTGCACTCTTTTATAGCAAGGACATCCAGTAAGCTGTTGATCTTGAAGTTGGTGGGAAATTCGCTAGGATTTCCACTTCCTGGGATCCTAAAATTCTTGCGACACTCTGGACATACGATCTCGCCTTTTATTGGACTCGTTCGTTGAAGCCCTTTCAAACAGTGAAGGCAAAAACTGTGCAAGCAGGGCAACTGCTTTGGCTCAGTGAAGGTGCACATACACACAGAACACGATACGTGTTCATGAAGATTATCTAGCAAGGTCTTTATATCCATGATGAAGGGCGGAAAGCAACGATGGAGATCGAAGGTTTGCAACTCAAACTGCTGCTGCTGCTAAGAGAACAATCAGAGAACAATGAAGTTTTGTCTTGTGACGGCATTTTTGTCTTATTAACCCGATGACATTAACCAATCATAAAGCGTATTATGCCAGGTTTTGACATTGCATGCTTCTAAAAATAATTGCAAAAACATCCTGGATTTCTAGGAATTGTAGCCTGTTCCAGGCGTTCAGATAGTGGAACACGAAAGAAAACTAAAGCGAGCGAAAGAGCGGGAAAAAAAACGAGGGGAGACTGGGGAAGAGGACGAGGGAACGCCTGTGAAATTAATTTTAAAAAGCCCATGCCGCCCACTTTAGACCGCCGACAGCGGCAGAGAAACATGAACCCAGGGTCAGGTCAAAGTAAACAAGAAAGTTATGTAATTATGCTCACCGAAATAGGTTTCACCCAAATTTGAAGCGTTGGGAAAAGTAGATGATGCTTTAAGAAATCTGACATGCCGAATGAACATTGCAAAATTTTCTGCGATACGGAAACGCAAATGTCATCTCCACTACTGGACCAATAAAGGTAACGAGAATCACAGACAACTTTATATACACATAGGTTTATCAAATTGATGAATAGAAAGCTGACGGAATGAACTTCGTCGTCTTCATCGATTGCGATGGCTACGATATATTTGTTGTTGTTCTTTTCTCCATTTCTTAGACAGCAGGCTTTCAGGACTTTCGTAAACAGTCTAGAGGGTATACCAGTCTAGAGGGTATACCAGATTCTGGTATACCGTCATGAGCTTTTTAAAATTAATTTCACAGGCGTTCCCTCGTCCTCTTCCACAGTCTCCTCTCGTTTTTTTCCCGCTCTTTCGCTCGCTTTCTTTTTCGCTCGCGCTCCACTATCTGAACGCCTGGAACAGGCTATACGAATTGTGGCCGATGTGCTCAAGAAAGCATGACCTATGGAAATTTGTCAAGATAGGATTGCTTGGGAAAATGTGTTGGACTTGAGGCTTGTAACCGAAACGTAATTTGCAGATTGAAGGACTAAATTTTTGATTTGCCGTGAAACGTTGTGAAGAAAGAGCTAAAATAGTGACGGTGTTAGACTTTAAAATCTCGTCTGTGAGTTGTTCTTAGATTAAATCTACGTAGATGTTTTCTAAGGAATTTACTAAGCATTAGTTATTGCCCGGAGTTATAATAGATTCTACTTGATTATGACAAACACAAATCGCAGATTGTGGGTGAAACAATTCATAACATTCCAGACATTTTTAAATTTTCCCCTGTATTAAAGGCTGTATAAAAGTGATTGTTTTGGTTGTAGTTAAAACCCTTCTATCTATAGTTAAAGGTCCTTTGTTCTTTCCTTATATATCCTGCTAGCAAAGGTTTTTCATCTTTTAGTCCTTTGTGTTTCGTAGTTTATTGGAGGCTTTCCAGGCTGTCTTCCGCGCTGAACGTTGTGAAAGAAACGTTCAGCGCGAAAAACATTCGTGAGTAGACTACGAAACACAAAGGACAAAAGAAAAAAAAAGAAAATTTTTGCTAGCATGGTATTCCTTATACAACGTATTTGCAAATTCACTGAACACGCAGAACTGTTAGTGCGTGGTACACTGGCACGTCTTGTCAAGTAACCTTTGGACCTTTCTTTAGTGCAGTATAGAGTTCCTTGTTTTCTGAGCAATTAGCAAAGCGCGGATTTTCTTACAAGGTTAATCCAGTGGGGGGGGGACAGGGGGCGGGAGACCGGGAGAAATGGGGGAGGGAGGTGTACGGAAGGCGGGAGAATAGGGTGCGGGAAGCGCGAGAAAAAGGGAAAAATTACGCAACATTGCGCAAAATTTCGCAATCGAAAAAATGCAAAGAGGTGGGAGCCAACAAATACAGGGCGGGAACCGGGATTAAAGGGTACGGGAAGCAGGAGGTTTAAACCCTGCCCCCCCCCAATCCACGCTTGTAACAGAAAAGAACGGGGGCAACATTTCCACACCTGGACGATCAAGCTTGCTCAATAAGATTTTTATTATTTTGCTAACGAAGAAAGCGTCATTTCAGCTATCGATTCAACAGGTTCTCTTCTGCAAGCGGTTCCTTAGATATCTGGGTCACACAACACTATTCTCCTCTCCACTGATACAACTGACGACCCACATACTGAATGTAACGTCAAATCCAACCCCCAAAAACGGGTTCATTGGCGTTTGAGTGACGACGAGAAAGAATGCAGTCCATTGGTACAAGCGATTATTATGACAGAAATCATGGGATTTTTAAGTGGTTACGCAAATCTCAAAATATAACGAATTCCTTAACTCACTTTTAAAACATAACTCCTAGTAATTAATCCGGGCTCCTAATTCACTTTAAAAACTGCCTGTGCCGTGAAAAACAAATCAACCATATTTAAAAAGCTCTTAAAAATGAGGAATGATGGTGATTATTTCTTGTTGATATCTCTTTTCATTCCTAAGGTATTTCAGGTTTTGTATCAGTATAAATTTCAAGATTATTAGAAAACGTGTGAAGTACAAACAAACGAAAATATAAATCGGAAAAATAAACACCGTTGAGAAAACATTTTGTTTAATAATTGAAACTCTCTAAAATAAGAAACAAATATATTTAGTCTTTTGCCTTCACATCATATGTACAAAGTAAATCACTATATCCAAGGGACAGTGCATGCATCTGTAATCAAAGACCTCATTTGACATGCCAGGGGGAGGGGTGGGGAGAGGCTACCATATCAGGGCTTTACAGAGGTGAAGGTGTTGTTGGGGCGCCGATTTAGATGCTACAACTTTGTGTTATGTAGATCAACTCTACAACTCATGAACGAGATTCAAGAGTTGTTGCCTCCATGTCACAAGCAGTAAAAACTTTGAAACCACAAACCATAAATATTCTACGTAAAATTCTAAGGCGTTCTCAACACCACACCGTCCTGTGTCACGTGTTCATTATACTCAGTTCTTCCTGGTCTCGTTTGTCAGTCCAGTAACTAATGACTTTAGCCAGGAAATTGTGGAATTCATCCCTGAGAGCTTCAGGTTCTTCATCCAGGTTTGTCTGAACACAGGTCACTCGAGAAAGTGATGAGGCTGCGATAGAAATACAATTTAAATCAAAGAAATAAATTGACTTTGTTCAAAGAGGTCAACACTTAGATACCAGTCTTAAGACTGGGACCCCTATGGCCCTTGGATTTTGGATGAAACTGAAATTTAGAAATGTTGTTTTAACTCACCATCAATAGAGGTCAGCTTGGTAGCTGGAGCCTAGAGAGTTGGCAAGGGACCTTATATAATTCAAGGAAAGCGGAGAGGTATCCATGGTAACTCTGCAAATGGGAATCCCCCCTGCATGCAGCCCCAGAAGGTTGAGAACAGGCTCATCCTAGCCTGCGCCGACTAGATTGAGAACCAACAACAAACTTGATCCACAAGTAGCATCAACTCCCAGGATTTATACCCCAGCCACTTTGGTTGCAGGCAAGTGCTGTCATCAGTTCACTATCCATGCTATTTTGAGAAGTCAAAAAGGATGGTTTAAAAAAAATCAGTATTCTGGTGAGAGTGAGAAAAGTAATAAGACAGGCAGCCAGCCTTGGACAGATCTTACTGGCCATCATAGAAAGGTTGCCATTATGAAGAGGTTTCAGTAAAAGTACTTGAGCAAATGGATTGGCAACTGGAACAAGAACATGTGGCTGGTGTAGAGGTATTTCAAAATTTATTGTATACATGAAAATAGATCGAGCAGCTCAGGATCAAGCTTTCTGCCTGAACTAAGGCATTTGGGTATTCTGGGGACAGCTTAGCTTTTTATGAAAGTCATGAAAAATGCACCAGGTGACCTTTTACAACTTTGTGGGGTACATATGCAAGCTGCCAGGATGGAGGTTTTCAATATTTGGCTAAAAGATGTGCAGAAGCTTCCTTCAGTGCTGCTGCATGATTTTATACCACAAACTTTATCAGATTTGTCATTAACTAAATAAAATTATTAAACTAAATAAATATATAAATTACAATGATGGGACAACACAAGTTAAGAAGGCAGTTAATGGTGAGAAGCTTCCCCTTCTATAAGACTTAAAGACTCCTCAAGAAGCCATGAAACTAAAGAGTGCGAAAGGGGCTGCACATGGACACAGAAATGCTTCAAGATGCTATTAGTAAAATAATAATTATTAACTAATTTTGAAATATATTTTTAATAGATCATAATTTGACAAAATAATTTTTAACAGATATGTACAGCTTTATTTTTAAACTTGATACCCAGGTGTAAATAAGAAACTTATTTGTTAACAATTTAAAACTGCCCATAAAATAACAATAAAACTTACGCAGTTGTGTTCTTGTAACATCAGCAGCTGAAGGTCGATGATGAGCAAACACTATACACTGAGAATCCTTGAGGCTTTGTCCTTGGACAAACTGAGTGTACCTTAATAAAGAAACAATAAATATATAAATACAAAGAAATCTCTCTAACAGACAATGCTAGCAAGCAAGCAACTCTATTAATCCTTTACCTCTGGGAGTACTTATGTGACTATTTTCATTAAAATACTCAAAAATTTGAACAATGTTAACTTGCAGCACCACACAAAAGTACTGCTTAACCCTTTATACGCCATGATATGAAAATGCATTTTCTCCTTACTACTCTCCATATTACATTTCTTATGGAACTAGTAAGGGGAATTTGTTTAAGTATCAAGACATCTTATGCTTGCTGATCACTTTCTTTATTCTCATCACTTGAATGTTTGAACAAGTAGTGATGATGTAAAGAGAAATTTCAGTTTTGCCACTGTTAACAGCATCCAGCAGTGTGAGGAAGTACTACTCAGTACTATTTTTATAAAAATTTAAACTTGAGAATTTCATCTACAGACTCAAAAGTTAGAACCAACTTGTACTACTCCTAAAGATTTACTGATATCATATACAAATATCTTGCTGTAAAGTAACTGCAGATTTGCGGATACTTTAAAAAACTTCTCCCAGCTCACAAAATCAGCAGAAAGATAAGGCAGCAACTGTTAAGGCTTCATACTACTAAGATTTATGGCAGATTAAAGCAATGTTCAAATTAACCCAGTGCAAGAAACATTTTCATGGAGTTGAGAATATTTGGTTTTATAGGCTGACATATGAGCATGCAAGCAAAATATATAAGACAGGATGTGATCATGATTTATATGACAAATATTCTGCAAGTGCAATATGAAACAGATGATTCTGTACAGACTACGTAGGTTTTCCCATTTACCCAAGGGTGACCAAGCCACCTCTGCTTGCAGGGTATCACACTTTATGATATCATCCAGAGATTTAAAATTCAAACTGTCTAATGGCTTTCATTTCAGTGAGTAGTTATACTAACGGGGTCAGTGAGGGAACTGAACTTCAAGGATGTCAAGCACTCAAACTGGAACAACGGATGTACAACCATCTCGCAAATAGTTGGCAGTTGGCCTACATGGATTACCTGATTGTTCTGACTAGTGACCTTGTACATGTACATGTTAGTCTTAAAGAACACATTTACAGTGCTGTTCACACTAAAAGATCACTGACCACAATGACAGTTGATCGCATTTAGCATTCCTTGAGGCTTTCGATAACAAGAATTTTAAGCCAAGTATTAATGAAGGACTAAAAGCCTGTAGAGAATTTGGACCTTTTCTCTCAATGATAATTATACTTAGAGAAAATACAATACAATTGTATTTTCAATCACCATTAAATTTGCCTAATGTTGGTATATAAGCTGCCTACTTATGACATTTTCCTCACATGACTATGACTATGGAATAGAGCTGAAATAATGTATATTATTAAATAACAATGATTATCTTGTAATATTAAACCAAGACTTGGTTTTACAAAGATGTTCACAATTCTCCAACTCGCCTTTTTCATGCAGACATAATGTACAGTGTGGATTAAAATATCCATGATCATACCATGTCTCTAGTTCCTTATCATGGTTCGCTTGATCTGGGTTGTACACAATAACTACTCCATTAGTTTCCTTTTGGAAGGCTGGCTAGCAGGTGGAAAACCTGCAGAAAGAACTTAAAAAAACTCACAGGTTAAAAAGAGGAAGATCATATCCTCAGCAGTTCACTAAAAATAGCAAAATATAGCACAACATCAGTAAAACAGGAACTAAATTTTCTCTGATTTCGTTTATAGTTGATAAAATTCAAAACAAGGCAGGAAAATTGGGTGCTCAGTAGAGTGTAGATTACAGTACAGTAGAGCGTACATTGCCTCACGTTCTTTTAGTTGGAATGAGCAAAATAAATTGAGTTGAAGTGCAACATTAGTGGTTCATGTAGGCTTTTTTTAAATCGCTATAACTAATTTGCAATGAGAATCGGTAACATGAAGGTTCAGTATTTTAATACCAGGGGAACATTTTTTCAGTTTGACCATACCCAACATTAATTTAAACCCGGCATTTACTTGAGGCCCTGCACTTTTACCATTGAGAAAATACGGTAATATTTTGGGTGCACACTGCTAGGATCATGTTCAGGCGACAAATTTCCTGTGTACTGCTTGGACCAGTAATGATGAGTAAATCTGTCTAAATGGATGTGCTAATGATGATAAAATAATGATGACTTTTTACAAAATGACGTGAGTAAAACTGAAATATGCCACTTACACCTTGATGAAATTGTGTATCGTTTTTGTTATGATGCAAGCCCCTTAAAAGTAACGATAGCCATTTACACTAGATTATTAATGGGAGTCAAACCCATGAACTCCCTGCAAGCCATTAAGATGCCCTAAGTAACCACTTAGGTACATTATTTTACAAGGAAACAAACAGGCTCACTAAGAAAACTTCAATATAAAATTAGAACACAATATATCACCAACTAAATTTTTGTTTAGCAATTTTACATCCCATTTAGGAGCCGTCGACATACATTGTATTCACAAGTTCCCTGCGAAACGTCCACTGGATGTTTAGAGAGGGACCTGGGGCTAGGGAGAGTCAAGATTTGGACATTACAGTGGGGAATCTAGGACAAAACCAAAAAAACATGTTAAAAGAAACACATTTTACTCATGTTGATAACTGAACATTAAGAGAAAAACATATCACAGTAGAAATCAGAACAAACTGGGTGCCACTGTGATCTACGTAGTTTGTCACTTACAAAAACGGTGCAGAAGTAATACCTGTTTGCTAGATTTTACAAAACCAACAAATGTGTTCTGTCTGAATATAATAACGATATGACAAAACAAAGCAACAGTTGTTAATTTAAAAAGTTCCAACAGAATTTCAAACCTTCCCAATCATTAAAGCCATTCAGTGTCTTTTCTATTTGGAATTGATTTCAGCTAAAATACATATGCATCGCCTTTCTCGCGGGTTAACCTGCGATCAGGCAGAATTTTACCATCGCTCTCATATTCTCTTACGTCGGTCGCTTGCTAAAATAGGCCTGATACAATCTCTCACAGGACCCTGTGTCGGCAGCCAAATTTTGGCCGCGGGAATCTCGCAATCGCCCTTTAATAATAGAGCTGTCAATGGAAGTAAATTGTCTACGAGACTCGCTCACAATTTCGATCCGACCGCCACCGCCAAGGAACAACCAAGGAACAAGTCTGCCGAAGTAAAATGTGTTGCTCTAATAAATTCTCATCGTTCTAGGAGAATTGTCACCATTTCTTTCTCTCCTGAGAAAGGTTTCGGTTTGATGCAAGCTGTCTCTCACCTGGAGCAGAGAAGTACAGCAACAGTGAAGGATGTATTCCGTTTTTATTTGACGGCTTTCAGCTAGTATTCATAATATGAACAGAGCTAGAGTAGTGGTTGTTTCCGCGTTTGATGAAACAAAACGAACAGCAGACGAACAAGTATCCTTCACCAAGAATGATCAACAAGTCAACCGATAATTCGGTAAACTTAACGGTAAACTGATGTTTGGCGAGAGCCGCAATCAAGTCGCAATAATGATTTTCAGTTTATTCATTCAATAATTAATACTTATGTCGTTTTATTGACCTCTGACATTGACATCAAAGGATCTGACTAGTTTTATAATATATGTTCTTCGTTTTTAAAATTCCCCGCTGTTAGAGCTAAAATGTGCTGCTATTCTCAAATATTTATCACTTCTGGAACTAAATTAAATTACAAAATACTCGTTTGTTTATAAACGGTTTTATTTACATCTTTATTCTAATGAATGAAACTGAAGTATTTCTCTTAATTGCTTAAGGGGCTAGATTTTAGAATACCTGGTCACTTATTTGCATCTCATTGAATTTGAATGGATCCTTTTGTTTCTATATGCCTCGTTCTTTAAAGCCTTGAGAGATATGTAAATAAGTGGCCCGGTATTCTAAAATCACTCCGCTCAAGGTTTTTACGCAGAAATGCGAAGAGAATATTTCCGTATACCACCTGAAATGGGAAAGGATTCAAGCATTTTGGTACATGACAACCTCGTCGTGTTTTGAATTTTCATTCAGTTTCAGCTCAGACAGAGCAACCATGTACAATACCGGAACCAGCTTCAAGTTAGCAATCGTGTAAATTTGAGTGCTAGTGCCTAGACGATATATCGTAGCCTATGATTTTCTTATTTTTGCCGACATTTGCGTGACTTTTTGCAAATTGCTGTTGTGGGAAATTTGCATACCGAGGATCATGCAAGCAGAAGAAATTTTGATTGGCTGTTTTGTTGAATGGGCCTCAATCAATCAAAAAAGTGGGTGGTAGACGTTCTGTAGGAGACTTGTATCAGGCTCTATTTTTCGTTTTGCCCGTCCTGCCTGAATGTTTCACCGAGCGAAATGAAAATAGAGCCTGATCGCAGGTTACTCACGGGTATAAATTTCGTCGTAGTCATCGGCTCTATAAAAAAATGGGAGTGCAAAATTCCACATTGATGTTAAGGAGGAGGCGGAGAGGGGGTTTGACCTAAACATCCAGTGGACATTGTGGGGAACTTGTGATTTTGTCAAAGGGTCCCTTACACAAACGAAGGACCAACCAGTTCCCTTACATAAATACAACTTGACTTTCTATAGAATGCAGAAAGGTCATATTTTCTCTTGATACTTACTTGTGGTTGCCACTGCAATCCCATAACTCTACTTCACAATTAGCTGTTTTACCAGGTGATATTTCAATCCCATTACATTCAAACTCTAGTATTCTGCCAGAAGAAAAAAAAAACAGGGTCTTCTGCTATTTGCAAGGAAGATAAATTGACATCTTAACTCCCCTAAGAAGAGGGTCCACAATAGGGTTCTCAGATCCCGCCATCCCGACTATTTATTCCTGTTAACCCTGCCATACCGCCCTTCTTTACTTCGAAATCCCGATCCTGCCTAAATTTTAAATAGTTTTCTACTTTCATGATGAAAACCTCACATACCTTCATTCAATGGATAGACGGCAGTACAAGTAAACACGTTTTTATGGTCGATTGTCTCGATATCATCTAAAATTAAATATCGCCACTATAAATGACCATAAAAAGTGTTTCGTTTGTGTTCTTCTGTTTTAGACCTGTTTTACTGTTTTCTTGTCCAAGTATGAGTGAAAGGTAAAAATTGACAAAGATTGTTTGCTACGATATTCTGCCTATTCTCGGTCTTTCCTTTTTTTGGAAGACAACCTACTGAGTATGTAAATGAAATGGTGGTTGTTCAAGTTGTGGGGTGGTAAGCGAGACTTGGGTTTGATCTGAAGGTTGGCGTTTCCTTAGAGACAAACTTTTTTCCACATTGTTTCTCTATGTACGTCCACCTGTATATAAATGGGTTGCTGTGTCCTTAGACAAGGCTAGGGGCACAAAGGTCATGCAAGATCGGTCCAGTTATGAGGTATGCAAAAATGAAATGTAACAAAAGATTTATAAAAGTGGACTCACCTAGCTCTCAGTTTATTTTAAAGCTTTCAGCATCTTTAAATTTTTTTTTCGAAGAGCGGCATTCCTGCTTGCACTCTTTTCATAAATTATATATAGCAACATAATTTATGATGCCGAATACCTCGTTTTTGGCGACCACCAAAAACTGTTGCCTGGCTAGCCTAACCATAGCTCCAACAAACTTTCAATGGAAAGGGTCGGAAAAGTTAGTCCAAGAAGTGCAACACGGCATGTGACTTGATACCTCTTTCCGAAATCAACACAAAACATCACAAAAGGACTCATAATAGCTTGACATGCAGGCTACTCTTCCTTGATCAATTCATTACTTGAAAGCCAACACACTCCTTCAAAAACGATTCATTTCTATCAGCCTGAGCTGTTCAAATCATGCAGTCTCGTAAAAATTAATTAACGATTGGTTTATGCTTTAGAATGCGTACGTCGACTGAGTTATGGATGCACGCAGGAAGTTTGGAGAGCACGAGAGAGAACTCTAGCTTCTTGAGTGCTCTCCAAACTTCTTCTTCTTGAGTGCTCTCCAAATTTCTGCTGAAATTTGCACTTATAAGCAACACGAATGCGCAGTTTATTCAAACCTTAATGACTAGTTACCATAAAAAACAAAAAAGAACGATTAAAAAAAAGAGAAAGAGAAAAAAGGAAGAACAATCGATCACAGGACTGAAAGAAAAAGGCGCCAAAACCTTGCGAGGTGTTGCAGCGTTTTGTGTGGTGTATAGCCGAAAAAAAAAATTGTCCTTTCTGGTTGTCAGTGGTTATTTAGCTTGATTTTGGTAGTAGAAACACCGAATTTGTTACACTTATTATTAAATGGTTCACTTCAATTTCCTCTGTATTTTTTTGTTTCATGTCTTGATACTTTGCTGTCAAGTTTTTCCTATAAAACCTACCTTTTGTCAACATTTGTTGACAAGAGAAAACGTAAACACAACGCCAAAGACTAATTTAAAAGTTCGACAGTTTCTTAGTCAACAAAGTTCCTGGTTCATCCTAAGAAATCAAACACTCTGCAACAATTTCGCTGTTGTAATTTCTCCCTAGTTTAACTCTGCTGTAAAGTGATTTTTCTTGGTCATTTACTCGCCGAGTTGCTCGCAAATCAGACACTTTTGGCCGCTACAGACAGAAAAAAAAACAGGTTCAGTTTGTAAGATGAACGTTTATTCGTTTGTCTCACGATGGAATCGCTTTGAGTTGTTGATCGCGACGTTTCGTCTGCAATACTGCTAGTCTTCATCAGGCGATGAGGACAATTGTTTACGTGTCGCTATTTGTAGCATGATGGTTCGCTGCTATTGGTCCATTTCGATCCTCATTATTATTCCGACTATTAGATGTTGTTCCCTCACAGGTCCGTTTTGTAGTTGGTCGGCTGTTGTGCTTTCTGATCGTAGGTATCCAAGCATCTGGAATTTCGATTCCGCTATCTCTGTTTGCTCGACTGTTTGCTCGCGCCATCAGCGTGCAGTCAACAGGATTATGGAGCACGCTTACATAAGGTGAATTTGATCGCGTGGATTTGCTAGCTACGTTATAGAATACCGTATCCCGCTACTTTCCCCTTGCGATTCTCGCATCCCGACCCCTTAATAACATAAAATCCCGCTCCCGCTCTCACTGAAATTCCCGCTTCCCGCCCCTGTTTTCAGCTCCCATCCCGAATATGGCCACAAAAATTAGCCAAATCCCGCATCCCGCCAAACCTATTGTGGACCCTCTAAGAACTAATTTTAAAAGTGTGTAGCTGACTTACTAAGTTAAATTTACTTTTCTTTTCAAGGAAGCTCAAGCTTTATACATGAAACATGCAAACTGTTGGTTTCCATGTTCTTGTATAAACATACATGTAAACTAGCTGGTTGCCATATTGAACCGTCACATCTACGTACAGTAAAAAAATATTTTCATAATTTACCTGACACCTTGTGTAGGATGGTAGTCTCCTCCTGAAGTTTCAGTAGCATCAGAGAGAAAATTTGAGATTACGGTTTAACCGCTCTGTGAGGGAAAAACACAACCAATTCATGATATTATTAGCAAAACACATGAATTCATACAACCGACATTTTTTATTGTAAGTTCACTTTAAACCCGTATTCTCTCCTTAAAAAAGACCACAACATAACTCTGAAATGTTCCTTCACAACGTAAGACAGATACATTTGTTGCTGAATGAAAACAAAATACCTCACAAGGTCCTAAAACAAGAATTTTTGCCTTGAACATCCCGAGATAAACAGTCTCTTTCTTTCCTCTTCGATCTGGAAAAGAAATAACGAGAAGAGATTGGGGCGAGTTCATTAGAATGCCTGACAGATGGTGTAATTGGGGCCACAAATAGGAAAGGTCAAAAGCGGCAAAATTTTTCTCAGATAATCAACGCGCACCAGGTCTTGTTTAGGAGAACTGATAAATTCAAGGCTAGATAAATATAAGTTCTTCAAAATTTTAATCAATTAGTGTATTTGTGCTGGTTGTTGGCCTTTAGGTCGAGACCGGAAGTTCTCTTAGCAGGAACCAGGAGTCCATATCCGCTAGCCGATTTAGAATGTGCTAGTGGGTCTGGATTGTGGATTCCCTCTGGTGGATTTGGGACCCATTATGAAGGCAATATTTCCTTTTGAGAAAGAAGCATGCAATATCACATTTGTTTGTTTGTTTGTTTGTTGTTGTCGTTGTTGTTTTTTTTGTAATACACTTTTTATTTTCTTTTAAGGCAAGCGCGACAGCTTTTTAATGAATTATTTTCCGTACTACGTAGCCGGCAACGCGGAAGAGGGTAGAAATGGAAGGGTACAGAAGTTAACCTATGGACAAGCCGTGCACCGTCTTTAAAAAGTGAAAGGAAATGGTTTGTTGGAAAGACAAAAGTAAAACAGTCATGTCGTGGTCTACCTGCAAATAGCCAGATTCTCTTTCAATTTACATAGTAACGTAAGTTTTTACCGCAGGGTCAAAACATCGAGGGTCAATATTCACTAGCCTTCAATTGAACGAATCTTTCTAGGAGCTAGTGTTCAGTTATGTTTTAGGAAGTTAACTTAATAATCCGCCTCACGATAACCTCTAAAATTTAATATTCGTTTTCACACACCGAATGAACTTAAAAAGGGCCATGTCGAATGGAAGCAATCAATAGTCTTCGCATGTTTTGTTTTCAATTTGCTTAATACATTAAGTGGATTTTGCAATTATCTGAATGCTTTTATACACCCAAATTTCAATGTTTGTTTATTATTTTTTTGGTTAAATAAAACGTAAAAAAGTGATTTCGAGACAAAAAGCAACTTCGGAAAATAAAGCCAACGAACGTTCATGTTGCGCGACTGAAGAGAAGTTGAGGCTGAGTTGAGTTGCTGCGTGCTTCGAGTCTAAAGTTTCCATGAAACCGTAAATAATTAAAACAAAATGTAACCAAAATTTAATACATTGGGCCGAAATGTTCTTGTTTATGACCCGACTGCCTAGAATCTGATGATATAAGGAGATCGCAATAAATTTAAGTGAATAAGACAATTGCTGCTGAAAAACGAGAACCTGTATGACCTATATACATCGCGCCGTTACGAATTTAAGGTTTAAAGCCACTGCAAAAACCGTCGACGATTAACCTTGCTCAACGTCGGATCAGAAAGATCGTGATCAGTCAAAATTGATAAAAGTATAAGTGATTGTCAAAATGACTACTGCAGGGACTGATCAAACAACGTGAAAAGACGAGTTACAATATTTCGACTGGCCAATACCAGTCTTCATCAGGTTTGTGCCGTTGTACATAGACTAATTGCATGAAATTTTTCTGACAGGTTTATTTCACGAATTTTGGAATGGTGATATTTCTACTGAATTTTTTGCTTCTTTGAAGAATTTGCCAAAGAGATTTCGTCAGATGAATTTATTTTCTTTTCTGGCAAAACAAGTGCCACAAAAACTTCTTTGCTGTTTTTCGGGAAAAACTGTTAAGTCAACCTGCGACTGAAGAACCGTTCAAAGTTTAGCCCTGATCGTGTTAACTGGTTAATTACGGTCCATATAATATAAAAAATAGTTTCTCGTTTTAGGAAAATACGATTTTGAGATCGTAAAAAAACTTAAACAATTTTTGGGCTGGTAAAGCGCGGCTTTATTACACCACTCAACGAGTTCCTGCACGTTTTATGAAGAGAGTTAAAATTTCCGAGACAATTTGTTAAAGATGTAGAAATCGATGATTACTTAGTGAAAATACCTTTCTTCTTGTAACGCCAATGGTTCGTTGGCCGCCCCGGTACTGAGCTCTGAAGAAGGGTTTTTGACATGACTTTGTTCGGAAGTTAGTTGTTTCGGTTGAAAAAATGTCAACCACCGTATACATAAAACACAGCAGTTTCCATCACACTGAACACTGTTGTGCATCAGTTGATGTTTGAATATAAATTTGCTCAATGCAGGCAAATTTGAAAGGGTGTTTTTAATAATTAATGAGAATATTTCTTCGAATTTCAAGTTTAAGATGACATGCTTGGAAAATACAAAATAAACCTGAATATGTGAGTTGACACGTTGAAATATGTTAACTAATTAAAATTAAACCAAGTTGTATAGGCCACCTAGACATTTCTCTTGACAATATGAAGGTGGGGTTGGCCGACAGAAAGAATACACACGCTGCTAGAAACAACTCCTCAAAATCATGGAAAACTGCAAATTATATTTGAGCCGTGTATATGTTACTAGAGACAAATGTATAGCTAGTATGTGAATAAACTTTTTATCAATTATGCCAATGTATGACCGTAGCTAGTGTTTCCTAGCTCCAGCGTTCGACAACGCAGCTCGTGTGGAAAATTTGCGTTCTCACGACATAAAAAGTCTTGAAAAATGTAAAATGACATTAAACCGCATCCGTTCAGTGTCTCTATGCCGGCTTTAAGTTTCTACAATCAGAAAACAAGTGTTAGTGTTGGAAACTTCGTTAAAAGCTTATTCTCTTTTCCTAAGCAGCAGGAAAAAAAGTAATCAGTCTTTGCTAAACAGTAAACAGTTTGGTTTGCGTTATAACAATGTTACCATAAATTACGTAGTTCTACTCTGATCAAATAAATAAATGTAAAAAAATCTTCCATGAGCAAACTTTAAACATAAGGCATTAGAAATTTATTTGTAACAAGTAAATATTTAATAAGTAAGATTACGTACAAAATTGCATGAAAGACTGAACTTTGCATTTCTTCACCATACTTTCTTCAGTAACATTAGTACAACGTAAAGCACTAAAAATTCGGTTGATTTGATTAATGCCGCATACTTATTGGCATTTGTTACTATCAAAAAAATAATGTAAAGAAACCACAAATGAAAACCAGCTCCTTGTAGCACAGAGACATTCTCGGCGAAACTACTGGCGGTGATTGGGCATGAAAATCAATGGTTAACTTACCCTTTGAATGATCTCCCTTAAACATTTTCCAACAATTTCAACACTACGACTGACGTAAATACCGACCTGTATAATATACTCACTCTTTCCACCGACAGTCAAAGCTAAAGTTTACTCAGTGACCTGAATTCTTGGCTGTTGACTAAATATTGCGGGTGAAACGAACATCTGTTATATCCCGTTCTTGTAAGTGTTCGTTTGTCTGCATGAGTAAATTAAAATTGATTTGGGTTTCGTTTTTGGTTTTCTAACCTTGAAAGTCGACCTTTCCTCTGTTAGATTCATAACATCTGACAAAAAAACAATACTTTTGTACCTGAATTTGTGACAATAGTGGTGTTTAAGCGAAAATTCTCGAAAATGCGAAAAATACTTATTAACAAGAAAACAAAACTGGCAGTTGTCGTGAAAGAAAGAGTCCTTCCTTGTCGATAACTGTGTACTGACTCGTGGATTAAGGCCAAGAAATTAATTCACGGAGCTTTCGAAAGTTCCGAATCGGTTATGGTAAATTAAATTACACAAACCATTCAAACGCTGGTTTTAAAATAAAACCCTTATGTTACACAAATGTTTTTGGAGTAACTATCTGGCACATAAATCCAAGTCATTCGTGTTTTTTGTGCGATAAGGATGTGTTGATTGGGAACAGGTACCTTTACCCCTTTGATTTTCGTGGGGTTTTGAATTCGCATCGTCATCATCGTCATCATCATCATCATCATCATCATCATCATCATCATCATCATAATCATCATCATCAACAGTAGTGTCATGCGGCATATTACAAACCTGATTATGCTTGGGCCCCGTATGATCCTTAGCAAATACTTCTTAAGTAGAAAAGAAAGTTATGTTTAAAAGGAAAAGAAAAAATTCACCATTTAACTCCAGTTTGCTTTGCAAAGGACTGAGAAATACATGCGTTGAATAATACTTTTTCTTTAGAAATGCTTCCTGCGTCACTTGCGACAAATTGCCGGTTCTTTTACTGAATGTCTGACCGCATAATTTATAGTAGACAATTTAGTTAAACCAGCACAACAGGCCATACTATAGCTCGATCGATAATTACACTTTGACAATCCTTTTAGCGAAAATATGCAAAATTTTTCCCGAAATCTCTTCGCAGTGAATTTTCTAATGATCGGAGCAAGTTCTTAATTTAGTCTCGCGCTGTGATGCGAAAAATCAATACGTTATTCACTTGGTCAATAAATTCATCTTTTAAAATATTCATTGAAGCAAACTGAACCTCTATGACTTGCAACGAAACTATGGCAAAATGTCTGGCAAATTATTGAGCGCTACTTATTTTCAGCGGAATGAAAAATCACATTAAAAGGTAAATCGGAGGTGAAATTGAGCATATATAAAGACAGCTGCGAGCTTTGGTTAAATCACGAAGAGGTTATTTGATTGATTTTGAAATATACTATGCATGGAGTTCTTCATTTTCGTTTTTCTCACATGATATTTCCTCTGCTAGTTTTTGTTTCAATATAACAAAGTAACCGTAGAATTTTACCCGCGAACAATTTGATAAACCTAATAGCCGATTCAGGTTTCTCTTCAGCTGAAGTTAGATATCAGTATCACTCTTCTAATAATATCAAACTTTTCTTTAGTTTTTACTAGTTTTCATTACTCAGTTAATATTTCTTTTTATCACGAGTTCTGCAGTATTGTCCGGCAGTACGGTAAGCGATAAACTGTCGGGTAGTTTCGCTAGAGAGCATAATTTCTCCTTATTCCAACAAAGAAAACAACTTACTTCCATTTCTTGATTGTTTTTTGGACTGATCGCTTCTTTTCGATCTTCCAGAATTATTTTGATCGCGTCTTTCTTCGGGCATTGCTCGAGATTGTTTCGCTTTTTGGATATTTGCCGGAGTTTTTGCCGACATGGCGAGATGTATTTCTCAGTTGCACTAAAGAGAATAAAAACTACATGAATATTAAATATGCCCGGTTTCCCAGCCCTCTTTACATATTTTACCACGGATTTGGCATTTGCGTTTAGTTAGTCAATTTTATCAATTTAATCAAACGTATTCCGTGATAAAACACTAACTGAGCAAGGCACCGGAGATGACAATTATTTCGGGACATTTTATTCTATTTGTCTGTCTAGAGTGTTTGTTTGAAAGAGTATTGACAAAAGGCCAATGACACCTCGACCATTTTTGTCTTAATTCCGTTGTTTATTTTTGAATTCGAGAGCTGTCATACAGTCAGTCGAGCAAATTTATGCGGAGAGGAAACACGTAAGCTCGACAAACATATTTAATTTGTTTGCATTACTTTGTTTAAGGTGAGAAAAAACTCGTCTTAAACAGTCTTAACCAGACTATAAAAAATGAAATTTGGTGTGAAAAAGAACCACATCCTTTCGGAGAAATACAACTGAATTTCCATGTCCTTTTTGTTATTTGTATCTTGAAAATGCTTTCGCGTATAAGTAGAAAATTGTGAATGTGGGACAATTAAAATGACTTGGTGAAAAAAAAGGAGTAGAAGTCACCTTTAATCGAAATAAAATTCCACTCAGAAATCAAAACAAAAACAGAATATGTAGCCTCCCACGCAGTCGTTTTTAGGAGAGTCGTATTTCACTCCCCCCCACAAACGCCTGCTTACCCGAGATCAACATTCCTTTCCCATTGTTTTGCTCGCGTGGCAATCCGATCAATGAACAGTGAGGTATTGTCTTACAATGACCAATCAGAATAAGCGTTGTAAATTTCCCGCGAATTCTTCCTTGAGAGATGCGGGCGCTGTGAAGTTGGAATATGCATGGCATGGCTTGTTACGATGGCTAAAACACCGAAAAAAATATTGAATGTGAATACAAGTGCTTTTTGTGCGACACTTTGTCTCAGTCATCTGCTGGGAGGGTTAGAACTTTCGGGAAAAGTGCAGTTGAGCTTCCTCGCTTGATCGAGACGGCAATCTGTGAAAATATCAGCAAACATCGCAACTCTGGATCCGAATTATTTATTTGCAACGCGAAATGCTACAAGCGACTAGAAAAAGCAAAGAAGAATTTGGAAAGCATCAAAGAGGAGATCTGTGGGATTTACCAATCTATAAATCGAAGGGAAAAACGGCAAAGATCCGATCAAGTTGTTGACATCGGAGACAAAAACATCACACATTTGACAACAACAAAGCGAGCGGCAGCGGCGAAATCACTCAAGTTAACAGACTCATTGACAAGTTCAACCACTGCCGAACACGTCGCTACCACTTGTACTTCTTACAGTCGTCCAACTGTATTTTTCGGAAATCCTTTGGCATGGACATCGCCACAGTACTCGGGTGCTCAGTGAACTCGTAAGACAAGCCTTTAGCGCTCCACTCTCCACGTCAACTCCAGTGTCAACACAGCCAGTCGGTAAACTAACGAAGATATCGCTTTTTCCCTTCACAAATTCGGAGATTGCTTTCATCTGGAATGCATTTAACCGAGAAATCTTGAACTTTGAGCACACGGTGCTAACAGCTCTATCTAGATCATTTGTCTCCGCCATGCTGTTTTATCTTGTTCATCTCCATTCCCGGGAAAAACGTCCTGCGGTCAAGGTCAACCTACCGGACGTGAGTAGGTTCAACGTGATTGGCTAAGCGGCGGAAAGGAATGTTGATCTCGGGTAAGCAGGCGTTTGTGGAGGGGAGTGAAATACGACTCTCCTAAAAACGACTGCGTGGGAGGCTACAGAATATGTGGATATTGAAATTACAACAGTTAAACTGATATAAAGGCCAAATCATGCAACTTGCCGCGCAACAATGTTGCTTTGCAAATTTTTGCTTCGCAGGTTGAGATTGTTTGTTGAGCTTACTACCACCTCATCGCGTAGCAAATTTCCATGTTGCAGAAAGTAGACGTCGGATTACTCAGATTACTTTTGTACAAGGACTCTAGCATAAATGGTTACTCAAGTACGCGCGGTAAAAGTTGGTAAGAAGTACAATAGTCTGGCACGATTTTGGCGCTTCAGGGTCTTTCGAGAAAACTAATATAATTACAAGAAGGTAGTGTAGTTTTTACGTCCATCACAGACCACCATCAAAAATTTCCATTCTAACATGATTGAATAAATTAGTGATTAACATGCTTATATAACATTCAGCGAAGTGTGTGGTAGCTACGAGATCGACATTCTCGTCCCCAGAGCTGCGATCCTTTTGGTCAGCGCCACGGATCGAGACCTCTGGCAGGGTCCGAAAACAGGAAGTCCGCGAATCACGGACTTCCAACTTTCTGCGCAGCCTCAGAAATTTGAAACAATAACAGTTACCATCGGTTACAAAAATGGGCAGCTATTGCGCTTGCGTGTTATCCTGGCCCCCGCCAGAGCTCTTGATCCGTGGCGCTGGCCAAAAGGATCGCAGCTCTGGGGACGAGAATACGAGATCAAAACAAGCTCAGCTACTCTGCGCATGCCCTACAAATTAAGGGCATAACGCATCGCGGCGCATGTGTATATCACACACCTTCAGATCTTCTCCTTACGGACTGTTCTTCGTAGCTATTTCGGCTACCTGCCGACGGACGCCGTTGATCTTCATATGTTCGGCTGGCTACGGATGTGCGTCGTTGCTCGTCGTGATTTCGACTGCCTGTCGACGGACGTCGCTGATTTTCGTGACTAGTTTGGCTTCCTGTAGACGGACGGCCGCTTGCAGATCCTACTAAGGAATAAGTCGACAAAGCAATAGTGACACTGAATGATAGAGTGAATGGTGATCGATCATGAGTGGAAGGCAACCTCGTTCCCATGTCTTTCGCTATCCATCTTGGAAAGCCAAAGACCATGGGAACGAGGTTGAGAAAAATGGGCGCCGAGTACTGACTGGGGAGGGGAACGAAGCGTCCGTCGTCCCTCCCCATGGTCCCTCCCCAAAACTTACACACCTCAGTCCACTCGCCAGTTTTTCTGAGATTTTTTTCTTATCACTTAGTCATAACAATACAATAATGGAAATGAAGATGTGACCATTGCAGTTGTAATCGTAATTTAAGCAACTGCGAATTAAGCCTGAAAAAAAAAAAAAGATTTTCGGGGCTTAAACGGGATTCGAACCTGTGGCCACTGCGCTCGCTCTGCAGTGCTTTACGAACTGAGCCATGCATTAGGAGCATGCAAGTGCACTGCTCACATCTTCATTTGGTTTGTATTTCCGCCGTTCACACCTTTTTCATTCTATGTTCCAAACAATAATTATTCCCCACTAAGAATGCTCAGTGGCTTAACTGGCAAAGCGGAAGAGGTCTGTAGCAACTGGATAACAGGGGCGTGGGAGTTACTATTTGTTGTCTGTGTTCACTACACAAGATTGTTAGAAAAAGGTGGATGAAGACATCTTTATTGCTCTTCTGCTTTAGCATTTTTTAGTAGAAGTCAAAAATAAGCTTTTTACAACGTGTCGTACCACAGGCAGCCCAGACGCGTTGTAAGTGGAGTTCATTTCAAAATAGAAAAGGGTGAAAATATATGTAATAGCACGAAATAAATCTTTACTTCACGAAATAAATCTTGTTTACTTCTGCTTATTGTGTCCTGTTTAATTAATTTCCGGTTAATCTTGCACCGCTCTCTTTAAATTACGCAATCGCTTGTTAGCGTCGCTGCTTATATAACCCGTTAAGCCTAAGGTTTGCAGAGATTTATTACAGACTAACCGGTGATAAAAGAATCGAGATATCTTGAAATAAATCGTGCCTACCTTCAGCTCAATGTTCCCCTGTTCGTCCTGGCTGGTTTAAATGACATTTTGTGGCTTTTTTCAATCGGAGGTAGCTTCCACTAAAGAAGAATTAATGCATGGTTCAATTTTACGTGTTACCATCCCCACCCCCCGGGCAACCCCGGGGACAAGTCCAGCCCTTCAGGCCCGGGGGTGGGGAATTGTTTGAAGCGGTCTTGTCCCGGGGGGAGGGGGGCGGGGCAAATTAAAAAAAACACTTCTTGCTGTTCTTGTAAAGTACGTCACTTCTCGGTTGACACGATGGCGCCGGACCGCGCGGAGAAGACTGCCTATTCCCGGGGAAAATCTCTAGAATTTGTAGCAGACTGTTTGCATCAAGTGAGAAATCCGCCATTTTCTATGCCACCTAAAATCAGGATTTTTTCACAGTGAATTGAAATCCGGCTACATCCGCGCCAATAAGGCCAGTTTGGGCCTTCATTTACTTCTCTGGCCTTAAAAAATTAATAGCGGTTACATCTGGCCGGTTATTTTGGTGTTGTTTGCTATTTTTCTCGTGAAATGTGCGAGACAAAGCCAGGACTCTAAGCGGTTTACGTTCTCCTTCGCGTGGCAGTACCAAAACAGTCAAGCTTATGAAGGACCTTCTTGGTTATTGCACTAGTCAAGCAAAAGATATCCAGTGGATTGAAATGCTGGTCAAGCTTATTCGCCGACATTTTACTTCATTACGGTGCGCGTTCTTCACTGGCTGAAATGCTGTGGTCTTCTAAATGTGACGACGGGACTCGCTCTGCAGTGCTGGTAGCGACGCTAAAGCGAAAGCTTCAAAGCCTTCGATGCCTAAGAACAACACTTCGATTTTTTCCATAAACTAATCCCTGGAATTGTAGAAAAGGAGGAGAAAGAATGGTTTGTGAACAGAATCTTTGTAAATCAGATCTGTTACAGTTAGCCGCAGTCGACACCTTAGCTAGCTGCAGTACGTTTTGTTTTCATGGCAATTCGTGTATTTTGAAAACTGAAATGAATATCCATGCTGCGCGATGATAACAAAGAAAATAAAAGCTATTAACAAAAGAGTTTCTTCTCTTTGAAAGGAATGTGAAATGTTCTCGCTTTATCTAGCGCTAATTAAACTGACTAAATGCGGCTCGGAGCGGCGGTCACAGCGGCGTGATCGAGTGAGTTTTGGAAACATTTCTGCCCTCCGTGCATTCGCCTTTTGTGTTTTATGGCGATGGGAAAGTCAAGAATACCCAATTAAACAAGATTCCAAACCTTTATGATTCTAGATTCGCTTGTAAATCATATTCCGCGAGCGCTCGCTAAATACAGTTTGCTTTAGGGTAAGCGGACTGGGAGGCTGGCCGGCTTACGAACGCAAACATTCTTTGAGTTCTAGGTTTTTGGACAGCCCCCAAAATGCGCTGAAAATAATCGAAAGCCCTTTTACTGGCACTAAAATCAAAAACAAGTGAAGAAATTTCAGGTTCAGGCTACAGTTTATATTTTTACCAGTTGAACTGTTGACGCTTTGTCACGTTCGACGAGTAATCTGATCGCAAATTTCAGATCAAAACAATAACAAAGGCGTGCCTGACTAGGATCCGGCAGGGCAAAAATGGAAAGAAAAAACAGGCTTGATGACACCTTACATAACCTTTTGCAAAGGCAGAGGCCAATTTCATGGGAAACATTAAACGCAAGAATGAAAGCATTAACTATTTTCCAACCGATTTTTTGTGAATATATTCAAGTATCGGGAGACTATAGAATATTAATAGAGAATATAGTCAATATAGTCGCCTGACTGGGCTGCCGGTCATCGCGGTTCTCTTAAGCCTGTTCCACTCAGTAGGGACGGCAAGAAAATTAGAGGGGAACGCGAAAAATAAGACGCACGGGATCTGGGTAGGCTCTCTTAGTTATTAATACACAGCAAAACACATTCTGCGTAACGTTTAGTTCTTTACTTCAACTTAGTGATACATGGGATGCAGGCCATCTGTGTACTTTTATTATATAAGATTGGCAGAGGACAGTAAATATATGGCTTTTCCATTGGCTATTAATTGATTTTAGAGCAGAAAAAAAGGATAAAGAACTTGGAGCGGAACTGGAAACAGGAGGAATGTGCGAGAAAAATCGCTCAAGTTTTCGTGGAGTAATTAATTATTTTACTATAAAGACAACACCCGGATCACTAAAACAAACTTTTCGAAGCAGGCTTTCCCTGAGCGACCTCTCTGCTCACGTGATATCAGCCTACGAGCATGAAGCCAATCAGAGCGCCTGCTCACTCATATGAAGGGATTGTCTAGATAAATGGTAAACAGATCCCCTTCTTTAACTGGAAGAAAAAGATCCTTTGTTGTCGAGTAAACCGCAGCCAGTTTTCGACAGGGGAGTTGCCAAGCCACCAGTCACCACAGTGTTGTGTCAACTTTTGGAGTGCTCGGAAATTTTTCCGAGTTCCGACGATAATTTGCCGAAATCAGGACTGGTTCAAACGAGTAACAGCTTTATTCTAGTAAGTCTTCCCAGCATCAAAGGAGAAGATTGTATGAACGGTGATGGCTGAGCAACCTAAAACAAAACCTGTTTTCAAATACCAAAACAACCAGGAATTCAGTTTTGCGCCCCTGGAATGCCCAAGAACAAACCTAGGAAAAAATTGCACTTCCCAAAAAAGTGAATAAAAACAGGACTACAGAAACGCATTCCTGAAAAGGTTTAATTTGGCACAAAATTTGGAATTATCCTCTGCATTATAACAGACCTTGTAGCATAGCAAAATACTGCAAATTAGTTTTCATTTTATTGGGCATACTTTAGGATTTCATCCACGGAACCGAAGTTAAAGCCACCTTATGCAACATAACAGGCTGCGCTACAACAAAGCACACCTTAACAGATTTCACTAGATAGTCGCACTTTAAGATTTTTTTTCCATCCCAAGATTGAAAGGACTAGTTCGAATATTAAATTTTTATTAGTTGTTTTTGGTTTGTGTAGCATTTACAGTTTTGATAAATCATCATGGACCTAGTTTAATGGCCTTAGCTCCCACAAGTCTCCTGTAGCTCAGTGGTAGAGCATCTGGACTAGTAACCAGAAGGTCATAGGCTCGACTCCTGTTGGGAGCACTCGGATTTTTTCCAAGCCGCCTGTGTCATTAACTGATTAAAACATCTTTCTCAATAAGAAAAATGTTGAAAAGTATTGCCTAGTATCTTTTATTTGAATGGACTCTGTCAGTGAGAGTTTAATTCATCCACAGACTCAGAAGTTAGAATCACCTTAATTCTACAGAGTAATTACTTTCCTGTACCTCAGGAAAATACCGCTCAGTAACTTTGTTTTGAATGGACACCGTTAATTTGGGATTTCATCAACAGACTCTAGTGTTAAAACCACCTTGTGCAGCAAAATAAACATCACCACAGGAAAGTACTGCCCAATATGTTTCATTTGAACCGGTCAGACAAATAGTATTTCATCAATAGTCTCGTTAGAACCACCTTGTGTAGCATGATAAACTGCATCACTAGGAAAGTACTGGAAAGTCCTGCTCAGTAACTTTTATCTAAATGGTCATTCTTTGCAGATTAAACCATACAGACTCAAAAGGTAAAAACCACATGTCGTTACACGACGTAAAGTTTGTTTGTGGCCACCAAACCATTTCCAAACAGTTTCCCTCTTGGATTGATCAGTGTTTATTGTTTCTTTTTTCAATGTCCAAGAAACCAAAAACTCTTGCAGTTGATTTCGTTCATTACATTTTTGTTTAAGACCCGTTGTAATGTTGAAGTTGTGTGAGGAAGTGGCATTTTGAGGGAAATAAATCCTAGCTTTCAAGAATATTTGTCCCATTAAAAAGTGCTTGTGTGTAGTGCATGTTGCTGAGTTTCACGTCATCATAAAATTTTTTCTCCTTATTATTTTAAATCAGGTTTTGGTGAAGAAAGGATTATTTTGACCATGAGAAAACAGAAAACGTTCCCGTTTTTGTAACTTCATAAAACACGCCCAAGCTGTTTTCGATTCCAATAAGCGAATCACGCACGAGTATCCCGAATGTTGATACTTCACGGTTTCGGCCGACCGGGCTAATTCTCTTTTCACACCCACTTTAAGATGACGGCCGATGATCAACGTTTTCACCAGAAAAGAGAGACAGCTGTTGGAACAAGTCACAATTTGAGTGGACTCAAACCCAATCTATGTTGCTTCTCTCAATTTACACCATCGAGATGCTAGCTTCTCAAGCAAGCCTTTTGATAAACGTGTATGTGGCGACATCTTAGTACGAACACTGGCCGTTTCGGCTTATAATAATTCATCAAATATTCGCTTTAACATAAATTATAACTTCTTTGCCAGAGCCAAACAGCAAAACAGTGCATAAATGTTAACTTAATGTTTTACCAATCTGAAAAAGTAAGAAAGTGTCTGCCATTTTGAAATAGGGGTGAAAAAGAAAATGCTGGAAATAAATGATGTAAAGCCAAGGACAAAAGAAGACAAACCAGAGCCACAGTGGAGGAAGATATGCCGGGAAATCAGGTCATTAGCACAGTCAGTGTAAACAGCTCGCAGCTTACAAATTTTGGACACCTCAGGGTAGCATACTGTAACAGAAAATGCAAAAGTCCTACTCACTGGACTAACATGTAAGGATTTTTTACGTACCAAGCAGTACCAGGGCTAACTACCACCCTATTCCCCTACTGAAAGGGGGCAAACCCTTTGTAATGAACAACAGTGACTTGGTTCTTTGTTATGTTACAGATTTCCTTTACTCAAAGCAAACTTACCAAGGACTTTTTCAAGTACTTAGTTGAAATGATAATTTTTGGGGGATATACGACTTTTTGCTACGAAAAAGGTCAGTAAGAGCTAAGCCAGTCTGAAAGCAGTCTCCATTTGCAGCTGGAGATTCCAGTATGTGACACATTTTCCTGTTGTTGACTGAGTGCATTTTGCTTTCCACCGGCTGGCTCAAAACAGTTTCCTGGCTTGGCTAACAAGGGTCCCTTAATTTTTGCATCAAGTAGTCGAGTGAAAAGAACACGCGAATCCTCCGATCCTTCTCGCTAGCGTGTTCTTTTCACTTGAGCGGAAAAAGCGACGCGTACATCTAGGACGTCCAGCTAGAATCACACGATACGGGAAGGGTCTTGGTATAGTGTTACTCATATTCATGACATTGATTAATCTCAGTAGACGTGCCGCTAGCCGACCTTTGCTTATATAAAACTGTAGTTGAGTTGCGTGGATCATAAAGTCGTACAATGAATTTACGGGCGATATAATCGCGTCCTATTGTGAAACTAGCGCACGAAAGATTAGCATTGGAAGAGACCCTCGGACAATTAAGTACAGAACCTAACTATCACTAAAACTAAAATTTCACGTAAAGCCTAACAAAAAAGTTGTATTTATTTTATGTACACCTCAACAAAGTGAGGTAGCTCTCACAAATTCATGTATATGGCAAGTATTGCAAGGAAGCTAAAATTTACTTATGTCACAATATATGTATCACAATCTTGTAAATGGTTTTATTAACCTCAAGCTAAGTTTATTTACAGTTTATGTTGCAAGCACAGGCAGTTCATAGTACTTACTAATACAATGAGTAAAACATGATAAATTTACATAAATTTTACATCTACCACAGTTTTGGACAACCGAAACTGGGATACTGATTAGGTCACAACGGCATAAATTAGTTTCTATGTTTTCCAAATGTATCTACAATCGCGTGCTTCAGCTACAACTACAAACTTAATCTGTTTAGCACCTGTTTCGCAAATTATCGCATTTTCGAATATATGCTTACAGTACTGAAATGAATAAGGAGTTAACAGTGCACTTAACAACAGTCTTGGTTTTATTCACCCCAAACCAATTTTTTTTTTTCTGAACTGTCTTTTGCAAGCAAAGATCGAGAATATAAAATGATATGATGAATCATTAGCAAGGTAACCTACTGACCTCTGGTAAACACTAAGATTGGGAAGGAATTTTTCTTGACCTCAGTTACTCGTTTTCTTACAAATTGCATGGATTTCTGAATTAATAACAAGATGTTGAGGTGAAAAGATATCACATGAACTCGGTAAGTATCTGAATTCGGTTGTTACCACAGTCAGACACGACAATCCTTCCATCACTAAGATTTGCTGAAGAGACTGGCAAGTCAAACTCTCCTGTCTCGCTGCCTTCTGTTCCAAACATTCTCACGAATTTCCCGCTTAGTTCGAACACCTGTAGTCTGTGATTCGCTGAATCACACACGACCAGGTGTCCTGACTTGCTAACCGACAAGTAACCAGTTTTACTAAATTCACCTTCCTTCTTCCCCTCTTTCCCAAATTTAAATTTAAAATTTCCCTGCAGGTCAAACACTTTAATACAGTGTTCACCATAGTCTGAGACTATAAGATATTGTTCCGTCTCGATACAGTGAAAGGGTCTGACCAAAGATCCCTCTCCACCAAATTTACGTATAAATTTCCCGCTAGGGGAAAATATCTTAATTAATTTGTTATCACTATCAGCTACAATAATATCACCGTTACTGGCAACAGATAAACCTTGAGGAAGCTTAAGCTGGTGATCAAGAATCCCCTCCCCACCAAACTCGCTAAGAAACTTACCATCCCCGCTAAACACTTGCACCCTGTGGTTATTGCAGTCTGCCACTATAATATTCCCATTGTTATCAAATGCTATCCCAGTAGGGTAGTAAAATTCACCCTGATTACCACCCCACGTACCACACGATCTTAAGTGAGTACCGTCACAACGAAACACTGATACCCTGTTGTTACCAGTCTCAGTCACTGCAATTTGATTTTGGTTATTCACTGCCACACCATAAGGCAAGCTAAGCATTCCAAAAGACTCACCGCATTGTCCAAAAGACAGCATAGGTCTGAACCACCTGGTTCCAGCGACCTGAACCTCAGAAGGACTACCATGAACATATTTGTGTTTAAATCTAGGGACTAGTTTGAATTTTCGTTTTTCTGCCGAACTTGATCGCCGCGCTTTAGTATTGCTAACAACAGTTGTTAATTGCCCGATTGCCTCAGCATTTAACATGTTGAAAAGTTTCTTATTTTCAGTGAAACTAAATCGAGGGATGCGTTCAGTATCGCGGGGACATTGTGTTCCGTGTTCTTCAAGAATTGTGTCAAACGTTTCGTTGAATCGAAGAATTTCAGCGCTGGAGCTTCGTCTCAAAATAGTTTCAGTCTCCTCAATTGCTGATTCGATCATTTTCACTTGATTTTCAACTTCACCTTTCTTTAACGCGAGACGGTCCAGTGTTTCTTTCGCTTGATTATCAAGTGCGGTGGAAATGTCCTGCTTCCTCGCTTCAATGATTGCAATCAACTGGTCTGCAGTCGCCTGTGCTTGACTTTTTACGTCAGCTATCTGCACCTGAACTTCAATACTGTTTTGATCGAGTTTACTGAGTTCATTTCTCTTTTCCTGTGCTTTCTTCTTTAGTGATTTAATCGCAGAGTCAATGCGTTGCTTGTGTTCGTTTGCCCCATCTTCTAGAAGAATCTTGGCGTGACCGTCGTGAAGTGTTACAACGCAAGAATTGCAAATGGCAACTTCACAATCCTTGCAAAAGAACTTTAATTCTTCTTTTTCGTGGCCTTTCTTCGGGCAAAACGCTGGTCGGTTCAACACTTCTTCAATGTCCTGATCTTGAAAGTCTTTGAGCGCCAGCGTACGATGTTCTTTATTTGCTCGGATTATGTTATGTCCCGTGATACAGTCTTCACACCAGAAAGCACAACACTGAAAACAGTAGAAACAGTCCGCACTTCTTTTGTCACAGTTTCTACATTTCGCTCCAGTTGTGTTGCACTCTTTGATCGCCAAGACATCCAGTAAGCTGTTGATCTTGAAGTTGGTGGGAAATTCGCTAGGATTTCCACTTCCTGGGATCCTAAAATTCTTGCGACACTCCGGACATAAGATCTCGCCTTTTATTGGACCCGTTCGTTGAAGCCCTTTCAAACAGTGAAGGCAAAAACTGTGCAAGCACGGCAACTGCTTTGGCTCAGTGAAGGTGCACAGACACACAGAACACGATACGTGTTCATGAAGATTATCTAGCAAGGTCTTTATATCCATGGTGAAGGGCGGGAAGCAACTATGGAAATCGAAGGTTTCCAACTGAAATTTTGTCTTGTGACCGAATTTTTATTTTATTAAGCCGATTACATTAACCAATCATAAAGCGTATTATGACATGTTTTGACATTTCAGGCTTATAAAATTGATTGCAAAAATATGCTGGATTTCTAGGAATTGTGGTCGATATGCTCAAGAAAGCATGACCTATGGAAATTTGTCAAGAGCTGTTCAGTTCAGATTGCTTGGGAAAGTGTTTCGGATATGTTTGGCGTCGGTAAGACTTGCATCCGAAATGCACAAACACACAGAACACGATACGTGTTCATGAAGATTATCTGGCATGGTCTTTATATCCATGACGAAGGGCGGAAAGCAATTGTGGAGATCGAAGGTCTGCAACTCAAACTGCTGCTGCTAAGAGAACAATGAAGTTTTGTCTTGTGACCGCATCTTTATCTTATTAACCCGATTACACTAACCAATCATAAAGCGTATTATGACATTTTTTGACATTTCAGGCTTCTAAAAATGAATGCAAAAATATCTTGGATTTTTAGGAAATTTGTCAAGATCTGTTAAGATCGGATTGCTTGAGAAAATGTTTTGAATTTCTTTGCGTCAGTGAGGGTCATCACGGATACTTGCAAACTTTTTAAAAAACTTTACTAGTACTAGTAAATAAACTTTTGGTGAAAAACCTTACCAGTGAAAATTAAAATTACATTAATGTTTAAGGTGGCCCGATACTATTTATTTGCGTGAGGGGCAACTGTTTTGAAATCAAATTTTTAGCTGCTCAACAGCATTCGATTGCTGAGATATCTTAGACGCTGAAAAAGGAATGCTCAAAAAGGAATGCTCAAAAGCGTGTTTTTATTGAGATCGATACGAATATATGAAAATTTTTAGCAATTTTCTTGAACGTGGTTTTCAAAGAAAATGCGTATTATCGGGAAAACGAAAAGACGTTTTTCCTCCATATTACTCTGAACAGGTGCTGGAACCTCAAAGATTTCAGGGACCAAGTTTTGGATAAATCGACTCCACACAACCAAAGGGATGAATTAAATTTATCCTTTTATTCAAATTATTCTGCAAGGTGGACTCCCAAGGGGAAGATGTGACAAATCGTCCAGTGCAGAATTCCAAAACAGCATGTGTGATATTGAATTGTTTTTGCAACAAAATGGTTTTCAGAGCAGTTTGGTTGAGCAGCTCGCGAGAGACCCGAATTTGGTGCCTTATTTCTGAAAAGCGTATTGTCAGAATACGGCAAAATCTTGTCAGAAGCTTTGTTATCGACTGTTTTATGGGTGCTCACGACGGTTTTACGAATAAGACAAAAAGAGCAGAAAATTGAGCGAAACCTGGAAAACAACGTGGTTACCATAATTTTTACCGCCAAGGCGTGCTCTCGATTTACCGTATAATGTCGAGAAAACCGTTCCTTATCGCTTTGACTCTGATACATACAGTTACAAGACATATTTAACTTTGTTCCAGTAAGTGCGATTCTTTGTTGCTTTAATCCTTCTCGTAGTAACTAGCTAAATGCGTGCACATAATATTCTAATAACTATTTTAATCACCGTTTGTTATAAAGGTTGTGTGGAGCCCATTTATCTAAAACTTGGTCCCTGAAATCTTTGAGGTTCCAGCACCTGCAGTTTATAGAGTAATATGAGGGAAAACCGTCTTTTCATTTTCCCGATAACTTGTGCATTTTCTTTGAAAACCACGTTCAAGAAAATTGCTAAAAATTTTCATATATTCGTATCGATGTCAATAAAAGTACACTTTTAATAAACTTCAAGCATTCCTTTTTCAGCGTCTAAAATATCTCAGCAATCGAATGCTGTTGAGTAGCTAAAAAAATTGATTTCAAAACAGTTGCCCCTCACGCAAATAAATAGTATTGGGCCATCTTAAAAAAATCATGTAATATTTAAAGTGATTTATCACATGATATACTAATAAATGCGCAAACTTGCAAAGGAAATCGACTTTTTTTGCAAGATATTCTATTTATCAGTGTATGCTTCATAATTACTAATAAGGGTGCAATCTCTTGCAAAAAGGTAACAAAAACCATTACATAGTACAAGCATTTTGAAAATATGCTAGTATCGTTTTTTGCGAAAAAATATTTTATTAGTACTAGTAACTTTGTAAATATGTGAATTCCCCGTCTCGACCCGTCGGTGAGCAGTCTCTCTTTCCGCTCAGGAATACACTCTTTTTAGCGGAGCCCGCGCGCTAGCGCGTCGCGGATCACCACTGCTAAGGAAATTTGGTAACCGGCTATCAAGCCAAGAAATTTTGGTAGTGACGTAATAGTCACGTGACCGTCCGTCCGTCCGTCCGTCCGTCCGCATCACAGGGTCACCAATATAAAGTGGCATACACTGGATATAACCCTGTGCTGAATCCCGTGTTTTTGGCGCGAAATCGCATGTTGACCCGAGTTGTAGCAAAACAAGCAAAGACAACAAAAGTAAAAAACAAATTTGTTAATGAAAAAAAAAAGTTCAAAAGAATACTCAGTTGTCTTTTTGGTGGAAGGCGAAAAGTTCAATTTAGGCGAGAGAAATTAGGCGATAAAGTTCAGGCGAAAAGTTCCAATTTGCCTTGTCGGTTCTGTTGCGAACTCGGTCGGCACACCGCTTGAGTTCGCAGCTTTTCGCAGCGGTTTCGACGCCAAATATAGCAGAGCTAATGCTTTTTGTTTTTTTCTGTCCACAACCATGGTTTTTACGGCGGTCCGGACATTTTGCCGGGAAAAACACCAGCATTTTCATGTTGATAGCCAGCTTGACACGAAGAAAGAAACAAGTAGTAAAATTAACATCTATATTCAGAACAATAAACGCCCATGGCCTAGTGGATTAAGCGCCGGCTTAGGAGGCCGTCGATCCGGGTTCGGCTCTCAGCCAGGACATCCATTTTTTTTAAAATTTAACTTCTTGAATGAGAGTATTTTCACAAAACAATAAGTGCTAGCAAAAAAACAACAACAACAAAACAAAAACAAAAAAAGGGGTGGGGGCTCCGCTTTTAGGCTTGACTAAATCTATATATGGGCTGCGTAGGAGACTAGTTGAGGCTGAGATTTGCCTCCAAATTAAGAAAATGTAGGGGCTAAATTAGAATATCCTCCGGCTCAGCCAAATTGTACGCGTTTTTATATTATATGAGTGTAGTCGAGGGAAACGAACAAGCGAGCGGGCGTGAAAATCGCCCGCGTCGTTAAACGTGACGTGCGTGTCGAGCCGCTAGTGTAGACACCAGCGGCTCGACACGCGCGTCACTTTTCAACGTGGCAGGCGATTTCGTGCTCCGTCCGGCTTGTTCGTTTTCCTCGACTATCCCTGATTATGAGAGGAAAGAGAGACTGGTCGTAGTTACCGTCGGTGAGGCCTGTACTGAAAGAAACGTAATTCGTAGAAGGACAAAACTTTTGATTTGCCATGAAATACACTGAAGCAAGAGCTAAGACACTGACGTTATTAGACTTTGAAAACTCGCCCGTGAGTTGTCCTTGAATAAAATCTAAGTGTTTTCTAAGAAACTTACTAAGCATTCTTCTTGACTGAGACAATTCATTACATTACATTTTTTAAATTTTCCCCTATAAAGAAAAGGTCTGATACTCAGGTTACTACCAAGGGCTGTATAAACGTAAATACTTTTGGTTTGATGTTAAAACCCTTCTATCTATAGTCAGTTCTTCTTTCCTTAACCAAGTACACGCAGAACTCCTAGTTCGTGGTACACTGGCACGTTTTCGCAACTGAGTAACCTTAGACCTTTATTGCAGTTTCGAGTTCTTTGTTTTCTACGTAATCCAACAAAGCCTGGATTTTACGGGGTCGATCCACACTTGTCACATCTGGACGATCAAGCTTGCTTAATAACATTTTTATTGTTCTTCTAACGAAGAAAGCGTCATTTGATCGATTGAATAGGTTATCTTCTGCAACCGGTCCGGACATTCAAGTTTCTTAACATTATTTGGGTCACACAACACTACTCTCCTCTCCACTGGTACAATTGACGACCAGCATGCTGAACGCAAAGGCTATACTTCAGACCCCTAAAAACAGTTCATTGGCGTTTGAATGACGAAGAAAAAGAATGCAGTCCATTGGTACAAGTGATAATTATGACTCCTAAGCTAGGATTTTTTTAAAAAATAGCTCCAATAAAGTGAAAAAACAAATCAACCTTACTTGAAAACTCTTAAAAATAAGGAATGATGGTGATTTCTTGTTGATATCTCTTTTCGTTCCTGAAGGTATTTCAGGTTTTGTATCAGTATTCAAAATTATTAGTAATTCAGAATGTGTGAATTACAAATAAAACACACGAAAATATAAATCACAAAAATAAACGCCGTTGAAAAAACATTTCGTTTAATAATTTAAACTCTCTAAAATACGAAACAAATATATTTAGAATCCTTTACCTCCACATTACACGCACAAAATAAAGCACTATATACTCATTAATAAGGGATGTAATCACTCATTTGACATGTCAGGGGGAGGGGTGAGGAGAGGCTACCATATCAGACCTTTACAGAGGTGGAAGGTGTTGTTGGGGCGGATTTAGATGCTACGACTTTGTGTTATGTAGATCAACTCTACAACTCATGAATGAGATTCAAAAGGTGTTGCCTCCATGTCACAAGCAGTAAAAACTTTGAAACCACACATCACGTAATGAACATTCTACGTAAAATTCTGAAGCGTTATCAACACCACACCGTCCTGTGTCACGTGTTCATTATACTCAGTTCTTCCTGGTCTCGTTTGTCAGTCCAGTTACTAATGACTTTAGCCAGGAAATTGTGGAATTCATCCCTGACAGCTTCAGGTTCTTCATCCAGGTTTGTCTGAACACAGGTCACTCGAGAAAGTGATGAGGCTGCGATAGAAATAACAAAAAATCAAAGAAATAAATTGACTTTGTTCAAAGAGGTTAACACTTAGATACCAGTCTTAAGACTGGGATCCCTGTAGTCCTTGGATTTTGGATCAAAATGAAATTTAAGAAATGTTGTTTTAATTCATCATCAATAGAGGTCAGCTTGGTAGCTGGAGCCTAGAGAGTTGGCGAGGGACCTTATATAATTCAAGGAAAGCAGGGAGGTATCCATGGCAACTCTGCAAATGGGAATCCCCCTGCATGCAGCCCCAGAAGGTTGAGAACAGGCTCATCCTAGCCTGCGCAGATTAGATTGAGAACCAACAACAAACTTGATCCGCAGGTAGCATCAACTCCCAGGATTTATACCCCAGCCACTTTGGTTGCAGGCAAGTGCTATCATCAGTTCACTATCCATGCTATTTTGAGAATTCAAAAAGGATGGTTTAAAAAATCAGTAGGTATTCTGGTGAGAGAGTGAGAAAAATAATAAGACAGGCAGCCAGCCTTGGACAGATCTTGCTGGCTATCATAGAAAGGTTGCTATTATGGAGAGGTTTCAGTAAAAGTATTGAGCAAATGGATTGGCAACTGGAACAAGAACATGTGGCTGGTGTAGAGGTATTTCAAAATTGATTGTATACATGAAAAAGGATCAAGCAGCCGTGGATCAAGCTTTCTGCCAGAACTGGAGCACCTGGGTATCCTGTGGACAGCTTAGCTTTTTCTGAAAGTCATGAAAAATGCACCAGGTGACCTTTTACAACTTTGTGGGGTACATATGCAAGCTGCCAGGATCGTGCTTTTCAATATTTGACTAAAAGATGTGCAGAAGCTTCCTTCAATGCTGCTGCATGATTTTATAGATAGATAGCTAATAAGGTAAGTCATTGCAGCCCCTGGGCCAGCTGAATTGCAACACACTTTACAATCATCCACAAAGTTTATCAGACTGGTCATTTACTAAATAAAATTAATAAAATAAACTAAATAAATATATAATAAGTTACAACGAAAGGGCAACACTGGCTAAGAAGGTAGTTGACGGTGAGAAGCTTCCCCTTATTATAAGGCTTTAAAACTCCTCAAGAAGTGTTAGAACAAAGGAGTGCATGAGCCTGCACATGGACACACACACACATGTATTTGTAAAATAATATACTAATTTTTGAAATATATTTTTAATAGATCACAATTTGACAAAAAAAAATTTTAACAGATTTATATATACAGCTTTATTTTTAAACTTAATTATGTATTTCCACCAGGTGTAAATAAGGAACTTTATTTCTAAATATATTATAGCAGCCCAAGAAAATAAAAACAATAAAACTTACGAAGTTGTGTTCTTGTAACATCAGCAGCTGAAGGTCGGTGATGAGCAAATACTATACACTGAGAATCCTTGAGGCTTTGTCCTTGGACAAACTGAGTGTACCTTGATAAAGAAACAACAAATATATAAATACAAAGAAATCTCTCTAACAGATAATGGTAGCAAGCAAACTACTCTATTAATTCACTCTAGGAGTAATTAATTTCATTAAAAGGCTAAAAAATATGAACAACATTGCATTTAAACTTGCAGCACAATACAAAAGTGCTGCCTAACAGCATCTCAAACAATGTGGAAGTACTGCTCAGCACCTTTCTCATGAAACTTTACACTTGGGGATTTCATCTACAGATTCAACTCAGGAGCAAAGGAAAGAACTGTTTACTGGCTTTCATTTAAGTTGTTACACTAAAGGGTCAGTGAGTGAGGGAACTGAATGTCAAGGACTCAAACTGGAACAACTGATGTACAACCATCTCGCAAATGGTTGGCAGTTGGCCTACATGGATTACCTGATTGTTCTGACTAGTGACCTTGCACATGTCATGTTAGTCTTAAAGAACACATTTACAGTGCTGTTCACACTAATTATAAGATCATTGACCACAATGACAGTTGATCACAATTTTTTATAGCATTCCTTGAGGCTTTCTATAACAAGAATTTTAAGCCAAGTATTAATAAAGGACTAGAAGCCTGTAGAGAATTAGACCTTTTTCACTAAGTAATTGTAATTTCTTCACCTCTAAATTTGCCTAATGATGGTATATAAGCTGCCTACTTATGACATTTTCTTCACATGACTATGGAATAGAGCCAAAATAATGTGTATTATTTTATCATCATCTTGTAATAAACCAAGACTTCATGGTTTTACAGAGACGTTCACAATTCTCTGACTGCCCTTTTACATGCAGACATAATGTACAGTGTGAATTAAAATATCCAGGATTATACCATGTCTCTAGTTCCTTATCATGGTTTGCTTGATCTGGGTTGTACACAATAACTACTCCATTAGTTTCCTTTTGGAAGGCTGGCCAGCAGGTAGAAAACCTGCATCCGTGGACAAGAAATTAAAACAAAATCACAGGTTAAAAAGAGGAAGATCTTACACTCAGTAGTTCCGTAAAAAATAGCAAAATATAGCACAAAATCAGTAAAACAGAATAAAATGCCACTGATTTCCTCTTTAGCTGATGACACTTCTAACAAGGCAGGAAAATTGGGTGCTCAGTAAAGAGTAGAGTACCTTACCCCACCTTCTTTTAGTTGGAATGAGCAAAATAAATTGAGCTGAAGTACTATAGTGATTTGCAATAACTAATTTGCGGGAAGCATCAGCTTTCAGGTGATGCTTGTCTAAATCATAAACCAGGGTTATGGGGCTCAGGCAGGCTTGCATATAGTGAGTTTGTATTGCAAAGGTCGAGCGCAGTTTCGCAACCACATATCTAGTTACTGGTATTTTACTTGAGGCTAGTGATAAGTAAATATACAGCATGATTGTAAAAGTACGATGTTACTGAATATAGACTAGTTTTACTATAACGGCGGGTTACTTTTCATGTGCTCTCAAAGCGAGAACGTCGAGCTAGTAGCTAGTACAAATTTAGCAATCTCAACACTTTAGCAAATCGTTATGGCTTCTGAGTCCGACACTTACACAAATTCAGTTCCCTTGGCGGAGGACAAGCGGCGACCCAAATGTCCGGGGTGTAAACGTCCACATGATGTACATATACTTTCAGCCCCGGGGCCCTACTGCACGGGACCAACTTCTTCCTCAGTGTCACCGAGCAAAGATACGGCGGCCGCGAAAAAATCACCATCAGTGACCGATGACGCAGAGTCCGAGGACCAGGATCACGAGGAGGAATTGCTCGTGGCCCAGCTCAGGGAGTTACAGCTCCAGGAAGCTGCCCTGCGCAAACAGCATCGTACGCAGCAGTTAAAAGACAACATTGCAAAGACAGAAAGCAGGTTGGCAGCCTTAGCATCTACAGAGCTTCCATCTTCGCCGACCGCCATGTTCGAGCAAATGCTGTACACGGCGTCCCAAGCAGCTGCCAAAACGTCGCTTCCTCAGTGTCACCGAGCAAAGATACGGCGGCCGCGAAAAAATCACCATCAGTGACCGATGACGCAGAGTCCGAGGACCAGGATCACGAGGAGGAATTGCTCGTGGCCCAGCTCAGGGAGTTACAGCTCCAGGAAGCTGCCCTGCGCAAACAGCGTCATACGCAGCAGTTAAAAGACAGCATTGCAAAGACAGAAAGCAGGTTGGCAGCCTTAGCATCTACCGAGCTTCCATCTTCGCCGACCGCCATGTTCGAGCAAATGCCGTACACGGCGTCCCAAGCAGCTGCCAAAACGTCGCTGGATGATCTGCTCACAGGTGCCAAAGTTAGCCTCCACCAAAACACTGGGCAAAGAGCAGGGCAAAACACCGCAACTCCAAGTTTTCTTATGGGACCGGGATTAGCACCAGATGGACCCCTTCTGCCGCCGGAAGCTGTCCAGGAATCTTTGATGTTCCTCAAGCCAGCCCAAGTCAACAAGGGTGAGCGTGTTCTACGCATTATTGACTTTATTGAAAAACTTGTTCCCAACTCTGAGGAACACACTATCTCGGAAGTGGGCTCTACTAGGCTACTTGTATCTTTCGGTTCCAAAAAACCGAAATTAGAATCAGTGTCATTAGCTCAGTGGGTTATAGGTAACACTCGAATTTTCCATACTCTGCTACAGTTAGGTAGGCTGCTGTCTCAGGCAGATGTACAACATTATTTAGCCTACACGGTTAAAATCATGGAGCTGACTACTAGGTTTTCTTGGGCTTCTGTGCTCAAGCATGATGATGAATTTCGTCATCTCCAGGCTACGTACAACTATCCGTGGAGTTACGATTCTCCTCACCTGCACACTGTCCTCCTAGAGCCGATCTCAGCTTCTTCCCAAACAAAATTCCTCTCCCCCCCTAAATCTAACAGCAACAATGGTTCAGTGAGCACTGTTTCTGGCAATCTCACCCCTGAGGGCAAAGTACTTTGTAGGAATTATAATCGCATTAAGGGGTGCATTCTTCGGGACTGTAGTTTTGTTCATGCTTGTAACCGTAAGATCAATGGGAGGGCATGTGCCCAGTTACTTCCTTTTTACAATCACCAGGGAACTCCTAAGAGTGGCACTTCTACACCCACCCCGCCAGGCGGGTCCCAATGACTCCCCATAGCCTCACCTTTAAACTTTAATCTTTGGCTGAATTGGGCAATGACGAGGACCGCACATTCCTCATAGATGGCATTACTAATGGGTTCAAATTGGCTCCCCCAGGCACCCACTTTGTACCGGTGCAGTCTAAGAATTACAAATCAGCTACCAGTGCCGATGTTAAAGCAGCAATCGAGCAGACCATTTTAAGCAAAATCAGTGAGGGCAATTATGTTATTACCGAGTCCAAACCTACTATTGTTAGTGCATTGGGAGCTATTCCCAAGCCTAATTCTTCCGAGGTGCGCCTTATCCATGATTGTTCTCGCCCGCATGGTCAAGCCCTTAATGACTACATTAGCACACATTCCTTTAAGTTTCAAACATTAGATGATGCTATAACACTACTCAAACCTAATTATTTTATGGCAAAAATAGACTTGCGTCATGCCTATCACTCAGTCGCCATACACCCAAGTAATTTCGCAGCTACTGGGCTTCAATGGTGTTTTAATGGGGATGATCATCCCACATATTTTTATGACACTCGCCTTCCTTTCGGAGCGAAAAGTTCACCAGAGATCTTCCACCGCCTAACTCAGTCTGTATGCCGAATGATGGTTAGACCAGGATTCATGTCAGCTGCGGTCTACCTGGACGATTTCCTGGTGATCTCCCCTACCTACGAGGAATGCCAACTGGCTTTTTCCACCCTCTTACAGCTTCTCCAAGAACTTGGGTTCTCTATCAGCTGGCACAAAGTGGTCAGCCCCACACAGAAACTAGTTTTCTTGGGTGTAGAATTGGATACCAAGCACAGCTCAGTGTCCCTCCCATCTAGCAAGCTTGCTGAACTCCAGTCTGTAGTCTCCAACTTCCTGACCAAGCGGCGGGCAAATAAGAGGCAGTTGCAGCAACTCGCAGGTAAACTGAATTGGGCTTGCCGGGTGGTGTATGGTGGACGGACTTTTCTTCGACGTGTTTTGGACATGATGAACTCCCTTCAGTCTCCCTCTGCTAAGGCTAGACTCTCATCAGAATTCTTTGCAGACATCAAATGGTGGCACTCCTTTTTGCAAGTTTTTAATGGCCAGCGTCCCTTCCTCAGTACCCATCCAATCACTGATGTGGATACTGATGCATGTCAATTAGCTGCAGGCGCCTACTATAGAGGCAATTGGCTCTACCATCATTTTATGATAGACTCCCCAGAATGTGCAAACCTTCATATCAATCATAAAGAAGTACTGGCACAAGTCTTCGCTGCCTTTCGCTGGGCCCCTTTGTGGGCAAACTGTCATGTCATTATTCATTGCAACAATGTAGCAGCTGTACACATTATCAATAAAGGCACCACCAATAATTCTCTTGTCATGTTTTCTCTTCGTCAATTGTTCTGGCTCTCTGCCATTTACAATTTTCGTTTTACAGCCACTTACATTAAGGGCCAGTTGAATACTACTGCAGATGCTGAGAATCAGTAATTTTTTTTATGTTCAGTTTCAAATCAATGCTGGTATCAAATAAAGGCAGAGGGCCAATGGTTAAGCATCAATGGTTAATTTAAAAAGTTCAAACAGAATTTCAAACCTTCCAAATCATAAAAACCATTCAGTGTCAAGTTTATTCAGAATTCATTGTAGTTACAATACAAATGCATCCCCTTTGTCACGGGTATAAATTTTGTTGTAGTCACTGGCTCTATAAAAACATGGGAGTGAGAAATTCCACGTGGACGTTAAGGAGGAAGCGGGGAGGGGGATCTGACCTAAATATCCAGTGGACGTTAAGCAGAGAACTTGTGATTATGTCAACAGTCCCTTAAACAAATGGTGGGCCAACCAGTTTCCTTACATGTACATAAATGGTTAATGCAACTCGACTTTCTATAAATTGAAGAAAGGTTTATGTTTTCTCTTGATACTTACTTGTGGTTCCCACTGCAATCCCATAACTCTACTTCACAATTGGCTGTTTTACCAGGTGATATTTCAATCCCATTACATTCAAACTCTAGTATTCTGTCAGAAGAAAAAAAAAACAGGGTGTTCTGCTATTTACAGGGAAGATAAATATATATTATTTGCCGGCCGGGAGGTCCGTATTGAGAAAAACTGTGCCAGAGGTCTTGAGTACGGCCCGAGGCTGCAGGCCGAGGGCCATGCTCAAGACCGAGGGCACAGTTTTTCTCAATACGGACCGACCAAGGCCGGCAAATAATATTTTTATTTTTTTCTTGTTGTTTTTCAAAAGTTAAACGTGTCTTGTTGTTTTCGGAAAGCAACGTTTTGCAAGCGCGCGTAAAATGAACCATGAAACGAAGCCGTTTGTGACACCAGAGCAGCAAAATACGCTTTTTTACTCTGTTAAAACTCAGAAATCACAGGAAGCAATATAACTAAAAGAAACCCCTTTATTTTCCCAAATTTCGATACATGTAGCTAACTCCTGCTCGATTTACTCAAATGTTTGTCGAAAGGGAAGAGGCGATTTACATTGTACAACCTTCGGTATTTTAACAAGAAATTTTGGAAAGAAAGTTTTTAACGACAATGTACAAAAAATTTCAGAATTCTAAGTTTCGGAGAACGTTTTAAAGATTTTAAAGGTTTTAAAAACCCATTACAAATTTTTTGTTATTGACGTTCCGTTGACCGCGGTCAAGATCGGAAAATTCCGCCCGCTCCCGGAACCAATCAGATTGCAGGATTTGGTTCATCTTGCCCGCTCACGCGCTGAGAAAAAAATAAACCCCTTTATTTTCCCAAATTTCGATACATGTAGCTAACTCCTGCTCGATTTACTCAAATGTTTGTCGAAAGGGAAGAGGCGATTTACATTGTACAACCTTCGGTATTTTAACAAGAAATTTTGGAAAGAAAGTTTTTAACGACAATGTACAAAAAATTTCAGAATTCTAAGTTTCGGAGAACGTTTTAAAGATTTTAAAGGTTTTAAAAACCCATTACAAATTTTTTGTTATTGCCGTTCCGTTGACCGCGGTCAAGATCGGAAAATTCCGCCCGCTCCCGGAACCAATCAGATTGCAGGATTTGGTTCATCTTGCCCGCTCACGCGCTGAGAAAAAAGTAAATTGACCTCTCAACTCCCCTAAGAACTAATATTTTAAAAAATGTGCAGTTGACTTACTAAGTTAAATTTACTTTACTTTTCAAGGAAGTTCAAGCTTTATAACTTACATAAGACTTAAAACATGCAAACTGTTGGTTTCCATGTTCTTACATAAACATAAACTAGCTGGTTGCCATATTGAAGTGTTCGCAACTTAACAACATCATAATTTACCTGACACCTTGTGTAGGATGGTAGTCTCCTCCTGAAGTTTCAGTGGCATCAGAGAGAAAATTTGAAATTACGGTTTTACCGCTCTGTGAAGGAAAAAACACAACCAATTCATAATATTATTAGCGAACCTTATCCATACAACCGACAAGTCTTATCATAAGCTCACTTGAAACTCGTATTCTCTCCTTAAAAAAGAACACAATATAACTCTGAAATGTTCCTTCGCAGCATAAGATAGATACATTTGTTGCTGAATGACAAAAGTTACCTCACAAGGTCCCAAAACAAGAATCTTTGCCTTGAACATCCCGAGATAAACAGTCTCCTTCTTTCCTCTTCGATCTGGAAAAGAAATAACGAGAAGAGATTGGGGCGAGTTCATTAGAATGCCTGACAGATGGTGTAATTTGGGCCACAGAGGAAAGTCAAAAAGCGGGCAAAAAGTGTCTCGGCAAGAACGTCACGCTAGCCCACATATAAGGCACTAATAATATATAACTCTATATGAATATATACACCAACTGATACACGCACCTACCTCCACTAACACACACTTTGCTTCACTTGTACTCACTTTCCTTCATTTGTACTCCCTTCCCTTCACTTGTACTTCCCCCTCATCTGCACTCATATGCACTTTCCTTCACTTGTACTCACTTACCATCACTTGTACTCACTTATCTTCACTCATACGCACTTTCCTTCACTTGTACTCATTTTCCTTCACTTGTACTCACTTACCTTCACTTGTACTCACTTACCTTCACTCATACGCACTTTTCTTCACTTGTACTCATTTTCCTTCACTTGTACTCACTTACCTTCACTTGTACTCACTTACCTTCACTCATACGCAGTTTCCTTCACTCGTACTCACTTACCTTCACTCATACGCACTTTTCTTCACTTGTACCCATTTACCTTCACTTGTACTCACTTTATACCTTCAATCATACGCACTTTCCTTCACTTGTACTCACTCATACGCACTTTTCTTCACTTGTACTCATTTACCTTCACTTGTACTCACTTTCCTTCAATCATACGCACTTTTCTTCCCTTCTTCTCACTTTCCTTCACTTCTACTCACTTACCTTTACTTGTACCTTTACTTAAGCAGTACAAGTGAAGGAAAGTGCGTATGAGTGAAGGTAAGTGAGTACAAGTGAAGGAAAGTGCGTATGAGTGAAGTAAGTGAGTACAAGTGAAGGTAAGTGAGTACAAGTGAAGGTAAGTGAGTACAAGTGAAGGTAACTGAGTACAAGTGAAGGTAAGTGAGTACAAGTGAAGGAAAGTGCGTGTGAGTGAATACAAATGAGTACAAGTGAAGGAAAGTGCGTATGAGTGAAGGTAAGTGAGTACAAGTGAAGGAAAGTGCGTATGAGTGAAGGTAAGTGAGTACAAGTGAAGGAAAGTGCGTATGAGTGAAGGTAAGTGAGTACAAGTGAAGGAAAGTGCGTATGAGTGAAGGTAAGTGAGTACAAGTGAAGGAAAGTGCGTATGAGTGAAGGTAAGTGAGTACAAGGGAAGGAAAGTGCGTATGAGTGAAGGTAAGTGAGTACAAGTGAAGGAAAATGAGTACAAGTGAAGGAAAGTGCATATGAGTGAAGGTAAGTGAGTACAAGTGAAGGTAAGTGAGTACAAGTGAAGGAAAGTGCATATGAGTGAAGGTAAGTGAGTACAAGTGAAGGTAAGTGAGTACAAGTGAATTTTAGTGAGTACAAGTGAAGGTAAATGAGTACAAGTGAAGGAAAGTGCGTATGAGTGAAGATAAGTGAGTACAAGTGATGGTAAGTGAGTACAAGTGAAGGAAAGTGCATATGAGTGAAGGTAAGTGAGTACAAGTGAAGGAAAGTGCGTGTGAGTGAATACAAATGAGTACAAGTGAAGGAAAGTGCGTATGAGTGAAGGTAAGTGAGTACAAGTGAAGGAAAGTGCGTATGAGTGAAGGTAAGTGAGTACAAGTGAAGGAAAGTGCGTATGAGTGAAGGTAAGTGAGTACAAGTGAAGGTAAGTGAGTACAAGTGAAGGAAAATGAGTACAAGTGAAGGAAAATGAGTACAAGTGAAGGAAAGTGAGTACAAGTGAAGGTAAGTGAGTACAAGTGAAGGAAAGTGCGTACAAGTGAAGGAAAGTGCGTGTGAGTGAATACAAATGAGTACAAGTGAAGGAAAGTGCGTATGAGTGAAGGTAAGTGAGTACAAGTGAAGGAAAGTGCGTATGAGTGAAGGTAAATGAGTACAAGTGAAGGAAAGTGCGTATGAGTGAAGGTAAGTGAGTACAAGTGAAGGTAAGTGAGTACAAGTGAAGGAAAGTGCATATGAGTGAAGGTAAGTGAGTACAAGTGAAGGTAAGTGAGTACAAGTGAAGGTAAGTGAGTACAAGTGAATTTTAGTGAGTACAAGTGAAGGTAAATGAGTACAAGTGAAGGAAAGTGCGTATGAGTGAAGATAAGTGAGTACAAGTGATGGTAAGTGAGTACAAGTGAAGGAAAGTGCATATGAGTGAAGGTAAGTGAGTACAAGTGAAGGAAAGTGCGTGTGAGTGAATACAAATGAGTACAAGTGAAGGAAAGTGCGTATGAGTGAAGGTAAGTGAGTACAAGTGAAGGAAAGTGCGTATGAGTGAAGGTAAGTGAGTACAAGTGAAGGAAAGTGCGTATGAGTGAAGGTAAGTGAGTACAAGTGAAGGTAAGTGAGTACAAGTGAAGGAAAATGAGTACAAGTGAAGGAAAATGAGTACAAGTGAAGGAAAGTGAGTACAAGTGAAGGTAAGTGAGTACAAGTGAAGGAAAGTGCGTACAAGTGAAGGAAAGTGCGTGTGAGTGAATACAAATGAGTACAAGTGAAGGAAAGTGCGTATGAGTGAAGGTAAGTGAGTACAAGTGAAGGAAAGTGCGTATGAGTGAAGGTAAATGAGTACAAGTGAAGGAAAGTGCGTATGAGTGAAGGTAAGTGAGTACAAGTGAAGGTAAGTGAGTACAAGTGAAGGAAAGTGCATATGAGTGAAGGTAAGTGAGTACAAGTGAAGGTAAGTGAGTACAAGTGAATTTTAGTGAGTACAAGTGAAGGTAAGTGAGTACAAGTGAAGGAAAGTGCATATGAGCGAAGATAAGCGAGTACAAATGATGGTAAGTGAGTACAAGTGAAGGTAAGTGAGTACGAGTGAAAGAAACTGTGTATGAGTGGATAAGTGAGTACAAGTGGTGGCAAGTGAGTACAAATGAAGGGAAGGGAGTACAAATGAAGGTAAGTGAGTACAAGTGAAGCAAAGTGTGTGTTAGTGGAGGTAGGTGCGTGTATCAGTTGGTGTATATATTCATATAGAGTTATATATTATTAGTGCCTTATATGTGGGCTAGCATGACGTTCTTGCCAGTTTCTCAGATTATTTCGCGCACCAGGTCTTGTTTAGGGTATCTGATAAATTCAAGTCTAAATAAACATAAGTTTTTCATTATTCCAATCAAGTGTACTGTTGGTTTTGTGTGATGGGGGAAATAGCTGCCTCTAGGTCGGGACCGGAAGTTCTCTTAGCACCGGATCCCGGACTGGCTATATCCGCTAGCCGATTTAGACTGTGTTAGTAGTGGATCTGGATTCCTTCTGGTTGATTTGGAACCCCTTATGAAGGCTGTAATTTCCTTTTAGAAAGAAGCGATACAATATCACTTTTTTTGTGTCATAGACGCGCGGAACGTTTTTAGAACAAGCAGTACACATTTTCTTTTCTTCAAGTACGGTAGCTAGTTTCTCCGTATTGCCTCAGTAGCCGGCAACACAGAAGAGGGGAGAATTGGAAGGGTGCAGAAGTTAACCTACAGATAAGCCGTTTATCGTATTTTAAAAGTGAAAGGAAATGGTTTGTTGGAAAGACAAAAGCAAAACAGTCATTTCGTGGTTTACATGCAAATAGCCAGATTCTCTTTCAATTCACTTAGTAGTGTAAGTTTTTACTGCAGGGTCCAAAACATCGAGAGTCAATATCGGCTAGCCTTTAAATGGACAAATCTTTCTAGGAGCTAGTGTTGCGTCAAGTTTCAGGAAGGTTACTGTGTAATCCAACCTTACGATAACCTCTAAAATGTATTATTCATTTTCTCATACTGAATGAAGTTAAAAAGGACCATATAGCATTGAAGTAACCAGTAGTCCTTGCACGTATTGTTTTATAAAATTTGCTTAACATATTAAGTGGACTTTGCAATTATTTCAATGCCTTTGTACGCCCAAATTTCAATGTTTTTTTTGGTTGAATAAAACGTAAAAAAAGTGATTTCGAGACAAAAAGCAACTATGGAAATAAAGCCAATGACGCTCATTGTGCTCGACTGGAGAGAAGTTGCTGAGTTGAGTTCCTGCGAGTGAAAATTTCCATGAAACCGTAAATAATTAAAACAAAATGTAACCAACATTTAACACATTGGGCCGAAATGTTCTTACTTATGACCCAACTGCCTAGAATCTGATGATACAAAAGAGATCGCAATAAAATAAAATAAATAAGAGAATTGCTGCTGAAAAATGAGAACCTGGATGACCTATATACATCGCGTCGTTGTACAGAGACTAATTGCATGAATTTTTTCTGACAAGTTAATTTTGGAATGGTGATATTTCTAATTTTTGGTGACTTTGAAAAATTTGCCAACAAATTTTCCTTACAGAAATAAACTAGTTTCTTTTCTGGCAAAACAAGTGCCACGAAAACTTCATTTGCTGTGTTTTGGGAAACCCTATTTAATCAACCTTCACTGAACTGAACTAAACCTTTCAAAGTTTAGCCCTGATCGTGTTTGCTGATGTAATTAAGATTAATATAAGATAAAACATAGTGTCTCATTCCCGAAAAATATGATTTTGAAATCGTAAAAAAACTTAAACAGTTTCTTGCCTGTTGAATAGGTAAACGGCTTTATTAAACCACCTAGCGAGTTCCAGTACGTTTTATAAAGAGAGTCAGAAATTCCTAGACAATTTGTTCCATATGCATAAATTGATGATTACTTGGTGAAATACCTTTTTTCTTATAACGCCGATGGTTCATTGGCTGCCCCAATACTGAGCCCTGGAGAGGCGTTTTTGACATGACTTTGTTCGGAAGTTAGTTGCTTCGGTTGAAAAAATGTCAACCACTGAATACATAAACACAGCAGTTGCTGTCACACTGAACATTGTTGTGCATTGATGTTTGAATATAAATTTGCTCAATGCAGGCAAATTTGAATGGGAATTTTTAATAATTAATGAGAATATTTCTTTGAATTTCAGGTTTAAAATGACATGCTTGGAAAATACAAAATAAACCTGAATATGTGAGTTGACACGAAACCGACGCGTACGAACTTGAACGTTGAAGTACGTTAACTAATTAAAATTAAACCAAGTTCTATAGGCCACCAAGCGGACCACAATATGAAGGTGGGATTGGCCGACAGAAAGAATACACATGCTACTAGAAAGAACTCCTCAAAATCATGGAAAACTGCGCAAATTTTGAGCGTTGTATAGGTTACTAGAGACACATGGAGAGCTAGTATGTAAATAAACTTTTTATCAATTATGCCAATGTATGACCGTAGCTAGTGTTTCCTAGCTCCAGCGTTTGACAACCCAGCTCGTGTGGAAAATTTGCCTTCTCACGAATAAAAAGTTTTGAAAAATGTAAAATTTCATTAAACCGCATCCGTTGGTCTCTATACCGGCTTTAAGATTCTACGATCAGAAAACAAGTGTTAGTTTTGGAACTTCGTTAAAAGCTTATTCTCTGTTGCCTAGCAACTACACTGAAGTCATAAGGAATATTTTTTCTAAACAACAGGAAAAAAGTAATCAGTCTTTGCTAAACAGTGAAGAAACAATAAGTTCATTCTCTAGTATTTTTGGAAGATTATAAGGACCAACTGATAGTTGTCGTGTAGTTTGAAGTACTTTTCGTTTGCGTTATTACAATGTTACCATAAATTACGCCGGTTCGTTCTACTCTGACCAAATAAATAAATGTAAAAAAATGCTCCATGAGTAAACTTTAAACATAGGGCATTAAATATTTATTTGTAACAAGCACATATTTAATAAGTAAGATCAAGAGTGGTAAGATTAAGTACAAAATTGCATAAAAGAATGAACTCTGCATTTTGAGCTGGGATCACATCGCTTTTCTTCACCATACTTTCTTCAGTAACATTAGTACAACGTACAGCAAAATTAATTCTATTGATTTGATTTATGACACATACTTATTGGCATTTGTTACTATCAAAAAAAAATAATGTAAAGAAAACGCAAATGAAAACCAGCTCCTTGTAGCACAGAGACATTCTCGGCGAAACTACTGACGGTAATTGGGCATGAAAATCAACCACCAACTTACCCTTCGGATGTGCTCCCTTAAACATTTTCCGACAATTTCAACACTACGACTGACGTGAATTCCGGGCTGAATAATATACTCACTCTTGTCACCGACAGTCAAAGCTAAAGTTAACTCAGTGACCTGAATTCTTGGCTGTTAACTAAATATTGCGGGCGAAACGAACATCTGTTTTATCCCGTTCGTCTGCATGAGTAAAACTGATTTGGTTTTCTAACCTTGAACTTGAATGTCGACCTTTTCTCTGTTAGATTAACAACATCTGACAAAAAACAATAGTTTTGTACCTGAGTTTGTAACAATAGTGATTTTTAGACGAAAATTCTCGAAAATGCGAAAAATACTCATTAACAAGAAAACAAAACTGGCAGTTGTCGTGAAAGAAAGAGTCCTTTCTTGTCGATAACTGTGTACTGACTAGGGGATTAAAGAAATCAATTCAAGGAGCTTTCGAAAGTTCCGAATGATATTGTAAATTCAATTACACAAACCATTCAAGCGCTGGTTTTAAAATAAAACCCTAATGTTACACAAATGTTTTTGAAGTAACTATCTGGCACATATAAAATCCACGTCATTCGTGTTTTTTGTGCGATAAGGATGTGTTGATTACGAACAGGTACTTTAACTTCTGTGGGGTTTCAAATTCGCGTCATCATCATCATCATCATCATCATCATCGTCGTCATCAACAACAACAACAACAACATTGATGTCATGCGGGATATTATAAACTTGATTATGCTAGGGCTCCGTATGATTCGTAGCAAAGACTTCTTAAGGTAGAAAAGAAAGCTATGTTTAAAAAGAAAAGAAAAAATTCGCCATCTAACTCCAGTTTGCTTCGCAAAGGACTGAGAAATACACGCGTTGAATAAAACTTTTTGTTTAGAAATGCTTCCTGCGTCACTTGCGACAAATTTCCGGTTCTTTTACTGAACGACGTCTGACCGCATAATTTATCGTAGACAATTACATTAAACGAACACATCAGGCCATACTATATCACGATCGATAATTGCACTTTGACAACCCTTAATTTTAGCGAAAATATGCAAATTTTTCCCGAAATCTCTTAGCAGTGAATTTTTTAAAGAGCAAGTTCCAGTAATTTTGTTTCGTGCTGTGATGTTAAAAATGAATACATTTTTCACTTGGTTCAATCAGTGGTATTTTCTTCATCTTTTAAAATATCCATTGAAACAAATTGAACTCTATGACTTGCAACGAAACTATGCCAGAATATTGAGCGCTACTTATTTTCAGCGGAATGAAAAATCACATTAAAAGGTAAATCGGAGGTGAACTGAGCATGCAAAGACAGCTGCAAGCTTTGGTTAAATTCCGAAGAGATTATTTGATTGATTTTGAAATATACTATGCATGGAGTTCTTTATTTTCGTTTTCCTCACATAATTTTTGCTCTGCTAGTTTTTGTTTCAATATAACGAAGTAACCGTAGAATTTTACTGCGAATAATTTGATAAACCTGCGTAAATAGCTGATTTAGTTTCTTTTTAGCTGAAGTTAGGTATCATGTATCACTCTTCAAATAAATTCAAAATTTTCTTTAGTTTGTTTTAGGTTTCATTACTCAGTTGATATTTCTTTTTATCAGTAGGCCAGTACCTCTTTCTGCCATATTGTACAACAATACGGCAAGCGATAATCTGTAGGGTAGTTTCGCTAGAAAGTATAATTTCTCCTTATTCCAACAAAGAAAACAACTTACTTCCATTTCTTGATTGTTTTTCAGACCGATCGCTTCTTTTCGATCTTGCAGAATTATTTTGATCGCGTCTTTCTACGGGCATTGCTCGAGATTGTTTCGGTTTTTGGATATTTGTCGGAGGTTTTGCCGACATAGCGAGATGTATTCCTCAGTTGCACTAAAGAGAACAAAAACTACAGGAATATTAAATAAGCTAAGCTTAAGTTTCCCAGCCCTCTTTACATATTTTACCACGGTTTTGACATTTGTGTTTAGTGAGTCAATTTTATTAATTTAATCAAACGTTTTTCGTAATGAAATTCTACTAAGCAAGACACCGGAGATGACAATTATTTCGCGACATTTTATTTTTTTTGTCTGTCTAGAGTGTTTGTTAGAAAGAGTATTGACAAAAGGCCAATGGGACCTCGACCATTTGTGTCTTAATCCCGATGTTTATTTTTGAATTCGAGAGCTGTCATACAGTCATTCGAGCAAATTTATGCGGAGAGGAAACACGTAAACTCGAAAAAATATTTAATGTGCTTGCATTACTTTGTTTAAGGTGAGAAAAACTCGTCTTAAACAATCTTAACCAGACTAATCAAATTTGATCTGAAAAAGAACCACTTCCTTTCGGAGAAATACAACTGAATTTCCATGTTGTTTTTGTTATTGTTATCCTGCAAATGCTTTTGCGTGTTAGTAGAGAATTGTGAATGTGGGACAATTAAAATGAGTCACGTGAAAAAAAAGGAGAAGTCACCCTTAATCTAAATAAATTTCTATTTAGCAGAAATCAAAACATAAACAGAATATGTGGAAATTGAATTTACAACAGTTACACTGACATAAAGGCAAAACATGCAACTTGCCGCGCAACAATGTTGCTTCGCAAATTTTTGCTTCGCAGGTTGAGATTGTTTGTTGAGCTTACTACCACCTCCTCGCGTAGCAAATTTCTATGTTGCAGAAAGTAGACGTCGGATTACTTTTGTACAAGGACTCTAGTATTAATGGTTACACGAGTATGCGCCGTAAAAGTTGGTAAGAAGTGCAATGGTCTGGCACGATTTTGGCGCTTCAGGGTCTTTCGAGAAAACTAATATAAGAAGGTAGTGTAGTTTTTACGTCCATCATAGACCACCATTAAAAATTTCCATTCTAACATGAGTGAATAAATTAGTGATTAACATGCTTATAACATTCAGCGAAATGTGTGGTAGCTGCGAGATCAAAACAAGCTCAGCTACTCTGCGCATGCCCTACAAATTAAGGGGCGCCGGGGAGTTAAACGCCGGGGCGCATAACGCATCGCGGCGCATGTGTATATTACACACCCTCAGATCTTCTCCTTACGGGCTGTTCTTCGTAGCTATTTCGGCTACCTGCCGACGGACGCTGTTGATCTTCGTACGTTCGGCTGGCTACGGATGTGCGTCGTTGCTCGTCGTGATTTCGACTGCCTGTCGACGGACGTCGCTGACCTTCGTGTCTAGTTCGGCTTCCTGTAGACGGACGGCGGCTTGCAGATCCTAGTAAGGAATAAGTCGACAAAGCAATAGTGACACTGAATGAAAGAGTGAATGGTGATCGATCATGAATGGAAGGCAACCTCGTTCCCATGGTCTTTCGCTATCCATCTTGGAAAGCCAAAGACCATGGGAACGAGGTTGAGAAAAATGGGCGCCGAGTACTGACTGGGAAGGGAAACGAAGCGTCCGTCGTCCCTCCCCATGGTCCCTCCCCAAAACTTATACACCTCAGTCCACTCGCCAGTTTTTCTGAGATTTTTTTTCTTTATCACTTAGTCATAATAATACAATAATGGAAATGAAGATGTGACCATTGCAGTTGTAATCGTAATTTAAGCAACTGCGAATTAAGCCTGAAAACAAGATTTTCGGGGCTTAAACGGGATTCGAACCTGTGGCCACTGCGCTCGCTCTGCAGTGCGTTACGAACTGAGCCATGCATTAGGAGCATGCAACTGCGATGCCCACATCTTCATTTGGTTTGCGGTATTTCCGCCGTTCACACCTTTTTCATTCTATGTTCCAAACAATAATTATTGCCCACTAAGAATGCTCAGTGGCTTATCTGGCAAAGCGGAAGAGGTCTGTAGCAACTGAATAACAGGGGCGTGGGAGTTACTATTTGTTGTCTGTGTTCACTACGCAAGATTGTTAGAAAAAGGTGGATGAAGACATCTTTATTGCTTTTTTGGCTTTAGCATTTTTTAGTAGAAGCCAAAAATAAGCTTTTTACAACGTGCCGTACAAAAACGATTTGTCAGAGGAGATGGCTTACAATGTCAATTTGAGGTGGCAAACAATGTACACAAACAAATTTAACTGGGGCAAAATAAGTTCCCCGGGATACTTGATTTTGTAAAACATTTATGTGAGCTAAAAACCTTTCATAAAAGCTGACAAACAGGTTAAGAGCAGTTACGATTAACAAGGGAATATGTTTTGACGAGAAAAACATTAACCCTGTCACCGTTTCATCGCTAACAAACGTGCGAATCGACTCATGGCTAACCTTACACCAACTTCATCTTTCAGTACGCACTAAAATACCTACATTGACAACACGCATTATCCATCTTACCAGCGGGGTTTGCTCCGCTGCTTCGACGTCGTCGAGGTTGCCCTTCTGTGTGACCTGGGTGACCTGTGTAAGAGGGTACTGGCAGCATAGCTATAAAATATTATAATTAACTGCTCGGAGGTTAGCTACAAGTCAGTCCCGTCGATCATGTCAGTCCCGTCATCCCGATATGTGTATTTGTACTAGGCTTAGTCTCCTGACCGCGCGAAGTGAGAGAGGAACCACCCAAGAATGAAAATAATGTTTTAAGATGAGGAGAAATCCCTTGATGAATTTTAGAAACATAACTCAGTGTTGCATTCTCCTTCCTTGAAATTCACTTCGTTTCTCCTTCTCAATTAAAGCGATGTAAAGTGATCGATTTCATCTTTGCAGCACAATTTTGAAAGGGAATTTTAGATATTTATTTCTCGCTAAGAATTCACAGATTTAAATTCAATGTAAGCTCTTATGATATGTGACAAAATTTTTTTTCAATTCTGAAAGGAAATACTCCTTGACTAATAAATCTTGTATTGGCTTGTCGAACTGAATTACTGTTCACTATAAAGTCTCAGTTGCCATTTATATTTTGCGACGTTCGGGAAAGATCGCCAAAATAGTCAAGATACAGCAAATATCCAAAGAATATCCACAAGTTTTTCAGAAGCTTATTAACATGTAAAAATAAAGAACGTCTTGCATTTATATAAAAAAGAACAGAATTCGTACCGTCTGGGATCCTAGTAGTATCCATTCTGGACTTCTCGATAAAAGAAAAAGAAAACTTGCTTCTCAATGTAGTTAAACGGATGTGACTAAAACCAAAATAAAATCGAACGATTTTCGATTAGTGTCAAATTTATTTATATTTTGGGAAAAAAGGAACGAAAATTTGCATCTATAATTAGTTAAAAGTGTCGGAAGAAAATTTCCCTTATTGTTCTTTGTCGGAATTACATGAATAATTTTCTTCCCGAGTTCGGCAATAACTTTGTTATGTGTTATAACGGGGCAGAGTTTGGCCGCTGATATGTTACGAGATTTTGAGAGTACACAAATCTTTAATTAAAGTAACTTGGCGATCGACTGTTTGATTTACAAACATGGCCTGCTGGGTTTAATAATACGAAATAGGGAAATACACAACAGGAGTGATTTTTACTAACATATCGGGTTTACCTCGGTGTAAGAACCTGACAAGATTTTCTTTGTTTGTTAGCTTTTGTTTTGCTGTACGGTATTGTTTAAAATGTCTTGTTTCCTTTGTTTTACGTCATCCGTGAGTTTCACAGGTTCTTACACCGAGGTAAAGCCAACATATCTTTCAATACTTGTGTATTAAACGCAACGTCGGATGAGTGCTGCATTTTCAGTGGAATTGAATATTAATGTAAAAGTTAGCTGTATTCTTAGAGGTTTCAAGAAGAGATTGCTAGATTCATTATTAATTCGTTGTGTAAACGTTGTGAAGTAAGCAAAATCACTAACGGGAACAACTAAACGAGGAGTACAGCAAGTTAGTCTAACGGCAGCTGTAGAGGTACAAATTGCAATTCATTTACTCTTTTCGCTAGGATGAAGACTTTTTGCGCGAGCGTTGCAGATTATTCCTTTAAGCAGATAAAAAGTTTACCTCTGCAACAGAAATTCATTTTTTTAATTTAATGAAGCAGATTCTTTGGCGTCAGGTGCAAGCCTTACAATATACAGGTGTTTCTCGTTACCAGGTTTGCTAGGTCAGAAAACAAACAGGAAGATTTGGGACTTAGGCAACTGATATCAGTGGTCAAGCGTGCGTGGTCACTAACGAGAGGTTAGACCAGGGGATCTAAATTTTCCAGCCATTTCTAGTTGGTAGTATTTTCGGAGTCCTGTCCGTGCTCAGATACATGTCTGACCCAAATTAAAGTGCGATATCTTTCTTGTGGTCATAAAATGTATTCATCTTTCAGACATGGCACATCCAAACAATTTTTAGGATGTGTCTAACAAAAAAAAAATTTCCTTTGAAATCTACTAAATAAAATACATTCATCTGTTACCAATGTTCTGCTGTTGCCACTAGAAGGGCAAATAAACCGCGTAAAGGCCTGTTTATACAGAGCGCGACCACAAACTCGAACGCGGCGTCGCACTGCATTGCGTATATGTACGGAGATAAGCAATTTGTATGAATCCGTTTATACCAAATGCGACCACGAACGTTGCTGGGAAATTCGTTCGTGCCGAAAGTCGCAGAGATTCCCTCCAGAGCGAATTTTCAGACGATGGTCGCACGAACTATTTCTTGTCAACCAATCAGCTCTTTTGTTTTCGTGTAACTCGGCCCAGGTGACACGCGGTACGTGTAAAAAATTTGACTTTGTAGCTCACCGGTTGACAACATGTCGGACAAAACTGAACTGCTAATTGTGGAAGTTGAAAAACACCCAATTTTACACGACAAAGACCGTCGTGATTTTAAAGACGCAGAAAAAAATGCGTGGAAACTTAATGCTATTTTCATGAGATGGTGGATGGCAGCACACTTTACGACTTTCACAGCCCGAATTACCGCGTTCTGTATGAACGGTAGCCTCCTGCGCAGTCGATTTAAGTCGTTTTGTAGGAGGGTAATACGACTCCCCTAAAAAAGACTACGTAGGAGGCTATATGAACGGTGGTTTGTGCGAAGTTTCCAGCGGAAAGTCGCAGTAGTCGCGTTCGTGGTCGTGGTTGCGCTCTGTATAAACAGGCCTTAAGGCATCGCTTCTTCCAGTTCACGTCCATAATGAGATCCCATCACGAGTCAAGTGGTCGCTTACCGGAGGTTAACAAACAAGACATTTTCAAATAATCAGCCCAAAAAGTGGTCGCGGCCCCTTTCGAGAGGAGGTCGCTTGCGACAGCTTTAAACTAAGTAATATAACTGAGAAAATTTTGGCATTTTCAAGTTGGAAAAGTGGTCGCTTATGAAAGGTGGTTGAACAGGGAGATTCGACCTGTTTGGGGTGGGCAGAACAAAAATGGATAGAAAAACCAGGCTTAATAACACCTCAGATAATCTTTTCCCAAGGCAGAGACCAATTTCATGGGAAACATAAAATGCAGGAAAAAAGCATTAATTATTTTCCAACCGAGTATTGGTGAATGTATTCAAGTATCGGAGAGACTATAGAATAGCGAATATAGTCAATATAGTCGGCTGACTGGTTCGCTGGTAATCGCGGTTCTCTTAAGCCTGTTCCAGGCTCTCAGATAGTAGGGACGGCAAGAAAATTAGAAGGGAACGCGAAAATAAGACGCACGGGATCTGGGTAGGCTCTGTTGGTTATTTATACACAGCAAAACATTCAGCGTAACTTTTAGTCCTTTATTTTAACTCAATGATACATAGGATAAGGCTATCTCTGTAATTTTATTACATAAGATTGGCAGAGGACAGTAAATATATGGTTTTCCCGTTGGCCGGGGAAAAGAACAGGAGGAATGCGCGGGAAAAATCGCTCAAGTTTTCGTCGAGAATACCAGGGTCACAAAAACAAACTTTTCGAAGCAGGCTTTCCCCGTGCGACTGATTTCTCCGCTCACGGGATATCAACCTACGAGCATGGAGCCAATCAGAGCGCGCGCTCACTCATATCAAGGGATTGTCTAAATAAATGGTAAACAGATCATCTTTATTTAACTGGAAGAAGAAGATCCTTCGTTGTCGAGTTAACCACGGCCAGTTTTCGACAGGCGAGTTGCCAAGCCACCAGTCGCCAAGTAAAGTGTCAACGTTCAGTATGCTCGGTAATTTTCGGTCCGAGTTCCGACGATAATTTGCCGAAAACAGGACTGGTTCAAACGAGTAACAGCTTTATTCTAACAAGTCTTCCCAGCACCAAAGGAGAAGAGTTTATGAACGGTGATGGCTGAGCAAACTAAAACTTATTTTGAAATACCAAAAAAACCAGGAATTTAGTTTTGCGCCCCTGGAATGACCAAGAACAAACCTAGGAACAAATTACACTTCTGCACTACAAGAAAGTACACCTTAATGAATTTCACTAGAATAGTCGCACTTTAAGATTTTATTTTCTACCTCAAACTTTTAATTTATCACAGGAAGTGAGTTTCCATCCCAAGATTGAAAGGACTATTAGAAAACTTTCACAGACATAAAACCACCACCGGTTATGTTCTAGTATATGATCCGAACTTTTCTCTTGTACATTTCTAACGAATCCTTTCAGGATCGGAGTTCATTAAAATTTCAATTCCTAATTTTCATCTTGAGCAAGAAAAAGTTGCCAAAAATGACGTTTTTTTTTTCATTTTGTAATACCTAATCAACTGTGAACCAAATAAACGAAATCAAAATAGGCTTTAGACAAAAATACTGTTCAAAAAGAAACATTTGAAAAAAAATCATTTTTCAGTTTTGAACAAATATATTTTGCATATGTACACGACTGTGATAACAATATTAGAAAAATTTGTAACATAAATACTTATTCACTAATCGTTTTTTAACCTCATCGAAAGAGTCTACTAATCAAATATTGTCTACAGTTTGGTTCAAATCAACCTGTTCATTTGAACTGCTAGGAATTCACCAATCAAACACCAGTACGGACACTGTTATAGCCAGAGTTTAAAGTTGTGGCAAACTGTGGAACTTACGTTCCCACAACTCTTGAAGAACACAAATATTTTATGGTTAACATATTGCTCAATAAATGGGGTTCAAGAAATGACATCCCAGCCAGTAAAACTTTTCAATAAACAATAACTGAAACAAATGACAAACGTTCGAATAAACAATACCTACTCATGATGCTAGAATGTTATAGCACTGACGCTTTTCAAAATCACCACAAAAGGTGCCAACAGTTTGTTACCAAGCACAACCTCTCACAGTCCAACTGTTCTATGGATGGATAGAACCTTAATTTTCTGTGATATTACCTCCATCTTTCAATTAAGAAAAATATTCCTATACTCCTAGCAATTCATATGATCAAAGGTGATCTCGGAAAGGAGACTTGAAGTCTCAAAAAGCCGCCCGTGAATCAATCACAAGCCCCAGGACTACTTTAAAGTGCTTTCATTTTCGGCTTTCTCGTTCTCTCGCTCTTGTAGGGTGATCAGCTTTTCAAAGCAGGCAAAGCAAACTCTGACGGGGTCGTACAGCTGTTCTTCAGGCAGCGGTAACCTCTTTTCAGAACAGGTTCCACAGAAAACAAGGCCACAGTTCCTAAAAAATATGACATAACTTTGTTAAGTATTAGCAGTAGTTCTGCTGTCATAGTGTTTACATCAGAGACTTTAACCAACGACAATGGCAAAGCCAAAAGAAACGCTATATAGAAAGTGGATTCAAGTTGTTTAAAACTAGTTTGCAATAATTCCCACTTGCACAACCTTTTTAACATGGCTGAACTGTCCAGGAGCTGAATTTGTAGGGATGGTGCTCTGACTTGAGATAGATAGAATTCACTGTCTTGTGTTCACTTCCTCCATAAAACCTTGAATTTGGTCATTTCGCATTAGGTTTTTGTGCTGAGAATGGCAAAGAAATGTACCAAAGCATATGGATCATGATGTTTTAGTCTGATTTAGGGATAGGGAACACTGTTAATCCTGATTAGATAAGCACTTGGTGACTTGTTGAAGAGAGTTGCCGCACTTTCCAAAAGAATCAGAACATTAAACTCATGGTCAATTGATGAGTTTGGGAACTGGTGCCTTAAAAGTTAGTGGGGAGCCTGATGCTATCCGAGCACCCCAGATAGGTATCCATGGCAACCTACAAGCGGGAACCACCCTGCACACTGCCTCTAACCGGTACTGTCACATTGAAAGGAACTTCAGTGGAAACCACACTAACCTGACCCACATACTTACTGGCAGAGAGCGGACAAAACGGGTAGGGAGGGAGGGAGGGAGGGAAGGAGGGAGGGAGGGAGGGAGGGAGGGAGGGAAGGAGGGAGGGAGGGAGGGAGGGAGGGAGAGAGGGAAGGAGGGAGAGAGGGAGGGAGGGAGGGAGGGAGGGAAGGAGGGAGGGAGGGAAGGAGGGAGGGAGGGAAGGAGGGGGGAGGGAGGGAGGGAAGGAGGGAGGGAGGGAGGGAAGGAGGGAGGGAGGGAGGGTGGGAGGGAGGGAGGGCAAGAGAATCCATTCACTGACTCACAGCTGAATTGAACCGCAAAGATCAGCTAAAAGTGCAAATACACAAGTAATGCAATGCTTCTTTTACATCCCTTCCAAGCCCCAGGGGCCACCCCACAGAACACGTGCCGCAGTGGGGCTAGCTGCTGGCCACATTGGCTCGAGTTTAACCTTGCCTAAAATTATATTAATTTTAGCCACATCAAAAGATGGCAACAGTACCTGCAGTGGTGTTTTCTGTTGGCAATCCAGAACTGTGTGTCACACTTTGCACAGTTAGTTGCAGCATGGTCTGGGACCCACAGAGTAGGCTTGGCTTCATTCTCTTCAACTTGAATCCAACTTCCTTCATCAGCACTGCTAAAAGACAAAGGAGGCTGTTCCCCACTTAAATTTGACTCTGGCAACGAGCACTGGAGGTGAAAATAAGCAAAAAATAATGAATTAGGTTTTTGACTCAAAAACAGAAATTGCCATGTTTGAAATATTGAAAGCAATGGCACGAACTCTTTGATCTGTATTTCATGTCCACTAAGATAATTGACAGCAAAGTAAAATTAACTAGTGCATGAGTTCTGACACCAAGTGATGGGCAGACCTATGGTGTCCCCTGTCAAGGTCCTAAAACAGAACTTGGGGGTGGCAGAGACAAGTGAGCTAGCAGTGTGCATGAGAGACTGAGAGAATTGGCGGATCAATAGTAGTATGAGTTCTGAGCTTCAGAATGGCACAATACATAAAGAAAAAACCTCGCATGCAAAAACTACGCAGTTTTGAGCATTGTTTATGGATTTGGCCAAATAAGTTACAAAAGAAAGAGAACATAATTATGAAAAATCGTACACCGCATATATATTATTAGGGGAGCAGGGATAGCGCAGTGGTGAGAGCGCTCGCCTCCCACCAATGTGGCCTGGGTTCAATTCCCGGTCCCGGTGTCATATGTGGGTTGAGTTTGTTGCTGGTTCTCGTTCTTGCTCCGAGGGTTTTTCTCCGGGTTCTCCGGTTTTCCTCCCTCCACAAAAACCAACATTTCCAAATTCCATCTGGAATCAGTGGTCGAAGAGCCACTCTGTGGAGGTGCCACTGCAAATTCCAATTTATTCATTTATTTATTTTATATTATAACTCTCACAGGGTCATGATTTCAAATGTTATATTACACTGAACTTTTTTCAAGCTATCTTTCCACAACTGCTTTTAAAAGTTGCACAACCAATTGTGATGGACTTCCATCTATTAAATATGTTACATGCTGCATTGCAAATGCCTTTCTCAAGCTCTTCACATGGCCCTGTTTATTTTCTTACCACTTCATCAGCAAGATCACTTGTTCTTCCTGTCACCCCTCCATCTGCTGATAGTGTTCTCCTCCTCTGTGCATCCAATAACTGCCTTTGCAGGGACTCCACTTTAGCTTGATGGGCCATTTCAATTTGCCGCAGTCTTTCCTGGACTGGGTCTGAAACATAAGTCAAACCATCTACATCCAGGTACCTAGTGAACAGTTCTGAAGAGCTGGGTCTTAACGTTGATGTGCTAGGTGACGTTCCATGAACACTACTGGTAAGGGTCGTGTTACTTGAAGATTTAGTGAGCGGTTCTCCTGAGTTTTCTACACACTCTGTTCCCTCTTCATCATAAGGGATGTCTTTACTAACTGCAGAACCATCCACGGTCGAACTTTCTCTATTACAACCCTCCTGAGACCCCTCCTCTTCAGGTGAAATAGTCTCTTCTTCCGCAGACGTAGTAGCTTGCGTCTCCTTGACTGAACTCTCACTTGAGGTTTTTCCAGATGAGGGCAACTGTCCATTTTCAACATTAGTGTCTCCTTCAATTGGATCAAGAATGATAGTTGCTGTGCTGCTAGACATACTGCTTTCCAACTCACTTGTGCTGTTTTCGCATGACACAATACTCGCTACAGTAGAGTCTGATTGTGCGCTAAGATACAAACTTCTAGATTCAGAAGCAACAGTATCACTAACAACATCCTTTGCTGTGAATGCACTTGCTGGAAAACTATTTTCAGAAAAGGCAGTCCTGCATTCAGGACAGCTCCTGGATTTCAAGTTCCTGTCTAAACTATTAAATTGTTTGTCAATGTTGTTAAGTCCTTGCTGATTTTTGAAGCAGTCTTTGCACATTAGGTTACCATCAGATTTTGAAGCGGTGACAAGGCAAGTCTGTGTGACTTGTTCATCGTGGTCAATACTACCGTTAACATTAGGGAATACAGGAGAGACAGGAGTAATGCATGCACTGCTCACTGAGTCGCCATAGTCGCTTGTCTCTCCATTCTCCATTATTGTTTCGGAATAAGGTGTGGGGTATGCTAGATACACAGCTGACCAGAGCTGAAGGCAACGAGGTTGACACGAAGCTAAGAGAACCTGAAAGAAACGAGAAATCGAGAAATCAAGTGAGCCTTATTGTATCCATGTTCCTGGAGTGCAACCATAGTTGTTGTAATATGGTTACTGGAGAGCTCTTCAGTAGTACAAGGTGGTTACAACTTCTCGGTCTGTGAAATGAAAACCCCAAGTGAAATCACTGAAATGAAAGGTACTGCGAAACACACGACTCAGGTACTGTTCAAGGAAGTTCTACTTTTCTGTGATGACGTTTACTACTTTGTATTAGGTTCTAACTCAAAGATTTTTGGAAGAAAAAATACTTACGCGTGATCGTTCAGGTTAAAGCTATTTTTTCCGCTGTTTACTTCAGCACACCTCAAGGGGTACAATGTACGTGTTTGCCTAGCCTGTTCCAGGCTCTCAGATAGTAGGGTCGCCGCGAACAGAAGGGGAATACGAAAATAATACACGCCTTTTTTCGCCCTTGTTTTCTCGTTGCTCTTTTCCCCGCTATCTCGGAGCCTGGAACAGGCTAGTGTTTGCCATACAAGGTGGTCACAACTTCAGTCTTCCGAGTCTGTGTTAGAGAATCCTGAATTGTGACCATTCATTACCATTACTTTTCTATCACCTTCTAACTCTACTGGAAAGTTAAGGATCTTAGTAAGCTGTCTAATTCCTTACCTGCTCAGAAGAAGAAGAGTACAGGTAATTTCTGAATTCTTTTCTTTTCAGCTTCAACAATGACCATACAGAGAAGGTGCGTTTAAGGGTGTTGGCCTTCAGCCGCTCACTTTCACTGTTGCAGAGAAAAGTTCCAAAAAGGCAGGAATACGTATGCTGGGCCAACTTCACCTGTTAACACAGACAGAATGGCAAAATTCAAGACACAGCTGGACATCCTTGAAATATTGTAATCCATGGACTAATGCTCCGTTTCTTGAAAAAAATATTCCAGGTCATTAGTCACATAGTACTTTGTTTACTGCTGCTACCCCAAAACGACTTACTGGAAAAACTTGTGCCGATACAATAGTTATTGTGTGCTTCAAGAAACAAGCTCCAGTTAAAAGTAAATCATCAAAAGGAGACACTAGAGTCAATGAAGGGCTGGCTGTTAATACAAATGGGTGGCTTATTTCATAGTTGAAGTTCCTGAGGGGGAACTGGAGGGTTTAATAGAGACAGCAGTTATAGTATGACTGAATAAGGGGTAAGGTTCCTTTCCACCCATGGAAACTTTTTGTCAGACCAGCTCTATCTTACCAAAAAGGTTTCATTGAATTCAAATGAGCATGGAAACTGTCTTGTCAGTTGGTGGACACAGTCCAACCACTGAAGAAACACAGGACACCTCTGGTTTTCATCGTGATTTTGCCCATGACCACATCTGTCCGCGAAACGATGACCAAACTCTAACCACTCACGAGTCACCAATACTTGGAATCCCTATCAGGGAAGAAAAATGTTGTTTAAATTGTAAATTAGTTATACATGATATCACGGCAACTTATTGAGTGATGAGAGTTAGCCCTGTTAAACTTTGCACAAAACAACAACTAACAGGGGTCTATCTAGTTTTGCAGTGTTTTTTAATTTTTGCAGTACGATTTTTCACGATTATTTATCGGCAAATGCGTTCTTTGTCCCTAATAATCGTGAAAAGAGGTACTTTGTAGTTATTAATCGCGAAACGCGTGAATTGCGATTAATAATCGTGCATCTTACAGTTAATAATCGTAAACCCCACGATTATTAACTACGTCTGACAGATTCTACAGTTAATAATCGTACATTGCGCGATTATTAATCGCAAGTGACGGTCAATGTAGTTATTAATCGCAAGTTGCTGACCTTGGGCGAAAAGACCATTGAAAAACAAATTTGACTTTACCAGCCGCCATTGCGAAAGAAAATTCAAACCCAAGCAGAACTCTTCACGGGGCTTGTTGTAAAATAAAAACAACGAAAGTTGGTTCTTGAAGTGACAAAGTCTCCTCGCGTATTTAGTTTTACTTCGGTAAGTCGTTTAGAAATGGTATTGTCCTTTTCTTTCTCTCTTCGACGAAGCACGACGCGAGCAAGATCGAAGAAGTCATGGATAAGAACAGCGCGTGACAGATGCATGCAGAGTGAGTGATTTAAAATTGTCAACTTCCAAACGACACTGAACTCTTCAATATCTCCAATAAAGGAAATGAAAATAACTATTTCATCAATCGAAAGTTCAATTCATTTTTCACTCGAATATTTTTTTCGATATGACATTTTTTTAATGCGAACAATCACACGAACAAAACCATCGCGATCCGATGCAAAGCGAGCGATACAAAGAAAAATGATTAACCCTCATGAAACGGCACTCCTTCAACCACCTAAACACACAAGGAAATCAGATAACCATTATACAAAAGATAAATTTATTTGCTTGGACATTTCAACAACTTGACTTTGTTTGTTTTTCTTTTCATGTCAACAATCTGGCAACCATAATTTCAAACGCCGTAAAGCTGAAAGCCGTGCCTGAAATTCACAAATTGATCACGACGTAAACAAACCATTATAATAAGAAAACGCGTCGGAAATTTCGCAGTGGAAAGGAGTTTTATTAATCACTTTTGAATCCTTACATATTCTGATTAAACATAAAATAATTTTCCAGCGTAAACATTTCCATTCACGAGCGGAAAAACCGAAAGCCACAAAAAGGTCCAAGGGTTATTAACTACGCTTGTACTTAAGCTTATATAGCTGCAGTGGTTGCATTTTCAGGTTATGAAAAGTATTTTCAGGTTAGCAATGCAATAATTGTATAATAGCTTCGTTCTCCTTCTTTAAAGGGACTACGTCAGCTGGGGCACATGCGCAGTAGAGTCCGATTGGTCGCTTTCCGAGAGGAGTATTCATGCGTAGACTTGCTTGATTTCTACAACCAGAATCACTTTTTGTAGAATATAGACAAGTTTTCAAAATCAGTCGATATACGTTTACATTCACATCCAATGCGATATAACAGCCTCCTGAACTCTCTGACGATATTTGAAAAAGTTGGGCCAACGATTTCAAAGTGCTTCTCATCAACTTGCGCATACACCTGGGGTGACATAGTCCCTTTAAGTGACCGTTCACATAACCACAACGGAAAAGAACACAACGGAAAAGAACTCTATTTATAGCCCTTCGGTATTCCTTTCGCCGCGAGTTGAAATTGAAATATGAGAACATGCCGTCTAATGATGTGATATGCAAATTTCATTGAGAATATTCGCTTAATACGTTTCGCTTTGTGTTTGCAAAAAGCTGGTTTGGTGGAAGAGTGTTAAACTGTCTCCAAGAGAAACGTTTTATAGCATGAACTCCAATCCAAAGGTACATGTAGTCGACGGGAACTCTGGAGTTCATAGCAGTGTTACACAACAGGCGGGGATTAGTCTCAGCCGCTACTGATCTGGTGAGGCTTCAGGAACTGAAAAGAAAGCTTACGTTTTCAAATTTTTCTTCGCAAATATTCCACCGAGCGAAACTGTTTCATGGATGTTCTTTTCAACCACGCACAATATTCAGCGTTCCGTTTTTCGTCTTACGTTTCGAAGCCAATGTCAGCTCTCTTGTCGTTCGTACATCTTGCAGTTAATAATCGTAAACCCCACGAATATTAACTACGTTTGACAAATTCTACAGTTAATAATCGTACATTGCGCGATTATTAATCGCCAGTGAGGGTAAATGTAGTTATTAATCGCGAGTTGCTGACCGTGGGCAAAAAGAGAATTGAAGAACCAAAATGACTTGACCCGCCGCCACCACGAGAAACAGAACTCTTCATGAGGCTTGTTGTAAAATAAAAACAACGAAAGTTGGTTCTTAAAGTGACAAAGTCTCCTCGCGTGTTTAGTGTTATTTCGGTAAGTTGTTTACACTTAATGGTGGTATTTTCCTTTTCTTTCTCTCTTCGGCGAAGGACGACACGAGCGTGATATCAGAAGCCATGGATAAGAAAGCGCGATTGATGCAAAGTGGGGGATTAAATTGGCAACCTAAAAACGAAACTGAGCTCTTCAAGTCCTTCAATACAGGAAAGAAAAATAACTACTTCAGCATTCGAAAGTTCGACTCATTTTCACTCGAATATTTATTCTTCTGTTTCTTGGGTTTATTGTTCAAACACGCACTCGTCGAAGCAAATGAACTGCAAACGAGTCAAATTTATTTCGTCAAAAATGGCGAAAAGTTTTTTTTGTTCTTTAATAAAACTATACAAACTAACAAAACGTTTTAAACTATCTGTTTTAAGCGGCTAAGACATCGAGAACTCATGCATCATAATTTAAGTCATAACTTTTCAACCACTCTAATCTCCGAGTCAGTGGCGCCAAATTTCGTTTTGCGCGGGAAAAATCAGAACATGGAAAGGCAAGCAAGCTGTATCAAAACGGACAACGCAATGGATTGTTTACAAGCATTACAATCCATTAACCTGGTAATCAGACTAATCCCGCTTATCATAAGGAAAATAGGCTTACCTCTGTTTTTGGCGCCGTTTGCCCGTGTAAACCTACCACACATTTCGGGCCATGTCCAGTACGCAAAACACTCTTCTTAACAAGTCCGGTCCTTTAAATTCGTTCTTCAATTGTCACCAGTGATTTAAATAGCTGTTCAATGAGTTCATTTGACGTATGTTTTCCAAGCCTCCACTTCTTCCATGTTGCAGAGAACAGTCCTTGACACTCTTTCTGTCTTTGCAAATAGTTCCCGCCGATGGATTCATTTCAGTTTCTATCGATTTCAAGTTGGCCTTTGTCAGAAAAAATTCTTCGTTCGAGTCCAAAACATTCAAACGAGAAGTCCGACACATGGAGCATTTTACTGCCCTATTCTTTAAACTGTGTCCTGTAAACAGTTGACTTGCCACAGAGATTTCAACAGCAGTGCACGAAAGCACGTTGAGTCAGGAGATGTTTATACTGAAGTGAACCGGCAGTTCTTTGATCGCATTGAATTCAAGCTGCCGTATTAAACTTTCCCTTTCAAGACAGTCTCATTGGAAATTTAAAATTTCACTAAGCCTTAGGCTTGGTTAATTTCTACCGGCTTAATTACGAGCAAAATAAGCAGCCCCCGTTGTGACCTGATTCTCCAAAGTTCAATGCTTCGAATGTCCACTTTGACAGATCAAGGTAGCTGTCAAAATGTGACCAATCACAGCGCTAGCTGTTTAGCTAGCTGTCAAAGTTGTATTCCAAGGCAAAAAGAACCCATTTAAGTGTTGTCCAAGTCGCTCGGGTCACGAAAAGAAGTTCGAAAAAGGATGCGTCCGCCAGTCAGTGAGTTGACTGGACAACACGCGCGCGGAACAAGTGTGTGTATGTGTGTCTGGTGCGAATTCCAATGGACCGTAAATAATTCATTGTATTGTTTCCGCTAGCGGATTTGGACCCCCTTCGCGGATTTGGACCCCCTATGTAATTGTAAAAACCCACGCTGTTATTCGCATATAAAGTAACGAAATAATTTCACTTTTCAATCTTGGCGAAGAAACGTTTCGTTTGGGTTTCAAAATACTGCAAACCTATTCATAATAGAGGTAGAGTTAGACTTTAGATCAAGTAAATTGACCGTTGGTTTTAGGCACATAGCCAGACCTCTAAACGTTGCAGTTAAAGCATGCGCTGCGGTATTTCTTACAGAAGATACGATTTTAAAATCTTATTTTTTTTCTTTTACTCCCGTTGTTAATATTTATTCTAACAAACTTAATTTGAGGTGAGGAAAAGGTGAGAAAAAAGCTTATTTTTAAAGTACGCTTGCTACTCCGCCCCTCTAATTACCGCGGCAAGTTGATGTCAAATACCATTGTTTTCTTAGCGCGACTTTATAAATTCGCTTTAAGTCAGTTATGGTAGAAAATATTGTAAGATATCTTCAAGAAAGTTTAGTTTTTAAAATTTATCGATACAAACTAGCGTTGTAGGTTCTCTTTTACCCTAAGTATTAAGGATTATTTGAAAAGAAAAACGGATTCAATATTTTTATTTTGCGTCTTTAACAGCTCCAAAAAACAATTTTAGTCAATAGAACGCTTGTTTTCAGGGGGGTCCAAATCCGCGAGAGGGGGTCCATATCCGCTAGTGATAGCATACATTGAAGCAAGAGAAACATCTTAGTTTAGAACGTTTAGACAGTATAGTTTATATTAGCCAAGTTAGGACAAAATTTGGTGGTTGCACTGTCGTGCAACGAGATAGTCTAACAAACCGCTATGTAGTCCGAAACAATACAATGAATTATTTACGGTCCATTGGAATTCACACCAGACACACATACACACACTTGTTCCGCGCGCGTGTTGTCCAGTCAACTCACTGACTGGCGGACGCATCCTTTTTCGAACTTCTTTTCGTGACCCGAGCGACTTGGACAACACTTAAATGGGTTCTTTTTGCCTTGGAATACAACTTTGACAGCTAGCTAAACAGCTAGCGCTGTGATTGGTCACATTTTGACAGCTACCTTGATCTGTCAAAGTGGACATTCGAAGCATTGAACTTTGGAGAATCAGGTCACAACGAGGGCTGCTTATTTTGCTCGTAATTAAGCCGGTAGAAATTAACCAAGCCTAAGGCTTAGTGAAATTTTAAATTTCCAATGAGACTGTCTTGAAAGGGAAAGTTTAATACGGCAGCTTGAATTCAATGCGATCAAAGAACTGCCGGTTCACTTCAGTATAAACATCTCCTGACTCAACGTGCTTTCGTGCACTGCTGTTGAAATCTCTGTGGCAAGTCAACTGTTTACAGGACACAGTTTAAAGAATAGGGCAGTAAAATGCTCCATGTGTCGGACTTCTCGTTTGAATGTTTTGGACTCGAACGAAGAATTTTTTCTGACAAAGGCCAACTTGAAATCGATAGAAACTGAAATGAATCCATCGGCGGGAACTATTTGCAAAGACAGAAAGAGTGTCAAGGACTGTTCTCTGCAACATGGAAGAAGTGGAGGCTTGGAAAACATACGTCAAATGAACTCATTGAACAGCTATTTAAATCACTGGTGACAATTGAAGAACGAATTTAAAGGACCGGACTTGTTAAGAAGAGTGTTTTGCGTACTGGACATGGCCCGAAATGTGTGGTAGGTTTACACGGGCAAACGGCGCCAAAAACAGAGGTAAGCCTATTTTCCTTATGATAAGCGGGATTAGTCTGATTACCAGGTTAATGGATTGTAATGCTTGTAAACAATCCATTGCGTTGTCCGTTTTGATACAGCTTGCTTGCCTTTCCATGTTCTGATTTTTCCCGCGCAAAACGAAATTTGGCGCCACTGACTCGGAGATTAGAGTGGTTGAAAAGTTATGACTTAAATTATGATGCATGAGTTCTCGATGTCTTAGCCGCTTAAAACAGATAGTTTAAAACGTTTTGTTAGTTTGTATAGTTTTATTAAAGAACAAAAAAAACTTTTCGCCATTTTTGACGAAATAAATTTGACTCGTTTGCAGTTCATTTGCTTCGACGAGTGCGTGTTTGAACAATAAACCCACGAAACAGAAGAATAAATATTCGAGTGAAAATGAGTCGAACTTTCGAATGCTGAAGTAGTTATTTTTCTTTCCTGTATTGAAGGACTTGAAGAGCTCAGTTTCGTTTTTAGGTTGCCAATTTAATCCTCCACTTTGCATCAATCGCGCTTTCTTATCCATGGCTTCTGAGATCACGCTCGTGTCGTCCTTCGCCGAAGAGAGAAAGAAAAGGAAAATACCACCATTAAGTGTAAACAACTTACCGAAATAACACTAAACACGCGAGGAGACTTTGTCACTTTAAGAACCAACTTTCGTTGTTTTTATTTTACAACAAGCCTCATGAAGAGTTCTGTTTCTCGTGGTGGCGGCGGGTCAAGTCATTTTGGTTCTTCAATTCTCTTTTTGCCCACGGTCAGCAACTCGCGATTAATAACTACATTTACCCTCACTGGCGATTAATAATCGCGCAATGTACGATTATTAACTGTAGAATTTGTCAAACGTAGTTAATATTCGTGGGGTTTACGATTATTAACTGCAAGATGTACGAACGACAAGAGAGCTGACATTGGCTTCGAAACGTAAGACGAAAAACGGAACGCTGAATATTGTGCGTGGTTGAAAAGAACATCCATGAAACAGTTTCGCTCGGTGGAATATTTGCGAAGAAAAATTTGAAAACGTAAGCTTTCTTTTCAGTTCCTGAAGCCTCACCAGATCAGTAGCGGCTGAGACTAATCCCCGCCTGTTGTGTAACACTGCTATGAACTCCAGAGTTCCCGTCGACTACATGTACCTTTGGATTGGAGTTCATGCTATAAAACGTTTCTCTTGGAGACAGTTTAACACTCTTCCACCAAACCAGCTTTTTGCAAACACAAAGCGAAACGTATTAAGCGAATATTCTCAATGAAATTTGCATATCACATCATTAGACGGCATGTTCTCATATTTCAATTTCAACTCGCGGCGAAAGGAATACCGAAGGGCTATAAATAGAGTTCTTTTCCGTTGTGTTCTTTTCCGTTGTGGTTATGTGAACGGTCACTTAAAGAAGGAGAACGAAGCTATTATACAATTATTGCATTGCTAACCTGAAAATACTTTTCATAACCTGAAAATGCAACCACTGCAGCTATATAAGCTTAAGTACAAGCGTAGTTAATAACCCTTGGACCTTTTTGTGGCTTTCGGTTTTTCCGCTCGTGAATGGAAATGTTTACGCTGGAAAATTATTTTATGTTTAATCAGAATATGTAAGGATTCAAAAGTGATTAATAAAACTCCTTTCCACTGCGAAATTTCCGACGCGTTTTCTTATTATAATGGTTTGTTTACGTCGTGATCAATTTGTGAATTTCAGGCACGGCTTTCAGCTTTACGGCGTTTGAAATTATGGTTGCCAGATTGTTGACATGAAAAGAAAAACAAACAAAGTCAAGTTGTTGAAATGTCCAAGCAAATAAATTTATCTTTTGTATAATGGTTATCTGATTTCCTTGTGTGTTTAGGTGGTTGAAGGAGTGCCGTTTCATGAGGGTTAATCATTTTTCTTTGAATCGCTCGCTTTGCATCGGATCGCGATGGTTTTGTTCGTGTGATTGTTCGCATTAAAAAAATGTCATATCGAAAAAAATATTCGAGTGAAAAATGAATTGAACTTTCGATTGATGAAATAGTTATTTTCATTTCCTTTATTGGAGATATTGAAGAGTTCAGTGTCGTTTGGAAGTTGACAATTTTAAATCACTCACTCTGCATGCATCTGTCACGCGCTGTTCTTATCCATGACTTCTTCGATCTTGCTCGCGTCGTGCTTCGTCGAAGAGAGAAAGAAAAGGAAAATACCATTTCTAAACGACTTACCGAAGTAAAACTAAATACGCGAGGAGACTTTGTCACTTCAAGAACCAACTTTCGTTGTTTTTATTTTACAACAAGCCCCGTGAAGAGTTCTGCTTGGGTTTGAATTTTCTTTCGCAATGGCGGCTGGTAAAGTCAAATTTGTTTTTCAATGGTCTTTTCGCCCAAGGTCAGCAACTTGCGATTAATAACTACATTGACCGTCACTTGCGATTAATAATCGCGCAATGTACGATTATTAACTGTAGAATCTGTCAGACGTAGTTAATAATCGTGGGGTTTACGATTATTAACTGTAAGATGCACGATTATTAATCGCAATTCACGCGTTTCGCGATTAATAACTACAAAGTACCTCTTTTCACGATTATTAGGGACAAAGAACGCATTTGCCGATAAATAATCGTGAAAAATCGTACTGCAAAAATTAAAAAACACTGCAAAACTAGATAGACCCCTGTTAACTGTATGTTGTAGTTTCAAAACTGTAAGCCACAAAAAGAAAGATACTGAGCAGTAGTTTACTGGTACCAACTTTACATTCTGTGGATGAAATGCTGAAGTTATACCCTGTAAATAAAAGTTCAGTATTTAATAGAACTTATGGGGCAAACTAGCATTTGAACCAGTGGATGAAATCCTACACAAATTAAAGCTATTGAGCAGCATTTTAACATTAAAAAATCAGTGTTACGCTGATAAGATTATCAGTATTCCTTGTACAATTACCTCAATTGTTCTGTAGTAGGGGTCCAACATGAGCTCTGCCAGGGCAACAATCTGAGTTGTTCTGTCCCACCCATCACTGCAGTGAACCACAACAGGTCTCTGTTCTTTGTGGATGGCATTCACCACAATGTTGGTTGCTTTGAGTAACAGTGAAATATGATGGAGCCAGTTTGTTTTCTCAAGGCTTGACCACCAACTAAAATGAACAGAGTAATCCAAAAGAAACCTGCGTGACAACATTTCTTTCCACATTTAAACCTTGCCAGTATATTCCAAGGTAAGGTTTTCTTGGTAAAGTTATGGGGTGGTATGTTTTGGTATGCAAGAAGCAATTTGTCTTTTTAAGGGTATTAGGATTTAATTTTTATTGTAAGTAGTAGTTTACAGAGGATTTATTCTGTAATAGTAACCACAAACACCTATCTCCTTTGTATGTAAATTAGAGTCTACCCCCAAGGGGGTGGGGATGTTCCCAATTGCATCCTCCTACAGAAACAGCAGAGAAGTACCACTAGTTATAGGCCCATAACACTGTAACAGGACTCTAAAATCAATGGTAAAACTTATTGGTTTCTAGGTACTTACTTTGGAGCGTCCCTTGGGCCTGAGCACAGAGTTCTAAGACTCTGGAAACTTTTTCGTATGGTGTGAATGTTTGCTAAGTTCATAAACAACACCTCACAGCCTGGGTAATACTCTGATAAACAAAATAAGAATGGGACACACAGTCAACTCCCATGCACATTTTTCATGATTACCATGGCCTAGTTGAAGGTAGGTCTGGGTGTTTGCACATATGATTAACACTTTTATCCCTCATTTACCTCTAGCGACGATTGAACTTCAATAACATTATCAACTTCAGCAAGTCACTCTTAGACATTTCAATCATTGACTCAAACCTTGGTTAACGTAATGTTCTAACTTTGAGACTGTGACCACTCCTTACTCGATTGGCTATTGTATGTGAGGGTGGGACTATAAAATTTTGTAATTAATTAATGATTTAAATAAAGTTTGTTTTGTACAAAGTTATTGTACATTAAGGCCAAATAAAGGAGTGCATTCAGGACTCTGGACTATTACTTACCTGATATTCTGCAAAATAAGATTTCCATTTTGATTGCATTTTGTCCAATCGGACTCAATTCAAGCCAAACTGTTCGCGTGACTCTGCATTATTTATTTATGTTAATCTTCAGCTTATTCCTGACAGTTTATCCTAATCATTTTGAACTTGAAAATGGTGTCATGACCACACCGAAACGTTGTTCGATTTTATCAGCGTTGGTTTTAAGTTCCCTTTGTATCACAAAACCTTTCCTCATAAGGATTTTGTTGTATTAGTCGGTCCTGCGTATAAGTCGACCCCTATTTTTGACGGCAAAAACCGAGTTTTCTTCATTTCTGGGTAAGAGTTTTCTTGGAAAATAATCTCGTATTCTTAGAATTTTCTTTCAGGTAGTACGGATAGATGAAAAAATCACAGCAAGTTTGAACATGAAGTTTATTATCACGCATACAAGAGCGTTTTAGTGGGTTTTAGCAACATGTGTAAATGCGGGCATTTTGCCCATAATTTTTGAAACAGGTTTTTAAAATCAAACATACTTATTTCTAACTAACCTTTCTAATTGAGAAGGGGTGGAAAGCCCCTTTAGAAGACAAGCAAAACACCAAGAAGCTCAAGAATCTTTGAAAAAGGACTCAATAAACAAAGTGCCAAGCTCGCTTGGGGAATTTGGTAACCAAGCCACAAAATTGGTTGAGTTCTGGTGACTGATAACTGCACGTGTTTAATGCTTGGCTTCATGCCAGGTTACTAAGCAAGGAAACTTGTGGAATTTGCTCAAGGGAACAAAAATGGTTTTCTTCGAGCAGATTTACGGCTTTATTGACAGGAAATGTTATTGAAATGTTTATTTAAAAATTTTGCCAGTGAGTATCTACAACATTCAGGTTTATATTGAGCAGATAAAACCTAATGCATTTCAACTTGAACTGCTAACATTTTAAGACACAGGTCACTAAACGGAAGGACATCGTAACCTGTGCTTTCATTTATTAGATGTTTGTTAACAAATAAAGAAAACTTTATTGTTATGCAAATTGTGAAGAACTAATTTAAGTGGTGCTTGGCTCCCAATTTTTGACCCACGTATAAGTCAAGGGCGATTTTTTGGACTGATTTTTAGGTTGTGAAAGGTCGACTTGTACACGGGTAAATACGGTATTTCAAACTTGGGCACTCTTGGGAGTGAAAAGATGACTCACCCTCGCATTCACAGCCACCTCCTTTTGCTCTATTGACCACCGCAGCCGAATATGCCCTGGCATCTACTATCAGAACCTTGCGCTGCTCCAAAACACCACTCTCCGACACAACTTTACCGTCACCATCACCATTATCATCACCACTATGAACTACATCTCCATTAGGAACAGCATCTGTGTGACCATTCTTTTTGTAGTCCTTCTGTCCTATCTCTTTCAGAAGTTGCTTCTTAAGGGAAGCAGACACACTATCCATTGCACAGGCTGTTCCTATCGCATGAAGGAGGGCTTCATCCTCCTGACTTCGCCACCCAAGCCAGCCCACCTCAGGCTGACTGCAGCGTGCTATTACAGCTCCATTGGTCATGTGCCTGTGATGAAATGAAAGTAAAATTCACAACCATTTCAGTAATCCGGACTTTAATATGTGGCCTTCATTTATTATGTGATGAAACAACTCTCTGAAGAGTAAACGTGAGAATAGTTTCTTAAAACGGGCTTCATTTGCTCCACGTTCCCCAGCAAAAACTGGCTGAGATCACCCTTCACAAAAGACAAAGTCAAGAATGCAGCTACTAAAACCATCTGTGAATTCAGTTTCCCCTGAAAATAACCACCAGGATTGCTACATGTAACTTTAATCTTGTTTGATGATGTACCCAGTTTCAAGTTAGCTCCCAAAAATATTCACTGTGTTTGAATACCCATACTACCAAGAGGGCTCTAAAAAAGTCCCGTCCAGTTGTCTTGGACAAGTTGATTTTCCCGTCGGGCGAGTAATTTTTCATGCTCACTTGCCCGATGGGCAAGGGCCCAGGCATATCATCTTTGAGCTAAGTCATAAACTAATTCAAGGATGCAACAGCCCTGGGCAAGCAACATTTGGGAGCTTCTTGTCCTAAGGGCAAGCTGGAATTCACATTTTTTTCAAGCCCTGTACCAACCATCCAAACTATTTTTGGCATCCCATTTAGTCCAGAAAAATTTCACAGCATTATAATTATTAATTTAAAACAAAAACTCACAAACTATTCATTATGCAATGAACTATACTTATATAATTATATTTTAAAATCACCTCCACACTACAGACGGAAATCTTCCTGAGGTCCTAAACTTTACTACAGCCTCCATATCACTGTCTGTGATCATGGCTGGTACAATGTGAAGTTTGGGATAAGTGGAACATAACCTGATAAGCACAGAGACACACAAAATCAATGTGTGGTAGTTTTAAAATTAGACAACAAAGATTACATGACTAACACAAAAGAACAGCTTTAAAACTCAGATGAACAGATTGCTAAAGCACCATTGCCAACTAAATTGTAGGAAGTATTGTAGGAAAACTTGTTCTTGAATGTGGAGAAATATTGGTGAGTTTAGTTACAAATTAAGATCACTCCCCCGTATTGCATTGCGCATCCTTACTGCGCATGATTTGTTGTGTCATTAGCGAACGCTCACAGTGAGCGCATGTCCAGGGAGTTATAGGTTTCCCATGAGGTTAAGCTTACAAGAGAAAAGAGTAGTCATTTACTACTTAAACAAGCATGGGGACCTATCTTTTTTTCCAAATATTTCTGACCTACCATTCATCCTCTTTTTGTTCAAAGAGTTAGAAAAAAAAACACATGTTCAAAAAAAAGTTATTACTAGAAACACGTTACTCACAGAGACGAATTCACGACCTCAAGAACACACACATAACGAAGGTTTTAAGTCAATTCTGTCTGATGATTCGAGCATCTGCCATAAAACTTCTAGTAAATTGCTCCTTGTTATCGATATTTTACATCTAGTACATTGTTTCAAGATTTGCTTTAATTATGTGCTTCCTCTTCCTACGGAAAGTAGCATAAACTGATCAAATAAACACGTGTTCATTAGGTGAAATTGTAAGGAAGAGATGATGATATCTCGTAAATGGACATGGGGACCTATTCTTTTTATTTTATATTTCAAAACATTGCACGATAGAGAACAACTTGTGAAAGTTTGACAAAAATTGTATGTTAAATTTTATTTTGGGGGAATGACCTTAAATCAAGTTTCTTAAGGTGATTCCATTCAATTGCATTGCGCATCCTTTCTGCGCATCATTTTTTACGTGATTAGTGCGCACACGAGCGCGTGCGCGTTCGGAACTTGATAGGTTTTCTATGGAAGCTGAGCTGTTCATAGAAATAAATGGTCGTTTTCTCCTAAACGAACTCGGTGACCCCACTTTTTTATTCCATTTATTTGAGGAAAATACGACTTTACATGATATATTCAAATTTGAAGAACTTTTCATTATTCAATTTTGAAATACTCCGGTTGATTCACTATTACAGCCAGATTTTAGGCGTTTCACTGGAACCGTGCGGACGCTCGATTTGCCTATTATTTCAAATTAGTCTCATTGTTACGGCAATTTTAAGGCGTTTTACTGTAACATTGTACTTCTATCATAAGAAAAATGCTTATATTTCATTGCTAGTTATAACTTTGTTGAAGTAATGGGTGTCTCTAGTACAAGGATAGGTTTTTTTAATATTGCTGTCTAGAGATAGCAAAGTACCTATATACTATAGCCCCGCAGCGTGAAATCAGACACGGTGACCCCCTCTTTTTATTTTATTTTTTTAATGTACTAGGTGTAATTAGTAACCGTGCAAAGTTTCAACAAATTCTCATTTCAACTTCTTTTTCGATGGAATCACCTTAACGCACAACCTGCTATGTGTTTTGTTTTGGTGAGTACTGTAATAGAATTGTAGAACAGTGAAAAACTCCTTCCTCAACCCTTCAGACCTGGAATTAATAAGCCCCTGGGGGTTTAACAGACCTTTAACACTATTTTGACAACATCTATCAACAAGACAAATGCATGAAAATCGACATCAATCATGTTGAACAAACAGCAACTTAACAAAACGTTGAACAATAAAGTGAACAAAAGTACATCAACATACTCAAAGTTACTGTTGAAATCTGTGATCCGCCAGGCATCGCGGAGATTATCAAAACCCATTCGCCTGACTTCAGACATGAAAGAATACTGTAATACATCTGGAACAAAAAAAATTCTTAATTTTCTTGTTATATCATGTGAATAAATTAAGCACAAAAATTGAAAGTGTTTGTTTTCACTGGTTATTCAAACATAAAAAGGGATCATTTAAACAAGTTTGCACCCTTCTTAAGGCATCAAAGAACCAGTTGATATGTCTGCTACTAAGAAAAAAAACCCATTATTTTGAACTAAGTTTTAAACTTGGAGCGTCACTTAAAAAGCTCAGTACTTCAGTTAGAACCCGACGTGGGCAATCGATAAAAATCGATATCGGAAAACCCATCGATAAATCGATAACTATCGATATCAATCACTTGATCGTTATCGATTGTATTGATCAATCGATAAAAATCGATACTCACAACTCTTTTGGTAATTACTGATATCGATGTCATCGATTTTATCGATGGAAGTAGATTGCACATGTCTTTAATTTTTGACCTTGATTCTGTATTTAAAAGACGTTTAATCGTGGTATAATGATTGCGGTGGCTTTGTTCACGAATAAAACTTTATTATTCCACTCTTGCGCCATTTTACCATATAAGGTCAAGAGAACCCGCAAAATATGCCATGGTATTACACCTGCAAAATTATGTATTGCACTGCAAAATCCAGGTTTCTCAGGTTTTCTGGCCGAAGGACTGGAAAAACCAAATTCTGACTTGGTTTTTTCAAGTGGAATAATAAACCCTTACTTGATGGCTTAACGTATAATACGTGCGGATATTTTTGCTCATTGCTCGTATTTTTCCGAGCCCCAAGGGGCTCGGAAAAATACTATGCAACTCGCGTATTATATGCGTGGACATTTTGCGAGTTGCGTAGTATTTTTCCGAGCCCCAAAGGGGCAAGGAAAAATACGACCAATGACCAAAACATTAAGCCATCGAATAAGATGTATGTATTTTGTATTTCAGTAAATGTGGTTTATTACTGGCAGGATAACTGTGCTGTATCAACCCAAGTATCTGCGAAAGTGACATCTCGGCCATTTACCTATCTAAGCAAGCACCAAGGAAAACGTTTTGAGTGGAAGCAAAGGCAACCTTTTGTTTAACCTGATATTAGAGCTGGTTATAGAGGTTGTCATTATCATTAAAGCTCACATATTCTGACACAAAACATGTTACTGATAAAATCGATAATTTTCGATAAAATCGATAAAACTGATTGAAAAATCGATATTATCGATTTCTCACAACAAATCCGTTTATCGATTTTTATCGATTTCCGATACAATCAACTAATTTTATCGATTGTTATCGAAGGTTATCAATTATCGATTTTACCGATTGCCCATGTCGGGGTTAGAAGAAATACAGTCGTCAACATCAAGTACAAGCTGTCTCGCACTCCCACATTCTTGTACAATGTTACTTCATCGTTTGAAAAACTAGGGACCTACTATATACATTGCGTCAATATTTACTGTATACCTCTTTGACAGAAGGTTGTAAACTCTCCCTCTTCCACCAAGTTAGACTGCTTGTCATCCATGCACCAGGCATGAAAGGCTAAGGCAAAGAGATCTTCAATGTGTGACACAGGAGAGATACCCAGGTTTAGTCGGTGAAAGCAACCAAGACATTGCTCGTTGTTGTCAAATGAAATCCTGAAAGACATGACACATTGAGATGAAAACAGAGTCACGTCTAGTTACAATGGACACCTTTCACCTTTCACCTTTCAGTAGTAAGCAGTGTGATGCCATGGGTTATTTTCCAGAACTCCAACTCTAACATGTTCCCTTCTCCTTCTCCCTTCTCTTTACCCTGAGTGCAGAGTCGAAGCAATTCTCTATCAGATCTTGTGTAAAAAACAGTCAGGGGATTTTAGATCTCATATTAAAACATGTCCAGTGTGCAATTTCCTTTGTCTTTTTCTTACATAGCATTATTGCTCTGAGAATTTTTTTAAATCTACACAAGCAGGAAATTGGCTTGGGCAAGCTGGAATTGAAGTTTTTACTGAGCACAAAACTTGGCTACTGAATATGTTTTTGTCCACAATATTTGCTTAAGATTTAAAATACTATTTACAAGGCAAAAGTTAAACGTTCAAAAAGTTCTGTTTTTTCTTTTAACTTTTTAGCCTTGTAAACAGAAGAACATGTCTTAATTAGTTGAAAACGTTTGGTTTTTCTTTTACCTTTTTAGCCTTGTAAATAGTATTTTTTGAATATGTTTTTAATCAAAGAAAGTTTTGATAACCTACCTGAATGACCTAGCATCCTTACAGTTTATGTCCAACAAGAAAAGATCTCTCATTTCCACAGACTCTATCAGACGCAAAGGAATCTGAAATACAATCATTTAAGGTCACATTAGCAGTAGTGGTTCTCAAATTACACTGTTTTTGTCATCTATTTTTTGACCTTCCAAACTAAGCACTGTAAAATAATTATGAAATAAAGTGCTTTAATTCCCAGGCTCTTCTTGGAAGTTTAACTCCTCACTATGGGTGAACATCTATTCAGGTCTTGTTTGAAGCACAGAAGGCTAAACAGTAAGCATTTGTCAGTTTCATTGTCAAATGTGCTTGCGTAAAAATGTTCATGACTTTGGCAATTTGAAAAACTCCATTTTTATTGGTACAAACTAAAGCTATCATCATCTGTTTCCTATGAATGTCTCCACTTTGTTAAGTGTTTTCAAAAACCTCTCCTTCTAGTTATAAAGATCTCCAATTTCCTTTCTTTACCTTGCATTTTGACATCAAATGTCAACAAAAACAACCCAGAAAACAACAAACAAAATAAAAACTCACATTCACAAACGAGTCTTTGAAGCGAATGAATAGACGGAAATTAGAAAGGGCGAGGATGGCCTCAGAAGTCTGCTCCAGATATTCAACACTTTCTCCACTCAGTTCAGGAAAAGGCACTTGAACAAAATCTTCATCTGAAAGAAAGCGACAGAGTAAACTAAATATTTGTTTTGTAGATAACTTCACATTGGAAATAGTGGTTAACACAGAGTATTTGATTCCAACATTTACACCAGCAAGATTAACCTTGTGGGACTTCTGGTCACAGCAAGACATAATCATCAATTAATCTGGATGGGAATGCAAACACACCCTTATTTTGTACCACAAATTAATCATCATCAAAGAATACTAGAGGTTTCCCTAGTTTTTGACATAGATCAGCCATGTTACTTTTATAGAACACAGTTTAAGACATTGAGGGGAGTCTGAGGTAATCATTATTACAAATGTGTAGAAGTATTCTAACTAGTGGCTCAATCTGAAGGATCCTGTGCAAGCAATACAGTAGAGTCTGCACAAAACCCCACCAAAATGAAGCATCCCTGAGAAAACCTTGACATGTAGAAAAAATATTGTCCTAACTTGGAATCTTCTTCCAACATACATAACATCTTTAACCAGTCTTCATACTTTTAAGAAAAAACTAAGGAATTTCTCACTTAGAGCGATACTGGATGAGTCATAAGCAACACACACGACAAACACAAAATTTTTGATCACTATGTTCAGTCACCAGTGAACTTGTTACAATCAGCCTGGTGGTTTCGTGAGGTCTCCTTGCCTTAAATATACTGACTTGCTGCTTGTCTTCTACATTGTATCTTTCTATGGAAAATAACTAAGCAAGGAAGTAAGTTGAAGCATTACTAGGGTTTCACAGCTGTTATAGAACAATAGCACCATATCACTAAGGTCTTCCCACGATTTACCGAAGTATACTATAAAGGGCAGATAGGCACACGTAAGTATATAAGTATATAAGTATATTGCAAAGTAGATATGGAGATCCTGAAACATATGCATGTATGTACTGTTTTCACGCACACTTTTCCAGGGGTAGGGTATTCTGTTGTTGGTCAAAGCAATCAGTTCAGCTTATTGCTTTGACCAACAACAGCAACAACAGGAAAATTAAGCCATTCTTCTGTGCACAAAGAGTTAATTTGTTTTCCCATTTGTAAGTTGTCAATCGCTTTGACCACTGTCAGAATTAATTGCCACCAATTAATGCATTTACAAAAAATGCCCCGAAACGTTTAATAATACGTCTGCGAGATTGATTTGTTGCAGCAACATTGATTTTCTTGATAGAAACTGAAATAAACGCAGTGATGTGGATTGGATTTTAAGCCGGCCGGCCTGCTCGTGCAAGCTCCAATACTAGTACTTAACCTTGAAAAAAAGGTTGTGATTGAAGTAAAATCGTCGATAGCATCATAAAGGCTTAAGTATCAGCAAACAAATCATAGGACGAATTCGTCGATGGAAGTCTAGACGGAAATAACATCTTGTACACGTTCACACGCACGTACTGGAGAAAACTCATGAATTTGTAAAAACCGTCAGCTCAGGGCAACAACAAACTCTTTTTGCACCTTGAAATACAATGACACAGCGTGAGATCTGGCACAAACCTGAAGTGAGCGTCTTCTTTGGAAACAGTTCACTTGCTTTTACGTAGACCATACTGGAAGGCTGTTCGACCTCCTGAAATTCGAAAGACAGCGTTTGTCATAGCAAATTGAATTTGTATCATTTGACAACTACAAATGCTGCAGATCTAGCGATATTTGTAGACTTTTCCCTCACCGTAGCCATTTCGCAAACGAGGACCCCAAGAAATGGTTCGGGAACTTCTAACCACGAAGCGTTTTCCCGTGTGCAGAATTCAGCTAAAAGATGTTTTCACTTCGCCGCAAATCTTCTTAACTTCAGGTAGCAGGGTTACGTATTAATGAAGGAAAAGCAGCATCAAAAAACGCCCCAAGTCTCACACGCTATGACAACGGCGACTCTAAGTTGACTCATGCATGAATAAATCGCAAAATTTTAAACTATCTGGCCGTACCTCTCCGAATTTTCGATAGAAGGTGTGGACGTCAACAGAAACAAGAAATGAAAATAAATGATGTCATGTCTTCCCCGCTATCCCATAATACGCAACAACGCCTCCAAAATGACCAAATATGGTCATTTCAAGTCAAATCGAGACAGCGGCACAAACAGCATCCGTCGGCGGTGCTACGCCTTCCGATTATGCGTGTTGGGTGATTAAAAATGGCGGCTACTTAGTGGTGTGCGAAATTTTAGCGCTTTTTACACGAGTTATTTGGGAATTTTCGAATCCAAGAATGAAACGAAGGAGAACACGCACGCCTTCAGATGCAGGTAGTCCTTCACAGGAAAAGAAAACGGTGAAATCTCCTCCAACCAGTTCGAAATCTACTTCTTCTTCGATTAAAGAGGGTCCTTCTAAATCTTCAGATGCCCAGCACACAGGAAACCTGGAGGATATGGAAGTGGAGAGGAGAAGCGCTACAAGTGATGTTGCTTCATTTGAGAGAGGAACGGAGGAGATCAGAAAGCTTTTGTCTGAGATTCAGAACCAGAAACTCGCGGTAAGATTTTCCTTAATATTATTTTGGGACGTTGGTTTTATCCCGAACCATGCATACCGTTAATTAGAATAGAGGACCGCTTATTTGGATCCTATTCAGTAACTTTAGTTTATCAAGTGCTCCGGCAAATGGGTTGGGCTGAAGTGGCCCTGCACTCTGTCGTTGTCCTTGAGAAAGATTGAGCCAAAGGCAAAGGTCAGGCTTCTGGAGGGGGGAGGGGTGGGTACTCCCATATATATTTAGCTAGATAAGTATGACTGGTGCTATGAAAGGTATGGTTTTCAACCACTTTAGTCTGAGATAGGATAAAGAAATCAGCAAGTTTGGATTAATTACACGTAATTCCTTCTGTTCTAAGTTTCTCTTCAACGAGATGATTGATCTCACCATTTGTTTTTTAGGATGCTGACACAACTGAGTCCAGGATCAGGTGCACCCTGCTTTTTACAATCTTGAAAAAGCTCAACAGACTTGCTCATATGAGATGTAAGAAATCCAGAGAAAGAACCCAAGAGGTAGATAATCAATAGTGTTGGCCTCCTGTACCTCAAAGATTAAAATGTTAAGTCTTCACACTGACTGTGTTATATTTTTCAATAATTATTATGGTGAGAATTTGTATTAAGATATCCATTTCTTGGAGATTCATTTACTTTTACTCATTTGTTTGGTCAATTCTGAATTTAATTAGAAGTCTACTGCAGCCCGATCTCAGAATGTTTTTCAGTAGAGGGTACCATAACAGGTATCAGATCCCTTTGTGTGTCAGGGAGACCCATTTGAAGTCCAGTGTCAAGCAAACAGTAAACAGTTGACTGTAGGTTAAAAAATTGTTGGCCTCCAGTACATTTACAGAGGGCTGCAACTGAAAGCTTTTATGCAAGACTGTCATAAGTTATGATTTTATTGTTTTGTTTTGATGCAGTTAAATGCAGGTGAACATGTACTGACTGTACACTGTAGTTTAGTTCATGTATTTTGAAGAAGGAAGGGTGGACAATAGATCCCCTTGGCCATGCATAGGCCATGTTGGAATGTTTGTGGGGTATAACAAGTGTGTGTAAGGTTCTAATAGGTGATATTTAATGGCAGTTAGCACTCTGGTAGCAATAGCATGGTACATGTAGTAAGCATCTCTGTATTTAGCTATACAGCCTGTACCTGCTTTTTCTTCCTAGTTGTGTTAGTAGTTAATGATGCTGGGTTCAGATGCAGAGTATCAATCAGTGGTCTACATGCTTTACACATGCTTTTTATATTATCGTGTCTTCGTAACATAACATAATAAATTATAACATAACATAAAACCTTTATTTTAGCACGATAAATGTTTAAAGCTTCAAGCTTGTGGGGTGGTGCCTAACTACAACACATTATGATAAATATATACCTATAAAATATTTAATACAAAGCTAAGAACATAAACCACCATCTATAGACATTAATTTTAAAAATACGTGTAATCACTTTGATTCCCTATACCGAGAAGTCGAAGCAGTCGAACTATTGAAAACAAAGTTTATAAAAGTAAGTCATGCTTTTTATTTCCTTATACCATAGAGGGCAAAATTACTGAATGCTGATTGGTTGAGACAGAGGGCATTTTTTCTTAATTTTCTTTCGGACGAGGGCAAAATTACTAATTCCTGATTGGCCAAGCGCCAAAACTACTCGCATTTGATTGGCTGAGCACGAGAGTGCACCATTTGCATTTTGTAGGCGTCTTGAAATGAAAAACGGATTTTGAGTTGTTCAACACAAAGATCGCTTCAAAGTTTGACTTTTAACCGGGTTGTTTAGTAAAAATGGTATGAAAATCAGCTGTTAGCTTGAAGAGAAATTCCAAAAGGTGAACTATATTTGTTGCGGGAAACAGCAAATGATCATTTGTTTTGAAACTACTGAAAACTTTGGAGCGATTTGGTCGATAATTTTTCCAGCTAAAGGAAGCTTTGCAACTCAGGTGAATAAAATTTACTTGGTTTGAGTTTTAAGTATGTTTTGTCAATGAACTAGAATTGTATTTATCTCTTAAGATTTACATAATGGTCAGTCTTTCTTGTTCTGTGCACTGAGCAACAGTTAAACTGCTTGTGTGGTGAATGTTTACGAGCGGGTACTTTTATTCTGAGGACCGGCTGATTGTGTTTCAACGTGCATGGAAAGTTTTCCAAAAATTTTGCCCTCTATGTTATAAACAAGTAATCGCATTGAGTCCTCGTAGAATTAAGGATAAATTTTCACTTGTATTTTCAAAGTTTTCACAAATTGCCCTCGTCGCTGCGCGACTCAGGCAATTTTGTGGAAACTTTGAAAATACGCGTGAAAATTTATCCTTAATTCTACTCGGCCTCATGCAATTACATATACTTAAAATTTAAATTATTAATTTTATCATTGTGATAACTTAAGTTCCAAAGAACTGACCCATGAAAGGTTAGCTAGTCTCATTAATCTACTATTGCATCTTAGGTTCATCATCTTCAGCTTGTGTATTCTTTGAGTATGGAGATGTGTGTTTACAAGTTCTTTGTGATGCTCTTCTCCCTACGCTGTAGCTAAAATAGACTTATTTCACATACCTTTCAATTCTGGGCGTTTCCGGTTCAATGCATAGTTTGCCAATGCTACTTTTTATAGCAGTTTAAGCAACTGAAGTGTTTCTTAGTGATTCCTTTTTTTCAAGGAGGAAGGGTCAGTCAGGTGTGTTTTATTTCTTTCAGGCCAAACAAAAGGTGGACAGCCTTCACCTTCAGTTGCAAAATCTTTTGTATGAAGTGATGCACTTAAAGAAAGAAATTACTAAATGTCTTGAGTTCAAGTAAGTCATTTTTTCCTTCTTTTATTAAATGTCATGAAGCGAATAATCTGTTTCTGTTGATCCATCCTCTTGTATATGTTTATATTCCCATCTGATTTCTGTCTGTTGAAGATGAGTGACTGTCTTGTTATACAGATAGATACAATTTTTTGTCTGGTTATGCAGGGGGGGGGGGGGGGGGCTACGGCCCTTATCATTAGATGAACCACCAAAGAGGACAACCGTTGTCCACTCCAGGGTCCGAAATTGCAACCAGCTGGTCGCCAATGCAACTGAAAATTTAGTGTTGGCGACCAGAATTTCAAGGCTAGTCGCCAGTAGGCGACTTACTTTCAGTGCCTTGTTAATGTTTTGAACCGCCGCTCAAGGAATTAATTTCGTTTTAAATGGAAAAAATTCGTGTTTGATTTCCAGCAGAAACTTACCCCTTGTCTTGTCAAAGTTTTTAATCTCCATAGAAAAAAAATTAGATCAAAAAACGAAGGTAAGATTCCTGTTAAATGACCTCCACAACAGTTGTAATTCACGCACTGTAATCGACATTTAGTGGCCGCCATGTTTTCAGCGGTTTCATCTGACAGCCATACCGTGCGCGCATTGCATAAACACAGGCTTTCCTTTCGCCATTGAATATTCAACGAAGCGCTCTACAAATTTTCGATAACGTTTTACAGTCAGAAGAAGTGGCGTTATGTTCAGTCTTCAAACTAAGAGAGCTATCTATTTAACAGAAACTCTTTTTCAATTAAAATGTAAGCTACACGATCATTTAATGCTCTTTTTACATGGCAGTCTGACTCTTGCGATCGTTCACAAGTAAGATTATGTTTTGAGCGAAGAAATGTCTTTAAAGACTTCGTGTTTCGCTGTGTAGCAACAATTTTACGGACACTTGTTGGCGACCAGAATTTTAGATACGGCGACTGAAAAAAAAATTTCAGTCGCCACTTGGCGCCCGTATAAAAAAGTTATTTTCAGACCCTGCACTCACTATTCCAACTGAGGCTATCATCTTTATCTTTAGACCACACTATACAATACCAATTAATTATCTTTTTTTACCTGATCTATGTAAAATCTGATATAAAGGTCCAAACATGAAGAAATAGAACTGGTGTCAGAAGAGGAATTTTACAGAGATGCACCTAAAGAAATAGCAAAACCTGTGAGTAAATTATACCGGCCTTTAATTTGACAGCAGCAACCCACATCTGCATGTCGGTCATTCCTGCCTTTTACATAGAAAGGTGCATAAAATTGAAGGGCTTAATAAATAAAGGGTGCAAGTTCAATGTGTCCTCAAAATCAAAATGTCTCCAATATGGCTCTGCTTTGGTATACAGGCTGGTCATCATAATTATGAAGTTTTGACTCATATCAGTCATATGTTTAAAGTGGAAGAATGAGCTTATTACTTTTTCTTGAAAAATTAACCGCAGCGTGAATGCTGTTTTTTCTGTTGTTTTATTTGCTATGATTGGTTTCATTAAAAATAAGGGGCTTATTCTTTAAATTTAAGCTCTCAGATCAAGAATTAAACAATTTAGGACTGTGTGTAACTAGCCTGTATGCCAACATAGAGCTAAATGATTATTGTTTGAGAAGCAATTTGGATTTCAAAGCCAATTCATCACTTGTACCTTTTTTTTTTTCCACCGAGCCTATCAGTTACTATATAACAACATTTAACATTCAAGTCCTTTTGAGGGAGAAGCAAATGTGCATTTTGTTTGTTTTATAATCATATGTTCATGTATTTTGAGAGTTAATGCTTCTAAATTAATGTTGAAGGATGTTACAAAGGACGATTCTCATCAGCTGATGTTGGCAAGACTTGACTGGGAGTTAGAACAAAGAAAAAGGTACCTTATCAAAATTATTACACGTTGATTTGAACCCAGGAGTTATATCATAGGTCAGTGAAGAGTGATTGTCATGTGAGCATAAAATGCCCTTGAGTCATTATTTTGATTTGTCATCAAACATTGCAGTTTTCTAGAATGCACAAGCTTGGAAAACTTGCAACTTCAATATCAAGATACTTTACTGAATCGCTTGGCAATTCAAAACAAATATGGAATACATTCAGAGCACTAGAATAAGCCTTTCCGCGGAAATGCTTCGAAAATTGTGGACACTGGGTTAACCTGGACAACAATCAAGGTGCTCCACTTAGTATTACATGTATGCCCTCGATTGAATAATGCTTACTTTTTAATTTGGATAATTCAAATCGGTAAGTGATGTTGATGATCTGTAAAACACAAGGTTTTCATTGAAGTGAGAAAAACAAGTTGGATTTTTTTGTTTAACCCTATTCTTATGCATGATGATTCTAATGTGTGACATACTAATGGGCAAGCCAAAGCGCGTTGGCTTAAAAATTCAACACAAACGTGTTATAACATGTTGAGTTTGCATTGTCAATGCATTGACAACTTGTTTTATGGTTTGCTTACTTCTGAGCGGTACTGTTTGCGAAAAGTTATTTCCCCCAGAATAGTAAACGTGTCTTCTGTATTTTGCTTAATGCCCTTGCAGGTTAGCAGTGCAAAAGGAACAATTTCTCAAAAAGAAGGAAACATTCTTGAAAGAAATTCACACTAAGAAAGAATTCTTGGACAGTTTACAACCAAGACTAGAAAATATTTTAAAGGTACGTATCAACTTTGTTTTTAGTAAAATTATCACGTTAGCAAATTTAAAATTCTTTTGACTACGTTATTTAGGTGTTGTAGGTACTTAAACTTGTCAAGGAAAAAAATCTGGATCTTTTCTTTTAAACATAATATTTTGTGCAAACAACTTTCACAGATTTTTTGGTGCAATTCAGATGTCCTATGACATTGCACAACCAGATTTCTGAAATGTCTGATATGAAAGGGGACTTAGACATGCCCCTATATGCAAACATGACTAGTCAATGAATGTCTTGTTAACCAATCCCATGATTTTGGAAAATCACGTAAAATGTCACCTAAAAATCTTGTTTTGTTCTGCTTGAAAAGGCTCTCTTCCTTTCTGTTTCCCTTCAGTGCATAGTAATTTCTGTAGCATGTCATGTACCTATGTCATTTGTAAAATGACTTACCGGTACATGGTAGACATAGTTATGTCTCACTAAGAAAGAACAATTAACAATCATTCGCCGAAGGCGAAGTGAATATTGTGGAAAAATCAGTAAGTGCTTCAGGAAAATTAATGCTTCAGTATTATAATCATGTCGCGTGTTGTGATTATAGCAAGATATGAAGTAATCATCGACCAATCAGTGGACATGCTTCTTTACAATCACCTGGGCAATTATACTACCTAGTATTATTCCCAGCCCTGCTAGTGAAAACACTTGCATGGGAATGACCATTACACACCACCATGTCTCACATAACCCTTAATTTTTTCTTCCCACCCTATTCTTTCTCACAGGCTACCCAACCTGTCCAAGAGTACATGAATATGCCATTAGATGCTCAACGAGTGCAGCACGAAACAGCTCGTTATCTTCCACAGCCTCTGTACATTCTGTATGTCCAGGCATCTGCCTACAGTGAGGCATGTGACCCTAATTTGGAAGTCAGAATTCTGGGTGATCTGGATGTTGCTAAAGCTGCCATGGAGGCAAAAACTGCTGCACGAGGTTTGTCTTGTAAACTGGGGAATGAGTGTTGTGTTACGGAAAATGGCGCAAATTCTTCTTAAATTGATTTTTTCATGAAACTTTTGCCGCAATGTAGCCTGAGAAAACAGCCGATGTTTTGCGAGGTCGCCACTTGAGCCCTCGGAAAATGACGTCTGAGTAACGAGCGCAGAAATTCCATACTGATGATGCATCACTACCCAGATCTACGTAGTGCTTCTGATTGGTTGAAACAAAATTCCCTCACGTTTCAACCAATCAGAAGCACTACCTAGATCTGGGTAGCGACGCGTCTTCAGTATGGGATTTCTGCACTCGTTACTCAGATGTCATTTTCCGAGGGCTCAAGTGGCGACCTTGTGAGACGTCGGCTGTTTTCTCAGGCTAGCTGCAACTAGGTAATGAGCTGCTAGTGTCAGAATTGTGAAAAAAATGGGGTGTCACTGGCTTCGTTTTGGAGATCAGATATCTGAAAGACCACCGTAATTTTACGAAGACTGTCTTCCTCATTATTTTGATATGACCCCAATGTCTGTAAGTCTTAAAATATCGCAATAAACCCCTAGAATGCAACTTTCTATATAAAATTTTATGCGAGTGGGACTATTAAGCAAATTCATCCAAATAGTGACGTCTCAATAAGTAAACCTAATCTTTACACGACTGCACCCTGACAGCTGCACATTGGAAGGATTCAATGTCGGGTGGGTAGAAAAAATGGGAAAATTCATAACTTCCTACATTGATGTTTTGTTTATTTTTTGCCAATCTGACGGGAATTGGAAAAGAAAATTATCTATCGATAAAAAAGTAAGGGTCACCGATCATTTAAGCGAGTAAAGTACAGGTAAAGTTAATGCAACATCTACCAGCCCTTTATGTGTTAAGATTTTTACCCTAGTGCACATGCTTGTGCATGACATGGTGTGATGTTGTGACGTGAATTACGTGCACGGTAAGGATGCACAGAAACAATATTGGTGTGGATGTCTTTAAAGAGCCTATGAAATGAATAGCAAGTTAAGCTTATTTAAAAAGTCTTGTGAAATGAGGAAAACTGGAAAACCCGAAAAAAAAAAACCATCTAAGTCAGATGAGAACCTAACACAAACTCAAACCTTTGGCAGAAACCCTGGGATGTTCAGCCTGGGCCATATTGGAAACAAGGCCTATTTATGAACCCCATACCATACAGGTTTACACATGGTCTCGAAAGTGGTGTTTCCTTATCCTAAATTGTTAAGTAGTAATGTTTGTGTTTCAAAAAACTGTTTGTAGAGGTGGACAGTGACTCAGACCAAGAGGCACCTGATGGACACAAAAGAGTAAGAACAAAATAATGGCATCATTGCTGACATTTGGATGTTGTAATAATAATAATTTAGAACTTATATAGTGCACTTTCTATAATTATGAATATAATCAAATGCGCTTTCCAAGCAGATGGAATTGGAATTTCGAAATGTTGGTTGTTATGGAGGGAGGAAAACCGATGAACCCAGAGAAAAACCCTTGGAGCAAGGACGAGAACCAGCAACAAACTCAACCCACATGTGACACCGGGACTGGGAATCAAACCCGGGCCACATTGGTGGGAGGCGAGTGCTCTCACCACTGTGCCATCCCTGCTCCCGTGTTGTTGACGACATGTACATTTACCAATTATTTAATTATGATGAGTTGGGAAAGTTTTCTGAAGTCACTTTGTGAGTTTTAAATTAAGAAACAATCATTGCAAGAATTTTTGAATGCATGTAAGGTAGCTTTCAAAAGAAAGCATACATGTACTAAATTAGGCAATATTGCTTGGCAGTAAAAACATGTTATCACTAATAGCTGTCAGGCAATGTGAAAACTTAAAAGTGCAAGATATAATGTTGTGTGAACTTTAAAACTGGAATATAATATTTGTTATTTGCCTTCTTAAAAATATATTATTGAGCTGTGTGTAAGTATGTGAGCTGTGTTTGGGACCCTGTACCACCCCTCAGCTTACATTGTACTTGAAGAAGTGACAGACATGTTGGATGTGATGTATCAACTCAGTCTGTACTTCTCTGTTTAACATTTTTGCAGTCAAAACACAGGAGAAAAAGGGAAGAAGCTCGTTTGGAGGAGAAGAGAAAATTATTGCTTAAGAAACACCCACTTCAAATTCAGGTGCAAGTTCGATGCAAAGGTAAGATTCATTTTCTGGTAAAATTGATGTGGAGTGTTGTTATATAAAAAGTTAACTGTTTTCAGTTTGCCAAAGCACAGGACTACAAAGAAACCTGTGATCTTGTGCGAGCTGGCTAGGTGACATCTGAGCTACTGGAACACTTGTGTCGAAAGCATCATCTTTACATGTACCGTATTTACCCTACATTTTACTTCACATATGTACAATATCTATTTGAATAAGTGCCACGGTGCTTATTAAATTTTTTGCACCTCAAATGGGGTGCTTATTCGAGGGCGGTGCTTATTTGAGGGCAGCCCTGATTTAAAAATTGGACGCAACAGAGAAATCTTTTCCTTTAATTTAACAGTATATTTTCTACCTGTACGAAAATTTTACAGTAACTAACAGAAGCGTCTTTTGATTGTCACCATTTGTCTCTTCCGGCACTTTAACAAAATGTCACTAAAATTGTAAGCAAGGAACAGAATGAAATGCTCCGTCTCCTAGGTTAAAATCCTGTTTCAGGCAAACTAAAAAGAGAAGCATTGGTTCTTTCTAGGTTATTTTGAATGGAAAGTATAATCACTTTGAACTGAAGAACATTGCTTTTGATGAAAAGAAATTTCCAATGCTGTTTTAGAGTTTTAGAGTTGCTTTGTAGTGGTTTTTTAGTTATACTGAAGTCCTTGAATAAGCGCCACATTGGGACTGCGGCGCTTATTCGGGGGCAGCGCTTATTAACTTTTTTATCCCAAATGCGGCGCTTATTCGAGCGCAGCACTTATTCGAGTAGATACATTAATAATAAAGGGAAGATGGTAAATCATTGTGGTTTGTTCTTGTTTCTTGCAGACAAAGCAACAGTAGATTTGTTGTTCTCTTTTTTGCCAACATTCAACACTGTTGTAGTGTCACCATCTTTGTCTTTAAATGAAGCTGTACCAGGACCCGTCTTGGCAAACAGGTAATTGCGTATATTAATGAGAAAAAGAAAGTGCAAGTTGTAAAACAGAAAACTGCTTCTTTGTGTTTAGCACAGAACTATCTTGTTTATATGGACCCTGGTTAACTTAACGTCTTTTTAACTCAAACAAAGTACTTTCGTCTGCTTTACTTTATGACTATGTTATTGCAGCCTGTCAATGAAACTACTTACAGTAGTATAGAAACAGAATGATATGATCATTGGTTTCGGTCAACTCAAGCCCTCTCCATCGCAAATCAAACAAAGCTGCACCTTGAGGTCAGCAGAAAATAGCCAAACAAAATTCGGCAATAACTGACAAAATCCCAACTGTGGTTGCGTTACAAATATATTTTTTAAGACAATCGAAGATTCTTGGTGCCACCTGCCTGAATGTGTTATTTAGTGGTAAGAAAAACAGTTATAGCTGGAGCCAGTGTCGGGACAAATGTTTTAACAACCGGTGACTATTATTTTTAAGGTGAATAAAAATCTTTTATGATGTGTTCGGCGAACAAAATGGTCACTTACACTGTAGTCCAACATGTGTCTGTTCAAGGCGAAAACCAATTTGCAGCCCTGAAAGAAAGTTTTCCACTTATTTTATGCTCTTCAACAAGTTAATCCTCAACAATGTGTAATGCTATTGTTGAGTTTTGTTTTAAGCTTGGGGAGAAAGGCATTTTTACTTTAAATTATGGTTCTATTAATTTGAATCCTGCTTGCCCTTGGTTAATAATAATAATAATGATAATAATAATAATAATAATAATAATAATAATAATAATAATAATCCATAAGTACTTTATACCAGATAAGTAAGGCCTTGTTTTTCTAATCATCCCACTGCTGTGTTTCCATCAGGACTATGTTAACACCCACAAACATTTTTTTGTTTCTAATAATATGCATATCTTCAAGTCATGACCACTCTTGTTTCCTCTAATATTTGTTATTGTTTTTCAGTGCTCTTCTCTCCCCTGATTCGTTGTTAACTTGTCTGTTTCCTGATGATGGTGGTGACAAGGCACCGAACCCGTCCAGTCTCTATCAACTTTCAAAAGTGGGGTAAGAACAATGTTTAAGGTTTGGCAACAGATACAGTTGTGTTCTGAACGTTCCTGTTTTCCTTCAGACCCTTTTCAGTCTACTGATGCCAAAGCAAACGTTTGTTTTCCAAGAATTTTGTCATAACAGAAGCTGTTGCTTTTTCACAGATCAGTAGGCAGGCTTTTGTATGACAATGTGACAATCAGTCAACATTGTCATCACAAACATTGTCGCTATTTTTTGTGGGTTTGTCAGACTATCAATAGCATTTGCTTTCTCATACTTAATTCTTTGGCTCATTAGTGGTTCAGTGAAGTGCTGCCTGGTTGTTAGGACTGACTGAATTTGTAGTCTGGGACATGCCTGGCTCATAATCACATCACACCACTGATACACATCCCTTTTAAATTTTCTATTATATCTTTGAAAGATAAAATAAGTATATAATATTTTATGTGAGGTTATGAGATGATCATCCCCCTTACCAAAATATTTTTCAAGTTATGACTAAAAATCACAAGCTTTACCTTTTTATCATGAAAAGTTCAATTTCTTGATGAGTGTTTGATTATTCTGTTTTAGAATTGCCAGTTTTGCAGAGTTTGTTACTCTGGTAGGCAAGCCTTATATGTGGGCTCAGAGGATTTGTGGACTGGACTTCTTGCCTGAGGAAACAAACGTAAGCAAGGTTTTGAATTCACCTATTTTGTTAAATATCGTCTTATGCTTATGGAATTGTTTGAGGAACTCCAGAATGGATGGAAGAAGCCGTTCCATTTGACATCAAAAGTTTCCAGGAATTTCAAATCAAAAACTTTGGTTAAAGGAAAGCCCCCCCCCCCCCCTTGTTACCTGAATGGATGGCCAACTAGACTTGCACCAAGTCGCTCATTCTGACTATGGAGGACCCGCACAGTTGGTATCAAAATGAGTAGCTGTCAAAGACAGCCTACTTGAGTCCCTTGCGTGCATTTTTAGTCTTTTCTGGTGGACATGACTACTGGCTTTCATGTCCTTCGATAATACCTTTAGTATACAAAAATTTGCCTTGTGAAACTTACTCATTTGCCCCTAGAAACAGATTACCTAAGGACATAGCTAAGCTGATTTTCAGCATTGCCATGACCAGACAGTCCGAGGAAAATTTTATTTGATGCAACTTCAACTTTGTGGATCATGCAGTTAACAAAACTGGAAATTGTGATAAAGTTGAACTTCATCTGGTTCAACTTGTCATTACGATAACTAAGCATATCTCCTTGTTTACAGGAAGTTGTTCCCAAGTCAGCAGTAAGCTTGTCTCACATGGAAGCAACAATTAAAGCCATCAGGACAAGAATCCTGGCCAGACTCGCTCTCCAGCAGCAGCTTACATCTTTAGGTAGGGATGAATTCTCTGACGAAAGTGTAGAAGTAATCAATAGCTTGCAACTGGTTAATTATGAAGTTGGCTAGAATTTATTTATTTATTTTTTGACATTTTCAGAGAGTCTGACTATTCCACTAAACAGGAATTCCGTTCAAATGTTCCCGAGCAAGATCTCTTCAACACTAACTTCCTGGAAACCCGCAACTTTGGAAGAGTTTATGGTATGACATTTTCCCATGAAACTACATTAGAATAGTTTTTGCTTCCCTGGGAAAAGTTATTATGGGCGCTTTCCATTCGGTTGAAAAAAAAAAGTAATTCTTGGGAGGAGAATCAAATGGAACAGAAGTTTATAGCTAGAATTGTTTGACAATATTATTTGACTATACCTCTCGAGGTTGTCCTTTTTTCCCGGAAATTCCTAATGACCGAATATTTCTGCTCGCTTGTCCTTACTCCTCCTTCCTAGTTTCTCCGGCCGTGAATTGAGCGTGTTGTTTCTCTTGGAACAAGAGATGTGAAAGGAATTTTTTTCTTTTTAAAGGTTACAGTCCACGGGATGACTGTTCCATTTGCCACCAGAAAATTTTTTTGCGATTCCAACCGGAGTTTTGGTCGGAAGGAAAGAGTGACATCTGAAATGACTGGTTAAAAACCTCGTGCACTGCACTTCTACTATCTTTGAAAAAATCGGACCATTATTTTTAGGTTTTCAGTTACATGTAACTGTGACTTTCGGCTTTTGAAAGTGTTGCTCTAAGTAACTCTCGTAATCTCTTAAGTTTTTTGGAACTATCCCAGTGGTCGAAAAGAACACATTATTTCTCCCTTTCAGGAACAGCCAGTCTTAAGAAGCCTCGTCGATGACGGTTTCATCCAAGAAAATGACATGCTTTACCATGCGGTGTTTGAAAGAAGCAAAGGTAGGAGGTGATGGTTACTTTTTAGTATCTGTAGCAAGAAAAATTATCTAGATTTAGACCTTGTGCACGTTTTCGATTTTGATCCTTTTATTTTAAAATGGATTTTTGAATGGTAAGACCTTGTGTTCACAAGTAAGCGAGCGAAAACGCGTTTTAACCCATTCACTCCCAACCGTTTCAAAACAAAAAAAGAAAAACAGCATTTTAAGGCAATGACGCCTTAACTTGGCTCCTGTCTGCTCAAATCCTTGTCCAAACGTCCATAACTTCCCCTGCAGCACGGAAACTAAACTTCCCTTCCATTTCCGAGGTTGTTTGGCAAATTTAATTTCGGGCTTGTGGACAATTTAAAATTTGGACCGGGTTGTAGCGCTCAGTCCCGTTGTTTTTGAGTTTGTAGGCCAACTGATGGTCTTTCTTCGGATTGGAAAAGATTTGAGCTAAACTTTCAGGAAAGAGGAAATTTTCAGCTAGAAGTGTCAACCAGTGCCAAGGCCAAGTTTTGCATCAATGTCACAAGGAAACTTTTTTCTTTGTGTAACTCTGGTCTATTTAGTGAGCGCTTCAGTTTAGGCACTTTTTGTTAAATGAGTGCCAGGTGCATCAATTGGTTATCAAAAACATCTGCTGTCACTCAAAGTGATGACTTCACAGACTGAATAAGGACTACATGTATGGTCCTTTACGGGCGGTTTTGGGCGGCACGGGAGTCAATGGGTTAAAGATGGATTTCCGAGTCCATAATCTTGGAGGTGAGGGGTGGGGACCCAAACTTTCTCACTGCAAAATATCACGCTATGTTGTCAAGGTGATTTTCTCCTGTTTTTCCCACTTCCCACCACATTGGAAATCCCACTCCCCGGCCTTCCCCCCCTCCCGCACACTTCCCGCCCTTTTTCTCCCGGGTTTTTATCCCCCTGGCCTCTCCGCACTATCAAGCAATTTTTTGGTGCACATGGCGACATTTTTGAAAGGAGAGATTTTTCTTTTCTATGTGCAGGGAAACAAGTCACAAAACCCGAAGTTTTAGAAAACAACGTGACAAATCCTTTACATACCACGATATTGTGAAGGCGTGATTATCTCGCCAGCGCGAGAATAAAACGTATTGGGGCTGGGTAAGAGTGTTACGCGTTTGCTTTCCCACTATCTAAGGGCCTTGAAAAGGCTACTACTATTCCTAGAACAAAGAGGAACAACTCGAAGTCTCATTGAATCCTTTGCATTTTCAGTTCAGCTCAAGGCTGCAGTAGTCTTGTCTCAGGAACATCCAACGACGCCACCATTTTTCTCAGTTGAAGTATGTTGCGGAAAGTCTGTGATCAGAGACAGCTTCACTAAGGTATTGGCTTGGAATTTCCGACGTTTTCCCTCACAGTTATGAAGTTATTTTCAAGTGTTCCCGGTATGCGAGCTGGATTTCGCAGGTTTTTCGAGTAAAATATGTAATTTGAAGACAAACATCCCATACGTATGACACAAGAAGCACAGGTTATTCTAACCCACTTTGCTTCCCTTCTGAAAGCAAAGCTCGAGTCGTAATCCTAAAATTGTGACCATTTAAATGAAAGCTATTCCCGTGGTGCTGCTTATTGTGCTGTACAAGTTGGCTCTAACTGTTCAGTCCATGTGCGAAATCCTAAGGTGTGACCATTCAAATGAAAGCTGCTGAGCATTGCTTTCCTGTGTTTATCATGCTGCATGAGGTGGTTCTAACTGACTTTTGAGTCTGTGGATAAAACCCTAAAATACGACCATTCAATATAAGCTACTGAGCAGTACTTTCATGTGGCCCTATTTATTATGCTGTACAAGGTAGTTCGGCTAATTTTAGAGTCTGTCATTGTCGTCATTAAAATCCTAAAGTGTGACCTCTCAAGTGAAAGCTTCCGAGCAGGACTTTCTTGTGGTGCTGTTTGTTATGCTGTAGACAGTAGGAGGTCGATCTAGCTTTTGTTGGAGACTGTGGGTTTGTCTACTGGATTTCTTATGTGATTTGGCCTAACTCTATCGCAATGCACCACGAACTCTTCCTGCCTGCAATTTTGTGCTCTCCTCTTGATTTAAAAGCAAAACCCGTGAGATAGATCGGTTGTTTTTTCAGTTGTTCCTTGTAATGTATCTTGATCAGTGCAGTTATGTCTGTATACAGGCGATGGAGGCAGAAGTAAATGTTTTCTATCCAGAGCTTACCGAGCGTGATTCCTCCTTGAACCTCTTAACCAATCAGCTACGCCGTTTACAGGTGAGGAAAAAAAAAAACATTCTCAACCTCGTCCCCAGGTTCCCCCTAGGTTTTGAAAAATGGCCTTGCTGAGAATACAGTGGTAAATAGCAGTTCGGGTGGCCTTAAAATTTCCTCAAATCACCAGCCGCGATTGGGTGATTTGAAGATCATGTGATCTGCTGTTTATTTGGCCGCTGTGTGCGCCGCTAATTTAATTACGGAGAAGACCCCAAGGACAAGATACAAGCATTCTCCCATTTATTTTTAAGGTAATTTATGGATGGATTTTTGTAAGTTTCTAGACCGAGAAGCTTAAAAAAATTAATTCAGAAGGATCCGACGACAAAACTAAACAACAATCGTCTTTCAGTCGAGGTTCTATTTTGTTGGTGTGCCAATAAGGGAACTGGTCAAAACTATTTTACATGCTAGGGACCCACTTTTCGGGGGACAGGGCAAGGAAGAGACCATGGGTCTCTCAAGCTGGGTGGGGGGATATATGAGAGAACATGGGTCTCTCAAGCTGGGTGGGGGGATATATGAGAGAACATGGGTCTCTCAAGCTGGGTGGGGGGATATATGAGAGAACATGGGTCTCTTAAGCTAGGTGGGGGAATATATGAGAGGACATGGGTCTCTCAAGCTGGGTGGGGAGATATATGAGAGGACATGGGTCTCTCAAGCTGGGTGGGGAGATATATGAGAGAACATGGGTCTCTTAAGCTAGGTGGGGGGATATAGGAGAGAACATGGGTCTCTCAGGCTAGGTGGGGGGATATATGAGAGAACATGGGTCTCTTAAGCTAGGTGGGGGGATATATGAGAGAACATGGTGACATAAATGTTTATTATCAAAATCAAACAATCACACTTGAGCCGGCGAAGAACAACCAAGCAACATAAATCTGCCGGGCACACATCGCACGAAGACTGGCAAGTCTGTATCTGGGGCGAGTTGCATAAAACTTAACGTTCGGCGTACCTTGTAACGTCAGACGTTCACTCCAGTTATGTAGTCCCTCCCCAGGGTCCTCTCGGTTTTCAACATGGCGGCGGCTTCAGTTGCTAACCCTGATCGTAATTTGTTCCTTTATTTCAGATGTGTTTTGATATTTATTTGGAGTGCGGTAGCCTGAACGATGTGGAGGGCGCTGAAACTTTCGATCGGGAAAAGTTCTTTCTTCGCGTTAAAAAGTGAGCATTTCCAAGCTGTAGTATGTGTGACATTTTTTGTATTCTTTTTTTGTATGTTTTTTGTTTTCCCTTCTTTTTATGTGTTATCAGTTTCGCATCGCGTGTTCGTAGTTTTTCTTTCACGTTGTTGTGTTATTTTTTCACTTCGCCGTTAGCGTGCCTTGTTCTGTTTTCGCATATTTTATCTATGTGTGTACAGCGTAACAACACAGTGATACGTTTGGGACAGTCGCGGTAAACGCCGTTGAAAGCTCACTTCATTCAATTTCGCCCACAAATAGTGTTTCCTTTTAGTTGTTGTATATTCGTATCATAACAATATAAGTATTTAGTTATCGTAGTTTTTCAATGTTGTAGTTCCTTTCTGTTAGATTTATTTCGCGTACTTTTTGCCCTGTTGTTTTAGCTTAGTCCTACAATATACTTTACTGCTTCGTCTACCGCTGTTTTCCGAACTGGATCGTCCAGTGAAATTACACTAGCAACCCCACCTTCTAAAAAAATTCGGTATCGGTACTATTAAAAAATTTCTCGACTACAGACTAATCGAACTTTTTTTCTGTTTTTAGGGGCAGAGATCGTGGCTTACCTCTAAAGTACGATGCAAATCAAGGACTGTTTACTCAAAGATAACAAGAACTTCTGAACTATTATTTTGAGACCAGTCAGCCCCTTTGCACTTTTGTAAAGCATTTCACAATGTTGTTAATTACATTCTCTTCCACACCAGCGTGTATGTGTTGAAGGGGTGGGTCTCCAACGTATGGCTACGTCCCAAGCGTCTACTTCATTGTGTAAGGGTTAGACAATGAATGCGAGTGTTCTATGGGATATAGTGTCCCGAGCAAAGATAGGATGCCACGAGGCCGCAGGCCGAGTGGCATACTATCTTGCGAGGGAGGCTATGTCCCATAGGACACGAGCGTTCATTGTCTAACCGTCTAGAGCATGGTCACACCCACGAAGAATTTCGTTTTTGCGTGCAGATTGTTTTTTGCACTTTAATTTTTTAGTTCTCACCTTGAAATCACGTTGCTATTTTGTTTACGATATTTTCGCTACTGTACACACGCCTTTGAGTTGCAATGTTTTACTGAGAGTGCTTCACCGCGCGGCTTATCGCAGTTGATGCGTAAACAGCCATGAGCCAACACACGGAAATTGAGGAACTCGAGGCAGTGATTGCCCCAAAAAATTTACTAGATTTACCCTGGTGAAAGCAGTCTTCGACGCGCTACAACCACCGGCACCAGCAAGTGGGGAACCCGCAGGGAATGCCAAGAGACCAAAGACAAGTTCAAGTACAACACTCGTAGTCCGGCAAACACGGAGAAACAAGTCTGTCCTTCTATTTCAATTAAGGCCTGAACATTTCTTATTTCATGTAAAGCTGTAAAGTAATGGTTTTTCTTTCGATTTGCTTTTTGCTTTGCTATTACAAGATTGCATTTTTTGTTGTTTTTTGACATCGCCGTTGATGCTGTTGTTTTTATCGATTTAGTTATAATTTACATTAGAATTTACAGAGAATTTGTGCATTCATTAGTAGTTTCTACTTAGTCATTAGTATGCTCTAAATAGAGCATACTAATGAGGCTTCCAAACGAAGGAAAACAATGCCTCATTAGTATGCTCTATATAGAACTACTAATGAATGCAGAAATTTTCTGTAGTTTTACCCCACAATTTCCCTGCGCTTCAAAGCCCCCGCCACTTTACATAATTTAAGACAGTTTATGGAATATAGAGCATCGAAATGCTGGACACTGATTGGCTGAGTGGGTGTGACCATGTTCTAAAACACTGTTATTTCACCTCGGATATCTCGAAAACCATTAAATCGCACCACATTTGCGTCCCTGGAGAGAGTTTTTCTATAATTTTACGCTCGATATTTCGAACTGACGTGGAAGAGGCGGGACAAACTATTTTTTCTCAGTTCTGTACTATCATCTGTTACAGTTGTCTCGACTCCGTTCTCTCTGGAAAGATATCACCATGGTTTGAGTTAAAGAAACGATAGAAATAAATTATCGATGTAAGGTTGAAACATGTAATATCATTTTGACGCATTTTTCAAATGAGACCTCAGAAGACCGTCATTCTCTCCACAGTAGTGAAAGTTTGGAAGAATGGAAAACTGTTGCGCAAACACCGAGGAGAGGGTACCTCCACTGTTTCTGGGGTGAGTTGCATAAAACCTGACGCCGGGCATAACTGCTAACGTTAGGCGTTAACATAGTGACTTTAACTAGAGTGAATGTCTGACGTTAGAAGGTGCGCCGAAGGTTAAGTTTTATGTAACTCGCCCATGAGCTTTTGTATAGGGGTTAAGAGGGTTTTTTTTTAGCCTCCGTTAGCTCCCAGTCCCCCCTTTTTTCTCCGACGTTCTTGCTCCCCTATCCCTCCCCCGTTTACGCCTGTAGGCAACACTTGCGGTGTCAGCTAATAAAGGATATTGAAAAACACTTCTATTGGTCTGAAATATCGTCGGGGGTTTGAGAACTTGCAGATCCCGACAGAATTAATGTCGGCTCTTTCCAATTTGTCCTAGGAAGTGCGAACTGGGCACCGAGGTTTAGAAAACTACCAGTTCCGAAATTGCCAGGAATAAACAATTGTTACAGTAGTCCCTCATTGTTACTTATTTTGGGGGGCTTGGTTATCACTATTTTTTGCATTGCAAGAAAAGCGCGAATTTAAAGAGCTACGAAACAATGTTCTCGTGAATATTAACGTAGCGAAAAAAGAGGAAGCATCCGTACATGATAATTCTGAACTCTTGAGTTGGAAATATACTTTTAATCGTTTATTAATTCATGATGTGAATCAATGCAACAGCGAAAAAAAGAAAAGAAATGAAGATATGACCATCAGAGTTATAATCGCAATTTAAACAACTGCGAACTAAACCCGAAAAAAAAATGCGATTACAACTGCGATGGTCACATCTTCTGTATTTCCGCAGTTCACAGCATTTTCATTCTATGTTTCATTCCTTTCACGCGTTAACATGAACTCAATGACTTGGCCCGCTCCCAATGTGTGGGTTGGAAGAGCACTACAGCGCGAACGCAGAGGCCATGGGTTCGAATCCCGTTGAAGCCCCGAAAACCATTTTTTTTCTGGCTTACTCTTAAGTGCTTAAACTGCCATTACAACTGCGAGGGTCACATCTTCATTTCATCCGTATTCCCGCAGTTCACATCGTTTTCATTCTAAGAGAAAAAAAATATTGTTTATGCTGACCTGTGTGGTATAGCAATGTGCTTGGTCCCAAGCGGCAAATGAATAATGTCAGCCTGTTTTAGATTTTGTTGACGTTGTCAGCTGACGTTGATTACATATATACACACAACAGCATTTGAAAATTTGCTTATCCGATTTTCGCGAAGTTAATTTCTGGCGAAAATTAGTAGCACTAGGATAATATAACTGTTCACCGGCATGAAAGGATCTACGAAAGGGAACGAAGGAAAAACAACTTGGAACGAATGATGAGAATGAAAGAAAGGGATAAATGCATGAGTGATTGATTTAATTCTTTAATAGCAGACAGTGATTGCAGAGATTAAAATCTCTTAAGCTTTGTTATCAGCAATGTTTTTTGCACTAATAAACACCGGCTTAACAGCTTTTTAATTTTGAAGTGCTTTCTTATCCTCTATGTTTATGCATCAGTCAATTCCGGCTGCGCCCATGCCCCCCCCGGGCTAACCCCCGGGCATTAGCATTTTTTTCCTCTCGGATGGCAAATTCCCGGGGGTGGGGACACTTTAGCTGCCAAATGCCCTGCGGTGTGGACGAAGGAAGAGGGCAAATGCCCCGCCCCCGGATCATACGTCCCCAATCAACACTGCAGCAGTTTTCATTCATTGCACAATAATACCACTTTCAGCATTTTTATGTGTGATGTTTCATTTCTGTAGGCCTACCTCTCCGTCTTCTATTGTTTGTAACGGCACTTTCCGATGTTAATAAAGTTAGAATAAATGCCAAGTGATGATATTTTAATACTTCACAGACAACAATACTACATGATAGTTGATTGTTACTTTAATGTTTTGTTTTAAACAGTTCGCTAGTAAACAAAAATCTTGACATTATAAAAGTCTGTTGTAACGTCATCTGTTGTGAATATTTTAATAATATGCAAAAGTATAAAACGACGATCCCTATACACATGTTTAGAATTTAAGAATCATCGCGACTAAATTTTATTTAAATCCTTAAGAAGAATGCCTACGTCGATTCACGTTGATCGTTCCCGATCTCGCTATATTAAGTGATAGTTGTGCCTTGATGAGCAATGAAGAAATGCATAAAATCGAGAAAACCTCCACAAGTTTGTCCAGTCCTTGGCAGACGATCCAATCTGCGACGAACTGCTGGTCCTTTGCGATAAAATCCTCCATGTTTGGATTTCGAGTCGGAAGCCACCTGTGTGTCAAAAGCCCGGGGGTAGGCAAATGCCCGACCCCCGGGTCGTGCCAAATTTGCTAATGCCCCACCCCCGGGACTGACAAGGCACGCAAACGCCCCGCAGTTGCCCGGGGGGGGGGGGATGGGCGCAGCTGGAATTGACTGATGCATTACTTTTTTCCCATTTATGTCAATCAAACGGCGTGACAGAGGTATGCACGCAACGAATATGTTAGCATAAATTATACGTAGCGTAGTGTATCGAAAACTGAAATGGACAGCTGCGTGAGCGTTACTCACGCTACAGTTTGTCATACTTGTGTTTTGGTTTAAAACTCTTTAACAACACAGCTACTCATGGGATCGTTCAGGGTACAATTTACAACACAACTGTTGCAAAATGGCTAAAAGACCTTTGCCTGCAAGTGCATTCGCGCTGCCTGGACTGTCGAAGCCAGACTCGAAGAAACCGTACGGTCTTTCTAGCTCAAGGGGTGATAATTTCTCTAGTTCATCGAAGAACCTACCATCAAAAAATGGAAGAGCTTCCACAGCAGACAATTTAAACGATTCCTCGAGTTTAGTCGACAACAAGGGCTCGCTTTTGCCGCCAAAAACCGAGCACACGCTCGATAATTTGACGAAAACACGACCTCGAAGCCCTGGTAGAAGATCGCTGTCACCTTTGGCGCGAAGAAAATTTGAACATGACTCTACTGCGAGCGACCCTGTGGATTTATTCAACTCGTCCTTGGAAGCAGGTAACTCAGAAACATCTATCAAAGATCACAAGGATTCTAGAGCTGATCATTTCAAAGTACTGAAAGAGAGAACGACTTTTTCGCCTGCTCTCATACTGACAAATGATGTGGGGTTGTCTGTTTCGAGCAACGAGCTTTCTGTTTCGCGAACTTCGCCAAAAGTAAGGGATAAAAATCGGGCAAATCGTCCTGAAGTTCTTCCAAAGCCTAGTAGAAACCGAAATACTGCACAGGATGTATCAGAGAAATCTGATCTCGTTGCTGGTGTGATAAGTGACAAGAATGTAGATAAAAGAGTAAGAGACCACGATCCGAAAATTGATGGACCTCCGCCGTTACCTTCATCGCCACCACCGTTAGATGACAATGTTTCTCATTCAGACAACCATTCGTCAAACAAAGAAAAAGTGCAGTCTTTACAACGACCCTTGTTTGAAAAAGCAAGGAAAACAGCGGATAATACAGACTTTGATTATGATCTGTCAACGAAGTTAGGAAAGCCGATCAAAAATCCAAATGAAATTAGTGGGTTTAATGAAACCAAACAGTTGAAGGACATGCCACCCTCAGACATTACAAATGATGGCTCGCATAATGAATACTCTAAAGACAGTTCATCGTCAAAAATAGCAAAGTGGCAAGGGTATGGACGGAATCGGTCTGACAGTAATCAGACGTATGGTATGCCGAAAGTTGGAGCTGGTATACCAGAGAGACAAACATCATTAGATTCGGCCATTACAGCACGACTGTCTAAGTACGAGTCACCTTACAGTTCTAGACAGCGTAAACCTGTTGATAAGAGTCCTTCTTCTCGTCGCAGGCGATTTAAACCTGTTACATTAACAGACAAGTCTGAAAATGCAAATTCTGAGACTGCTGTGGAAGAAATTCAAAGCATTGATTCTTCCTTGGATTTAGCAACCAGTGAGGCAAACCAGAGTGATCCAGGCTCTGAGAGATTATATGGTACACAAACTGAAAACAATCATTTTGATACTTTGCCGAGAGACGATGATGAGAGAATCAATATAAAAACTGAGGATTTTAGTCCCAGAGGAAGTAGAATTGTTGATAGCAGTTTTCAGAGAAAGGATTTTGCTCCAGGAGAGAAAGTAAAACAAGTGTCTGGTTTCTCTTCATCACCGTCAGTTAGTGGTAGTACTGGTGATGCTGGAAAATCCAGATATCTTGCTAATATGTCAGAACCTACGGTTATGCTTGAATATGATGGCAGGAGTAATACAGAAAAGATTGTTGAAATTGAAACAAATGAAACAGTGCCTTTTGTGGTCTCCGATTTGAGGAATTCAAACAGAAGTAAAAATCAAAGCAATAATACAATAACTGAAATTAAGAAAAGTAAAAATAATAGTAATAATGACAGAAATGAGCAAGCAGCCAACCGTATTGGCAGCTCGGGATTAACTTTGCCAAAAGTTGTTATTGAATATGATGGTGAAGTCTTTAGTGACCCAATGGTTCATGGATATGACACAGAAACTTCAGATGAGGATAAAAAATCATCATCTTCTTTTGGTGGAGTGGAAGACCAAATTGCATCACATCAAACAAATTATAAATCTGATAGTAATTTTCATGTTGAAGATGATGATGTAGCTTATAGTGATTATACTGATGAGGAAGAAGACCTGGACTTAGGTTTGGATGATGAAAGTTTAGATGGTGAGGATCTCACGTTTGAAGATCTTGATTCTGCAAGAGAGGAGATGGAGAAAGCTAAAGGTTAGTTCTTGTTCAAAGCATGATTTTTATATAGGTCAAAAGAAAAAGACATGAACACAAGCTAGTTCCTAACAGAGGTCCAGTAGCCATGATCTAACGGGCTTTTGTTAGACACTAGCCTTTAATAATGTGAATTGTGCTGCAATCAATCAGGGCTTCAGGGCTCAGTGCTCTGGGGTAAAAAATAAAGGGCTCCAGGACTCCAAGATGGAAACATTGGAGCTCTAGCTAGGGTTCCCTTGCATCACTCCAGGGTACCTTTGAGCCAGAATCAGCGTTTTTGTCTGGGCTTCAAGTAGAAAATGGCTTCAGGCACTGGGCTCGATGGCAAAAATGTGGGGGCTCTAAGGAACCCCTCCTCCCTCTTAGTACCCTGAACCAATCAGTTAGTAGATAAAACCACAAGAATAGCTATTGACGTAACTTGTGCCTCATTCGTCATTTCCTGACTGGTTTCCTTTGCAGTGCAATAAACAAAACAATGTACTGTCAAAAATAGTGTTCATGCCATTCAGAATTGCACACTAAAAATTGCACCTGTTGTTATGCTTGCACAGCTGACATAACATTGGAAACAGTGTAAGTGTTGTTCCAGTTTTGTTGTATCAGTTGGTGCAGTGTGCAGCACCAGGTGGGCAAGTTGTGAGGAAGGCATGTTCCTCTGCCCAGGGGGGGTACTCCGGATTTCATATGACGGGGATGATCGAAGGATTTTTTGGGGTCTGAAATTTTCCATTCCAGGATTTTTTTGGGTAGGGACATTTGGCAGGTAGTTTTTTGGGGAGCTTGATCTAAGTAGGGATTTTTTTGGGTATTCCAAACAATCTGAAGATTCGTGGTAGTGCCCGCGTGTCCTGGCTGCATAGTTCTGTGAATAAAGTACAACCAAATTTGTTCTTGCCCGGGAGGTCTTGTTTATAGTTGTCATTCATAATGCTGTTGTTGAAACAGAGGATGTTCTTGGGTGTCCCCAGTGTTGTTTGAATGACTAACAGATGAGGAAAAGATAAAATCAGCCGGTATGATGAATATAAACAAACACAAACATTCAATTTCTAGTGTTTTTGTTTTCGTGTTATATAATTTAATCCTTTCTGGAAATTAAGGCTCGGAAATTCGGCGTGGGATTTTTTGGGGGTTAATTTTGGTCCAAGGATTTTTTTGGGTTTTGTTGGAAGCCCTAGGGATTTTCTGGGGTTTTGATTTTTGCCCCCACTCGATCATCCCCGTCACTTGAAACTCGGATTACCCCCCCCCCCCCCCCCCCCGGGCTTCTCTGTTGCAGTAGCCTATTTACTCTGTGTGGTTCCAGAAAACGTATCCATACCCCACCCATGGAAGGTTTTTTTGATTTGCATCCCCCCCCCACCCCTCCGGAATTTTCATTCCAAGGGGATCTTTGATGACCCCCCTCCCTCCAGGAGTTTCCAGTGTTGTTAAACATGGATCCCTCCACCCTCTTGAAAATTCCAAATGTTTTTATTAGTAGTTTAACAAAAAGACCATTAAACTCAGTTACACGAACGCGATTTTTGTTGTAACATTAAGCATTTATTGATGTTACATCCATTTTCAACATACAATGCTTTGTTATTGCTCTATACTTTTCGCACGTTCACCATCCAGTTTGAAATGTTATATCTTGTTCACAGATAGGTAGGAAAATTTGTTGAAACCGATTGTTTTACGTTTTGCTCCAATGATTTTAAATAATGCTTGGTCCTAATGTTCTAACGCTATCTTGGTCATAACATTCCACGTTTGTGCCAAGGGCTGCCGTGAATAATTTACATGCTGAATGTGACGTAAACAAGGAAGCTAAAAATTGCATTCACCAGACTCAAACCTCCTGCCAAAAGTGAAACTGTTGAATGCTGAATGTAACTAAAAACCAAAGGTTATAATGTTAGAAAGAGAATTAGAGTAAAATAGCAAGCTTTTTTCCTGGGATTAATTTTAGTTCTCATTGCACTGAATTTGGGTACTGTAAGTCTCAAAATAAATTGCACGAGTGATCGATGTGGGAACAAATTGAACCTTTCTTTCCTGCACTTTATCCTTCGAATAAAATTGAAATAGTAAATGAAGCTCATGTTGAAACTCAAAGTCAATGACAACTGTAAAAGAATTTGTTAGAAATAGCAAAAGCACGCCAAATTTGCATGTGTGAAATCTGACCCTTTCAATGAGAGTCACAGAATTGTAACATAACAATTCTATCTTGATGATATCCAGGGAAAAGCAGCTGAAATTGCATGATAAATATATTTTCATATTTGTTTTAACAACTTAAGTGCAGTTTAACAAGAATGTTCACATTGAAAGGATTGAAAACGGTGAAATATTCACTGAAGGCCAAGGAAGGTTTAACAGTCTGCCACACGAAATGTAATCGGAGAAATGCAATTTTCTGTAAGTTTTACACAAATATGCCAATTTGCTGTAAAGAAATTTCCTACACATACAATGTCTTCAATAGCAATCATTCCTTAGCAGTGTTGGAAAGCAACTGTGATCCTGAAATGTCTTTGTTGTTCACATCTTCAAGTGTCGCTTTTTTGATGGGAAAATGAAGCAGTAAATTACGGTGGCCCACAACTGTCACATCAGCTTAACAGGGTATTGAAGGTGTGGAAACGTAGATTTTAGAGATTCACACTTATCAATGAAAGATTTACTGGACAATGAAAGCCTGCAAGCCCTATTGACCATGATTCTAATGACTACGGAAGTGGAATAGAAGGCCAGCATTGGTACACTGTAACTTTCTCTGTTTCAAATATAGTTCTGTTGACCAGCATAATTTATAATTGCAGTCTGATTAAGGTGGCTCCAAGTAGTTTTTTTAGGGTCACACTTCCATTTTTGAATGTGCTTATATATAACCTTACTTTAGCTCAATGAATCTGAATTTTATACCAGATGTTAGGCTTGGATGAAGGTTTTGGTTGATGCTCTATTTATGCTAATCAGCAGTTCCATAGCAACAGTAAACAAATATGGGGTTACCCGTGACAAGCGCATAAATGTGCTATAATCTACACAGTGTAGCACACCAAATGGGGAAATCTCAAACTAATTAAACTGTTCGATTTTGAATGAATCACTTAAACATTTTTAACATGTGTTTTTCATGTTTGAAATATTAGTGGTCAAAACATTTCCTAGGTCTCACAAATTACCATTAAATTATTACAGAAAGTTCCCTCAGACTTAGATTATTACTCCCTGCAAAACTGCATTTGAATGAAAAGCTCGATCCCTTCACTGCCCAAGATTTAGTCTGAGGAAAAACTTTCATCCAAGCCTAACATCTGGTATGAAATTCAGATTCATTGAGCTAAAGTAAAAAGAGAAGCGTGACCCAGAGAAACTACTTGGAGCCACCTTAAAACCATGGTCAACAGGGCTTACAGTCTCAATAATTCCCTCCAGAAAACAATTCTATTTACCGATCTTCCTATATTGCAAAAATTTGATGCCCCCCAAACACCCCCTCCCCATAGTTACGAGTTAACAAAATAAAACTCCTGCAGGAATGTCGTGCTTTACAATAAATTTTGTTCCTGTTTAAATTGAGGATCAGTGGAGTCATGATCTGAAACATGTTCTTTAACTTCAAAAATGTTATTCATGTTTTAATTGATGTGTGATTTAGTTTTCCAATCATTTGCCACAAACTCTGCTCACATTTTGTGTTTTTAATTTTAAAATAAGCTTACTTTAAAGTTTGTTTCTCTTCCATCAGCCATTATTGAATGTGTCTGTTTTCATGGTTAATACCTACAGAATTCAAATTTTGAGTGGAGTTAACTAATTTGTAATCGAGATAAAAGAACTTTGTATCACATGGAAAATGAAATTATGTGACTCTTTGTTTGAGTTGAGTTCCTATATCTTAAAAGCATTCATTTGGTTCTTTGTGCATGGAATAGTAAAATTTATTCATTTACAAGATTGTGATATTAGCCTTTTAAGCTAATTGATTATATTGTGGCTTTTAAAGTATTTTTAATATTCATTGATCTAATATTAGCATTGTTCATATATTGGCTCAATATCACATTTGCAGCTTTAGTCATGCAGTCACACAATAAAGCTAAATAAAGATCTGAAGGAAGATAATTTCCCATGGATGATTCTTGACTGCTATAATAACTATTGAATTTTTCATGTTTGTGATTAATTTTGGAAAATCCCAGAATTTATCAGAAGGTTGACAAATTTATTATGTTATTAAAAATCTTAAGGTTGCTAAGATTTGAGATATTGACCAAGAGTTAAACCACAAATTTTAATCTCCCCTGACTTTTTTTGCCATGTTGTTTGATCTTTTTGGAATTTCAAATTCCCCTAGTAGAGAGGAACTACCTACTCATGTCTTTTGAGGTTCTGTCCTGCTTAAATTTGCAAGCCGCAAGAAGAAACATTTAAAGAACTTGAAGACTTAGAAAAATGCTTATATTAGAAGTTGTGCGAAGACCTCTTCAATTTCTTATAGAAGTGGAAGTGGGTGGTAAGTGTCATTTGCACTCAAATTAGACAACCCATTATTCACAATTGTGCACGTATTAAACCAAATTTATCACTGGATAATTTTAGCTTTTTGACAATGTTGTCTTGGATAGTCTTAATGTTGCAACTGTTGCGTGAAAGTTGTGAAAAAGTGGTTTTAAGTTGTCACAAATGCCATTGATAATTATTAATGACCATTTTGATTGTCACAATAAAAAGTGAAATGTACACCTTTTGTATTGCTCACGGAGCATTCGATTCCTTTCTTCTTCCTGCGGGAAGCGCTCATTAGCTGGATATTAGTATGAGAAATTTGTCTAGAATTATCAAGCAATTTCTGTAGCGTGTTTCGACTTCATTTTTTTGCTGTGAAGAATGAGTCATTCAGAAGAAGGTTTGTGAAAATGTTGTCGTCAGAAATGGTAAAGTTATGTGAGGCTCAATATAGACTGTAGCTTTAGAATACGTGTTTGAAAGTGTCAATTTCATCACGTATATGTGGGTTTAAATCCAATGCACTAACTAATTTAACCAACAATTATCTGAAATATTTTGCCAAATTTTCAGTGTGTGTGTGCCAAATGTGTCAGTTGATTCAATAGATTTTCAAGACTAAGCAATATATTGAGTTTTTAATATCTTGTGCTCAGAGTGAGAGTGTTCTGTGTGAATTCTATGTTGAGTAAAAGTTTGTTTCCTTGAAAATTACGAGCAAGTGGACACTTTAGGAGTCAATTGAGGATGCTAACTGTTGACTGCTTCAAAATTGTGTCTTTTAAGATAAATCTCATGTCACAAGTCTGAATTAGGTTGCCCTCAAAGAGTTGATATCAGCCAAAACAAACTATGGCACACTTTTCACATCCTATTGTGTTCTCTTACAGTATTTTCACCCTACTGATGTTATATTGTTACTATACGCATTTGTAGTAAAGGTATTGCACTTTTGCTAACAGCTTTGATTCATGGGTACATTGTACATACAGTAGAAGACTATGCGCCAACATTTGAACTTGTAGTTTAAGTAATCTGTGGACCTGTTTCTCACCTAATTCCTTGCGAGTGTAAGAAACAACTGTTCAGTTATTTACAAGGACTTGTGGCAAATTAACTGAAAGGTAACTGCTACAAAAACAGCTGGATATAGTAAATCTTGTGGTCAACAGTTTGAAATTTTGCTCTACGTTGTTGTATAAATTAATTAAGCCAGTAAACTAAGTTTGTTCGTTGATGTTCATCCATTTGTACATACTAAACAACTGAAGGTTGCTCTGTTATATTACATACCGGTAACAATTTGAGGCATCTTTATTACAGAGTTCAAATTATTTGAATTTTTGTGTCTACAGACCAAGTGTATTGTCCATAGTAAAGAGGTGCTTGTATTGTGGAGATACATGTATCTAAAAGGAGAGGTCCAACTGATGAAACTAAAACTTTGGCAATATGTATTATATATGCAAGGTTTAAATTTAGTAGTCAAAGCTCAGACTTTATGGTAAAAATGTATATGTGCATCACATGTTTATGGCAATCAGCTTGGATTATAAGGCAGATCTTTTAGCCTTAGCTTTTGTGTTCAACCGTTGTTACCTTTGTGCTAGTCATAGACCCACCAAATATTCTAGAGTTTTGTGGCACATGGTCTAAAATTTGTTCTCTTATAATTTTATTTCACCTAACAATTTAATTGATAAATGGGTGGATTGATAAGAACTAATTCATAGAAATGAAATTGACCAAGAAAGAGTCACACTACAGGAGCTTAGCAATTTTTTATACATCAGAAATATGCATCATATTCAAGTATTTATCCAGATGAGTGTGCAAAGTCATAAGTTTGTTTTGATTCTGTTTCAAGCATCAACGTACCCAAATGGTCAATGATTGAAGTCATCTTGCATTATATTCAAGTATTTTATGTGATGCCAAGGACCCTAATCTTAATCACTGATTTGTTTTTAGTTCTATTTCAAGCATCAATCCAATTTTCAATTACCAAAAATCATGCAACATGCATTTCAACTGAGCATTTATCCAGATGTTTTACGTAAGTTAGGTTCTTTTAAATTAATTTTTTGGTTACTGGAACATGTACAAGTCTGTCGTGCTTTGTTAAAAGTCAACATGCGTTATATTCAAGCATCTGTCCAGAAGTTTTAGTATTCAGTGACAACGATTTATTTTTGGTCACTGCATGGTTTGTTTTGGTTCTATTTCACGCATCAATCTGATGTTCAATGTTAAATGCAAACATGCAATTACATTTTATGAACAAGTAAGTCCTTTTAAATAATTTATTATTTTTGGTCATTGCATTGTTTTGGTTTCGTTTGAAGCACCAATCCAATGTTTAGTATTCACAAAGTGCAGAGCATGCTGCAATGTTATGGTAGACGTGTGCTTCTCAGTCTTTGTCAATCTGTGTTTTTCATTCTGTTGCATATGTTTTCTTTTCCCTTGAGGGTTAATGGTATTCGCTCAAAATGTTCTTTGTTATTGTTTAAAAAATGACGACAATTACGATAACGACAACAACAACAATTGACTTCATTTTTCACGGTCTGCGCTTTCAAAGACTATAATAGAAATGATGACATTAAAAAGTGTTCAAAACTTGGTAGTACCACTCCTCACATGTAGCTCAGCTCCTAGTTCCATTTGAGTTTAAAACATTATTTGTTGTGCTATTCCTATGGTCTGTGAGAGTGAAGACCATTAAAACTGTGGTGGTAAACAGTTAAGTATAGAGCATGCTGCAAAATTGTTATGGGAGACGTGTGCTGCTCAATCTTTACCAAGCTGTGTTTTTCATGTTGTCTTTTGCCTTGAGGGTTAATGTTCCTTAAGGGTTGAGTGCAACCATCCAATTGAAAGCAGACATACCATTTGTTGTTAATAATTATTTTTCACATTGATCAGCATGGGATGTTTTCAGTTTGAACTTGGTTGCCCTCAAGTGTCAAGAGGTCATAAGTAGGTCCAAGAACTTTGGCACCAGCCACCTTCTAATGATATCGTAGTTTCAATATTATGACCTTTATTTGTTTCATGATTTGGCTCATTTCTGTTCCAATGTTGTGCTACTACATATAGTTTCAGACTAGCCACAAAAAAGCTAAGCTGTCACTTATGAAAGCTACTTAAAGCTGTACATTCCTGAGTGTTTTTTTTAAATAATTTTTTAGAAAATGAAAACTTTGGTTTTTCATTTCGAATTTGAATGCTCTTGAGAGTGACAATTTTATAATTACACTGTAGTTTCAAGAACTCTGGCACCACACTTCTTCTAATGTTGTTATTTGTCAAATTTATGAGGTGAGAGCTTTTCAACCACAGATTGCATATATGTAGACTTTGTTTTGTGAATTCATTGACATCATCCTGTGTATGTTTAAAAGGAATTGAAGATCCTGAATTGGATCAGGAAGATGATGATGATGTGATTTATCATCCTCATGCACAAGAAATTACAGAGTTGTCTGAGTCAGAAATGGAAGAGACTGATGAAGTGTTATTTGAGCCACCTCCAATGTTTGCAAGGTACTGTCAGTATTAAATTTTTCTTCTTAAAGTGTAGAGTATTTGTTATTAAGAAATGTTGGCAAACATCTGCACTGGTATTGCAGAGGTCATGGGTTTGAATCTTTCTCTAAGGTGTGCAATTGCAGAAAAACGCCTCACACTCATTTGCATTTTGCATTAACAAAAGAGTAACAAAACAGCACATTTGTTACATGCCTCGTTCTTTTAAACTCTGAATAATTTTCCCCAATCCGGCACCTCACTCGAATCTTTTCAAGCCTTTATTTCTTCAAATTCTTCTTTTTCAACCGCTAAGTTGACGAACTTCACTGCGATGGACGTCATCTTTTCTTATTTCATCTGCACTTTGTATATAGGATAATTTCATGTATTCACATTCATCTGTACAATTATTGTAGCATTCATTTGTACAATTATTTGAGCACTGCAAGCAATTATTTCAAGCATGCTATGCTTAATTTTTTCTTCCTGACCACCTGCAGTAGAAACCAAGCCTTAACCCTTTGACCCCCAATATCAGCATGCATATTCTCCTTACTGTTCTCTATATACTTCTTATGTTACTAGTTGGGAGAATTTGATTAAACATCAAGGTGTTTCATTCTTGGTGATTATTTCCTTAATTCTGATGACCTGTTTGTGTTATAATGCACTGATATGATAAGGAGAAATTTGATGCTGATCACTACTGGATCTTAAAGGGTTAAAGGCCCACCTTCACCCAAACAGCCTTGCGACCGTTTGTTATTGTTTTCAAATGGTTCCATTGTTCTTCTCGCGCTCTGATTGGTTTCCAGAATATTCCTGCGTGTGGGGAAATTGTCGCGTATATTCAAAACAAATCAGAGTATCCATATTGCTTCGATTTAGTTGGCCCAATCTACGGCCTCAATTTACAAATCTTTAGGCTTTTATGAAAGGCATTTACTCCCCAAAAACGTTGGAACTATCTCATGCTCGCCAGGTCAACGTTACAATGACATAGAAAGCGAAAAGTCAGTTTGTTATGATAGCATTTCTAAGCGCAAGCAAGCGATCTTGGCACAAGACTCGGTTGTTTTAGTCCGCAAATTGCAATCTTATTGTCTTAAAAGTTAACAGTGATTTTAAAGGTCCCTCCTAGTCATTATAGAGGTAGGTCTGAAGGGAAATAAACAGCGTATATGACTCGATAGCAACTTATTGATTATCGCTCGCAAAATAGCACTTGTCCGGTGACTCCCACATTGCAATTTTAACCTTTGAAACCCAGCCGTATGTGTGTACTAATCGATGAAATCTCCCTGAACCTATGGTTAAATAAGAAACTTATTCTTTTAATTCAATCGTACGACGATAGATACAGAGGAAGAAAGAGAAATCAGTCCTCCAAAACCATTTATTTATTACACACCCGCGAGCCGCTCTGTTTACATCGCGCGAATGAAATCAAATCAAACAAATCAAACTTACTTGCCAAGGTCCTGCATCCAATACAATCAAGAACTCAAACAAAATCACTACAAGAGATTCATTAAATATCCGTTTCTTTGCTTCATAACACAAGGTCCTCTGAGACGAATACTGGCAATAGCTTCCTTTTGCATAACAGTGCAGTATCTTCAACTGCAAGGTATCATTTGGCAGGAAACATATTGGACGAAGTAAGAGCGAAAAAAAATACACTTGGCTGGGTCAGTCACAAAATGATTCCAGAAAACAGCAGCCTGATAATTGAAGAATAAATTCCTGCATACTTTTGGCCGATTTTCGACAAGATGGCTCCGGAGGAAACGGATTTCGAAAGAAAACCCTTTCAGAAATAATTTCGTGTTACACGAAATTCATAAAACAGCAAGCGCGGCGCGCAAGGCCTTTTGGGTGAAGGTGGGCCTTTAAGTATGAGAGTCAAACTCTTATAGAGGAAAGAAGACTAAGAGTCAGTAAGATTAACAAGAGCTAGAGGCCACACAAGAGTTATCTTTTAACTTCCATTGATTCTGATGAAAATCAATAGCATGTGAGAGCCTGCAAAAGGGCACAAGAGCGTCAGGCCGAATGCTCAGTTGGGTCAGGCTATTGTCTGGAATAGACCAGGCATATGCATGGCAAAGTTGTGAAATGTTGCCTGGACAACCAGGTGATCCAATCTTTTACTCTTAGCAATGTTACAGTCAACGCGCTTCACGTGTGAACAATCACGGATTGAAGATTGCTTTCTTCACATGCGCATTCCTTTCTTAATTAGATTATACGTATCCTTGTAGACAGATTGAAAAACAACGATTTGTTATCGAATAACAAAATCGATTCATCGAAAGTTCGCACGCAACAACGGAAATCGTCAACATGGCGCACTCGGAAGAGGAGATTCCAAATCCCGATTACTTCAAGGATGTCATCCGTTATCAACACAGGATCTTTTCCTCCGCAACAAAATGGTTGAGTCGTAGTCTTGATGGACAATTTTATGAACAGCTCCTTTTGTCACTGGATCATGTTCCATGAAATATCTGACAATCCTATAAATCACCTTTCAAAAGGTTGACGATATTCGTGCCTTACATTAGAAGGCAAACGTTTACCAGGATCGTAAAAGCCTCCAAGCGAATTTCTTGCCATTTGGAATTAACTCATGTGCAAAATTAAACTATTATGTACACTGCGCATTGTAAATTGCCGCTAAAATGTGGTGGTTATTTATACTATTTTGGTGGTTTCCGATTTAATATTAAAGCCTCGTGCATGTGTATAAAGCAAAACAAAAAAACCTCCAGCCAAAGAATAAAGTTGCCTTGGTAAATTAGTACAGTTTTTTGGATTTTCTTTCGAAGGATTACTTCTAGTTTGTCGATTTTCTCTTTACGGATTTATTTTGGTCGGCTTTTTGTCCCAGCGATTTTTTTGGGACACGCTTAAAAATAATGAAAATATAATGCGCTATTAAGGTACAAACACACGAAAATTGGCCAATTACGGTATAAAAACTAACTTTTCAGTTCCTGGTCGGAAAGTTCGAATTATTATTACGATGTTCCATGAAAAATTTCGAACAACAAAATTAATGTTTCGAATATAAAATCCAAGGTTCACAGAATCGCTAAATTTTTCAAAGAATGAAATGAATAATGAACTTATCCATGAATATTTGAAGTTGAGCATTCATGGGTGAAGCACGTTGACTGTAAGCAAAAACTGGAACGAAGTACAAAAGTGCTTAAACAATCATCTTCATTCCATTTACATTTTTAGCTCTGATGAGGGTGAAAGAGAAGATGTGGGAGAAGTTCATGTAATGGACAATGGATATGAAGTTCATGCACCATCACCTGTCATTCCTCCTTCTCTACTGGCGCAGCAGGTCTAATATTGTTATTGTTATTGTTATTGTTATTATTATTATTGGATCCTTGATTTGTTTTGATTTAATGTGACAGGATCAAGTACCAATTTTCTCACTAATGTTATTATTATTATGATTGTGATTATGATTATGATTATTATAAGAGCCCTCCCTAAAGAAAACAACACAACTATTTGTATTTTTGAAGTTATAATGAGGCCTTCCAGGTGTGGTTACCATGTTGCCATGGCATCACTTTCTTTTCAGCTATTCAATGTGTCCCAGTCAAATTTTTGTTGCATATATGCAGCTGTCCACATGGGTGTGTTGTTTCCACATCTGAAAAATAAGTTTATTTTGTTGTGCTGTTCCAGAAAATATCTATACCACCCCCCCCCCCCCCACCGCCACCCACCTCCCTTGCAGACCATTTTTGTGACTTGGATCCTCTCCCAACCCCCTCTGGAAATTCCAGCTTAGCTTTATACTTTCCTTTCAAAAATTTAGCTTTTGGGCCCTCCCTCCCCCTGGAACAGCACACATTGGTCAAGAATTAGTGGTTAGCTTTTTAGAGTCAACGTAGATTTAGGGTCAGCTTTTAGACAGTGTTCTGTGCTGTTCTGGTTTCATAGCCACAGGCCTTACTCCCTGCATTTGACATTCTGTGCTCAACTATAAAGAGAAGGACTGCTAACATTTTTTGCATTTGAGACTATCAAGCCTTATTTATTGCATTTGACATTACTGAGCCTTGCAGTTAGCAGGCCTGTGTCACATATAAACCTAGCTGTGTGGCCTCGCTCACCATGAGTCCCCCATAGCTCAGTGGTTAGAACATCCAACCGGCACCTGGAAGGTCATGGGTTCGACTCCCGTTGGGAGGACTCAGATACTTTTTCTGAGTAAAACTTGAGAAAATATCTTCTTTTAATGCTAACAAGTATTCTGATGTGATCTGTTGTTATTTCAAAACATCTGATCTAGCCAAAAGATGATAAAAGGTTTCACAACCTTGCTCTGGAAGTATGGACAGAAGAAGATTGTTTGGATTGGCTGGAGTACATTGGATTAGGACATTTTACAGCAGAGTTCAGAGGTTGTAGTCAGTAAATATATGTGCATTTGTTAGTGCTTGGGAAGGCCAGTCAGGAAAATATTTAGCTCAACGTCATGGCATGGCTTTCAGACCATGAGCCATGAGAGAGCCAAATATTTTTTCACCAGTTCAACCTACCTTAATTGATTTCATTAGTGCAAGACTAGGTCTACAAGCAATTGCAAAATTGTCTCAAGAGACAGTTGCTATATTTCCGGTCATTTCTGACATTCTCATAGTTAATACACATTTACCCCCCCCCCCCCCCTTATCAATGTTGTTATGGATTTAGTGATGACATTCAAAGTAACAGGCGACAGCACTGAAAGGGGGAGGGGGTCAGAAGTGTATTTCAGTTTTGCAACTACTTGTAGCTTTTTCAACCTACCTATCAGACTTTGTCATCTATTATTTAACCGCTTCCTCCTGGCTTCATGTTAGTCTTCGTAAGATAAAAAAGTGTAACTTGCAATATTTCTTATCTCTCAGCACCTCTTCTTGAGTTTGCTCTGTGATTATTAAGTCAGTTTCTTTTCACTGTGAGTGTTCAGAACTTTTAGTTTCCATGTGTTGAGGTAAAATTTCACTCAACGTTAAATTCTTTAACAAAATAAAATGTTAAAATATTTTAACAACTGGTGAATTCACTAGCAGTCTGCTTAGTATCTAACAAGCTACTTTACATGAGGAGAAGGTGCTTCCTCTGTTTCTTGGGTGAGTTGCATAAAACCTAATGCCGGGGCTAACTGCTGACGTTAGACATTAACATGGTGACTTTAACTGGGGCAAACATCTGATGATAGAAGTTACACTGGGCGTCAAGTTTTATGCAACTCACCCCAGGATGCTACTGTATTGTGTGGTTCCAGAAAATATCCATACCCCCCCCACGGAAGGGATTTTTCATATGACCCCCCCACCCCTCTGGATTTTCCAAAAACGGCCCACAAACTATACCCCTCCCCCCCTCCGGAAATTCCAATTTTTTCCTACACCCCCTGGAAATATTTCTATTTCTTGTTTAAAGCGAAAAATTAGCTAAACTGTAGTTTAAGAATCCAAATTTCGAGGGTTACTGGCGTTTTCTGGTAAATTCGCGTATATGAGCAGAAGTTACGTCGCATGTCAAATGCTATTGTGCATGCATATCGTCATAAATTTTATTTACGACCAATTCTGCTTCATTATCTTGACGAAACAGCAACACTTCAATTTATAATCCGAGTATTTGACAAATTACAAGTTCTCTTGAGAAATAAATGTTGAGTAAGAATCGCTAAGTTTCACTGCCAAGGTAAAAAAATGAGTACTGTAATCAAAACAACATATTTTTTGCGGGCATATTCAAACCTACATTTTATCGAAGGCTTGCCAGATATATAAAACCCGCATGCAAATCAATAAGACAGCTAGCAGTTTTGCTGTAAACCATTTTTTTCTCAGTAATTTTGGAAGATGACTGCGATTGCCTTCCGGTTTCCATCGTGCAGTGTAATTCAATCTTCTCCATGACAATTAGCGTCCCGTTGTCTCGTCGACTGGCGGTGAAAGTTTGACATGCCGCCGATTTTGCAATTTGCATAATTCTGCTTTTATTTATGCTGATGTAAGGCTGTGGTAAACCGCCTTCTCTGGAGACCTGGCAAAGCTAGAAAACTTTTTGCACAACTAGATTTATCTAATGTAAAGTTAAGCCGAAAACGACGTTGCAAGCAGCATGAATGTATTCGAAAACATTTCAGCGCACACGCGGGAATGTTCTGTAAACAAACTTATCTGAACAATGGTTCATGTTTATACGCGCTCCCATCAAACACTTCCCTTTTAATACTTGGGATGCCTTTTACTTTATTTTATACTTGCTTTATGCAATTGTAATGATGCCTGTGTGATTTTCCACTGCTACCGAAGAAATTTTGCCCGTTTCTTTCATGCCGAAATATTATAAATGTTTGAGTCAAAACCCGTGAAACGGGCATGTTTTTATTTTTGATTTATATAACGCGCCTAAGTCGTAAATTTCTTACAGATAATATTTGTTTGCCGAACTATAATTATTACAGTGTTTTTACGTAGTTTTCGATCAAGAATTACTCTTAGCGGGATCAAGAACTGTTTTGTGTCGATTCCGAATTACTACTGTGCTCAATGTTGACGCAATAATTCAGTTCAAACGATAGTTTTCACGCTGGCGAACAACAACGAAGAAATGCGACGTAAATGTCTGCGCTGCTACAAGCAGAGACGGATACAGTTCGAAATCAAATGACAGACGTATCTGCTTAAATATGTGTGACAGAGAATCTTGGTGTAATTTACGGGATTTACTCGTCTTCCACAGCATGAGCTGTTCGCTAATCCGCCGCTGTTTGGTAAAATGACCGGACTCTCGCAGTACCAGAAATCGAGCCTGACCACCTTGAAAATATTAGTTTTGTGCAGTTAACAAGATCAATGTTTGCGTCCGCGGATCGGTAAGCAAAATGCAAACAGAAAATTTAACATATAGGAATAATGGAACCGGTCTGGAAAAAATAATATAAATTGATGCAACACCCCCCCCCCCCTCTCAGGATTTTCCTGGGCCTTTGACCCCCCCACCCCCCTGGAAATTCCAATCCCTTCCGTGGGGGGGGTATGGATATTTTCTGGAACCACACATTTCCCTAAAACTTATGAAAGTCACCCAGTAATCTTCAATTGAAAATAACATCTGCTTGTGATCAGTATTTTAATCTGTTTCTTTCTCTCTTCACTTAGAGCATCATGTTGATGGTAAACTGCTGAAAAACATAAATTTCCAGTTACTTGGTAGGTGCTCAATTTGATTTTTTGGTCAGTTTTTCTTGTTAATTTCAAATAGATAAAAATGATACTATTCTTATGACAGACATGACAGAAATAATAACATGTACAACAATCTTGGACAGAGGTAGTTAAGACAAATACAATGTGCGCTCATTTTTGTGGTTTTCGCTGCAAAGAAACAACAACACTTTCAGAAATGCTCTCCCTTCCCCCTTCCTTCCCTCAGTGTTGTTTGCAATGTCTGATGGTTCATCAGGCATTTTTTTGACCACAAAGCAACATTGACAAGGGAGTGGAATTGTTCAACAGCTCTTTCTGAGATTGTAGTTACAACTTTCAAAGAACAAACAGGATGAAGGGACCAAGAACAGGGTTTGTCAGAAACTAAGATGCCCACCTAGAATACTTCGCACTGTTTGGTAAAAAACTTGTAAGGGAGAAGAACTTGTAAAACTGCTCAGAAGAACTATTTCAGAGAAGAAATTCCACTTTGCAATAGCATAATTGTCTTTTACTTCTTTGCATTTCAGAGGAGATTGGAATTGATTCTCCTGATGAGCGTGAAGTTATCCTGTCAGAGATTTATCGGCGTTTCCACCCTGAAGAAGAAGATATGTTTGAAATGGAAATACAAGGTAGGATGAAACAGATATACCTGAAATTCTCCTTCAAAACTAGGTAGCCACCTAACTAGGTGTAAAGAAATTAAATTCCTTTTGATTTGCCAACTTTGAGAGTGCCAGTCCAGAGGTAACTTTGCTGGTTCCAATCAATTTAAGTCCACATTAAATTCTGGTAGAATATTCTACATTAATTTTTTTGTAGGATGTAATGTCAAACTGGAGAAATCAGCGAATTCAAAAATTAATAAAGCAAGAAAAGAAGTTTTTGGTGATGTTGTTTGTCTCTGTATTCTGAATAAAAAAATTTATAATAACGTAATAATAATTATTATTAACCCTTTGCATACCAAGGGGGTGGTATTTATTTCTTACAAAAATGAGAATGTTAACGAAGGTGCTTGTCATGCTCATTATTTACAACAAAATCCCCACAGATCCATACATATTTAGAAAGTATATAAAATATACTTTCATCTCGAATAGAGAAATTATAGGATATATGAAAATTATGACGTCACGAGCCACATAATTAGCATAATTATGCAAATTTTTAAAGAAACTTTATTAACACTACACTACTGCAAGCTCTGAAGAAGAAAAAAATATTATTTTTGGCCTCTTACTACAAATACAAATCATTTCCAATTAATCTTTGAAGGGAAATTAAACAATAAATACAGAAATCAGTCTTTTTTTAGGAGAAATGAACTGTCATACCTCTTGCATAATAATGAGTGTGAAGAAATCCAAACATGATTTATCTCTCTATTGTTGACATTTCTTCGGTAAGGTTCACTTAAATCGGTGTCCACGTTGTGTTTGACTTCTCTGGGCCATTATAAGTCCACAAAAACAATTTCCACAGCTTTTTCCTCATCAATTGACTCTTAACTTGAATCATCGTGACTGGATTCTGATACATCAAAGTAAAACTAATCTTCACAGCCTCGATGAGATTGAATACTCAGTGGCAATTACAAATCACCTTCGCCAACAAGTCATCATCTTCAACAAAGCAAACTTTTACATCGTTTTGATCGTCTCCAGAGTGACAATCTCACGAAGTAGCATTTGTTAGAGCCGCCATTTTTAAATCGCCACGTCAAAAATCATTATAGCCGAAAACATCTCTCAAAACTCGTCCAAATACAAGGCAAATCGAGCAAATGTTGATAAAACTAAGAAACTACTTCATGTAAAGTACAATTAAATGTGATAGTAGTACCCAAGCCCTAAGATCTTTCTTCCAGGGCCGCCGGAAGGGGTACTGTATATAACTACGCATATATGCGTAGTTGGTATGCAAAGGGTTAATGCATCTAGTCTGGGAGAACAAATACTTCCTATTTTTATGGTGATGCTGCTTTTAATTTGAAGTTTTTAAATTAAGAAGTATTTAAAACGTGCTCTTGAAAATCAGGACATGGCATCTCTTGGTACAATTTTTTTCTTATGAAAAGGAAGGTTCATTTGGTTTCTAGTCAAATCTAGAAGAACTGTGCTAAGATAAATAAGTTGAATTTTTTATTGCTGCATGAGAGACTATTATTTTTTTCTGTTTTACAAATCATTTCCTAGGTGCTTTGCAGTCAGCATCTGAACAGGAGAAGATAAAAATCATGGCAGTCCTTAATGCGCTCCAATCTCCAGCATTCCAAGCCGAGCTTGGCATTGCTTCTTCTACGGGTTCTTCATCGCCACGTGACAGTGACACAGGATACCACATGGCATCAGAAACAGGCTCCATCTCCAGCGGCATGACTGCGGGCAGCGATGATCATCATCAGGATTTAGCTATGCCGCCCCCACCCCCTCCTCCCTCATGGTCACAGTCAGAGAATAAACCAAGAGAATACAATGTAAGTTTGATTATTTGATTTTTTTGAGCAAGCTACCTGTTATTTTTAAGTTAGACTGTTCACAGTCCCTTAGTTTCCTGGTTTTGGTCTAATTAGAATGCTATGCTGGGGAAAGCAAACTCTGGAAGGCCTGGGCCCAGTTGTTCAAAGCAGGGTTAAGCTAACCCAGAATTAGTGTCAATTTTTAATTCCATTTTATAGCCAAACGATACAGATTCCTGTAAATCTTTTATTGCGCTACAGTTTGAATTTGGTTGCTATCAAATGGTCACTTGGAATTTGCTGTGAAAACTCTTTGAAATAAGAGAAACAGGGACCTTGGTTAAATATTAATTAATCCCAGGTTACCATTAACCAGCTTTCGAAGAACCGGGCCCAGAGTGACAATGGCAGGGAAAAGGCCTCGAATCACCGAATTTACCACTGTACCACCCCCGACCCCCACAAAACTTACCAGACAAACTTGGCCAGCTTACTAGGAAAGATGTTCTGCAATTCAATGAATTGCAGCAGTAGTATGCCTAAAGGTTATTCTCATATCACAAAGGTGTTTTCTGAATTTTTATAGTAAACCCCACTGTACAACTTTCTCCAAAAGTTCTATTTGACGTGGCACACTGAATGTTGGGGTCTTTCTGCAGGTACTGGAGCACATTGTCCTTCTTTTGTTTGTGAGACGTTGTGTTTTCATTCTATTTTGGAGTCAAATTGTTTTCTGTCTTTTGTTTCTTTTGTTTTATGTTTTTTGGTGATCCGGTACTTACAGAAAGAACCAAATGTTGTGTGCATACAAAAACGAAAGGTGGGACACCATGGAAAATTTCAAGATAAACAGAAGTGGTTTCTTGCACGTATTATTTCATGTTCCACTATTTTACACTGCGTTTTAACATCTGACATTTTGCACAAATGCGCATGTGATCCACAAGAAAGTACTGCTCGATTACTTTCATTTGAATGGTCACACTTAAGGATTTCGTCCACATGCTCAAATTTTGGAATCATGTTACTCTTTTCAAGATTTCACTCTAGGGGTTTGAAAAGGGTTTTTTAAGGTTTATGCTTGAGTGGTACCCTTATTGTGTAACATAAGTACAGCTAAATTGTATTTTTTTTTGGCAAATCCTGCATGCAAAATTATTAAAGCTGAGATAATAATATTCATTCGTTTGTTAAATTGTCTTCTGCTTTATTTAGATCCATGAGACAAAAAGTAAGGGAGGAAAGGCAAAGAAACAAAGAAAAACTTCCACCGGTAGTGACAAGTCTGGAGAAAAGGAAGCTAAAAGTGAAAAGCATGGACATAAGCAAAAAAAGCACAAAGGGTATTAGAAGTAGATGTTTTTTACGTTTAACATTTCCAAAAAAGCAATCAGGTAGCCAGTTAGTCACTCAATTCAATAGTCAGTTAGTCCCTCTGTCCATTCTTCAGTAAGTCTACTAACCAGCTAGTCTGTCAGCATTCCAGCTGGTCAGACAGACAGTCATCGAGTCAGTTAGCCAGTCACTTAGTGAGTCAGCCAGTCTGTTAACAGATCAAAGAGACACGCTCCCTTCCGCAACTGTGTATGCTTGCTGTGCAGGCTGTTATGTCAGTCAGTTGGTGAGACAGCCAGCCAATCCGAGACTCATTCAATCAATCAGTCCATCCATCCATCTGTGCATTCGTCCATCCGTCCGTCTATCAATCAGTCAGTCAGTCTGTCCGGCTGGCTGTTAGTCGGTTGGTGAACCAGTCATCCAGACAGTCAACTGATCAGTCAGTCAGTCAGTCAGTCAGTCAGTCAGTCAGTCAGTCAATCAGCCAGCCAGCCAGCCAGCTAGCTAGCATGTCCATCTGTCACTCAACCTCTTCCTCTGATGCTAATTGTCGTTACGTATCCAAACCACAGAGTATCAAAACTGCTGGAGAGCTTGTCCCTGAGTTCAGGCTCATCAAAGTTGACCAAACTTTTTCACCACCATCACTCCTCCTCCTCCTCCTCTACATCACCGTCCAAAAAACTCAACCCTGCCATGCAATTCCTTCTGCAAGCCGGCCCTCAAGGTCTGATACGGATATGGCCCACTGCGCTGTCAGAGGAAATGAATTATTGCAGCTTCTTGGTGAACATGACTACCACGTGTGCAGATATCATCAAACTTGTGTTTGAAAAGTACAAAGTAGTTGATGATCCACGGCGGTTTTACGTTTGTGAAACGAGTTTGGGAAAAGGAGGTAAGCTCTTTCGACTTCCTTGTAGTGTTTCACTAGAGTAAATTTACAAAGGTTCTCATTTGTTGTTGTTTCTTAATAAATTAATAATACGTTTAGTTGATGTGAATCGGAAATAAATTTCTTAAGAGCTTGAGTGCATGTACGTGTTAATGCCTGAGGGGTACTCCCTAAAATGGGCTACACGGGGAGGCTCCGTCTGGATGGGGTGCCTCTTGGGCTTGCAGCATACAAAAGAGTATGGAGATTTGTTGATCCTGTATTTTAAAGGGTCGCCGAAATACACCTTAAACTATAAAACAAACAAAAAAATATCAGCCAAGTCTAAGCGTTTCTCAAAAACGGATTGCAAACTTTTGGTGCGTTTTTGTTCTTGATACAATAGAAGGGGTACCGTTTCGATGTAAATGAGTATTTTAAAAGGGTAAGGGTTTGAACCTCAAAGCAGAGCCTGTCTGTACAAAAAGACATTGAGTCTCCGCCCCCCGTCCCCGGGAGTTGCCATCATACGAATCGTGATCGTGATCGTGATCGTGATAGACCATTCTAATGCAATTTGAGGGTGATTGAAATGTACATCTACAATGTTTTCTACTATTTTGTGCTGACGTAGTTATTTTTGAGTGACACGTTAATTTGCTGTTCACATTCGTCTTATTTGGTCTCTCAGCTCACTGTAATTTGTTTTGTTAACTTTTCAACATAACCTTTCTTGGTATAGTGTATGGTTAAATTCTCACCGTGATGAAAATAAAGTTTTTAGCAATGAGAGACGGCTGTGTTCTCAGGTTGCCGAGTTAATTAGTTAAGCTATTCAGATGTAAGCTTGAAATATTAATTTTGCAGTTTTTTTAGGTTGGAATAAACAATATTTAAAGACCTCGACTTTCCGGGATTTTCCTAACCTACGTATTCTTGTTATTATTTTCCCACCGGTGTATAACACGTTCAATTGTTTTTGTTTTTGTTTATCAGGTTCTTATCATGATCTTAAGGATTCTGACTGTCCTCTGTTAAATCAGTCCCGCTGGCAGGATCCCGACAAACATCGCTTTGAATTACGGTGTAAAAACGAAGGAGTTATTAAGGTAAAAACTTTCGACTGAGAACGAGATTGGTCATTATCAAAGTTTGTAGAAATTCGGACGAGATTTTAAGGGGCAAATTCCGTTTTTAGTTGTCGTTGTTGTTTGTTCGTTTTCTTTGTTGTTGTTGTTGCTTGTTTATTTATTAGGAGAATCGGAAGTCGTATTTGTGATCTCAGATCATAGATTTTTCTCAACCCGGCAAAAAAGACTACAGTGGAATTTCGATAAAGCGCACCCCTGTGTAGCGAAGACCCAAGTATAACGAACGATATCTTTCAGCCCAGTAATAGTAAAATGTATGGAAAGGAAACCCGATATGACGAACCCATTTTCCCAGTCCCTTGTCACTTGAAGTAGGCATCTGGTTTGAGTAGAGTAGCCGACTGTATCAACAAGGTTTGAAAGAAATCTTTCTATAATTACTTCAAGTTTAATTTAGGGAGAATAGTAGTGGACTTCTTTGAGCAAATTTGCAGACGCTTTTCGTCGGTCGTCGGTGCTTATTGAAAGCACTGACTGGGGTTCCACTGTAATTTACCATAACAAGATCACCCCGTTATGTTGAAAACATGTTACTTTAGATAGAGCCCTATCATCATCTTTAATTACAGCAGAACATAGGTCAAAGAAATGTTACTGAACCTGTATGAAGGTGATTCCATCGAAAAAGAAGTTGTATGAGAATTTGTTGAAACTTTGCACAGTTATTAATTAAACCTAGTACATTAAAAAAATAAATAATAAAATAAAAAGAGCGGGTCACCGTGTCCGATTTCACGCTACAGGGCTGTAGTATGTAGGTACTTCAGTTGCTAGCTTTCGACAGTAATATTAAAAAAACCTTTCCTTGTACCAGAGAAAAACTTCTTGAAATTTGGATATGTCATGAAGAGTCGTATTTTCCTTAAATAAATGGAATAAAAAAGTTGGGTCACCGAGTTCATTTAGGAGAAAACTACCATTTATTTCTCTGAACATCTCAGCTTTCTAAGAAAACCTATCATGCTCCGAACGTGCGCACGCCCGTGCGCGCGCTTATCAAGCAAAAAATGATGCGCAGGAAGAATGCGCAATGCAATTCAATGGAATCACCTTGAACGGTCACTTTTATGAAACTGGACTTCATCTGAGTATCAAAACTTTGATTTAATCTTTCTTTACTCGTGCGACTTGTTTGATCAGTTGACGGAAGCGAGCTATTTTTTTTTAACCAATCGGATAAAAAAACCAATCGTGACTTGTCTTACGCACGTTTTCCCGCCCTTGGTACCAGGTACCGGGTGTAGCTCGTTGCTTCGAGAATAGATTGGTTGGTTGAGTCTTTTGTGTTTGTTTCGATGGGTCAGCGTTCGTTACCGCAGTAATTTACTGCGTGTGCACACGATTTTATGTTTCCTTTACACGTAATCGTCAAAAACGCAGCGGAAATGAAAAGGTTTTTTTTTTTCAAATCTGATGGAGACGTTCAAATGTTATTTAACTGACGTAATGGAAGTTTTGATCGAAACATATTTTGGAAGCCAAAGTAGTGGCTTCAAACGTTTTTGAACGTTAATGTGTGGTTAAGGTGATTCCCTTCAACTGCATTGCGCATCCTTCCTGCGCATCATTTTTTGCGTGATTAGCGCGCGCACCTTCGGAACTTGATAGGTTTTCTATAAAAGCTGAGCAGTTCAGAGAAATAGCGGGTCGTTTTCTCCTAAACGAGCTAGGTGACCCCCATTTTTTAATACATAAATTCAAATGGCACTCGGTCGAGTACAATAGATCGTGATTTCAAGAAAAGTTAAAAATTCTGCTTTGAGATATTTTTATTTAAATGCCAAAAGAACACGTCTTTAGGTACAGCAGCGTATGTACGCACGCGGCAAATTCTTAAATTTTTTTTTCATATCCTTAATTCCTGTTCAATTAAAATAGTATACAGTGCAAGATAAATGTCTATTTTGTTGAACTACTCCAATATTTCAATACAAGCAATCACTTTTTAAAGCAATTATAGTTCTCATTTCTGATTACTAGGGTTTCTCAGGAAAACCTTGCGGGTCGTATATTTGCTATCGATGGCTATCCATGTTGTACCAAAACAAGCTCGGTGGCCCCTATTTTTATTGCATTTTTGAAATGTTCTTAACATAATTTCCAGCTGGACCAAGTCTTAAAAAAATTTAAATATTCCTTCTATTTCGATGGAATCACCTTAACGAGAACAAACGAAAATGCATACGCAAGGGTGAAAAGCTTTTTGAAAATGCGTTGTTGAAAATCTCCGTTTTCAAGTAAAAACATGCATACGCGAATACGTGTGTACGGTACACAGGGCTTTTGTTTTGACTTGTTTTGCTTTCAAAACCTGGGCTGCAAACTCTCCACCTTTAGGCTTCCTTTCTTTCATTTTGTTCTTAGATGCTGTTTGAACTAGATGGATATGAGGATGACCTAGACTATCGCTCCATTCCCTTGTCAACAAAGACTCCCTGTTCAGAGGCGCTTGGTCTGATAGTACAGAAGTTTCACTTGCCTGGTGAAGTCAGCGAATACTACTTGGTGGAAGTTTCTGAAGAGAATGAAGGTTAGTCTTCTCTGACAACAACAACAGCTACAACAACTAAAACAAAACTTTATTGCACATCACGAATAGTCATGTGAACAAGCGCTACCCTCAACTAGCTAAATTAGCAAAACTATTCGAGGCAGATGAGTCAGATTAAAAATTATAGCTCACCCGAGAAAAAGAGATCAAATAAGACACGACAAAAGAAACTTCCGGTAAAAGTTTGTTATGCAGTTTTAAAGGTAAGGCTGGGTACCGGCTGGTTAAGACCTTGTTCAAACGTGGAGAACTACCCTGCTATTTTTATCCTTTGTGTTTTATAGTCTACTCGCGGCTATCTTTCGCGCTGAACGTTAACCGTATGCTCAACAGGCGCAGCTATCGTCTCGTAGCAGAGGTTTTTCTCGGGAGTGAAGAAACGTTCAGCGTGAAAGACAGCCGCGAACAGACTACGAAACGCAAGGGTCAAAAAGACAAAAAAAAACCTCTGCAAGCAGGGTAGCGATAAAATCATGTTTAAGTCTTCGTTTATGTCAGCGTCGTTGGTTATGCACGATAGCCAGGAACATATCAAACGTATGAATTCCCTCATGGAAATGCAATGCAGTGGAACCTTCCTTGCGACTTTGGCGTCACCTCATTATTGCGGTGTCTTTACGTTGCCCAAACGACTGATCAATCAGTCATTTGATTTCTTCAATCCGATTACCCCGCCGTTTAATTCGGCCAGAGTTCTGGGAGCCATTGGTCGCTTTATTGATGAGTTTGGACGAGGCCTTCACCATTTGTTTTCAGCCTCAGCCCTTTAACCCCAAGAGTGATTAGCATCAAATTTCTCCTCTTCGTGTCAGTATATTATAACACATAAGGTCATGAGAATTTAACAAATGATAACCAAACTTGAATTTTCTTGATGTTTAAACAAGTACTCCCTATAAGTAATCAATAAAACCTCTGGAGACCAGTCTTAAGGAGAATTTGTATAATGATGTTGGGGCTTTAAGGGTTAAATTTCTCTTTCTCTATTTTGCACAGATGATAGAGAAGAGGTAGCAGATCACGTGTGTCCCTTACGCCTGCAAATGGCGTGGAGTGCTCCTGATCATGTGTTCAGGCTTTGTAGAAGAGCAGCAGAAGTCAAAGGTGATGATAACAAGGACGGACTAGATGGCTGGTGAGTAAAACCTTCTGATCGGCGTTTAAGATTTCTCCTGGTAAATACAGGGTTCGTACGGTCCTGAAAGTCCTGGAAAGTCCTGGAATTTTTTTTCTGGCATATTTTCCAGGACTGGAAAGTCCTGGAAAACTAATGCAGGTCCTGGAAAGCCCTAGAAATCAATAGCCTCTTGTAAGAAAAAGTTTTCTTTAAAAACAATTGTCTGCAGTATTATTTTTGGATTTCTATTTCGTAAGGGTTATTGCTTCAATTATTGTACATTGAGGAGACCTGGAAAAATCTATCTGAGTCCTCGAGAAGTCCTGGAAAATTGTTTCTGAAAAAGGGTACGAACCCTGTAAATAGGATGAACTCAGTGCTCTTACTAATCCCCCCCCCCCCCCCCCCCGCCCAGTCTGTCTTGTATGACCGTCTGGATAGCGGTAGTCGTGAGAAGGGCTGTTGTTGATAACACAGACCGATGTTTTGACAAACAGAAGTTCTGTCAATTACCAACCTACCGGATGTGTTATCTACAGTACGGAGTACTATGAATGGCGTGGTCTAAAAGGCGGACATACATACTATTTATAGACGTCAGCAGAACTGACAGACTGACAGACAATAAACATCAAGCTAGCGTAACGTACTTACGTTGAGATGTCTTTGCTTACTTTTGGTTACAAAGTGGACGAGGAGGAGGGGGGTCTGGTGATGGGGGGGAGGTCAGAGGTTGATGAACTTGGGCAAGAACTGAAATAGATTGCGATTAAGTAAACCGCGACTACATTTCTTTTGATGGGACAATAAAATATTCGTTTCAAAAGCTGTTTCACAATATTAAGTTTCTTCTTGGAACTCACTTTGCTAGGACGACAGATGCTACAGAGGATATCTCCCAGGAGCAAGGAGTCCTTTCAGAAGACTCCTCAGTTAGGGATGACGACGAGCTGGACCTGTCACCAACCATGTTGGGCGGGGTCGAGAGAGACGAGATTGTCGAGGAAACCAGTGAAGACTTGATGGAGGGTTTGGCTCAACTGGACAGTGTAATTGAGGAAGAATCCGAGGCGATCGCTTCTCAGGAATTGGAGAGCGTGAGACACGAACTCGTGCAGAAGGAGGCAGAGCTTCAAGAGCTGCGGGCGAGAAGCGACACTTTCCAAAAGAAGGAATTCGAACTTGAGAGCTTGATGGAAGAAAAAGAGGAGTTGAGAAGAAGAATTGAAGATCTAAACGAGCTGGAAGTCGAAATTGAGGACCTGCGGCGGGAGAACGAGGAGTTAAAGCAAAGAGATCAGGATGTGAGCGAGATGGAAAGTAAAAATGATATGCTGGCGGAAAAGGAGCGCGAGTTGGAAGAGCTTCGTTTACAGAATAAAGAATTAGACGACCTACGATTGCAGAACGAGGAACTGCTTAAAAAGTTTCAAGAGATTAAAGATAAGTTCGATGCTGAAATCACTCTGCGTGATCGCGAGATCGAAAGGCTGTACGCTCGAAACAACGAACTTTCTTCTAAAGAGAAGGAACTGGAGGGCCTGAAACAGAGAAGTCAAGCATTTGAATCGCAAGAAAAGGAACTGGAAAACTTGCGGGATTTGAAGGAGAATTCCAGCAGTAGCCAAAGTGAGATGGCTTCAAAGCTGAACGCGTTGCAGGAAAGAAATGAAGAATTGTTGATTGAAGTCGCTCAGGTCGAGAAGTTAAAGCAGATTAATCGAGAGCTTTGTCAGAAGGTTGATGAGGGCGAGATCTTGAGGCAAGAGTTAGGCAGGAGCGAGGCCGAAAAGAAAGACTTAAGGACAAAATTAGAGGAACTGGAACGCAAGAGAAACCAGTCGGAGAGGGTAGACACCGTAGAAGTTGAAAAACTGCGAAAGGAAAATGCTATTTTGGCAGCGCAGTGCAAAGACACGGATGAGATGAGGAAGAACATCATTAGGTTGACCGCGCAGATGCGTGACATGGAAAAACAAAACCAGGAAGAGGCGAATAATTTCCAAACAAAACTTGACGAGTTAACGGCCGAGAAGCAGCAGTTGCAAGAGAGGATGACCGAGTTAGAAAATGCTGAAAAGTGCGAGGCGAACACTGACACCAGCTCGAAGGAGGTGGAGGATTTGAAACTCGAGAACATCTTTCTGGTAGAAAGGACGAAGGAAGTCGACGAACTGAAGTCGGCTGTGGCTAGATTGGCATCCGAGGCGAAAGAGAATGAGTCGTTTAAACAGAAATACAAGGAACTTAGAGACGCGGAGAGTGTGAGTATCGGTGAAACTAAACGTCAGATCATTGTAACTTCATTCCTGAAGCCCGGTGAGATTGAGAGTCTCTAAGAGTTCACGAGAATTCAAACGGTTTACAGTGAAACTGAGAAAACCACAAACACTGGAATTATTTCTGAAATGATTTTTGTGCTAGGAAAGAAAATCAATCATTACGACATGAATAAACGGCAAGCCGTAACGATAATTAATTTTGTGGTCAATAGTTTTTTTGTTGTGGTTTAATCTCGCATCTGGTTGGTCGCGACACAATGAACAATCCAAAAATATAATTCTTAGTGTTCACGGTTTTATTAGTCGCGCTGTAAGAGCGCACGAGAGTCAGTGAACTCCAAACGCGAGCTAGAGTTTGAACTCTTCTATGGTCAACTGTCGAAACTCTCGTTCTCGTTCGACTAAAGTTTTCAATACAGTTGAATTTCTTGTAATTGACCACCGCTGGGATCAGGAAAGGCCTTCGCTAGCGAGAGATGGTCACTTACCAGGATTCTAAACTGCACAGCCTTTGACCAAGAACTGATTCAAATGAGATTTCATGTGGTTGTTAGCTTGTAAGGGATTGTAATACAGTACTGGCCAAGAATTTACTGAGTCAACTGTATCGTTAGGAGTGAATCAAGTGGGCGCCCCATCTTGTGCTAAAAGTTTTCAGATTCCCGAAATTGCAGGGATTAAACGGGGACGACGAGACTGAGTATTCCTTGAACTGAGGCTGGATGAGATTTGCCTCCCACTTTCAGTGCGTTACATATGATACCTCTTGGCGTCTCTACGACAATGCCTTTAAATTCACGCCCATTTTCCAGTCCAAACGGCCAAAAATCTGTTCCCTGTTTCTGACCCTTTTCACTTCAGTTTAGATTTATAATTTGCCTTTTTTCGTATTATTTCAGTATTTGACCAAACAGCTTAACGCTGCGGAGACCATTGTCCGACAAAAGGACAAAAAGCTGAAAGAATCTGAAAACAAGATTAACACGTTGGTAAGTCGGTATTGTCTAATTGTACAAGGCTCTTCAACCTTAGAAAAGGCACGTACTGTAAAGAATTTTTTCACTTGTCTCTCCAAGTGAGCCCAAAATTAAAGTTCAAGAAAATTTGACTGTCAGTAGAATTTACGAAAAACATCGTTCTCGTAATTGCTTTTTTCGTAGTCCGCTGGTGTTTCTTGACTTGGCTTAAGGAGTCGACTTGTATCAGGTCCGTAGCTGTAACAACAGCTTTTGTTTAATTTTGTATGAAATGTTTTTGTTTGCAGGCTGAAGCAGTTAAAGACATGGAGGCTAAACTAGAGGAACAGGAGCAAAACCAACATTATCTAGACCAGCTACTGAGCATGCTCAAGGACCGAGACCCCACTCTGCTTCACGTCATCAATAGCTCGCTCGCATCAAAGTACGTGATTTGTCATTGCAGTTGTTTTACTTGCATGCGCTTACAGATATGTTTTATTTTCGTGAACCATCTAGCCCTGATCTTGAGAACTTATGATGTTAATATATGTATTGACTGAAATGTTTGAATTTAGCTGCTGAAAGCGATTCTGTTTTCAGTTTCGGCATAAGCAGATAGCAAAGAAACTCTCATTAAAATGCTAATAAAGTGTTGAATTCAAGTAAATGTCGTAAAAGAAAACATAAAACTAGAGCTCACCCCCAACCCCTCCGCAAAAATAATAAATAAATAAATGAAGTAAGAAAGAAAAGAACGGAAAAAAAGAAGGAAAACCTAGGACAAATAAAACGCCCTCCATTGTTTCGATATAGCAAAAATGAAGTTACTGCATGTACGTAGAGAACATTGAAATTCATTTTTATTCTCTGTCACACAACTCACTATAATTAACTTTCTTTCCGTCCTGTTTTCTTTCTCAGTGAACCAGAGGAATGGTGCTGAACATTGAAGTTGACTTTGATCAAGAGCTGATGGACCTGAGTGATACCGAGATGAAGTATACATACAAACATACATACTTTATTGCCTCCTCCCCAAAGGGCTTTTCAGGAACAATCTGTAAAATATCTAATTACAATACTTATTATAATAACAATACTTAAGTTATTTGATTACGAATTACAATACTTAACTTAACTTATTACTTGTTACAATACTTAACCTAAGGAGCATTTACAAAATTGTCTAAAAGTTTGTTCTTGAAAAGACGTTTTAATACTTGAACCGAATGGTTTGATTTTAAGGAAGACTCTAAATTGTTCCAGAGCCCAATAGTTCTATAGTAAAATGTTTGTTGCCCGGAGGCTGTTCTAAAAAGAGGAATGTTTAGCTTTTGGCCACTTTACGTAACATGAATTATAACCGAAGGGCGACGTTTGGTGAGAGATCCTAATAGGCGAAACTTTGTTTACAGACTTTTTTCTCATTAGGATACGCTTCTCATTTTCTAATCGAGTTACAAAAATGTCATTTCTGAGTATTGAAAGGACATAGCACAAATACCTTCCTCCGAAAATTTCAGTCCGAAATACCAAATGTTCTTTGAAATATGCGATGTTTAAAACTCGAAATTTTACAAAGAATGTATGGGCTCATTAACAATTTTGCCCCCAGAAATTTTGCATTTTCTGTTGGCTGAGTATTACATGCAAAGAGCTACCAACTGCACAAGTTACTAAGCTGAACATTCTCTTTCAGTTATTGAAGTCAAATATAATTTTGCTTGATGCCTTACAAAATTTTTGTGCTAATGAAGCAAAATGTGAACAATAACGTCAGCAAAGATTCGCCTATAGCACAATCTCAAAAGATCTCAGGCACAGCTATTACAAAGCTGAACAGCAAATGTCTAGACGGAGGTAGAAACGTTTTCTAAGTACAGAATTGCGGCTGAGAAACAGGCTTAACCATTTTCAAATAAGAAAAAGTGTCATTCCGAGAAGCAGTTTTACAAGTTTTTGGAATTTTTCCTTCTAGGATAGATTGAAAATAGAGAAGCTTTGAATGGTCACACTTAATTTACTCATCCACATAATCAAATTATAATATTAATCAAAATTGAACACATTTTAATTAAACTGCGACTGAATTTGTCGCGAAAGTCTGCGTTTTGTAAATTTCAATTACAGCATACCAAGGCTGGCATTAGGGCTCTTATGTAGTGTAGCATTTTCTAGGCATCGCGTGATAAATAAAAAAATTGAGGCAAATTCATCTTCCGTCGTTGCAGGCTTAAAATAAGTTATAAAGAGGAACCGACGTCGAGAAATTTTATTTAAAAAACACGTTTACCTTCTCGTAATTACAGTTTGCCCCAACAAAGCTTCATAAATCGGGCAAGGGTTTTTAAATACTCTATACCATGGACTGAAACATTATGTCAGTGTCTTTTAGTGATGGTTGCCTGTGAAAAATGTTATTGGAAACTGCTTCAAACCATGTTAATACGATAGCAGGTAACCATTAAAACCCTTTTAAGGGAGCGCAACAAAGCTTAGTGTATGTACATGTACGTATAGTGTAGTTAGCACATTTGTCACGATAACGTAGACATAAATTGTAGTGTTTTGGTGAATGAGACTAAACGTTTGCATATTCGTGTTGGCAAATACAATGTAACGTACGTAGCAGCAACAGGTCTGCTAATACATTGAAATAGTTTTGTATAAAAATTTAAGTGTTGGCAAAGTTTTGTATAAAATTTAAAATGATGCGAATAAGAACTCGACGAATCAGCAATTATCTTATTAAATGATACTAATTGATAATAGAGATTATATTAGGGGATTCACTTTTTAGACGGTTTTCGTACAAGGTGTTTCAGAATATTAGTCACTGAAATTGTATACATGCAATTTATTAATGGTCATATATTTTAATAATCGCCCTACATTGAGGCTTTTTAGGTAAATTTGTACTAAGAGTATTTTTCGCTTCAATAATTAATTGAAATGGTTGTATATCTTGCGCCAAATAAAAATAATATCAAGTCAAGTTTTCATATAGTATTGCGGGACGGTGCTTCCTTTTGTTACTGCGCATAGTTTTGCGCGGTTTATAACTTTGTGGAAAGAGCAGATCTTAGCAAGGGCTATCAGAATCCAAAAAGAAAATTTGGGGTAACCACGCATTTTTCTGAGATAATTGAGATTAAATTTGCAAAGAAATTGCCATACATTCTTTGTATTTTAACGCTTTTTTAGAACTATGGGTGCTTAATTATCTCTGAAAAATGCGTGGCTACCCACATTTTTCTTTTTGGATTCCAATAACCCTTACTAATATCTACTTTTTCCCAGTAGTCATAACCTTTGGAAAAATACATCTGTGTTAGGAGGCCCCACCCTTAATTGTTTTTAGTGTTGTATTGGTTAGTCCACGTTGTCATCCTGCGATTTTGTTTGTGTGTGATATGTACCTTCAATTTTTAGTTCACTTGTGGTAACCCTCGATAAAAAGAGCCGGGATAATTGCGCGTCGCGAATGTCACGTAGGGGGAGGCCAGAGGGGGTAAAAACTGCGCCAAGTTTCCGAATACAAGTTATTTCAGTCGTTTTGTTTTTTCAAGTATTTAGTCGTGCTCTCAGTAATATTGTTTCAGCGCGTTAGACATCATGGAAGATGATTTTTGCAGCATGTTAAATTCGAGTGTGAGAAAAAACAAAGGATAATTCAAACCGCGCAAGTGCTCCCTTTTTTCCAGGAATACACGAAGAGATGGTCGTTTGAATTTAAAAATTTTCAGGATTTCCTGGGGGCGTTTATTATATACGGGGGGTTAAATAGAGAGAGGTGTTTGTTATGTTTTCCAAACAAGTATTCAAAAACAAAGGTTCGACGTTTCTCAAATTCATAGGCTTCTATAAAATGAAAGTGAAAAAAACTCCACATTGTAACGTAGTTCTCGACATCAATAGCACCAAATCATCGTTTATTAAGTTAGATTTCACTGTCTTCGTCAACATTAAAATGAATATTAGGATGGTTTTATGTTACTTAAAACGATTTTGAAACTTATCTAAAAAAATAAAATGTTAAAGTGATGTTATAAAAACTTTTAAGAAACTAAATTTTCGACAACTCTCTGTTGCCTTCGTCAGAGTTTGTTAGGATGGTTTTATCGGATTAGCTTGTCTCATTCAACCTGCTCTTCACAAAAGGCATTTTACTAGACGTGGGCGTTTATTAGATAAGAGGCGTTTATTAAAGAGGCACAAAATTTTGGATTTATCAACTGAGTTAATAAGGTAGATTGACCACCGTAAAGAGATTGAAAGCTGACGTTTCGAGCGTTAGCCCTTCGTCAGAGCGTTTACCTCAAAATGCTCATTTAGGGGGCGATTACATGAGGCGGGCTGGCCCGGTTAACCGGGCTGGCTCGGTTTGCCGGGATCTCGACACGTCTGAGAAGCACACTAAAAATCAACTTCGCAATTACATCGAAAAATCTCAGCCCGGCTAGCCGGGATCCCGGCATCGCGATGCCGGGATCCCGGCTAGCCGGGCTGAAAATTTACCATGTAATCGCGATTGCCGGGCCAACACTTTCCCGTCACTAAATTTTGCTTCAAAGCAAAATGGCTCACCAGAAGATCGATATTTCTCTTTCCATATATCACATTTAGGTTTACCAGACCATAAAGCTACGTAAAACTGAAAATAATACACCAAATTAATGGATTAGCGAAAGTAACAGCACTCGATTCATGCTCTTTGTAGTAGCCATCTTTTCACACGACAGCTTATAAATTTAGACGCAGGCGGGCTGGCCCGCCTCATGTAATACCGGGCTGAGCAGCCATCTCCAGCTCAATAGACCTAGCCAGCCAGCCAGGCTCATGTAATCACAGGCAGCCCAAATTGGCAGTATGTGTACTAGAAGATTTCATTGACAGTCTAAATATAATAAACGAACAAGTTGAAATGAAAACACAAATAAAGAAACGTGTAAATAAAACATTGCTTACGTTTTATTTGTTGTTGCTTGATGTGTCTTGACTGTCCTGGGAGCTATTTACACAAGTTTTAAATTTCGCTGATTAGTACCGTATGTTCTGTCCTTTATATAGCGAAGCAAGGCTGGCGGGTGAGAAACGAAGAGACTTTTCAACGAGGCTCGACAAAAGCACTCAAAATACTCCCACCTCCACAAAATCCGAACCAGTACAGTCCCGCTTGCAATACTTTCCTAAAGTTTTCTCTTCGGAGTCAAAAGTTCACAATAAGTGGGCAAAAATCTCGCTGTTTTCGCCACAAAAGCGGCCTTTTGTCTTTCGTCTTATCCGCTCGCCGATCGCTGCCGACACGGGTACGCGCCATCGTAACAAAATTGCTCCCGACCCCGGGTAGGCTTCGTTAATTTGACCCAGCCAAAACTGCTCCCGTGTCTCCTAGTAGAACTGTTACGTAGCAACAATTTTCAGGGCAGCACAAGAGAAGAAATAAACACTACCAACCACGATAAAAGAGCACCGCACGAAGCAAAATTTTTTCCTTCAAGCCGGCAAAAATTGTTTTCGCGCCGAGTTCGCGTCAACTCTGTAACTTTGACCTGTTTCACGTACTTCGTCTGTGCGCGGGGTTAAATTCTTAACTCTCTATGCCCCGACACGGGAGCAGTTTTCGCTGGGTCGAATTAACGAAGCCTACCTGGGGTCGGGAGCAATTTTGTTACGATGGCGCGTACCCGTGTCGGCAGCGATCGGCGAGCGGATAAGACGAAAGACAAAAGGCCGCTTTTGTGGCGAAAACGGCGAGATTTTTGCCCACTTATAGTGAACCTTTGACTCCGAAGAGAAAACTTTCGGAAAGTATTGCAAGCGGGACTGTACTGGTTCGGATTTTGTGGAGGTGGGAGTATTTTGAGTGCTTTTGTCGAGCCTCGTTGAAAAGTCTCTTCGTTTCTCACCCGCCAGCCTTGCTTCGCTATATCCCGAGGGGGGGGGGGTACTCGGAAAAATTTTGATGGGAGTGTGCCGCTGGGACTCTGAAACCCTTAACCTATACCAGACCACGTTCATGTCGTTTTTGCAACCCTATTCTAGACTAGATGCCAAAAATCCCTACCCTATCCCAGACTAGCTATTTTCGAGCTATCCATCAGAAATATAACCACACAGTGCTTTTAATGGAAAACCATCTCTCGATCAACAATATTGTCACGATTTCATTTATATTTTGTATTTCCGAGTTTTTCAAACCCATTAATTAATTGGATTAAATTTTCACACCACCCATTAGTTTCCCGGTAATTGATACCCTATCCTAGACCAAGACTCCCTGATTTCACAGCGGCACATGCCTATATAGGTTATATATGGGAGTAACCCCCCCGGGCGCTATATAAAGGACAGAACATACGGTACTAATCAGCGAAATTTAAAACTTGTGTAAATAGCTCCCAGGACAGTCAATACACATCAAGCAACAACAAATAAAACGTAAGAAATGTTTTATTTACACGTTTCTTTATTTGTGTTTTCATTTCAACTTGTTCGTTTATTAAGCTATATATTTAGACTGTCAATGAAATCTTCTAGTACACATACTGCCAATTTGCGTTGCCTGTGATGTAATCGGCCCCTTATTGGATAGAGACTGGGCGAAACCAAGAAGGCAAGCGAGCGGGTCCTGGGGATGAGTTCTGAAAAGCGCGCGAACTTGGGCACTAAACTGAACCAACATGGCGGCCAAGACAACAGAAGACGAAGGTTCATTGTATGATCTTCAAAGACTGCAAGAAAAAGCTGACAGGTAACGCATTTAAAAAAAAAAGTACGAGGAGATATCATTTGCTGAAAAGGAAGCCTTTTGGGTCGTGTACGTTCTTCATTACGCGCAATTTATCGTGTGAATTTTATCGTGACAGTTTGAGTTTCTCATAAAATTATAAAAGTTAAGCTTAACTTGTCTTGTTTGTGTAACATTGAACGTATTTTCAGAAGAAATGCTGAATTCGAAGTTGCCAAACAAGAAAAAGCCGAGCTTGCTGATTTGCAAACTAAAGGTAAGGATAGTCAGTTTAACAACCAATAGCACTACATTCTTTAATTCTTTAATAAGTATACTCCTAAAACAGTGAAACTATACTAGGAGTTTAAAAGCAAAAATTAAATAAATAAGTAAATAAATAATTAAACTTATATCAATTTATATATGAACACGCAATAAAATCTAATAAAATGAATATGAATAAAATATAAAAATACAATTACAATATAGCATCCTACATGCTAGAGATAATGGCCTTAAATTCATGTAATGAATTAGGAATTAGAAATAAGGGTACACTGTCTCCAGTTCTTATAGCTCAAGGGTAAAAAGAGTATTTATAAGTATCGTTCAGTGTGGCAAGTTGGTGAAATGGTGCACAATTAGGAGATCTTGAAGCTCTTGTATTGCGAGATATTTCAGGTGGTAGGGAAATACCAACAAGCCCTTTATAGATCTTGTAAAACATGAACACTTGGTTCTTCAATCTGCAGTATTCCAAGGAGTCCCATCCCAGTGCTTTAATCATTGGAGAGACGTGGCTGTAACGGGAATAATCATTATAGACAAATCTGGCCGCACAGCGCTGAACCATCTCTATCTTAACGATGTTACACTGCGTGTGGGGGTTCCATGAACTACTGGCATACTCCAGTTTGGGGCGTACAAACTTGCGAGTAGTCCGTATATGATAGCACTTGGCTACATTAAAGGTAAGTTGCCAAGTCTTCGACCAAAGGGAGAGTTGATGAAGATCTTGCTGGAGAACATGACAGTCCTGCTGGGAAACAATCTCTCTGTATAGTACACAGTCATCCGCAAATACAGGGATCCATATTAACAGTCATCAGGTCGTCCGAGACGACTATAAAGTCCTGTGGACGAGTATCAAAAATCCCAAACTGGTCCAATGGACGAGTAAGTTTTAAGGAGCAAAATTTTTTCTTGAATAATTTCTCACCAGTCGATGCACCCATGTTTTGAATGTCCACCAGCCATTCGGTGATTCCGTACTGTAGTAAACAGAAGATTAATATTCTGTAAACTTTCTTTCGTTGCTCGTACGACACCTTATGCCGTACTCTCAGAAGTGAAATGTTTGCAGGCTCAATTTTTTTGTTCTTGACCACTGATGTACTGCAGCAATGTGCAAACTCAAGGACCCTCGCTCCTTGGCCGCACGTGAGTTTTGCAAAATGTGGTGCCACTTTGACAAAGTGTCGCCACCACGGTGGAAGAAAAAAAAGCGGATCTTCCGAGCAAAGTTCTAAATACGAACAAGAGCAACAAATGGCAGTAAAACAGGCCTTGGCTTAAGTACCTGCCGATGAAAGTTTGATCAAAATTGAAAGTTTGATCGAAGAGTAAATGCGCAAATGAAATTTTTAACAGTGAACATTTGACATGCAAAGTAATACTATTCTATCTTTTAAGGCTGTGTAGTTGAATTTGTAAACGGAAAGTGTTTGACAGAGCCTTACTGCGGTGCTGCTACAGTGACAGTAAGTGAAAATAAAATGCAATCTTTTCGCTTACTTGTTGTTAACTTTAAGTTTTTGACTGAATTTTAATTATTACGTAATTTTGAATGGGCAAGTAAAATTTTGTCGGGGCAAGTATCTTTTCTGACGTACTTGCCCAGCTGATGAGTTTGAAGGAAAGCTAATATGGATCCCTGCAAATAGACGCAGATTTGATTGAACTGAGCACGAGATGTACACTTACTATATCCAGTAGCTTTCATTTGAATGGACTCAGATTATCATACCAGGATTTTGTCCACAGTCTCAGAAGTTACAATCTCTCTATACAGTCAGGTATAAAAACAACAATAAAGGAAAAACTGATTAGTAGCTTATCACACTGTAGGATTTCATCCACAGGCTAAAAACAATTCTTAGTTATTTAAAAAGGAGATGCTATTGTGGTTCAATTTTATCCTTGGTTCAATTTTTATTTTTCTCTGTTTTTGTGTATGGTAATGTATGATAATGAGCTTAAAACAAAGGAAAATGATGAGATTGAACCACAACAGAGATGTTACAAGAAAATAGCATGAGGAAGTCTTATATTGGCAACCTTCAGTCTTCTACTACTACTACTACGACGACGACGACGACGACGACGACTAACTTATTATTTCTAGAGCGCTTTATACTTAAGCTCTAAAGCACTTAACAAGGACTATAAACAAAAAATGATTATTAAAAATGAATAAAAAAAACCTTGCTAGTAATTAAAGCGATAAATCTTGTCTTGACATTAGATAAAAAGCTATTTAATAAGAAAGTAACGATGATTAAAAAAGTGAAAAAAACAGACTTCAAAAAAATCTTCCACCTAGTACAGCTTGATAAACAGCACCACGGGACTTAAAATTACTTAAAACTAATGACACTACGTATTTACAATATTTACTTTAAAGTTACTTAAAACTAATGACACTACGTATTTACAAATTGATATATTTAAATAAAAGCTATCAAATTAATAATATACAAAATTGTGAAGGTCCTTATTGTGAATTGTTAAAGTTCCTTTGTGAAAAGATACTTTGGAAAATCGTGTTTTATTTCTTTATTTACATATAATAATGTAAGTTTTAGTGTGTCTTAACTTGATTCACAGTAAAGCAACTAAGAGAGAGAAGAGATAAACTCCATGAAAGACTGAAAAATGGTCCACATGAAACAGTGCAAGAGTATCTAAGAAAAGAGAAGGGTAGGTGTGTAATTCTGCCACAATATTAACAATCACTGCATCTTTCAACAACATACAAGCTCTGAACTTCAAAACTCAACTCACTATTGCATTTTATATTTTACTGTGATCAGTCTTCATCATGATATGACAACCAACTCAGTGGCAGAAGCAGAAGTTGACAAAGTGGTTCCATTTACACCAATCACCTGCTTGCATGAGTAACACTTTTGAAGCCCTGACATCTTACATGACAACTTTGTATATTGATAGTAGTAAAAATTAAAACTATTAGTAGAATCTTGAACTTCTAAAGGGTTTGCATCTTATTAATAGGCTGTCATTAAGTTTTGATTTGCATGCATCACGTCTATCAACTGAAGTTTGTTACATACCTGTAACACAGTTTTTGTTTTGTGAGTGAAAGAAACTGTTAAGTCAGTTGGGATCACCTACAACATCAAGATGCCAAGGACAATGGGACCCCGACGTAACGAACCCCTATATGATGAAGTGCTTTCAATAGGTACCGACAACCGACAAAAAGCGTCTGCAAATTCGCTCAAAGAAGTCGGCTACTATTTTCCCTAATGTGAAGTAATTAAGGAAAGATTTCTTTCAAACCTTGTTGATATAGTTGGCTAGTCTACTAAAACCAGCTGCTTACTTCAAATTAATTTTATTGAAACCCCTGATGATGAAGACCCTGGTATATTGAAAAGAACACTGATATAACAAAACCCTGTTACAACAAACTATTTTCCCAGTCGTTTAGCACTTCCTTACAGGGTATATATTGGGGTTCCACTGTAGCAAACTTAGTTGTAACAACTGTTGTGTATCATGATCATTAATGACTGTTGCAGTAAACAATAAGTACAGGTAATGAGACATGCAGAACTAGGCCAGCAGGAATTTTATGTTAGTTGAAATGCAGCTGTGATTGTGTAAATTAAAACTGTGAAGTCCTTATAATAGCCCATCTCAGTCTGCCAAGATGCTTACAAAGTCATGTACTTTTGGGGTCAGGGGATTGGGTGGTTTGTTCATCACACTAACCCTTTAAGCCCTGATATAAAAATGCATATTCTCCTTACTATTTTCCATACATTTTTTTATGGAACTAGTAAGGATAATTTGTCTAAATATCAAGTCATTTTATCCTAGGTGATCCCTTTCTTTATTCTCATCGCTTTACTATAGTCACTTTTTCAGGATTTCTTTTCGCAACTGCATGAGTTGCGTTAATAACTGCGAGGATCTTCTTTACACTTTTTTCTTCATTCCGCAGTTCAAATATATGAGTTTCATATATTCATAATTTCATCTTCATCTTTCCCAGGTGTATTACGAACCAATTTAATGACCAGCTCCCAGTTGGCTTGTTAGCTCAATTGGTTAGAGCACTGCACCGGTATTGCAGAGGTCAGGGTTCAAATCCCAGCAAGCCTGATTTTTTCAGGATTTCTTTTCGCAACTGCATAAGTTGCGTTAATAACTGCGAGGATCTTCTTTACACTTATTTCTTCATTCCGCAGTTCAAATATATGAGTTTCATATATTCATAATTTCATCTTATTATAGTCACTGTTAGGGTTAGAGGGTCAAGAAGGTTATTTACAAGTCTGTTGTGAAAGTCATGTCATTTGGACTTTGAGGTTACCCATATCATTTTAAATATTTAAAATCTTTCACAGGTCATTCCTCAAGAAAGAATTTTACAGATGCCCATAAACAGGTAGGTAGATTGGTCTTGGTTTTGAATCATGGAAAAAGGTGAAAGAAGTGTAGACTGCTGAAGACCAACATAGGGTGACTAGGCTTGAAAGAAGGTCGTCACACTTGTATTTCTAATCATATTGTGTGGTTCCAGAAAATATCCATACCCACCACAGGGAAGGTCATTGGAAATTCCAAGGGAGATGAGGGCCTCAAAAACTAAAATTATTAAAGGAGAGTATGGAGCTAAACGGGAGTTTCCAGAGGAGTGGGAGGGTCCAAACTTAAAAGCCGTCCGAGGGAGGAGTATGATTTTGTGAAACAACACATTTTGTCAGAAATTCCCACTAATAATTTATTGTTAGTAGGCCACTTGTGGCGTGTAGGTGATAGATGCTGTAATTAAGTTATTCAACATGATATCAAGGCTGAGAGTTCTCCAGTAAACACAACATTCCATACCTGCCAACCGTCCTGATTTCATAGGAATTGTCCTGATTTTTGAGTTTCAAAACCTAAAAAAATCGGGACATTCCGATTTTCAAGAGGAAAAAAAAGACATTTTCCATTGTAAGAATTTGGAACTTGGTTGTTGAAGATTGGTCTTGACTCCTATAAATCCTATTGTTTTGTGCAAATATATACATGTAATGCCTGAGACCATTAAACGACACCTGAGAATTCTAATGCTAAAACAGTACAGTACAGGCAATATTTTTAAAAATTAATGCAAAAACCCTGGAACATTCTGGACCCCACTCAGCGCTGGGCACAGGGCAATACCCCAAGACTGGGTTGAGGTGGGGGGGGGGGGGGAGGTGGGGGTCCCTACTTCTGTTTTCATAAGGTTGGCAGGTATGACATTCCATTGAGGTGGTTTTATTGTTAAAATTTTCTTTCCTTTAAATCTATTCCCAAGACATTACAATATCTTGGATTGAGCAAAATTTATTTATTTATTTATTTAATATAAATTATTATTTTCCCAGTCTATCCTAACAGCTGTGAGATTGTTACATAAAAGAAAGGTGAGGAGAATAACAAACTTGAAGATGATTTTTGTCATTTTTAATAGTATAATTTTCTTTTTAATGATATTTAACTTAGTTTTTCTATCTGACCTATTAAAAGCTAACTGTGGCCACAGCCTCAAAGGTTTGAACCACACAGCATAATTCATACAAGCATAATCACGCGTTTAGGGTACCTAATAATTATTGAAATGGCTCTTCGGCCCAATGTAAATTGAACAAGATGGAAATGAAACAAAATGGACTTATATACACAGTACTACTGATTTTAGTTTAAATAGGACTTTTTCAGTTTGACAGACAGAAAAAATTAAAACCATACGACAACACCCATAGCAAGGGAAACATTGGGGGATAATACAGTCATTACATCCTCACCTCTTTCCCTTTAGTTGGCTGATCTGTGTGATGCCTACAGGCTTACTGGAATCTCAGTTGCTTCCCAAGAAGCTAAAAGGACTTGCTTTAGATGTGAAACATTTTTTAATTGTAAGTTGAAAGTACCGGGTAATGTAACTCATTCTAAAATGAATAAACCCCTTCTTATATGGCACTATCATTATCTTTGTACAATCATACAAACCTGTATATAGGTAGTCAGTGGAAAGCCCCGCGCCCCCATACCCGAGGAAAATATGGGGCATTAGACTAGACTAAATTAAGCAAATTCCCTGCTATGCGGGGCAATTTCTTATGTCAAAACCTCATTTCTTTTCCCTGCCCCTGGGGCAATAATTCAAAAATCACAAATACACAGTGTTGGCCAAAATCAGTGAGCTTATATTTCAAGAATTTTTGTGTCAAATTAAACCATTATAAATAAATTCAAAACTTTCTCTCATTCCAATACAAGACATGATAATATTTAGAGACTGAACTCAAAATTCAAAGGATGGCCCATTACAAGAATGAAATGAATGGATTTTAATTTGAACATACCTTTTTTCCTTCTGCTGCTATTTTGAGACTGTACGTGTGTTTTTTGTGTGCCTAATTCAAGATGGCATCAAAGGCAAATCCCCGCCTAAGCCCCGCTCATTTTGACATAAGTTCCTTTCTCCTTTCTAGACAGAGCTGACTGTGTTAAAAACTATGTTTACTGAAAAACAATTATTTTTTCAATCAACAGCTAGATATCATGAACCATATTATGTGGAAGTGGAGTTGAAAGATGATAATTTAAAGGTGTGTAAGCAAATCTTCACAGCTATAAAATAATATAAACTAAAATTGCAATTTTGAGACTACAATTCTGCATTATATTGAAGGCTAGTTGGAAGAAAATACATTCCGTACTGGGTGGAGTCACGAAGCAACGGAGCCCAATAGAGAGAATATATTTTCTTTCAATGCCATTAATATGATGCAGAATTGCTGTCTCAAATAAGAGGGGAAGACAGGATATGCTGGCATTTGATTTAGGAGTTCTTTAGGAACCCAAGCCATTACAAGCAGTGCAATGCTTAACAAGCTCTGACCAATCTGTTTGCCTAACTGTTTACAGTGGGTGTGAAGGTTGATCCTATTCTTGGGTAGTGCACCTCTAGTAATATTTCTCATTACTGATAAAATGCTACTAAAATATAATTGAACACTAAAGTGAGGTTTATTGTGAGGGATCAAGGCTACATTTGGGTGGCTTAATGAAGGGAAAGTGACTACTCTGGCCCAAATATTAGAAACGAAAGTGAAAACTAAATGCTTGGTGGGTGCCCAGTTTAATGTACAGGCATTGTTTTATGTGTTGCATGTTTATTAGTATCAACTCATGGCCTGAAGATTTAATTTTAAAATTACAATTTAACCTAGGCAGCAGCAGCCATTGTTTCGTTGTAGTGTGAGTGAGAGCTGTTGCTGTAAAGGACTGTTTTAATTTTTGGCTAATGTTGTCACTTCCATCCTGTAGCACCAAGTCCTTCATTTATTGAACATCTGTAATATATAGTTGATCATTTTGTTGTTTTCTTTAGATTCACAAGCATACTGTGCCGTACTTTATTCCCATTGACACAATCAGCAAACTCTACTTAAACACAGACATAAAGGTATGACTATGATTTACATGTTTTTTTTTTTTTTAAAGTGAGCTTTGGGTTGAATTAGGGCTTAGCAGGCCTGGCCCCAGTTGTTCAAAAGTTGGATAGCGCTATCCACCGGATAAATCTCTATCCAGGGGATAACGCAATTGGTTTCCTTAACACTTATCCACTGGATAGTGATTTATCTGGTGGATAGCACTCTCCAACTTTTGGACAACTGGGGCCAGGAGTATTACTGCTGTCCCCTGATTACTCTGCAAACAGAGGTTTCTTGGTTGTCCTATGTTTTGGTGGAGGAATAAGTAACCTATGTGCAAAACTATCCAAATCTTTGATCTTCCGCCTCCAGGATTTTGGACAAATTAATAACGTTTAATGCTGGTTTCTAACTGGCTCTCAACTGGTTTAAAGCTGACTCATGCTGTGAATGTTGTCAAAAAGTGTGTGCGATTGCAAACTTGTTGTATGCAACAGATTTTCCTTTTTTTCAGTTTTTTTGTCACTTTTCTTAGCTCAGGAAATCAGCAGAAAGACAGGGCAGCAATTGTTTAAGCTTTATTTTACTAAGATTTGTCAGGAGTTTAAGATAAACCTATATGCAAGTAACTCATTCATGGAGTTCACAAAGTTACGCTGAAGTATGAGTGCACATGCAAAATATGCACAAAAGGGAAGTAATGATATGTATGACAAGTGTTCTGCTGCAGAACAGGAAATCAGACGGCTTTGTGCAGAGGTCACTTGCCCACCAGAACTTAGGGGGCCAAGAAACCTCTGCAGGGTACACTCCCCCTCCTCCCAAAAAAAATTGGGATGTTAGTTTAATACAGCCTCATCATTTTGTCAGGTCTTCCTGACAGTTTACTGGAACCAACTAGAGCCCATTTTTACATGTTGTACTTCAATTTTATCCTTGGTTCAATTTTTGTTTTCTTTTGTTTCATATTCATTACCATATATTAACATAAAAAAAAGAACAAAGGAAAATAAAAATTGAACCAAGGGTAAAATCGAACTACAACATGTACTGCAAGGCAGATGGAGACAATGTCTAGTACTGCCAACTGTGCAACTGTGCTTGAGCATTGATTTTTTCCACTATTCAACCTTGCTAATCTAGATGACTTTTTTTGTCTGTTTAGAAGTTCTTTATGGTCATCTCAGAGCATCTCAGTGCATTTGTTGCAAGAAGAGAACAGGTAGATTAAGAAAAATACTTTCAAGAGATTATGCTTGTACTATCCAACTTGTGTAATATGATCATCATTCTCTCACTTTGAAAACGTTTATGTATAGTTTAATAAACGAGCAGGAGTGCTTTATCAAGTTTAAAACACAAGGTGGAGCCGAGTGTTTTAGACTTGATAAAGCACAAACTGCAAGCTTGTCAAATGGCCTCAAAAACTTTTGATGTAGATCTATTCATTCTTGCACTGTTATTTAGATTTTGGGTTATTTTGGCCAAGAAAATTGGACATAAAATTTAGCTGTGGCTACATCAGATATAAACACACCCATTAAACATTAATGATTTAGAGAGCATCTAAAATTGCACAACATAAAAAATAAAATGAAATTTTAAAAAGTGTTTCCTAACAGCACCGCAGGAAACTACTGCTTAGTAGCTTTCATTTGCATAAAAAAGGGCTGCGGCACACCTAACAGTCTTGCGACTGACAAGTCTGTGGGCCTCGAATTGAGGATCAAATTGGGAAATAGAAATAAAAGTTTTTGAAGAAGGAAGAAGACCAGACAACCTGGACAAGACCCTCAAAGGAGGGACAAGGAATCCCAACAAACTTGACCCACATATGACACCACATCCGGGTTTCGAACCCTGGGCCACATCGATTGAATAGTGTAGGCGAGTATCGCACCATCCCTGGCCACACTTTGTGATTTCATCTGCAAAATTAAATGTTGCAACTTCTGCTTAAAGGCAAAATAAAGAGTATCATAAGAAAGTACTGCTCTGCAGCTTTCATTTGAATGGTCATACCTTAAGATTTCATCCACAGACTAAAAAGTTAGAACCACCTTGTACAGCGTAATAAAGAGCCCCACAGGAAAGTACTGCTCAGTAGCTTTCAGTTGAATGGTCATACCTTAAGATTTCATCCACAGACTCAAAAGTTAGAACCACCTTGTACAGCATAATAAACAACACCACAGGAAAGTACTGCTCAGTAGCTTTCATTTGAATGGTCACACTTTAGGATTGTATCCACAGACTCAAAAGTTAGAACCACCTTGTACAGCATAATAAACAACAGCACAGGAAAGTACTGCTCAGTAGCTTTCATTTGAATGGTCATACTTTAAGGGCCCATTAAAGTATCTCGTTGCTATGATACGCGGTTGCCATGCACGTGCAATTTTACTTCCGGTCGTCCGCAAATTTTTCGCGCGCTTTCTGGCCTCCCGTCGCCGGCTCAAGTCGCCGATATTTTTTTTATTTCGTTACGACAAACACAAAAGAAACTTTTTTGTTTACTTTTTAAATTGATTTTAATTTTTTGCTTTACTTTTACAACATGTGAGTTGTGCCTTTATTTCTTAAACTGGGTGTTTCAGTTGAAAATGAGCTCGAAGCTATCCACGTACGCACGTAAACAGAAAGCGCAGCGATCGCTGCAAGTCGATGGGGAAATGCAGATCGCGAAAAGCCGACATTCAAAGATTTTCAGTGTCAGGTCGGGGATAGAAATGTCAGTGATGCGAAGGCAAACCGAAATAAGTACTGTGCCATCATCCCGAACCCATAAAGAGATCCCTGTGTCCGCGGCCGTGACTTTGACTGCTCCCAAGCTACCTGACGTCGCTTGCTAGAAAACTGTAATCGATGTGCGAACCTGTGAACTGTCCTTCCGAACCTGAGCAACTCCAGTGTTTAGACAGCTCTTCAAGAAACGAAGCTTTTGAGGCCACTGACTTGCAGCCACTGTCGCAAGACAGCGTGGAGCAGCATACAGCAAGAAAGGAAGCTTGTATTAAAATTGTCCTTGAAAGCAGCTCTATCGCGCGAATTTCATGCCCACATTGACAATGCTATTATTAAAGCACACGATAGAATATCTGACAAATAATGTTGAGCTAGATACATCTGATGGGCAACGTCTGCTAACAACATCACTTGAGAAATTAGCAAAAAGTAATTTAAGCGATCTAAAAGACTGTGACTGTAGAAAGGACTGAGAAATACGAATTTTGTTCGGTAAAACAAAACACAGTTGAATAGTTTGAGTTCGAGTGCAGTCGAGGTGGACAGAAATTCAGCTTGAAGAGTGATACCTTTGTCGTGAAAGCCACAACTCGTCCAAGGTCTGCAATACGTAACGTAATCGTTGCTCTTTCATTCCTTGTCAGTGGGCAGTATTTCAAAGTTTATCATAAAATTCTCTGGACTCTAAGTCTGGAACAAGTCAATTCGACTCCGTGGATCCACATTGTTGAATGGCTTGCGCCGTTCGTAAAACAGATCGCCGACTGGAGCGTGAAAGAAGCGAGAACTGAAGCAATCCAACTGAAAAACCAATCATCATTACACATCCAGTTCGACGGCTTTTATCTGACTCGCGGCCATTATTCCAACAACAGCTCAGCTCAGCTCAGCTACCGTCCAGGATGCCAAGAATGGGAAAATTATCGCCTTAGCGACCTAGCCATTTAACGCTTAGGCACCTGGCCATTGAAAAAAGTAGCGTCGCTTCCGGTGCCGCGACAAATGTACTTTTCTCATCGAGAAGTAAACGTAGCTGCTGCATTTTAAAAGAATTCGAAAAAACATCTTTTTTTCTCGAAATTTAAGCATCCTTTTTGCGAAAAAACAGAAAACAAAAAAATTATACCCAAAAGAGTGGTCAAAGAAGCACATTTTTCATTCTTATTTGTTTATTTTTCTTCGTAAACCAAAATGCATGCTTAAATTTCCTCAAGACGGCTTATGAAATGGTACGGTACAAGAAATTATGGACAAAAAGGTAAGTCTTGAAGTAAAAACGCATTTTTCGGTTTCTGATCACGTGACATGTGGCGCGGTCCGATGACGTCATAAACTGAACCATACTTGCCCTCAATGAATGTTGTCCAAATTTGGTCCAATGAAAGCATACATGTGTTGAGTTACAGCAAACTCATTTTTCCCTAGCAACGGCCTAAAAAGATACTGTAATGGGCCCTTAAGATTTCATCCACAGACTCAAATGTCAAAATAAGCAGCAGAACAGAAAAGTACTACTCAGTGGCTTTCACTTGAATGGTCACTCTCATAGTTTTCTGCTTCAGGGCCTGGTTGTTCGAAAGCCGGCTAATCTAGACTGCTAGCAGTCCCTCTCTGGATAGTCGAGCGGCAAGCGATATGCAACGCAGTGATCGGGCGAGCCCGCCCGCTCGACTGACTAAAAAGGGACAGCTACCAGTCTAATGCTAATCTAGGATTAAAATTAACCCATGTTTCCTTTTTCTCCTGTTAAAACGTGTTTCACAGCTCTGAATTTTTTAAGTGACAGTTTGAAAGCAAATCAAAGTCCAAATGCAGCAAACAGATTTCAGGAATCCTCATCGCTTGGCTGTAAGATTCAATTTGACATTAACTGTAATCCTGGGTTAGCTTAATCCTGCTTTGAACAACCGGCCCCAGGTCGCGCATGGGAAGAAATGCCAGAAAAACGACTTTTTCATCAAGTTTCGTGTTGCTGAAAAATCAGAGTTAAAACTCAGGTATGACGTACATTCTGATTATAGGTTCAGCTTTGCCAAGAGCAGCACAGAGAGCATTTGGAAGGGGAAATATCATGCAGTCCTGCTCATGATTTTCTCCAGTTTAAACCAAAGGTAAGGTATTTCATTTTTGCATTTGCAAAAAGAGTTAATCGTGTATCTATCTTTTCCTTAAAACTGGGAAATTGAAAGGAAAAATTAGGGGAAACTCGTCCTTCAACGGATTCGTTTTTAAAAAGTTTGTCATAGTCTACAGTTCTCGTCTAAAGGAGTGAAAAATGGACGATAAGTTTGAAATGAAAAGCTCATAATTATTGTCATATTTATTGTCTGAATCACAGAAAGTTAACGGATATATTGTGACAAGAAACTAGTTCTGTATTGGATTATTGTTTGACGAGTTTCTTGTCAAAATTTGTTATCTTGAAGAATGAGAGAGAGATCAATTTTGGGAAATTTCCAAACTTACTTCCTGTCAAAATGTATAAGGAATAAGAAATGATTTATTGACATCGAAAACCTAGGGAGTGGTCGCCCAGTCTCCCGAGCCAAAGGCTGATTCACCTCAGGCCATGGTGGTCAGGAGACAATTCTGGCATGAAGAGTTTACAGAAAAGATGCTTACTTTCTGAGATATAAGTAATCAGAAAAAGGCAGAAGATCGGCTTGTTTCCTCCATCGCTTTGTGATTTTGAGAGAATCGAGACGGGCGAAAAGTGGCCGGCGAATCATGGCGGAAAAGCCCGGGTCTTCACAGTCTACAGATAGCAGCGAAATCGAGTTTAATGGTTAAAGGAGCTACGGCACGGATAACGCGTCTTGAAAAAATTGGGCCAATTTTTTCAAGTTTGTCATTTATCTCCCTCAGCCGAAACCATCCTTGTTTAGTGTTGGTTTATTGTCAGTTACTTCTTTGGTGTTTTTCCAACCTAAGGAAACCTTTTTTTTTTTACGGTTTCCTTCAATGTGAAAGTAATTTTGTCTGATCAGAAAAATGAATGAAAATACCGTAACATAGTTCATTTAAATAGCGAAAATTAATACCAGCTGGCTGTGGCTAATCTAAAAATAACTCGTGAGGGATGAATTGTGAGGGAATTGAATCATTCATTAATGATTTCATCAAATTGTTCAGAGAAATGGGCACACTGCTTTTTTGACCAGAAATCTTCAAGATGCCCATAAACTTTGCTCTTGGCACTCGCATTGTTTGCTAGCGCACAAAGATCGCATGTCCAGTGGTAATGGCAACCTCCCAGCTTATACTTTGTCTTCCAGTGAAAGTATTCATTATATGCAGTGTTATTTTTGTCCAAGTATAGTAAGTAATCAGCTAGTGCCTTGGCCGATGGGAAATCCAGAACATTGACATAAGACCCTGGAATAGCAATTTCCTTGTAGTCCGCCCCACCCATTACAATGGGAACGATTCCGTTCTCTAGAGGGGAACCCCAGTACTTCTCTGTCACGTAATCAAGGCATTCCTTGTTTTAACGCAATCTTCGGTAATGTCCCCTCCTCGCCTAGGAGAGCTGTTACTTCCTCGTCCACCGAACATATCCACTTTGACAAACTGTTTTAGCTTATTAACATAGAAGAACCGCTTACCCGCACAGTTTCTAACTGTCCACACAATTAACTTGTCCTTGCCAAGCGAATAATCCGTAGATACTTCCGCTTTTCTGTCGTCAGCATCTAGAGGTGCGAAAAACCCATGTAGATGATAAATATCGGAATCTCTTCGATAATTCATAGTCCAGTTAAACAACCCATCATACTGACTGGTATCAGGGCTGTGAGCTGGGCTTTCGAGAAGAAAAAACACCCAGGCTTGATTCGAAGGCCTCTTGGAGTGTAGCTCGTGAAGCTTATTCACACTCGGCAGATTCCGGCCGTGAAATATTACCGCGCACTCGAAGAGAATTCTTCCTTGTTGTAACTCAGCACGCAATTTTGGACGCGGCAAGGTTTCCCTTGAAAGTGTGTAAACTTGTGCGTGTCTTCCAGTCCTTTCCATGGGTACAAGCTAGAAAATGCAGTGTAAAATTTTCCAAAGCTCGTAAGGGTGATTGTTACTAGTGACACGAGCTCGAGTAAAAGAATACATTTTCTCATATGTTGGCCTCACTAGGAATTAACGTGGTGTGTTTATGCTTATGCTTTTATGCTTATGCTTACGTTTATGCTGCGTTAAAAAAACATAGGAAGAAACGGACTGTTTGTTCTCCTTATATATTTATTTACTCATTTGTTTGTTTATTTATTACTTTGTCTTTGCTTATGCTTATTATGTTGTTGCTGTCCTCTCTAGCTTATATGTTTGCCTGGCAATGTTCTCGTGGTTATGCTTATGCTTGTTTTGTTAGTGTGACGATGGTATTATAAAGTAGATCTTAGTGCTAGTCTGGTATCGACTGGTATTGTGATCGGCTCTTTGACTGACCGCTCAGTGCGCGAAAGAAAGCGAAATCCCTCTGCTACCCAGGGAAAATGAACCCTGCTTATCCTGAGTATAAACACATTTTTGTATCGTGTCTTCTTATTTAAACCTGTTGTAAGCAATATTTTGAAATTGATTTTCAGGTACTAGAGGGATTTGATAAAAGTATCGTTGTAAAACTGACATATGACAGGCTGACACAGACACTTCCATCCAGTGTTGAGCTACTAAGCGACGGTGAGTAATTGTACAGAATGGAGGTTCTCGCAAGCGGACGAGACTGGAGATTACGAAAGGTGGTCTCCCACGCGAGACTGGAGAAAGAATGTTTGACTGAGAACTGATTCAAGCAGGATATCACGGAGGTGGTCGCTTATAATTTATGAAATACTTTAAATGCAGTGTTTGGCTGAGAACTGATTCAAATGAGATTTTCTAAAGATGGACGCTAAAGGGAGATTGTGGCTTGCAAGGTAATCTGATTACAATATTTTACTGAAAACTTTAACGCGAAATTTAATGCCAAATTAAAAATGAAAACAATACTTGAATTTTAAAGGTTGTTAGCCACGAACTTGTTGGTAATTGTTCCGAATTAAAACTACTGCTTTCTGCCCTAAATATATCTTTATGGTCTTGTTTTTGACTAGTACTCTTCCACCGAGTCAATGTTTTTCCGGCGTTTTAAACTTTTTTTGGTAATTTACAAAAGCTAGTACCGTCCAGATTTAATTTCTTCTTTATTCTGTATAGTTAATTTGCAAAATTCCTTTTTTGTGAAATGATGCCCTCAGAAAAGGGTTTGAGAGACTAAGCAATGACAAAAACACGAAATTAAATACACTTTTCAGTTTTTTTCCTGGATCGCGAAAATAAGTAGTCGCGAAATTTCGCGAAATTAAGTACGCGCGAAAAAGAGGTTTAAGGGAGATGGTCGCTTATGAGATTCGAAAAGGTGTTAGATTGAGAACTGTTTTAAACGGAATTTCATGAAGGTGGTCACTTACGAAAGATTTAGAATACAATGTTTGGCTGAGAACTGATTCAAACGAAATATCTCAAAGATCGATTCGTTGGGAGAATTCCTTACAAGGCTATCACGATTTGGAAGGCAATTTTTTGTATCAAATCGGATCGATTATGGATATTGCTTGAAAGGGTTGTATATTATTTTAGTCCAGGCCCCAGTTGTTCGAAAGGTGGATAGCGCTATCCACTGGAAAAGTCGCTATCAAGTGGATAAGTATTAGGGAAAGCAATTGGGCTATCCACTGGATAAAGATTTATCCAGTGGATAGCACGATTCACGTTTTGAACAACTGCATGAGGTCAGGTGTGTGGCTCAGTTGTCAGTCTGCGTAGCTGGCGGTATTGTATGCGAAGGTAAAGTTTTTTTCGCTTCTCCCCATTCCCTTCAAACTTCGCGCAAACAATCCCGCCAGCTACTTGTACGCAAGCTAGCTACTCAGTTGTGGGAAATTGGTTTGCGCATTAGAATGCTTTTAAATTGATTGACGTAAAACCAAAACCAAAGAGATTACTCTAGCCAATCACGACAAACCACACATTACCCAATGGACCAATGAAAACTCGAAGCAAGTACATGTAACCGGCGCCAAGCGCGGGAAAACGCGAGGGCCAAAACCAAGATAGATGTAGCCATATTGATTTTGCCCTTGGGCTTCCCATGGTAGTCATTGAAAGTTACTTATTCTCTTGTAGTGATAATGCAGCATTATCACAATAATAGAATCAATCCAGTATTATGGGATGCCCAGGGGCAAAATCAACATGACTGCTGTATCGGTAAAAAGGTCTTTTGATTTTTTTTTCTTTCTTATTGGGTGAGAAGTGGCGCGAGTTATAAAAAGCAATCACAGATCGAAGTATAGCAAGACCAAACCAAACGTGAATAATTTACTTTCTAAACGCTATTGAAATCCGGGGGTGAGGGGTAAGTGACGAGGAGGTGGTGCGAATGACGGAGGTGCGGAATGGGGCCAAATTTTTATACCCAAAACAAGTCCATCAGCCCAAAAGGTAACGTTTGTAAGTGAAACTTGTGCAATTGTTTGACATAAAATTGAGAACCTGGAAAAGTCCTGCCAGAATCTTTCCACCCAGAATAAGTCTACCGGAAAATTTCTCACCCAAAAAACTCCCCGATCGCCAATTTCAAACCCAAAAAAGGGTACTCACCTCCCCGTCACTAATATGCCTGGGTGCTCTCCCCCCTTACCCCCCCCCCCCCCCCACGTTTCAAAATCGCTCTTAAGACCTATGATTTGGAACCGGATGCGTGAGGGTTGGCGCATAATGCGTGGGAGTTAACAGGTATAATTATGAGTCAGGCTTGTACCCTTTGTTGTGTCTGTTTTGATTGGAGTTTTGAATCTCTGTTTTCAGGAAAGAACACATCAGCATCAATGAGGACACTTCGTGCAAAGAAAAAGCACTTCAAGAAATTGTTCCTCCACCTGGCATTTGCCGAAGCGTTCACATAACTCTATGCTTGAAGTTAAATAAATAAGATTAAAAATAAGCAACGAAATACATTCTTGGTTGCGGATTATTTAGTCGTGTACAGGAATCGTTTATATTACAAATATCCCGAAGTTTTTGCACCTTTCTTCATTAGACTTGCTCCAAGTCGCTTGTAAAAGTCGCGTAAAATTGCCGTGTGTTGCGCGCGGTGAGATACAGATGATCGAGATGTCTGCTGGTTCCGCAGAACCAGTCGCCATCTTGATTCACGTTCGTGGACCACGCGTGCGTCCTTCATGACCAGTGCTAGCGACTTGGACCAAGTCTACTAGTACTTCGTCACTAGTAATGATCACTTGGCGGCCTCTTAGCGGTCACTTCCATTCAAAGTATGTGGGGGCGCGGTGGTGTAGTGGTTAGCGCGTTGGACTTCAGATCTGAAGGTCGGTGGTTCGACGCCCAGTCCCTGCCATCGCGTTGTTTCCTTAGACAAGAAACTTTACCCCACATTCTTGTCTTTCCACCCAGGTGTATAAATGGGTACTGGCGACATACTGCTGGGGGTAACCCTACGATTGACTAGCATCCCATCCAGGGGGGAGTAGCAATACTCTCAGTTGCTTCATGCTACAGAAACCGGGATAAGCTCCGGCCGTGTGGGCCTCCTTGGCTCGTGTGCGACTTTACCTTTACCTCCATTCAAAGTATTCTCCATTCTTTATGCAGTGTGTGCATGTATTTACGATATCTTGGTTTTAAAGTACTTATTACACACAATACTCCCGGGATCAGGTCTTACAACCACTTAGATGTTCTGGTTCAAAAAACGCACTGTTACAGGTTCTTGCTTTTTAGGCGTGTGAAAAACGGACTGTTAATATAGGGCCTTGTAGGCGGCAAAAAAATGGGTAGTTCGCAAAATTGCTTGCAACGAGTGCCTTAAAACTTATACCTTGCGCCACATATGTAACTGCTTTTGTGCTAATGAGAGAAAGCTACACGGGGGAAAATTGATATTTAGGAAAATTACTGAAAACTAATTTGTGTGCTAAAAGACGCCTGAGAACAGGCTTCTCGGTGGTTGATAGAACGAACAAGGAGCGAGCCTAGTTCCTAGGACCCTATTTTTTGCGTGGTCCAGCTGTTTTGGGTCACGTGGTTCGAGAGAAAGCCTGGCAGCAACTAGGCAATGGCTAATACAAAATGACATCGAGCTTATTAATAATTTCAACATGTCATCTTATTTTAATTTCACGGAGTTGAGTCAACAAAAACGACTTCAAGTATGACGGTCATGTTTCTGTAGTCCAGTCTAGTTGAATATTTACAGCAGTTGTCATGCAATACTCCCTGCGGCTGCAAGGACAGTAAACTCCCGCTATCTCGAACACGCAAGACAAACATTTGTAGCATTCAGCTTTCGTGGAGACTTCAAGCAGTATCACTTCTGTTTTCAGATTTTTGGTATTTGACGATTTAAACTGAATTGAAGCCAACTTTTGCTCAAGCTGCATTCATGCAAGACAAACAAATAAAGTTGCAGGGATACTGACAGTAAGAGAGGGGTCAATAAATCGTGGTGTTTATTTGTTTTTTTCGCCAAATTGGTGTGTAACGGATTTGTATCTAAGCGCTAAGTAGAAACAAAATTTGTAGTTTTTCCAGCAGCGTATTCATTCCTGTGTTGCTTATGGTCGGTCTAAGCTTCTGCTATGAATGTATTAATGTACCAGTCAAAGTGAAGCTAAAACATCCTCCCCCGGGCATTTGAACTTTTGAAGATTGGCTTGTTCAAATTCCCTCCCCTCGGGGCAAAAAAGCCGTTCAAATGCCTCACCAATTAGTACTGAAATACCTCTCCTCAAAGGCAAATTTCGTCTCCAATCAAACACTGTTCCCGCTTTTCAGAGATCTGGCGTTATGACACCTTCAAACTTCTTTGAAAGACCCTTTTGAAAGAGTTATTCACGAACAAAGGCGAAATTCTATCTTGTAAATCCGTCAAACCTTGCCAAAACCGAAAAACCTCACGGACGTATTACACTAGAACAAGAGATAAATCTGGTTCAAATTCCCCACCCTTCCAAGGCAACGCTCAAATTCCCCCCTCCCCGGGCACGATGCACAGTCAAATGCCCGGGGGGGATGTTGAAGCTTCAATTTGACCGGTACAGAAGGATAGCGGGGAATGCAACGTTTTTTTACACCATCGGGCATAAAATGTGACCCATCGTTGAGTACCTCATTTGGTGACAGTTTTAGGGTTATTTGGAAGGGAAAGGGCTCAAGGGACAATAATAACATGGGATAATCGTAATACAGTTTATTGTGCCAGTGGAGTACTTTGGGAATAGCAAACTGTGCTGTTCCAGAACATTCCACACCCACTCCTCCCCTCCATGGAAAGTTTTTTGTTTGAAACCCTTTGCCTTAAAAATTTTCGCTTTTGAGCCCCCCCCCCCCCCCAATCCCCTCGGAATTTCCAGTGACCCCCCAAGGGGTGGGTATGGATGTATTTTGATCAGAGCAATGAAAATGGACACAAGGGTTTGACTAGAATTTGACGTCAGTGGTTAGTTCACTTTAAAATGAAGATATAAGTGATATCACAAAAAACAAAATAAAAAGACTCCCAAAACACTCCCCCAAAGGTTCCATCTTCAAATTTTTGTAGTCCAGTCCACGCGACTAAATGTATCATTTGATGTTCTCACGGAATCACCGCTCCCCGCCGCGCGAGGTTGTGACAGCCGCGAAAACAAGTTGTTCATAGTTCCTTCGGTGTATATCACGAAAAACAGGTAAGATCTTCTAATATTTGCTAAGGGTCAGATGTTACATTTTGTATGCATCATTTTCCCCTGCATTTTATAGTGCACTTATTAATTACGGTTATGGTAATTGCAAAAATCCAAAATCTTTGAGTATGCCGAGAACTGAAGCAAACCCCATGCCACCCGATCGATAATTTAAGCTCGAACTCAAGGTGTAATCTTTCGTCGATGATTATAAAGCGAGCCATGATAATCCTTCTCAGCTTGGGAGAAAGTTTAAAAATCTGGTTAAAATTTCACGAACTCGGGCCTGGGAATATAATGTAAATTCTCGATATGTCCGTAACAACGATGTAATAAGCAAAATCCCAGGAGCAAAAGAGCAAACATTCTGTTTGAAACAACAATCCGCTAGTAACTATAAACAAAAGGATGAGCAGACCTATAAAAGAAACTTGCTTCATTCAATTATTGGATTTAACTTACTTTGGACAGGTTGCAATCATGTTGCAACGTTGATCTTCTGAGTTAACTGTTAAGTGACTCAGCATGATTGCGCGAAGATTTAATGAAGATAAAAAACATGAAACGTTCCCCGTGAAGAATTGAAGTGGTAAGTCCTCTGTGTTCAGATTTTTCGCGCCCTAATCTCTAATATTTCGCAATTCGATTTGAGCCACGAGTGATCGAGAAGACTAACGATCTGAGTGCTGGAGAGAGCTGGCCGGGCGTGACAAAGGCTGGCGACATTTTCCCGAGGGTCGTTTTCTAGATACAGTGTGTTGCCCAGTTTTCGTACACTTTAGTTTGTAATCGCTATATCTTTTCGTCTGTGAGACGAAAATTTCTGAATTTTCTATTAAAGACAGCCCATTTACTTACCTTCAATATATAAAACGATTGGCCGCTTGATCGACGTACGTCCAAAATTATGCCATTTTTCCCGAAACTCCAAAGTTGCCCAGTCTTCGTACACCTGGCCCAGTTTTCGTACATCGACAAAACAACATTTCTCCACGAAAACGCTCGACGCAAACTAATGTGTCAGCCACCCTGCTGAGTGCTTATCGTGTTTTCTCTTCGGTTTGTGAATAAATATCGGCTTAGCGACCAAAATTTGGCGTACAAAGCAAATGGTTATTCGGGGGGTGGATGTTTAATCGATCCTGCAGTGTTGATTTTTGGGTCCCTCACTTTTGGGCGGCTATTCTTACGCTCAATCCACTGTCTCGTACGTCATTTACTGCCTTGGTAAAGGTAGTTGACAGGTTACTATTCTGCGTATTACAACTCTTAAGAAAAGGCCTGTATAAGATTCGACGTTTTCCTTCCGTTTCCGCTTACGCCTTTAGGATAGCAAACTCTTTACTTCCGTTTCGGCTTATGCTTGCCTTTCTTACCTACTTTTGTAAATGTTTATTAGAATCGCAACGGAGTGAAAAAATCAGTAAAACCGGTAAGCTAACGATATTTCACGGTGTATGTCAACCAGTTCTATGCATAGACATCTACCTTAGTTAATTATTTGACGATTTAGATTGTTTGCGTGGGATTACGTTTATTAAATATTCGTGACCTTTGCGTGACCTGGATGTAAAGCGTCGCTGTTATACCACAACAAATACATGTAGTGTATCGTACTTTGCAAGGATTGTTGTGTAATCTTTGCTGCACTTGCGACCTATTAGTTTTCGAACAGTAAAGTTTAAAATTCAGTTCTTTAACTTATCTAGAAATAGGTTTTGAGAAAGGCGCAGCTAAGTGTACGAAAACTGGCACAGTAGGTCAAAATGTATGCGAAGATTCTCACCGCTAAAATTCAGGAGCAGTTAAATTTAAGCTGGCGTTGAAAGTTTTTCCATTCACTTTCATCTTTTGTCTATCATCTGTCCAAAAATCATGAAGTTCCTTGCAAGATTACCAGCAAAACGGGCTATTTGTTCATCTACAATACCTTTACTGTGCAGTGAAAAGTGCAAATATTAGCCGCTAAACTTTTACTCACCTCGAAAGAAATTGTCCGCACTGACCTGCCTCTTCGTCAAAAAGCCCGGCAAAACCGGCAATTTATAGCTGAGATGTTCCTTTTACTTTTGGAATTCTTCGGTTGACGAAGATTTAAATGACCGACGAAAATAATCAAATAAAGTTCTTTTTGTACGAAAACTGGGCCCGTACGAAAACTGGGCAACATACTGTAGTCAAAACACGATGACGATGACTTTTTTCCAGTGTTTCATCAGTGGCATTATAGGTATCCTCATTTGGTTTTCTTTAATTTCGTAGCTATCTGGACAAAAAGCAAGGACCATATAACAGTTTAGGAGCATTTATACACAGGCTGGAATTGCCAGGGTGTAAATTTCTCATTTGAAATAAGTGTGAAATGCAGAAATGGTGGACTGGACTTTAGGGAATGACGGAATGATAACAATATTCCCTTGGAATCATGAGGAGAATGGTTGCAATCTTGGATTTCTCAACTATTTTGAATGACAAAGGGCTGTTAAAAGACACTATCAAAAGTTTTCTTCACCTTTGACCAGTGTCAATTGCAATGCAAACCAGTGTCTCTGATGGGATGTTTGTGAATCAAAAGGTAGTCACAGTTAGAATGAAACCTTCCCCTCACCACACCTCAGAGGAGGGGTGCAGAATGATAAACTCAAGACTTGCAGCCTAGGCATAGGCAAGTTTCCTCATTGGGGGGGAGGGGTGGTTTGCTGTAATATTGTTTTTTCTCATTTCTAAGAAGGGGGTATGGGTACCCTAGGACCCCCCTTGGGTATGCCTCTGACTTGCTGAGACCCTGAATTAAAAATTAGAGCCCACCAATAAACTTTTTCTGTGAAATTATCCAACCCCAAGAGTGTTAAAACATTTTGGATGAGACAATACTGCAGTCTCTTCCACATGAAACAAAGGAAATAGGACTAGGAACAGACTAGGAAAGCTTTAATGCTCAAACTCCCTGCATGGAATCTGCATGACATGAAAATTATTTTTTATTGTGAAACTCTGTCTGAGATCTGATCCAAGCTTTTTCAAATCTTAATATGCAAGGGTTGAGTTGTATTGTATTGGTTCCTAAAGTTCTGCTTGTAATAAGCTAGGATAAGATAAGATAGGATAAGATAAGATAAGACAACTTCATTTATACGAGATATTTCCATCAGCTGAAACCATCTAACTTTTCTCTCTGATATTGCTATTTCAGTTCTAAGGGTTCCCTCATAGACCTTTAATAATCAAAATGGTTGCTGTGTTGATGGTACTTACTAACCATGAAGACTTGGGGAATACTGGCAAAAAGACAGGATGGTACCTACCTGAAATGGCGCATCCATACCATGTGCTTAAGAAGGCAGGATATGACATAACAGTTGTCAGCCCAAAGGGAGGAAAGGCTCCTTTGGTAAGGCAACATTTTTGACTCATGGCTTGACAGCTTAGCTGCCTTGGGGCTCAATACCTTTGAACTTAAACATGCCTTGTGGCTGACAGTTTGTCAGATTTCTACTTGCCAGCATGAGTTTTCACTAGTTGTAGATTATGATTTGTGATTAAAAAAGGTTAAACCATGCCATTCTGAGAAAGCAGCTAAAGTTTTTCATGCTCAACCCTGTGTCTAGCCTGAGAAAACAGCCGAAGTCTCACGAGGTCGCCACTTGAGCCCTCGCAAAACGATGTCTGAGTAACGAGCGCAGAAATTCTATACTGATGACGCGTTACTACCCAGATCTAGATGGTGCTTCTGATTGGTTGAAACGCGAGGGAATTTTGTTTCAACCAATCAGAAGCACTACCTAGATCTGGGTGGTGACACGTCATCAGTATGGAATTTCTGCGCTCGTTACTCAGACGTCGTTTTGCGAGGGCTCAAGTGGCGACCTCGGGAGATGTCGGCTGTTTTCTCAGGCTACCCTGTGTGTGTTTACTTCTGAAAATAAAGTGTGTGATGTGGGAACTTTCAAGCTAAGTAGAAGTCTAAGTGTGCCTTGAAAAATTTGACAATCTGACTCACCAAATATGGACTCAGTGGAAACGCAGAATAACTTTTCTTACCTTACTTTAGACCCAGGCTTTTTTTTAATGGTTTTTCCCAAGTGGGTAAACAGACCATGTTTCAGATCAAAATGGCTCAAAAACCACATCCACTAAGGCTGCACAAACTTATAAGCTTATATATTAAGTGAAACTCTCTCCCCTACCCCTCTGCCACCAGATTTGAGTTCCAGATGTGTTGAGGTTGTCTCCTTCACTTGTGTTATGACACTGGCTATATAACTAGAACTTTGAAATTGGTTTGAGGGATTCTTCTTGTTCTATACATTTAAGGATCCTGGTAGTCTTGAAGCTTTTAAGGAAGATGCAGTATGTAAAGAATTCCTAGCTGACAGTGAGGCAATGAAGGCTGTTGACAACACCGCTTCTATCACCTCAGTTGACCCTGCCAAATTTGATGTTATCTTCTGCGTTGGAGGGCATGGACCAATGTTTGACTTACCAGAAAACGAAGACGTCAACAAGGCTGTGGCCACAGTATATGAAAAGGGAGGGATTGCTGCTGCTGTTTGCCATGGTCCTGCTGGTAGGTGTCAATTGCAAGTTGTGAGACACCATTATGTCAAATAATGAAGTATCTATTTTATCAATCTGTCCAAAGGCATAATTTGTTAAGCACTAACAGTGATAAGTTGGTGGCAAGTTGTGAGACACCATTATGTCAAATAAAAAAGTATCTCTTAATTTTATCACTCTATCCATAGGCATTTTTAAGCACTAATAGTGATAATGATCATGACAACAGCAATGGTGATGATGGTGATAATAATGGTTATCATATGATAATGATGACAATGTTAACAGTGATGGTGATGATGATGATAATGATGACTATGATGACATGATGATAGTGATAATTTTAGGGTTGAGAGCATAACTGTCTTATGTCGAATTTTGGGCTTTTTTTCTCCAAACTGCCTGATTTTTTTCAGAGGACCTTCACTACATTCAAAGAACATTGCTCAAAGTTTTTTTCTGTGATTTGCACCAAGTACAGGGTTTGTACCCTTTTTAGATTTTAAAATTCCTGGATTTTCAAGGACCTTTTAATATTTTCCATGTCCTAAATTTGGCCTAAATTTTCAAAAACCATGAACTTAAGATCTATTTTGTGGCCCACCAATATTTCTTTTTTGGCTTTTTCATTCTCAAGAAAAATTTACTGAATATATTTTGTACATTTAACTTCATTTTCCATTATTTTCCATGACAAACACTTAAATTCCATGACTTTCTAGGTTTTCCATGACCTGTACAAACCCCAAAGTAGAGTTAGCGTGAAGAGAGCTGTGAGCAGACAGCAATTCATCCATTACTTGTTGCAAGAGTTCCATGTATGAATGAAGCACAAATCAGAAAAATAAAAATTGAGCAATGTTGTTTGAATGAACTGAAGGTCCCATGGAAAAAACCTCAGGCAGTTTTGAGCAAAAAAATAAAATGTTAGATGGTTAAGCTTCCAGTCTTTCAATTAATGACAGTGGTAATAATTAGGAAAATCAAACAATTTTCTCTTGTCTTTGTAGGGATTGTTAACACCAAGTTATCAAGTGGTGAATATCTAGTTAAAGGCCAAAAAGTGACTTGCTTTACTAATGCAGAAGAGGAAGCCATGAAGTTGGTTGATCCAATGCCCTTCCTCTTAGAAACCAAGCTCAGAGAACACGGGGCACAATTTGAAAATGCACCCAATTTTCAGCCTTGTGTCTGTGTGTCCAACAGAGTGGTTACTGGCCAAAACCCAGCCTCTGCCACACCCATGGCAGAAAAACTCGTGAAGCTGTTGCAGCAAAAGTAGACGTTGATTTTCTAGGTTTTGGCTGAAGTAAAGTTCTGTAGTTTACACTGATTAGTTCTTCCTGGAAACCTGTTAACTGTATTGGGTTTTTCAGAAACTAATAAAGCAAACTTTCTTTACTTAACTGGCAAGTTGTGCAGGTCTATTTTATTAGAAACAAACTGCAAGGTAGCCTTATCCTCTGAGGTTATCTGCTCTCCCCCTCTCCATCCCCCCCCCCCCCCCCATTTTTCTCTTTGTTTTGGTGCTGAATGAACGCTTTTACAGGAGAGAGGTGCCTCCTATGTAGGAGGCTGCATAAGCTAAAGATAAGCCCAAAAGAATGCACAGAGAAAAAAAAAGCTGAGCAATTCATTCTTGAAATTGCTTATTTAAAACAGTCAAACACCACTTAATGGACACCAGATTAGTACAGACACATTGTTATTACAGACAGTCTTCTTGTTCCTGATCCACATATTTTTCTCTAAAATAAAAGGGACACACTGTATGGACACTATGTCTGGACCCAATAGTGACCATAAGAACAGGGTTTGACTCTTTTTGAATAAAACGATAAAGCCCCTTTAAACAAAACTGACACAATGATAGCTGTTCAATATTGAAAACCAACACATCAGTTAATTTTTAATTGCTCCATGTTAGGCACAGTGGTAGTTAAGACTTTTTGTATTTTATTCTCCTAAGTTAAGACTGTTTATAATGATTTTAGAGAGTCTTCCTCGCTTTCTTTGTCCACAGTCAGCAGAGCAGTTGTTAGTGATTGCATATCTTTCAGCACAGACGTCATCTGCATCAAGTTCATTTCTCCACTGGGTTCATCTTGTGTTGTTTGAGACGGCTGTCTTGGTTGGTTTTGTGCCAAAGAATAGGAAATCCCACTATCAGACCGGACAGATTTTTCTGCTTTGTGTTGTTTTAATTACCTTTGCTTCTGCTAGTTTTTATTGGTCTTTTCTCCTCGTGATGGGCTTGGTCTCTGTTTTCTTTATCGTCATCTTTCCTACTCACTGAAATAAGAAATAAAAATAATTATTTCGGTTGACTTCATAAATTTTTGACGCTGCATCGTATTGAAATTAAAATTCTAAGCTTTAGACTCTACTAGAGTCTTGTTCACAGTAACTTAGCCAGGTCACGTGACATGTGACCTGACCAGCCTCTTCCAGATCGCTGGAAGGTTGTATCTCCCCCCATCTCTATTTAAACAATGTGGTACTCTCACCATTCTTGTCACTCTTGGGACTTAACTCATATCCTACCAGAAGCCAATATATTGGCTCCTCTGACGTCATTCCAGTTCCAGGCCGATTCTACCCCGTAAAACTAAGCCTTGGAGGAATGAACCTGAAAGACGTCATGTAAACGTAATAGAGTGTATCTAAACCCTGTTTGAGCAAAGATTTTTAAGTTTTACCACAGGCAGCCCAGACGCGTTGTATGTGGAGTTCATTTGAAAACAGAAAAGGGTGAAAATATATGTAGTAGCACGAAATAAATCTTTACTTCACGAAAGAAATCTTGTTTACCTCTGCTTATTGTGTCCTGTTTAATTAATTTCCGGTTAATCTTGCACCGCTCTCTTACGCAATCGCTTGTTAGCGTCGCTGCTTATATAAGCCGTTAAGCCTAAGGTTTGCAGAGATTTATTACAGACTAACCGGTGATAAAAGAATCGAGATATCTTGAAATAAACCCTGTCTACCTTCAGCTCAATGCTCCCCTGTTCGTCCTGGCTGGTTTAAATGACAGTTTGTGGCTTTTTTCAATCGGAGGTAGCTTCCACTAAAGCTTAACCGGAAATTAATTAAACAGGACACAATAAGCAGAAGTAAACAAGATTTATTTCGTGAAGTAAAGATTTATTTCGTGCTATTATATATATTTTCACCCTTTTCTATTTTTAAATGAACTCCACATACAACGTGTCTGGGCTGCCTGTGGTTTTACACGTTATCTCGGCCAATTTTTTAAAGATTTCGCTCCGGTGATCGCTCGGTATTTAAAAATGGCGTATCGGATGTCAGGTAAAGACGCTACAGCTCGAATTTGGGACGAAAGTGATGAAGAATTGGTGAGTTTTGTGGACTCCGAATGAGATGAAGTTGAAGAAGATGACAACAATGTCTACGCGGTTATCCGAATGATCGTTATGGAAGGGTTGTAGCGACATATCGTAAGAATGGGCAACAGACGCCATCATATCAGACCACAGGTCACCCAAGCTCACTCTGATAGGAGCGCATATAATAACCTGTTAATTTCTGCATATTTTATAAGTCGGCAAAATATAAGAGTTTGTATGGAAAATGCAACTAAGACGCTCTAAATACCATCTCGCTGTTCTCTTCTCACTGGACAATTCGCACAGTGGCGTGGACATGGCAAAAGCTACTGTGTTGGGGTGCGACGTTTTATGTTTGAAGCGTGGCAATTTCTTCTTGCTCACCGTGCACGCCTCCCCAACACAGTAGATTTTGTCTTGTACGAATTATTTAGCATATTTGCACATATTTGTGCGCAGAGATCGGCGGTCGAATACCGACATTTGATTTCTTATACAAGAAGCTCAAAATATTGCCGTTTATGGTGACAAAATGTTGGGAAAGGTGGAACTTTTCCGCCGTATAGTTGTTTTTCGACTATGGATTCATTCAGGTTTGAGGAAATTGTGAGTGGAAATGGCGCATTTCAAGAAATATAGCTCATTTAGCGAAAAGAGGTATGCTTTGAAATGGCAGATCAGTGTGCAACCTTTGCATAATATTATAATACTAATTGGGAGCAAAAATTAGAAAGACGCTTATTCTCGCTCAAAACGCTTCAAATCACCCTAAAAAGCCGTTAAATAGCAATTAATACAACACAGAAACAAGGTGAACCATTTATATTATGAACTATTTCGCATTTATGGTATTTAGAGCGTCTTAGTTGCATTTTCCATACAAACTCTTATATTTTGCCGACTTATAAAATATGCAAAAATTAACAGGTTATTATATGCGCTCCTATCAGAGTGAGCTTGGGTGACCTGTGATCAGACTCGAATGTAAACAAAGATGAGTCAAAAAAAAGCCAAGGTATGCCAAACAGTAGCCTCAAATGTTATGTTTATTGATGAGGAATACGTTCTCGCCCATGTGAGTCAACAATCGACTGAATCGATGAGTTTGAGGTCAACTTTGTATACTCATGTTGCCAATGCAAATTTATGCATAAATTATAGCTTTAAAAAATTGCCCAAACAAACCGTTCAAAATCCCTAATTTCGATTTTTATTGAAATTAAATTGCTGTAGATTACTCATGAAACAAAAATGTATAAAAATATATATAACATCGGTCCGTCTTTTGTTCATAGAAGCCCTTAAAAACTTGAAAACAGAGGAAAAATATTGAGAAAAATTCCAAAAAGTTAATATATAACCACAATAATTTATGCAAATAAGTTAATTATTAACTTCATGTGAAAGACAATTTTGTGGTGATTCAGAATATATATAGGTTTGCATACCTTAAGTTAAAATGGCTTAATGCTAGTAAAGGCCAGAATGCATGACACTTGAATACCAATTGTCATCTTTGGAAAAAAGTCGGTAGGATATGAGTTAAAGGGTTAGGTGGCTACTGCATATTATTTGCTGCTAACTTCACACACAGTTCACTCCTTTTCTACATACCCAGAACAAAACCTTTAACAGCTTAAAAAGCTAGTCTTAGTTGGTACAACTTGTAAGTTCATGATTACTTGGTTTGTGACTTGAAATTTGTGCCTGTACAGAAATTAGTTAAACTGTACCTGAAAACTCCTTTGGACGCAGTCTTGGAATGTTAAAGCCCTCCTGTCTTACAGTGGCCATGAGCATATTTCTTTCATTTTCCAAATGCCTCAGTTGTGACTGACTTTTGTCCAGTTCCATTTCATATTCTTTCTGTTAAAGTTTAGCTGTTCTGCTGATTTCTCCTTCTCTCGTTCAACCTGCCTCTCCGCTTGTCTCAGGGCCACCACTGCTTTGGTGTGTTCCCGGCGAAAATCATTGAACTGTTTCTCCAGCTTTGCAAATTCTTCTGTGAATCTTGCTTGTTCGGCTTGCAGAACTTTGTCCAAATCTTAAGATTGTAAAGGAAATTGTTCTCTTTAATGAAACACTTTCATCAAATCAAGTATTTACAGATACTATAGAGAACTCACAAAAGGAAATGGATGAAAGAGGGTAAGAACTGATATCTTACAGATGTAGTAGGGGACCCAATCAGAATTTACTATTTCCCCTACCCATGCCTGGGCTGTTTGTAATAAAAATTGGGTAATATATAGATTTAGCCAAGCCTAAAAGCGGAGGTCCGCAAATTTTTTTTTTTTGTTTTGTTTTTTTTTTGCTGGTAGTTATTAATTTGTGAAAATACTGTCATTCAAGTCGTTAAACAGCCGGCATCGCAGGCTGGCATGATCCCACTAGGCCATGAACAGTAACACTACTAAATAATTATTGTAGCATTGCAAGCAATTATTTCAAGCATGCTATACTTAAGGTATCAGCCACGGAAAAAAAGCGTCATTTTTTTGAAAAATGAGATTTTTACATGCTCAGATAAAGCTCTTCGAGAGCTTTCTTTCAAACAAGAAATTAGAAGAAAATAGTAGGGGTAAAAGATTTTTCCTTGTTAATTATGGTAATTGATCCCTGACAAGTTCTATCACACCTGATTAACTTGATCATGTGAACAATTAAGTGAAGTTTCCTGCAAAGCGATAAGAACTACATTAATTTAAGTTGCTCTTTAAAGAGGAGGGCAAGTGGCAATTCTGGCCTAAGAATTGAAAAACAAAAAAACAAAAACAAAAATGCTTGAGGGTTGCCCTGTGTAATGTACTGACATTGTTTTATGTGTGAAATGTTGATCAATAATTGAGTGAGAGCTGTTGCTATGAAGGACTTTTTTCATTTTTGGTGAAAGTCGTCACATCTGTCCTCTAGCACCAAGTCCTTCATTTATAGTTCTGCAATGATATTAATTGATTTTTTGTTATTTTCTTTAGATTCACAAGCATACTGTACCATACTTTATTCCCATTGACACAATTAGCCAACTCTACTTGAACACAGACATCAAGGTATTACTAATAATAGATTATTTTTTTTGTTGCCATGTTTTTCTGAAGCGAGCTGTGGGTTGAATTGGGTCTTGCCAGGTCAGGAGTACTACAACTGTCCTTGGATGGGATGCTAGTTCAACACAGCCCCAGATTAGAGGTAATGTGTGGTATTGCCCATTAGCATTGAACCAAACCAGTGGATAGTGTTTTTCATGCTATTCACCTCGCGGAATTTTTTGGATTTCACATGCGAGTTTTCCCTCATTTCTCAGATAAAAGGAACTATCTGTTGCTGGCTATCCACTGGTTTGTATATATGTTGTAGTTCAATTTTATCCTTGGTTCAATTTTTACTTTCCTTTGTTCTTTATTTATGTTAATATATGATAATGAATATGAAACAAAAGAAAATAAAAATTGAACCAAGGATAAAATTGAACTACAACATATACTTAAACAATTATTTTTCTTCATCTCAAGGCCAGGCCCGTGAAAATAGCCATAGCGTGAAATTTGGATTACCCCCCAAGTCGCATGAAGGGTCACAATTATACACCTCAGTGTCGGTGAAGAGTGGTGGATATTTCCCTCACCGCTTTGTGGCTCGGCAAATATCCACCACGATTCACCTCCGCTTTGGTGAATAATAATTATAAATTGTTAACAATGTTTTTCCTATGTTCTCTTTACCTTGAGCATTTATTTTTCCACCATACAACCTTGCTAATCCGGATGACTTTATTTTGTCTGTTCAGAAGTTCTTTATGGTCATCTCAGAGCATCTCAATGCATTTGTGGCAAGAAGAGAACAGGTAAATAAAGAAAAACTCTTTCAAGAGATTAAAATATATTGTCCAAGTTGTTAATGATCATCATTCTCTTCCTTTCAAAACGCTTATCTTCCAAGAGCATCTAAAATTGTAACGAAAAATTTAAAAAAATTGAAGAAACGTTAAATGACAACACCACAGAAACGTAGTGCTTAGTGGGTTTCATCTGAATGAAAATGGACTTTGTTAGGTGACACACTTCACAGTCTTGCGACTGACAAGACTGCGGCCCTCGGATTTCGGATCGAATTGGAATTTAGAAAAGTTGGTTTTTGAGGGCAGCGGAAGAAAACTGGAGAACCTGAAGAAAAACCGGCTCGGGGGCAAAGAAGAGAACCAACCACATGCTCAATGTACTTGTCACGCCAAGTCCAGGATTTGAATCTGGGACCATATTTTCTTTAGCTTAGCTAAAACATTCAAGTTAAAACTCAGATGTCAAGTGCATTCTGAATTGTAGGTTCAGCTTTGCCAAGAGCAGCACAGAAAGCATTTGGAAGGTGAAATATCATGCAGTCCTGCTCATGGTTTTGTCCAGTTTAAACCAAAGGTAGGGAAGTTCATTGTCTGGTCACCATTGCAAAAAAAGTAAAATGCGTGACTCTTCCATCTTAAAAATGGGAAAATGGACGGACAAATTTGATACGGGTAACTCGTCTTTCACCGGATTTATTTTAAACAAGATTTTCAGCCTACTTTCTCGTTTTGACAGAAAATCGAAGTAGACAGATAGATTTGAGACAAGAAAGTTTTCCTGTCTTGGATTCATGTTTGACGAGTTTCTAGTCAAAAGAAATGGAAGACTGGCAGATAAATTTGAGACAAGAAACTCGTGCTTTATCAGTTTTGTGTTTGACGAGTGTCTTATCTAAATTTCCCGTCAAGAGATGAAAAAATAAATTTTGGGACTAGAAACTTATACTTTATCGGATTCATGTCATGTTTGACCAGTTTCTCTTCCGTTTCCCGTCTTAAGGAAGGGAGGGTGGAAAGATAATTTTGTGACCAGAAACACACTGACGCATGCCCTATTTCTTATCTGATTTTTCCATCTAAATGACTAAAAAATGGACAAATAAATTTGAGACAATAAACCCTTTCTTTATCGGAAATTGTCCTTCATGGGATTCACATTTGACGATTTTCTTATCTTAGTTGTCATACTGACTTGACATAAATGTAAATGTGAACTCAAAGGTCTTGCAAAACAGCTTTCAAGCTATTAAGAGACTCAATTCTGCTGACTGAAGTAGTTCACGCTTACTTAAAAACTGGCACTTGTAAAAGAAACTAGTCAAACTACGCATCATTATAACCTTACCCATTTTATAAAACTTAGCTTTCACTCTATACGTAACGGCAGCCTTTCCCATTATACTTGAAAGGGTTGGAAATTTATACTTCTGTTTCTCGGGCGAGCCACGCCAAGTCTAGGGAAATAAGAGTCCAAGTGTACCCTGGACGCCAGAGCCGGGCATTTCTCGCGTGCGCCTCCGAGGGCGAATTTAGCTTACCGGTAATCTGACTATCAAGTGGTCTTTCAACGGACAACTGCTTTACGAAAAACACGCGAGAAACTTCTGACCTGCAGCAGGGTGGCCCAGCTGGGCAACTTGCTTTTTTAAAACTACATTGTCGGCTCTTTTGAATTCATGTCACTTTTTGGCTGTTATCAGTTATTTTAAGCTATTCTCTTATCGGGGAAAAAATGTTTACAAAAATCTAGTGTAATTTTAACCATACATGCAAGTACAAGTGCAAGTGTGAGTACGCTTGATTTGATCCAACGACCCACAAAGTCATCCAGTACCTGTAGGTTTGAGTGTTAATGTAATTCGTGATTGCTTTAGTTTTGCCTTCCTATACGCGATGTGTCTTGCAAAAAAGGAAACTTTCTCAACCACCATTAGACCACTATTAGAAGTAAACCAAAACCACTAATTATTGTTTGGAGATGTTTTTCCGCACTCAGTGCCCGCTTCAGGTATTTGCTTCGTGAACATCTGATTGGTTCATTGACTTCCTCTATGGTCTGCTGAAAAACTCGTGCCACTTTCTCAACCAATTAAAAGAAAAACCCAAACCAATCGTGACTTCGTCGCGTGTGTTTTCCCGCGCTTATTGCCAGCCACATGTATTTGCTTTGTGAACATCTGATTGGTTATTGTGTTATTTACCGGATACGGTTGTTGTGATTGGCCATCATTTCACAGCCGATTTCAGTGTTATGCGTAGATGCGGGCTTTTCTAGCACGATTCGAATTGTCTCATAACCACAGAGCGATGAAAGAAATTAGCAGATCTTCTGCTTTTTCACCATTGTTTATATCTCAGAAAGTAAGCTTTTCTTCTGTGAACTCATTTCATGCAAAAATTTGCAGAATTACTTCCTGCCATGGGCGAAACATAAGGAATAACTTATTTAACATCGAATACGTAGGGAGTGTTTGTCCAGTCTCCCTTCTGGAAATTTGGGCATGAAATGAGTTTACAGAAGAACTGCTTACTTTCTGAGATATGAATAATCAGAAAATTGGAGAGGATCTGCTAGTTATCTTCATCGCTTTGTGATTATGAGAGAATCAAGACGGCCGAATCATAAAGCCTGAAAAGCCCGGGTCTACACAGAGCAGTGAACTCGGCTAAAATGGTTTAATAGCGGTAATTAATATCTACTGGCTGTTGCTAATATGAAAATAACTCGGGACAAATTGTGAAGAAAATAGAATTAACTCTCTTACCGCTAACTTCCGTCTTAACAATAGTGAACAGAGAATTTGAATTTATTGATTAATGATTTTGTCAAATTGTTCAGAGAACTGGTCACACTGCTTTTTCGACCAGAAATCTTCAAGATGCTCATAAATCTTGCTCTTGGCACTCGCATTGTTTGCTAGCGCACAAAGATCGCATGTCCAGTGGTAATGGCAAGAGAGATCTCCCCCGTGTAAACAACCTCCCAGCTTATACTTTGTCTTCCAGTGAAAGTATTCATTATATGCAGTGTCATTTTTGTCCAAGTATAGTAAGTAATCAGCTAGTGCCTTGGCCGATGGGAAATCCAGAACATTGATATAAGACCCTGGAATAGCAATTTCCTTGTAGTCCGCCCCACCCATTACAATGGGAACGATTCCGTTCTCTAGAGGGGAACCCCAGTACTTCTCTGTCACGTAATCAAGGCATTCCGTGTTTTCAAAAGCGAGTTGAAACTTGTAAGAACTAAGAACATTAACGCAGTCTTCGGTGATGTCCCCTCCTCGCCTAGGACAGCTGTTTCTTCCACATCCACCGAACACATCCACTTTGACAAGCTGTTTTAGTTTATTAACATAGGAGAACCGCTTACCTGCGCAGTTGCTAACTGTCCACACAATTAACTTGTCCTTGCCAAGCGAATAATCCGTAGATACTTCCGGATTTTTGTCGTCAGCACCTAGAGGCGCAAAAAAACCATAGGGATGATAAATATCGGAATCTCTTCGATAAGTCATAGTCCAGTTGAACAACCCATCGTATTGACTAGTATCAGGGCTGTGAGCTGGACTTTCGAGAAGAAAAAAGACCCAGGCTTGATTCGAAGACCTCTTGGAGTGTAGCTCGCGAAGCTTATTTACACTCGGCATATTTCGACCGTGAAATATTACCACGTCACTCGAAGAAAATTCTTCCTTCTTGTAACTCAGCACGCAGTTTTGGAAGCGGCAAGGTTTCCCTTGAAAGTGTGTAAACTTGTGCGTGTCTTCCAATCCTTCCCATGGGTACAAGCTAAAAAATGCAGTGTAAATTAACACAAGACGAGGGCGCGTTTCTTTAACACTCGTAAAGGTCAGATTTCTTTTATCTCTAGCTTCTTTAAAATCCGCAGATATCAGATTTCTTTCTTCTTTAAAACTCACAGAGGGCGGATTTCTTTCTCCGTCTTTCAAAGTCACAGAGGACAGCTTTTTTTCTCCTTTAAAGCTCACAGAGGGCAGTTTTCTTTCTTGTTGTTTAAGACTCACGGAAGGCAGATTTCTTTCTCGTTCTTTAAAACTCACAGACGGCAGATTTCTCTTTCCTTCTTTAAAATCCACAGAGGGCAGATTTCTTTTTCCTTCTTTCAAGCCCGCAGACGTCAGATTTCTTTCTCCTTCTTTAAAATCAACAGGCATCAGTTCTCTTTCCCTTTCTTTGAAATCCACGGGGGTCAGTCTTCGTTCTCCTGTAAAGCTTGGGTTTCTTTGTGATTGTGGAGAGAGCAGAATGTTTAAATGGTCAGAAATATAAAATAACAAAAAACACATCGCTGAACTAAAGAGTGCTAGCAGCCAAACAGTTGTCGATCCCTTTCCAATCATCGTCTGACTTTGTCAAAGAAAACGACGTTCCCTTCACTGCAGATAATGTATGGTTGACGAAGTGGTACAACATTCAATGTGTAAATGGCAAAATCATTGCATTGCGTGACACTTTTAAATACGTATGGCCTGTATTTTGGCGCTTGCTACTTTTTTTTCGAGCCCCGAGAAAAGGTCACTTAAAATGATACTTCCATCCAAAGTATTATTCACCAAAAAAGTGCATGCGCCACTGCAGAAATTACTTCAAATGGTTATTCTCCTCTAGAAAAGCGAGTTTTCAACTTAGATAAAATTTCTGTTTGCAGAGCTTTAAAGGTGAATCTGAACTTAAAGGAAAATAATTGCTTCTGATTTACTTCTCCAACTCATTAATAATTCGTTTCTTCGAGTACCAATTACCGGATGTATACCACATCACGTGCATGCGTTTGGATACCCAGTGGAGACGGTATACTGCTCTCCAGTAAGAGTGCTATATACCACCTAACTATGCACATTTCACAATTTCCATAAAATTAGTAAATCGTTGTTAGTCAGTTGTATCCACTAATCGTAAAATGGTTCATTTACAGTTCACATCAGATTTACGTTTACAGAGCAATTCGTCAACATTGCTAAACGCTGTGGACAATTTTTTCGCGCTTGTGCCCGAGACTTGCTGGGGAAGTTCCAACTGTTCTTCAAGTCTTCGCACTCGGTGAAGGCAATCTTTGTATTCATGCGCTTCTCGGCTTGATAACAGCAAATTTTATTACTCGCTTCAATTGCCGCTTCCTGACATACCTTCCTGGAGTTTACTTTTGGGCCTACACAGGGCCAGTAAGGATTTTTTGTCTCTACAACTTTTAGGCAGTTGAAACAAGATGACTCCGAAGGTAGTTCCATCACACGATTGAAAAGGACGCCAATGCAAATATTAGCATTGCCATGAATGGTTTGCGAAAAAACGTGGTATTTTTGACGGCATTGCAAACCACCAACTACGTGCTAATCACAAACTTTTGCTCAAAAGCAAACAAATTTTGCTTGTCAGTAAAGTGTTGATTATCCATTTAAACAAAAGAGTTCTTCTGTCGAGGGCACTATCGTGTGATAGGTTGCCCGAGGAAATTTGATGTTCACCACAAATATTAGCCCGAGAACGTAGTTGGAGGGCTTAAATGAAGTTTGAACATCAAATTTCTGAGGGAACCTATGACACATAGGGCCTGAGACAGAAGGACTCTGTTGTTTTTATTGTACAACGCTAAATTTTGAGCGAGAATTGCCAAAAACGGGTACTGTGCGCTGATAGGCGCCCGCTGAGGAGAGACACTATCGCGTCACGTGATCGATTTCGACCAATGCGAGCACGCCAAAATTTAGCATTGTACTATAATGTTTATAATGCGCGACTGAGAAGTCATATCAACAACTCGGACTTCGTGTTTCATCAGGGTATCCAAACACCTCAAAACAATACAAGCATGAGGCCTGCAGCTTCTTGCTTTCATCAGTTTCTCGGTGTTTAGATACCCTGATGAATCACTCGCCCTCGTTGTTGATATATTATCCACAAGAGGCAAAAGCTAAACGGTTCTCCTTAGTGACGAACGTGTGTTCGCTAGATTCACTAAATTATTTTAAAATAAAGTAGTAACACAAAACTTTCTGACACGAAGTACTCGATTACGAAAAAATTTCAATTTTTAATTTTTGACCACGCGTGAATAGTAGTATCATGGTATCGGTACATTGTACATTAAATGCATTTTCCCAGGTGCAAATGAGGCAAAATTTTCATCCGCGTAAAAAAGAAGGTACGAGACAGTTCAAGCTTCCTGATCCTCCCTTCTTTCTATGGTTTGTAAATGAAACTGTGACAATTGTTTGACTGAAAATTGAGAACCCTTCATGCACGCTTTTTATCAACCCTAAAAAAGTCCTGCTGAAATCTTTATACCTGAAATTAGTCCAGCAGAAATTTTTACCCCCAAAATTAAAAGGCCTTCGCACCTCCCGGCACCACTAATACACCTTTGCACCCCACCCCACTCTATTTTGCAAAGCAGTGCTCTTTACGCGCGTAAGTTAGAGCGGTTTTCAATTGAAAAGTAATTCGCGTTTAGCTTTGGTTTTGCTTTACTTCGCTCTGTGATTGGTTAAAAAATCTCGCGCCACTTTCTCGAAAGCAATCAGAAGTAAAACTCAAACCAATCGCGACTTGCTCGTTTTCCCGCGCTTGGTGCCGGTTACATGTATTTGCTTCGAGTTCTGATTGGTTCGTTGTGTAATTTGTGTTTGCTGTGGTTGGCTGAGTAATTACTTTGGTTTTGGTTTTACGAGGTGGTCGTGGTTTTACGACACTCATTTGAAAAGCACTCTAACTCAAAAGAAAGTAGGGTTTGCATATGAAACGGTGCGATTACTAACCTGGTTGCTTGAGGCTTCTCTCACGGCTTACACCTCTCGTTCATCGGCCGACGCCTACTCCCAGGGCTCCTGATGAGATGGTAAACTGGACGTCGGTGTCATCTTTCCACATTTACGGTGCGAGAAGAGATTCTTTGCTCTCGTTAATATACTTCTGTCTGTTACTTTGCATACAACTATTCTTTCTAAATACTCTTTTTAATTATTGTAAGTGCACACTCAAACAAATTTTTCAAAGCTCGTAAGGTTTGTGTTTACTAGCGACACGAACTCAGGTAAAAAGAATACACTGTCTTCTCTTATGGTGGCCTCACTAGAAAAAAGTATAAGTACAAGTAAAATAAACTTGTTCGTTTATGCTTATGCTCACGTTTATGCTGCGTTTATTCCTAGTGAGGAAAAAAACATAGAAAAACATAGGAAGAAACGGTCTGTTTGTTCTCCTTATTTATTTATTAATTTATTTATTTATTTGTTTATTTATTTTTCTTTGCTTATGCTTATAATGTTGTGGCTGTCCTCACTAGTCTATATGTATGGTTGGCAATTTTCTCGTGGTTATGCTTACGCTTGTCTTGTTAGTGTATAAAGTAGGTCTTAGTGCTAGACTGGTATCGACTGGTATTTTTTAATCGGCTCTTTGACTGACCGCTCAGTGCGCGAAAGAAAGAGAGAAATCCCTCGGCTACTCAGCGAAAAGGAACACTGTTTATCCTGATTAACACCTTTTTGTATCATGTCTTCGTATTTCAGGACGTTCGCGCGAAAAACTTCTACAACACAGATGTTTTTAATAGTTTGGCTACAGTCAGATAATGAGTTACCTATGTCAGAAATGCAAAAAAAAATTGAGGGGGGGGGGGGGGTCACCGACTTCGTTTACGAAGTGAAGAGCGTGGAAAACTACCCCAGTTTTGACACATCGGTCCTCGTAACTCGACATGGCCTCGGTGCTTGTTAATTGAAAAAATATTAAAAATGATTCGCTTTAGACCCACTTTCCTAGTCAAATTTTATTTAAGTGGGTCTGTAAAGTAAACAATTTGAACCAGTGTCATCCTTTTAGTTAAACTCAACCTCTAAGATGGACTTTTACGAATTCCGTGCAGCTACAATAATAGCAAAATTTGATGATGCGAGGGCAGAAAAGTTGAAAAAAATCAAACTTCCACAATACAGATTTTCTTTAATTTTTCACAAAACGTAGATAATCGACAAAGAAAGTGATCTATCAAAAGAAAATATGGGGTCACCGAACATTTAAGAGAGTTAAACCCATGCATAGATATTAAAGTGCCCACTAGCGCCATATATCTCCACATTTCTTCAACAGCGCGCGCGCTCAATGCATGACGTGGCATGACATCGCCAAGTGGATTGCGTGCGCAGTAAGGATGCGCAAAAACAATTAGCGCGAACGTCCTTAAACCTGTTGTAAGCAAATATTTTGAAATTAATTTTCAGGCACTAGAGGGATTTGATAAAAGCATAGTTGTAAAACTGACGTATGACAGGCTGACACACACACTTCCATCCAGGGTTGAGCTGCTAAGTGAAGGTGAGTTATTATACAGGATTGAGGTGCTCGTAAGCGGAAGGGTCTGGGGATTACGAAAGATCGTCTCTCACGGAGATTCAAGAGAGAATGTTTGACTAAGAACTCATATAACTGAGATCTCTTCAAGATGGACGCTAAAGGGAGATTGTGGCTTGCGAGGTATTCTGAATACAATGTTTTATTGGTAACTAATTCATATGGAATTTCTTAATGTATGTAACTTAAGGGAGATGGTCGCTTATGGGATTCGAAATGGTGTTTGCTTCAGGCTTCGTACGGGTCCTGGAAATTCTGAAAAGTCCTGGAATTTTATTCTGGCATTTCCCAGGACTGGAAAGTCCTGGAAAATTAATGCAGGTCCTGGAAAGTCCTGGAAATCTATAAACTCTTGTAAAAAATAGTTTTCTTTAAAAAGAGTTTTTGCAGTGTTATTTTTCATTGGATTTATATTTCGTAAGGTTCTATTGTTTCAGTAATTGTGCATTTGGAGACCTGGAAAAATCTGAGTCCTAGAGAAGTCCTGGAAAATTGTTTGTGAAAAAAGGTACGAACCCTGTTGATTGAGAGCTGTTTTAAACGGGATTTCATGAAGGTGGTCACTTTACGAAAGATTCAGAATACAGTATTTGGCTGAGAACTGATTCAAACGAAATTTCTCAAAGATCGATTCGTTTGGAGAATTCGTAACAAGGCTAGCACGATTTGGAAGGCAATTTTTTTGTATCAAATCGGATCGATTATGGATATTGCTTGAAAGGGTTGTATATTTTTTTAGTCCAGGCCCCAGTTGTTCGAAAGGTGGATAGCGCTATCCACTGGATAAGTCGCTATCAAGTCAAGTGGATAAGTATTAGGGAAAGCAATTGGGTTATCCACTGGATAAAGATTTATCCAGTGGATAGCACGATTCACGTTTTGAACAACTGAGGTCAGGTGTGTGACTCAGTTGTCGGCCTGCGTAGCTGGCGGTATTGTGTGCGAAGGTTAAGTTTTTTTCGCTTCTTCCCATTCCCTTCAAACTTCGCGCAAACAATCCCGCCATCTACTTGTAAGCAAGCTACTCAGTTGTGGGAAATTGGTTTGCGTATTACAACGCTTTTAAATTGATTGACGTAAAACCAAAACCAAAGAGATTATTCTAGCCAATCACGACAAACCACACATTTACCCAATGGACCAATGAAAACTCGAAGCAAGTACATGCGCCAAGCGCGGGAAAACGCGAGGGCCAAAACCAAAATAGATGCCACCATATCCATATTGATTTTGCCCTTGGGCTTCCCATAGTAGTCACTGAAAGTTATTTATTCTCTTGTAGTGATAATGCAGCATTATCACAATAATAGAATCAATCCAGTATTATGGGATACACAGGGGGCAAAATCAATATGGCTGCTGTATCGGTAAAAAAGGTCTATTGGTTTTGTTTTTTTCTTTCTTATTGGTTGAGAAGTGGCGCGAGTTATATAAACCAATCACAGAACGAAGTAAAGCAAGACCAAAGCAAACGCGAATTACTTTTAAAACGCAATTGAAATCGGGGGGGGGGGGGGAAGTGACGGGGAGGTGCGAATGGGGCCAAATTTCTATGCCCAAAACAAGTCCAACAGCCCAGCACGTAGCGTTTGTAGATGAACTTCTGCTAAAGTGCGACATAAAATTGAGAACCTGGATGTCCGCTCGTTTTTCATCAACCCTAAAAAGTCTTACCAAAATCTTTCTACCCAAAATAAGTCCACCAGAAAATTTCTCACCCAAAAAACTCCCAGATCGCCAATTTCAAACCCAAAAAAGGGCTTCTCACCTCCCCATCACTAATACGCCTGGGTGCTCTCCCCCCTCCCCCCCCCCCCCACCCAATTGAAAATCGCTCTTAAGACCTATGATTTGGAACCGGATGCGAGAGGGTTGGCGCATAATGCATGGGAGTTAGCAGGTATAATTATGAGTCAGGCTTGTCCCCTCTTTTGTGTCTGTTTTGATTGGAGTTTTAAATCTCTGTTTTTAGGAAGGAACACATCAGCGTCAATGAAGACACTTCATGCAAAGAAAAAAAAACTTTAAGAAATTGTTCCTCCACCAGGCGTTTGCCGAAGCCTTCACATAATTCTATGCTTGAAGTTTAATAAATACGATTAATAAGCAACGAAATGCATTCTTGGTTGTGGATTATTCAATCGTGCACAGGAATCGCTTATATTGCAAAGTATTCAGCGCTGAAGCACCTGCAGCTTTATCTTACTTAGTGAACAAACCTTGCGCGGATTACGATTTCAGAAGAAACAACAAGGTTACCGTCCCACGTTTTAACTCATACTTTTTAAAAAACTCATTTAGTCATAGAGGTGCAATTTTATGGAATGCTGTTTCTACCAGGAGCCATAATCGGGGACGGAGACCGTAAGCGCGGGGTCCACGCGGCCCCATCGAAAAAGACAAATGTGCTATTTTTAGAAAAAATTGCGCCACCCTCAATGTCATAAACGCGCGTGGCTACACGCAAATTTGCGTACAACGAGGGCGTGCTGGATATGACCAAGATGGTTATAATTATTTGATATCCGGTATGCCCGAGTACACAATTGTTTTTATTATTAAAAGCGCAATCAGTAATTGCTATGAAATCAAGAAAGAGAAAAAAAGAGAGAGAAACTCCGAGATAAAAGGGAACAAGAATCGATCGCGATCACATGACTGACCGAAAAAGGCGCCAAAACCTTGCGAAGTGTTGCAGCGTTTCTTTGCGGAGCTGAATGAATCAATGAAACTGCTCCGAAGTGAACGTACAAGCACAAGGTCTGGGAAAAAGCACCCAATTATGGGCTCTGAAATGTGGTACGTGTTTGATTTTTCCTGAAAATTGTTGTAATCGTCGTTCAAAGCGGATTGAAGCTGTACAATCTCACCGTTATAGCTGCGGGAGTTCAAATGAACGAGTTTGAAATCGCTCCGCTCGCACAACGCTGACAACGGAGCCATCATGTGTTTGTTTCATCGAACTGAAGACAGGATTAATAATTAAACTTGAACGATAATTACTATGCAGCTCACGGAAACAAGACTACGGAGGTGAGGAACATTAGAATTCACCATCTTACTTTTTAAACGCAAACCACAAAACGCAGTTTTTCTTAGTTTAGAGCCCGCCGACGGAATGGTAAAAATATAAACACTCAAACAACTGTGAAAGCGATTCAACGTATTTTACATGGCATCCGAGTTGCGTCTAAATGTCTGGAGCTGCTCAAGGGAACACAGATAGAGCCACAACGAGTACAGGTAAACCAGTGTCAATTTTGTGTGGTATAGCCAAAAAGTGTCGCCTTTTCTGGTACTGGATTTGTTCAATGCTTGTCGTTCAGACTGTTGCATGATTTTTGTACTGACTCGCCATAAAAAGTGTGACAATTTTTATTAAATGCTTCTTTCCAATTTTACTGTGCTTTATTTTGTCTTGTCTCGATATTTCGGAGTCAAAGCCTTCCGTATGAAACCTGCTGTTTGTGAAATTTTAAGAACAAGTGATTGACTGGACGATGAAAGAAATTGTAAACAAAGCGCTAAATGCTTAAAATTCTATTTCTACAGTTTCTTTTCGTCCTAAGAAATCAAGCACTCTGAAACAACTTAGATTTGTGTCTCAGTGACGTTCAGTCGTAATTTCTTCTTAATTTTGCTTCCATACAAAGTAATTTTTCTCGCCGGGTTGCTGGCAGAGAAAAATAATTAAGCTCACTCTGTCGTTGAAACCCTTGCCACATCCACTGCGCTATGTATCCCTTCTAGGTTCGTAAATTGTTCAGAAAGTAATAGTAAGTACTAGGGCAGCATGGAGTTTCACTTCATCTTTCTCCTTCTCATCGACGGAAGTAGTTTTTTTCTCTTGGTGTTTTTCCAGTTCTCTATTTTGTCGACGATTGATAACGCACCACGAGAGCATTTGATTGAAAACAAGGCGCGCTTTTCACTATTCTTGGTCTTCATTATAAACATTTCGGCCATTTCGGTAAAGGCGGGCATTATTTCAGAAAACATACGCTGAGAAATCTCGACAGACATTTTCTTTGCTGACTCGGTATTTGAATATATGTTACTATTTTTCTTGCAGTGAAAAAAGTGACGACGATTTATCAGTGCGTTACTTTTCTTCAGTACGTGCTTGGAAAATCATTTTACAGTCTTTGCGGCTGCCCTTCAATCTCTGTACGTCCTCAGAGGAAATATATATTCGAGATGTATTTTCCCTTTTTCTGCCTGATTCGCCTTCAACTGATTTTTTCGTAGTTCGACCCCATTTTTGCCCGTAAAACGTTTCTTCCGTCTAACGGGGAAATCCTCGTCCGACATGTCCGACACATCTTCGCCACAGAATTTTTCTAAAATATTCTCACTGCCATCATCGGAATCACTTGTATAATCCTCATATCCAGAGTCACTATCCAGAAAGTTCTCCCCAAGGGCTTGCCTCAAAATAGGAAGTGACACTGATGACAGAAATTGAATTTATTCATCTCCAACAAGGGTAATTTCCGACGCCATTTTGTTTGTTTTTCTCTGCGCGGAGTCCTCGCAACACACACGCGCGTGTGCCACTCGCGATGGCGCAATTTTTTCTAAAAATAGCACATTTGTCTTTTTCGATGGGGCCAACGCCAATACTGAAAATGGCAGTTAGTTACGGTCTCCATCCCCGATTATGGCTCCTGACTATACCTAATTAATTACACGACCCCACAAGCATTATGCTTTTAATTTTTTTTCGTGTTTAAATAAAGGAAGTGATGATGATGATGATGATGATGATGATGATATCCCGAAGTTTTTGCACCTTTCTTCAGTAGACTTGCTCCAAGTCCCTTGTTTTTTCTTGGGGAGAAAAGAAACGTTCAGATGATCGCAAAACACGCGAGCGGAAAATTTGCGTGTGTTGCGCGCGGTGAGATGCAGATGGGATGTCTGCTGGTTCCGCAGAACCAGTCGCCACTTTGATTCACGTTCGTGCACCACGCGTGCGTCCTTGGTCAGAACTAGTGACTTGGAGCAAGCCTACTAGTACTTCATCACCAGTAATGATCACTTGGCGGCCTCTTAGCGGTCACTTCCATTCAAAGTATGTGGGGGCGCGGTGGTGCAGTGGTTAGCGCGTTGGACTTCAGATCTGAAGGTCGGTGGTTCGACGCCCAGTCCCTGCCAGCGCGTTGTTTCCTTAAACAAGAAACTTTACCCCACATTCGTGTATAAATGGGTACCGGCGACATACTGCTGAGGGTAACCCTGCGATGGACTAGCATCCCATCCAGGGGGGAGTAGCAATACTCTCAGTTGCTTCATGCAACAGAAACCGGGATAAGCTCTGGCCGTGTGGGCCTCCTTGGCTCGTGTGCGACTTTACCTTTACCTCCATTCAAAGTATTGTCCATTCTCTATGCAGTGTGTGCATGTATTTACGATATCTTGGTTTTAAAAAAGCTATACACAATACTTCCGGGATCAGGTCTTACAACCACTTAGATGTTGTGGTTCAAAACACGCACTGGTACAGGATCTTGCTTTTTAGGCGTGTGAAAAACGGACTGTTATTATAGGGCCTTGTTGGCGGCAAATCTGCCAAAAGAAAATGGGTAGTTCGCAAACTTGCTTGCAACGAGTGCCTTAAAACTTATACCTTGCGCCAAATAACTGCTTTTGTTTTAATGAGAGAAAGCTACACGGGGGAAAATTGATATTTAGGAAAATTACTGAAAACTAATTTGCGTGAATACCGAAACTAAAAGTCGCTTGACAACAGGCTTCTCGGTGATTGATAGAGCGAACAAGGAGCGAGCCTAGTTCCTAGGCCCCTACTTTTTAAGTGGTCCAGCTGTTTTGGGTCACGTGGTTCGAGAGAAAGCTTGACAGGAAATACAAAATGACATCGAGCTTATCACAACCACCTTATAAATAATTTCAACATGCCACCTTATTTTAATTTCACGGAGTTGAGTCAACGAAAACAACTTCAAATATGACAGTCATGTTTCTGTAGTCCGGTCTAGTTGAATATTTACAGCAGTTGTCATGCAATACTCCTGATCCCTGCAGCTGCAAGAACAGTAAACTCCCGCCATCTCGAACACGCAAGACAAACACTTTTGTAGCATTCAGCTTTCGTGGAGACTTCAAGCAGTATAACTTCTGTTTTCTGCTTTTTGGTATTTGACGATTTAAACTGAATTGAAGCCAACTTTTGCTCAAGCTGCATTCATGCAAGACAAACAAATAAAGTTGCAGGGGTACTGACAGAGCAAGGGAGGGTCAATAAATCGAGGTGTTAATTTTTTTTCGCCAAATTGGTGTGTAACGGATTTGTATCTAAGCGTTAAGTAGAAACAAAATTTGTAGTTTTTCCAGAAGCGTATTCATTGCTGTGTTGCTTATGGTCGGTCTAAGCTTCTGCTATGAATGTATTAATGTACCAGTCAAATTGAAGCTTCAACATCCCCCCGAGCATTTGAACTTTTGAAGATTGGCTTGTTCAAATTCCCTCTCCTTGGGGCAAAAAAGCCGTTCAAATGCCCCACCAATTAGTTCTGAAATACTCCTCCTCAAAGGCAAATTTCGTCTAATCAAACACTGTTCACGCTTTTCAGAGAGAGATCTGGCGTTATGACACCTTCAAACGTCTCTTAAAAACCCTTTTGAAAGAGTTATTCACAAAAAAGGACGAAATTCTATCTTGTAAATCCGTCAAACCCTGCAAAAACCGAAAAAAACTCACGGGCGTATTACACTAGAACAAGAGATAAATCTGGTTCAAATTCCCCACCCTTCCAAGGCAACGTTCAAATTCCCCCCTTCCCGGGCACGATGCACAGTCAAATCACTCAAATTCCCCGAGGTATGCCCGGGGAGATGTTGAAGCTTCAATTTGACCGGTACATAAGGATAGTGGGGAATGCAACTTTTTTTTTACACGATCGGGCATTAAATGTGACCCATTGTTGAGTACCTCATTTGGTGACAGTTTTATGGTTATTTGGAAGGACAATGGCTCAAGGGACAATAATAACATGGGATAATCGTTGTAATACAGTTTATTGCCCCTGCAGGGTTTTCTGGCCCAGAGGAATTTCCAATGACCCTCCAAGGGGTGTATGGATGCATTTTGAACAGAACATTGAAAATAAACGTAAGGTTTTGTTAAAAGGAAGATATAAGTGATATCACAAAACACAAAACAAAAAACACACGCACGCACACTCCCCAAACACTCTCCCAAATTTAAACACTCCCCAATAGGTTCCATCTTCACTTTTTTGAACTCCAGTCCACGCGACTCAATATATTGTTTGTTGTTCTCACGGAATCACCGCTCCCCGCCGCGCGAGGTTGTGACAGCCGCGAAACGTATTCAGTTGTCTGTTCCAGACTACCTTATAGAAGCGCTAAAGCTCAATAGTTCTTTACACTCTAGAAACAATAGATTTTCAAAGTTGAACTTTTTAACACTGCGTTACAGATTAAAGACTGAAGGAGGAAGTACGTTTTTAGTAACCGCCATAGAACAATGGAATATGTTAGGAGCAGACCCAAAGAAGGAAATCACCGTTAAATCGTTCAGGCGTGCTTTGCAGCGGAAATTGTTGAAAAATTAGCAATTTTTGCCTCATTTTTAATTTTCTATATTATTTCATTTCAATTTTTATATTAGTTTTTATCAATTAATTTTTTCTTTCTTTTTGTTTTTCATTACATGTATATGTTTCTATTTATGTAGTAGGTTTTAGATATTTATATAACTCATTGTAAATATTTTTTAGATAATTCATTGTAAATATCTTAGAAAGTTAGGAGGGCCACAAGTTTATTAGTGCTTCGCACTATTTCGTGCTACCCTCATAAATAAAGTTATTATTATTATTATTATAAAACAAGTTGTTCATAGTTCCCTAAACCGCAGCGCGGACTCAAGTTTGGGGTCTGGCAGCTTTTATTACAATATACACTACACGTAACATAATACATAATTTCTAAAGATTTTACGGATCATAAGTTATTAACTGGTACCCGTAAAAATTTTTAAACTAAGCCTATTAAATACTGATTGCTAAGGCTAAATAAAAGTTTTTTTTTCTTTCAGTTAACACTTTATTGTAATAGTTCACATTTACACAGGTTCACATGACTAAAACATAAATAAATAGATAAATAAATAAATTAATAAATAAATAGATAAATAAAAAAAACTAAAAGAAAAAAAAGGGGGGAGAACAAATTTAAGGCAAAGTAGACGGAGAACAAGGGAGGAACCCGGCAAAAAAATACTGAAGCAAAAATGGTTTTGGATTAAAGAAACGGAGGAGATTAAAGTTGTGTAAGAAGCCACTTCTTATAGTGCCTGGGGAATTTTGCACCATCTCTGCTGAAATTTGTTCTCTGAACCTGTCACCATAGAAACTTGTTTTTCAATTTCAAAATTGAATTTCAGCCGTTGCACATATTCTCCGATACATGGAGAGGCATTCTTAAATTTACAACAATAGATATAATATCTTGCAAGGAGCAAACAGTGGTTTAGTAATACATCATCTCCCTCTCTTCCGAAGCTTAAACATTCATACATGTCTAAAACGTGCGAGGCTGGTATAAGATGGATTGAAACGAAAAATTCTTTCACACTTTGCCAAAAAGTTTTTATAACTGAGCATTCCCAGTAAAGATGAATTAGTGTTTCCTCGTCTGTTTTGTACAAGTAACAAAGAGCTGTATCCGATATTCGAATTTTGAAAAGAGAGGAATTCGTTGCTATACGTCTGTGGAGGAATTTGAACTGGAAATTCCTTAGTTTAGTACTTATTGTACATATCCTTGGAAGTGAATAAATAAAAGTCCAGGTCAAATCCTCGACAGCTTGAAGTTTACAGTCTCTTACCCATTTTTCCTGACTCTTTTTAGGGCGAGTAGATTTTTTATTTATTAGAATTTCATAAGCTAATTTGGTTGGTTTAGTTGTTGCAACCAGTTTTCGTACTGAAATCCTTGATCGTTTTCACTTTGTGACTTCATTTTCAAAGTCTTCATGGCGGACCTTATGGCCGAGGCTACTCCATAAAATTCAAGGAAGGAAACATGAAAACAATACTTCTTTTTAAAGTTTCTATAAGTAATGACCTCATACGCATCATTCATGAGGTCTTTGATACTTTTTACTCCGGCTTTTGCCCAGTTCTTTTAGAAGACAGCCTTACCAGCAATATTTCTTCAGTCACGTTGGGAGTCAAAAGAATCTCTGTAGTTAAAGTCTGCCCAAATCTCTGTAAGTTCTTGGAGGAAATTATCTTTGACATTGAGTTTTGTAGCATCTTTTTTACTCAAGTTCCCAAGAAAAACTAATTTGCCTCCCAATTTAGAAAGATGGAAATAAAAAAAAACACTTCCATTTAGAATCGCACTAATCAGAAATATATTTTAATATCCACGCAATCTTCAAAGATTTACTAATTCCATTATGCCTGACATTTTTTGACCACCATCGCAATAATCAGCTATCATTCAGGTCCGTTTAATTTTGTCCCCTTTCCCACCCCATAAGAATTTGAAAAGCAGGTCATTCGTTGCTTTTAACGATTTAGAACATGAACATAGTGACGACATAACGTATACAAGATGAGAGACAGCTAAAGCAGGGACGGCGGAGCATATTTCCAACTGGGGGGGGGGAGGGGGCTTGAAAACGAGCGCCGGAGGCGCGAGTTTGTAGGGGGGCCTGGTGGCATCCTCCCCCAGAAAATTTTGAAATCTAGAGGCTCGAAAATGGTATTTTCAGCATTCTCCATGAGATCTTTCTTTAAAAAAAGCAACCTGGATAAATTGTAAAATGGCAGGTACTTTTAGTGCTTACAGCAATATTTTGAAGGTTTTGTGAAATTGATACATATTTCTCAGCCTTCCACGATAAATCCCGGCCTTAGTACACTGACCTGCCTTTTTACACAAGCTCCCCGTGTGTGGGAAGGAAAATATTAAAAACGCGTTAACGCAAAACCTTTCCGACAGGTTTTGTCCAAGGTTGTAGCTTTGTAAATTCTCGTCACTAAAGAAAGCAAGTACGATTCCAACACTAGTTTAATCTGTTGACTACCCTTATGTATTTTACGTCTTTTCTCAAATAACTAGTGAGCATGAATCGAGTTAACGTTAACGGAAGTAGTTTACTATTCAGTCAAAAATGTTATGAGATACGATCCCTTGCTTAAAAAGGACTCTGGAATGATGGACTTTTTTTGTTTTCTTTCTCTTCTTCTTTATTTCTTCATACGTACCTCATACTAAAACAAAATAAAATGTCATCCTCGTAAGAAGTTGGGGGGGGGGGGGGCAGTGGGGGGCTAAAGCCCCCCAGCCCCCCCAGCTCCGCCGTCCCAGTGTAAAGCCTTTATTACTGTAATTTTTCCCGAAAACGTTAATCTCTTATTTTGCCAGTTGTTAAGGATATCCTCAACTTTCCGAACCTTCTCTTAATAATCCATTTTCATTCCTAAATTTTGGTCCGTACAAACCCAAACACCTAAAGCCTTAATTTTGCCATTTACCCATATCAAGTTTTTTTTTCTGGGCACATAACTTGATTTGAACCTGTCTTGGATCCTATCCAAACACAGGCAGACCACCCTATGTGTTCGTGGTTAATAATTGTTGACATAAGACGATGTTGAAATCAATGGCGCGTATAGAAGAAATATGGAGAAACATTACGTTGGCTTCGATTTACTACAAAATATAATATTTACTCTAAATGATTCAATAAAAGTTAAGATGAAATGTTGACTGAGTCTTGTGTCATATTTTTTTGCCGTCCCGAGCCGTTTAAAACGTTATTTTGCGAAGTCATTTATCGACCGGTCGATAAATGACCTCGCAGCCTCGAAGCCGACGTAATGTTTCTCTATATTTCTTCTATACGCGCCATTGATTTCAACATCGTCTTATGTCAACAATTATTAACCACGAACACATAGGGTAGTCTGCCTGTGATCCAAAGAACTTCAGTTTTTCGCAGTTAACTCGCAGGCGAGATAATTGACCGAAGCTGTCTAGCAATGCAAACGATCTCTCAAGTGACACTTGTGAGCCATCTAGAATCATTGTAGTGTCATCTGCAAACTGACTAATCTTACATTCGACATTTCCTACAGAGATTCGTTTAACTTCGTTATCCCTGCGTATAGCGGGTAACTAGCACCTCGACACAAAGAATGAAAATGTAAGGTGAGAGCGGACACTCACAGCCCTGCCTTTCACCCCTACCCAACTCAAAGAAACCCCACCAAAACCAAAAAGCTCTAGGGTTTTTCGAACAAAAGACCATTCGATAGTTTCGAAAGCTTTTTCAAAATCGACGAAGAGGAGTAATCCAGGAATACCTTTTGAGTGTGTGTATGAAATAACATTGTTGATTAAGCAAATGTTTTCTGCAATAGAACGGCCTTTCAAGAAGCCAGTCTGATCGTACTCTATTAGATCCGACAACACAGACTTGAGACGAGAAGTGATTGCCTTAGACGCAATTTTGTAGTCGCAGCTTAGTAGGATTATAGGCCTCCAGTTCTTTAATTCGTTTAACGCTTTGTCTTTCTTGGGGATCAATGATATGGTACCACTCCTCTGGGTTATCGCTAACTTACCCTTCTGATAGCTTCTATTAAGGGAACTTATAAGAAAAGGAGATATATCCTTCCAGAACACTTTATAAAATTCAGCGGGAAGACCATCTGTACCAGGCGATTTACCGAGTTCCATCGACTTCACTGCTTCTAGGCATTCTTTTTCAGTTAATAGGCCCTCGCATTTTTCCTTATCAATTTGATTGAGTTTAGGATGTTCCTGATCAAAGAAAAGTTCTTCCAAATTTTCTGTTCTCTTTGTAATTTTGGATGTGTAAAGTTCATTATAAAAAGGAGTTGCATTCTCTCAAAATGTCAGAGTCATTCGTAATATTCACTCCGTCCTTTGTCTTGATCTGCATAATTGTTTTTCTTATGCAGTGTCGATTTTCTAAGTTTAGGAAATATTTGTTATTTTTCTCGCCTTCATTGTACCATCTAGCTTTGGATCTAATTATGGCTCCTTTTGTTTTGTAGTCAATAATGTTCTCTAATTCCATTTTCTTTAACCTTATCTGTTCAGCAAGAGATTCTTTGTCATTGTTCGAAAAGCTCTCAAATTCCCTTTCAAGAGTGGTTATTTCGCGTTCGACGTCGGCTTCTTTATATTTCATTTTCTTTGTTTTGGCTTTTGAATACTTGATTGAGGTATCTCTTATTTGAAGCTTAATCATTTCCAAAGCAACACCTCGTCAACTGTTTCGTCATTTTCGTACTGATGCACTGTTTTAGCTATACTAGATTTGATATCATTTACGTAATCGATCTCACCTAAAAGTGACGAGTTTAATTTCCAAAAGCCTGGTCCTCTGGGGTTGGTGTAGAAGTTGATTTCAATATTGCACAAGGACTGGTCTCTTTTGTAACCGGGGAGAATATCACACTTTAAAACTCTTCCGGCGAGGCTTACACTCACAAGAAAGAAATCTAAACGACAATGTATTTCGGGTTTATTTTGCCTCCATGTGTATCTTCTCTCTTCCGGGTTTAAGTCCCGCCATATATCCGTCAGATCAAGATTATTCTGAAAATTTTGGACCATTTTCAAAGAATTTTGATGCGTAGTTGGTTTCCCGCCCTTTTTATCTCTCAAGACATCCAAAGCAAGGTTAAAATCCCCCCCCCCCCCCAAAAAAAAATAATAATAATTTCCTCACACTTAAAAGATGTCATTTGTTCACTCACATTTTGGAAGAAAGCGGGATCGTCTTTGTTAGGAGCATAGATATTACAAATCGTTAAGGTCAGCTCACCGACTACCAAATCGATAATGACGTACCTTCCTTCCTTATCACATAGTTGTTTCAAAACTTGGAAAGTGAAGTTGTTATTGAAAAGAACAGCGACACCTGCTTTATTAGTTGTTAAGCCGCTGAAAAGGGCTGTATAGCCCCATTCAGCGGCCCAAGTCTCAAAGGAGTTCTCTGTACAATGGACCTCTCACAGCATGTAAATAGAATAGTTTATCTTTCTAAGCCACTGGAAAGTTTCTCTTCATTATTTGTTATTGCCCAAGCCTCGAACGTTAAGTGATGAGATAGTTATATTAGCCATAGAAAGTTAGAAAAAATTACCGTAAGAAGATTAATAGGTTCCATGGATAAAAGGTTCTCCCACTGGATATCCTGCTCACCGAAAAAAGAACACAACATTGGGATAAAAAGATAAAGAAAGCAAACGTGTACAGCTACACTAATTACACTAACTGTAAAAATAATACTATGGGAAAAGTCTCCAGCCAAAGCACGCCTTGTCGTGAAGAGATGTCAAGCTTCTTGTTAGAGGGTTACCCATAAGAACAGTGTGCCTGTGTTTATTTATGAGCTGGACTTTGGTATCTTTTGTCGTTAATGTAGAGTTTGTAGCAGACCAGCTTAGCATCGTGTCCTTCTTTCTTTGCTTGTTTCAAAACTTTCACTAGTTCTTTACGTATTTGCACTATCTCTCGAGGAAAGTCTTGCGAGATTCCAAAGTCTGGTCCGGCAAGAAAACGGTCGTTTGATAATGAGCTCTTTATCCTTGTGAAAGGTAAACTTTGCTATAATCGGGCGCGGCTTGTCACCATTTGCATTTCGCTTGCCAAGGCGGTGTGCACGTTCAACCGAAATTCCATCGATATACAAAAGTTGCCGTTGGCTAGATACTGCTTGTGCTAACGCTTGCATTGAATGGATATCTCGCGTAACTTTGCCAAATTATACAGAAACTTACGGTGGCCCATAGGTGCCATCCCTAAATTCACCCATTATAATTTTTATCCCGTGATAATTTTTTATCTCGTGATAATTTTTTATCTCGTGATATTTTTTTATCCCGTGATAATTTTTTTTCTCGTGATACTTTTTTATCCCGTGATAATTTTTTATCTCGTGATACTTTTTTATCTCGTGATATTTTTTATCTCGTAATAATTTTTTATCCCGTGATAATTTTTTATCCCGAGATAAATTTTTATCCCGTGATAATTTTTTATCTCGTGATAATTTTTTATCCCGAGATAATTTTTTATCTCGTGATAATTTCTTATCCCGTGAAAATTGGGATGTCACGTGACTTGGTCAAGCAAAGATGGCGTCTGTAGGGAGTCCACTAGGGACGGCCTTAGTCCTTTGGACGGTCTGCTTTTACAAAGGAGCCTATGCAGTTTTGTCAGTATATCTTCCGGTCCCGGGAATGCAAACCGATCGTATCCCTTTTCTCTTTAAACGATCATTTCTGGCGATGCCAGCTGTTATCGCCGGTGACTACAGTGAAGATAGCCGGCTAGTCAGAGTTTGAAAGCGGTCAGTATAAAACACAGACTGTGGGCTGCGGACTGCAGACTGCGGACCAGGGGATATAATGCAGGCTACAGACTAAGGGTAAAATGAAGACTAGGCGTAAAATGCAGAATGAAGACTGCAGACTGCAGATTAGGGGAAAATGAGAGAAATACGTCTGCGTTCGTAGAAGATCGTAGAAATGAATTAAGCTTAAAATCTACTATTTCATTATTAAACTATAGAGTTCTTCTGTCGAAGGCACTATTGTGTGATAGGTTGCCTGAGGAAATTTGATGTTCACAACAAATATCACGTTCGAGGGCTTACATGAAGTTTGAACATCAAATTTCCGAGGGAACCTATCACACATAGGGCCTGCGACAGAAGGACTCTATTGTTTTTACTGTACAACGCTAAAATTCAAACGAAAACATATGCCACCTATCGACATTTCAGTCCTAGCAGTATGCAGGACGTTTGTCACATGAACCTAGTTTAATGGTCTTAGCTCCCACGAGTCTCCTGTAGCTCAGTGGTAGAGCATCTGGACTAGTAACCAGAAGGTCATAGGTTCGACTCCTGTTGGGAGAACTCGGATTTTTCCGAGTCGCCTGTGTCACTAACAGAATAAACACATCTTTCTCAACATGCGGACAATTGCAATGCGATTACACTCTTTTTTTTGTAAGAACGTCAATTTTTTAAGCTGAGCCTGAACCGGAACCGAATGTTCTTATTTTTTGGGGGGCGATTTGAGCCTGAAACGTTCTTAAGAATATTCTTAAGATTAATTGCATAGTATTTCAGTAAAACATAGTTCTGAATGAAAGAAAGAACAATTAGGTCAAGTTCTACCAATTTCCTAAACGTTGTAAGTGTTTCAGGTGTTCGCTTTGAGATGTATGACTTTCCACGTCACAAAAATTCTAGCATTTTGAGCTCAAATAGGCTGTAAATTACTCTGACCAAACTATAACACTTTATTTTATCCTCACATAGCTTATTCTACAAATATGAAGACAAGGTAAAGACGTTCTTAACAAAATCTCAGCCTGAGTATGTTCTTAGCACGTTCTTAAAATTTCGGCAAATCTCAGCCTCGACGTTCTCATAAAAAAGGTTCTTATAAAAAAGAAGAGTGTATTTTGTCACGAAAAGTGGAGGGAGAAAGCCCCCCAGGTGATTGACGTCATTATTGCGTCACATGATCGATTTCGACCAATGGAAGCACGTCAAAATTTCGCGTTTTACTATAAAGGACAACAGCGGCATGCAGCTAGGTCAACTGCAGCAGTTCTTTATCAGTCGAGTCACGGTCATTCTTCCGACTAGCGAAGTTAAGCCCAGTTTGGCGGGGGTTCAATAGTACTTGGATGGGTGACCACCCGAAAACTACATGTACAGTCAAGGGCACCCAACGAGAAAATTTTAGCAAATACTTGAAGTATTATTTTCCGCTTTCTTAAATTCTTTCAGAGCTTTTTCAAGGCATATTTGTGTAGGCTAATAAAGATTGATCTGTTCGGCGTTTTTACTGAGCTGAAACTTTAGGCAGCAGAAAATTTTAGGAAACAGAATCCCATCCACCGAATTTCCTAGCTGGTGATGGCTTTCCTAAAATGCTAGCTGGCCTTATTTTACAATCTAAACGACATATTTCTCCTTCCGAAAACAATAAGAACTAACATGTTTTCTTGTTACGAAAGTCTGATGCGATGTTTCGCCAAAGAAATCGCTAGCTTTCACTGGAGATAACTCCAAAAATCTCAGGCGATTTTAGGCCTTCTGAACAGATATTTCCCGAAACGAACCGTTGGGTGCCCCTGTACAGTGCATGTAGCCTGTGGCGTTTGACTTTTACCTCAGCTAGTTCGCAAATAAAGTTCATTCGTTAAAAAACCGGGTTAAAAAGCGACCTTTTGGAACACTGCAGGTGCGGATTAATGAGATATTTAGCTCTACATTTATTCCCGTCCGAGCTCATTTGCTTATTACACAGGCTGTGTTGCGTAGTCCGATCAAATTCTGAACAATCTACGGCTCCAAGTTGAAGCAAAACTCTTTTATGAACAACGTATCCCGTATGAACAACGTATGACAATCCTTGGTAGAAAAACTGTTTTACTTCTCAATCAGTAAACAAACTTTCCTGATGCGAAAAAAATTTGCAAACATTTTGACCATGACTCTGACTGCTGCAGTTTCCCTAGCTGCGTGCCACTGTTGTCCTTTATGGATAAAAGATTTTTAAGCTTAACAGACTTCTACGGACTTCTACGAACGCAGACGTGTCACATGAAAAAAATTTGCAAACATTTTGACCATGACTCTGACTGCTGCAGTTTCCCTAGCTGCGTGCCACTGTTGTCCTTTATGGATAAAAGATTTTTAAGCTTAACAGACTTCTACGGACTTCTACGAACGCAGACGTGTCACAGCAGCGAGATGCTTTTGATTGCTAGTCCTCGCAAAGTTACTTCAGCTTATCGGCAACTGTTCGCTTCCTCGGCACGTTTTTATCTGTAATAAGGTTCTTGTGATACTGCATTCGCCATATCGCTAAACCCTAGGCTGATTTCAATTTAAATGAGGTCATGTTTGCAAGTTCGTTGTATGATCGATTTGTGACCTTTCTTCTTCTCAACAGGGTTGGAAGGGTATTCTCGGGATCTGGGATTTGACCAAAGAAAACGGTGCGGGATTCGGGAAAACGCAAAATATCTTGACAGGATTCGGGATTTGAATGCTACCAGGGAAGCGAGATTCGCCAAAATTTGCGCACGGGATGCGGGATTTTTTTGCCTGTCTGTCGGGAATTCGGGAAATCGTCACGAACCAAATAAACGTTCTAGCGGCAAAAGCGAATCAACCAGGCAAGTGTAAAATATCAATCGAAAGGGCCAATCTACATACTGCATTTATGGATTGGGGATAGTAATGAAAAAAGTGCGGGATGCGGGATTCTTGTGAAAAAGGAGCGGGAGTGCGGGACCAGGACCGCCCCTTCCAGGCCCTGTTCTCAGTTCAAGATGTCGTGAGTCAGGTCTTCCAGCATTGACACGATGCTGTCCACGAGGAAATCCACGCACCCCACTGACAGACGAAGTAATATAATTTTAAATACAATCACTTTTTGTTAGCTGATTTTAAGTCCTTGTTTGTTTATTAACAGGGGATGAATTATGCCGCGTTTTACTCGGAAACAAATTTGTACCTACACGGTACTATAAACCTCTCATATAAATATATATATTTTTCTCTTTGTATTCTCAACTGATTTCTAAGTTTAATACGCCATTTGAAAGCTAAGAAAATGTCAATTTTACTGTACACAATGATTTGAAGCTGAAGAGATGTTAAATAACCCAAATTTTATGGCGTGTTTGACTAAGTTAGTGTCGGTTTGTAACGCGATCCAAACAATGCCTCAGTGCGGTACCTATATGGTACTCTAACCCTCTCACCTAAATAAATTCTTTTCTCCTTCTATTCTCAACCGATTCCTAAGTTTAATATGCCATTTGAAAGATAAGAAAATGTAGATTTCTCTGCATGCAATGATTTGGAGTTGAAGGGATGCTAAATAACCCAAATCTTATGGCGTGTTTGAATGAGTTAGTGCCGGTTTGTAACGCGATCCAGAAAATGCCTTTGCGGAACTTTCGCGGTAGGCTATATTAGCCTCTCACGTAAATATTTTTTCTCCTTCTATTCTCAACCGATTCCTAAGTTTAATATGCCAATTTATTATATGGCCGTGTCTCACAAGGACTGGGAACTACCGAATTCACAATTTTGATTGGCTGAAATCGATATTGACCGCGGTCTAGATTTTCCCATCTAGACCGGCATCTAGACCGGTTACTTTTTGCGGTGACAAAGGTGCAAACTAAACTACAAAAATATTGACTATTTCCTTCTAAAAATACTAAAATGAAGCGCCAACAAGCCTGACGAGAAAAAAGGTAGAGGACGAGCAAACTTTGGCAGATTGAAGTTCAGCTCATCGACTTTTGCAAGCAAAATGTCAGCTAGTACGAACCATTTACATTAAGCGAATTAAAGTTTTCTTGTTTGGCCATATAATAGACATCTTATTAACCGAGCTTAGTCGGTCTGTATGGGAGAATCTTGACCTCGGTCGTGTGTACAGACCTCACTGCGTTCGGTCTGTACTCACGACCTCGGTCAAGATTCTCCCATACAGACCTCCTGCTCGGTTAATAAGAGGTAATGAAAGCTAAGAAAATGTCGATTCTACTGTACACAATGATTTGAAGTTGAAGGGATGTTAAATAACCCAAATCTTATGGAGTGTTTGACTGAGTTAGCCGTGTCGGTTTTAGCCTGTTCCAGGCATTCAGATATAGTGGAAATTAAAGCGAGCGAAAGACGTCCTCTTCCCCAGTCTCCCCTCGTTTTTTCCCGCTCTTTCCCGCTAAATTTCGCTCGCGCTCCACTATCTGAACGCCTGGAACAGGTCATGTCGAACCGGGTATGTCGGTTTGTAACGCGATCCAAACAATGCCTTTGCGGTACTTATATAATGCTATTGCTATAAACCTCTCACATAAATAATTTTTTTTCTCCTTCTATTCTCAACCGATTCCTAAGTTTAGCGTACCATTTGAAAGCTAAGAAAATTTAGATTCCACTGTATGCAATGATTTGGAGTTGAAGAGGCGTTAAATAACCCAAATCTTATGGCGTGTTTGACTAAGTTAGTGTCGGTTTCTAAAGTGGTCCAAACGATCTCCTTGTAATTACACAGCGCTATAAACCTCTCTCACAAATAATTTTTTCTCCTTCTAGACCTTCTATTCTAAACCGATTCATAAGTTTAAAACGCCCTATGAAAGCTAAGAGAATGTAGTTTCCAGTGTGCATAATGAATTGGAATTGAAGAGATGTAAAATAACCCAAATTTTATGACGTGATATTATATTATGATCGAGCGGCGCGGCAGAAAGACTTCCATCGAATTTGCGAACGATTCCCCGCATCAGAGAAAACACATTAAGCCGGAAAACGGCCAGTTCGCTGGGAAAGCTGAGTTGTCCAAACACAGGACTTATGCAAGGCGCAGAAGACTAAAACATAGAATTTTCTTCTTCTAAAATCGAGACAGCGCTTCTACACAAGCTTGCCATTTCACACGATGTCCATCGCGTTCAAGTCCAAATGTGAGATCACGTGGGCAACGACCGGTGATAATATAGTTGGTCGCAAAGCATTATGGGCGGACCTTTCTTTCCTCCTTGATCACGGGATAAAAAATTATCACGAGATAAAAAAAAATTATCTCGGGATAAAAATTTATCACGAGATAAAAAATTATCACGGAACAAAGAATTATCACGAGATAAAAAATGATCACGAAATAAAAAATTATCACGGGATAAAAATTTATCACGGGATAAAAATTTATCACGAGATAAAAAATTATCACGAGATAAAAAATTATCACGGGATAAAAATTATAAAGGGTGAATTTAAGGATGGCGCCTATGGGCCACCGTAGAAACTAGTGTCCATATGATTGGCTGAAAGTAATTTTGTGACTGTCATGGCGCATACTTAAAGTCTTAGGTCATAAGCTTGTGACCCTCATGCACATATCTTTTTAAATATACCTTGCGTAAAGTGGTCAAAATCGAGAATAGGCCCACCAGATTCGGTACCTTGTCGACAGGTTGTAGTCAACAAGTTATCAATATCCACTTCGGTGTATACCACGAAAAACAGGTAAGACCTTCTAATATTTGCTAAAGGTCAGATGTTACATTTTGTATGCATCATTTTCCCCTGCATTTTATAGTGCAGTTATTAATTACGGTCATGGTAATGAAAAAATCTTTGAGTGTGCAGAACTGAATCAAACCCCATGCCATCTGATCGATAATTTAAGCTCGAACTCAAGGTGTAATTTTTTGTCGATGATTATAAAGCGAGCCATGATAATCCTTCTCAGCTTGGGAGAATGTTTAAAAATCTGGTTAAAATTTCACGAACTCGGGCCTGGGAATATAATGTGAATTCTCGATATGTCCGTAACAACGATGTAATAAGCAAAATCCCAGGAGCAAAAGAGCAAACATTCTGTTTGAAACAACAATCCGCCAGTAACTATAAACAAAAGGATGAGCAGAGCTATAAAAGAAACTAGCTTCATTCAAATATTGGATTTAACTTACTTTGGACAAGTTGCAATCGTATACCTGCCAACTTTTGCTAAGTCAAATGCGTGAGACTTTCGTATACGTGTTACCCGAATTTCCGACGACTTCCGAACATTGCCGAAGATATTCCGATGACTTCCAAACGTTGCCGAGTGTCGCGGTGCGAAGCTCGAAATCTCGGCGCGATCTTGATCGCTTGCTATTTAGGACTCAAACTCGACATAAAGCGCCGTTTATTGGAATATTTTCGGGGAAATTGAATTGAATTTTTGTTGTTGTTGTTAATGTGAGTCAGGCATCAGAAATTGTCCTCGATGGGTGAGATCGATGTCTTTGATCCACAGGCGTGAGACTCACGCATAATGCGCTCTGAGAGTTGGCAGGTATACAATCATCACAGGGCGCAGAGGAGTCATGTTTGACCGTAATGCTAGCTCAATTCATCGCGCAAATCGATCTTGTAATTCAAAACAATAAACGTGACTGGACCGAGCTTCACGCTATCGTGTTACGCGTCTGGTGAAATTCTATCCGCAAGACAAAAGGCCGACAATCGTGGGCGACTGTCGGCTGTTGGTGACTTGATACGCCCACAGTAATTGCTGTATGCGGTTTTTGTCTTGCGGATAGAATTTCACCAGATGCGTAACACGATAGCGTGAAGCTCTGTTCAGTCACGTTCATTGTTTTGAATATTACAAGATCGATTTGCGCGATGAATTGAGCTAGCATTACGGTCAAACATGACTCCTCTGCGCCCTGTGCAATCATGTTGCAACGTTGATCTTTTGAGTAGTGACTCAGCATGATTGCGCGAAGATTTAATGAAGATGCAAAAAAATGAAACGTTCCCCGTGAAGAATTGAAGTGGTAAGTCCTCTGTGTGCAGATTTTTCGTGCCTAAATCTCAAATATTTCGCAATTCGATTTGACCCGCGAGTGATAGAGAAGACTAACGATCCGAGTGCTGGAGAGAGCTGGCCGGGCGTGACAAAGGGCTGGCCTCATTTTCCCGAGGGTCGTTTTATAGAGGATCAAATCACGATTACTTTTTCCCAGTGTTTCATCAGTGGCATTATATGTATTCTCATTTGGTTTTCTTTAACTTCTTCGCTATCTGGACAAATAGAAAGGACCATATAACAATTTAGGAGCATTTATACACAGGCTGGAATTGCCGGGATGTAAATTTCATTTAAAATAAGCTTGAAATGCAGGAATGCTGGATTGGACTTTGGGGAATGACGGAATGATAACAATATTCCCTTGGAATCATGAGGAGAATGGTTACAATCTCGGATTTCTCAACTATTTTGAATGACAAAGGGCTGTGAAAAGACTCTATCAAAAGTTTTCTTCACCCTTGACCAGTGTCAATTGCAATGCAAACCAGTGTCTCTGATGGGATGTTTGTGAATCAAAAGGTAGTCACAGTTAGAATGAAGATCATGGGGGGGGGGGGGGGCATCTTTAGTAAGCACTGGTAGGCACCAGAGTTTTACTTTAGGACTAGTGTTTTTATGAGCCAGCTGGTTTGCTGTAATATTGTGTTTTTCTCATTCCTAAGAAGGGTGCATGGGTACCCTAGGACCCCCCCCCCCCCATCCTTGGGTATGCCTCTGTCTTGGTGAGATCCTGAATTAAAAATTAGAGCCCACCAATAAACTTTTTCTGTGAAATTGTCCAACCCCAAGAGTATCAAACCATTTTAAACAAAAATAAACACGAAGCGCTTCATGAGCTCTTTTATTAACCGCCTTACTTTTAAATACAAGTTAGCTGATTTATTTCATTAGAATAATAGTTCATGTAATGTAGTTTGCTTTTTACCATCAATTTTTGTAACATAGGATATGTGTTTTTGTCTTATGAAATAAAGACATTATTATTATTTATTATTTTGGATGAGACAATACTGCAGTCTCTTCCGCACAAAACAAAGGAAATAGGAGACATCTCCATGCAGACTAGAAAAGCTTTAATGCTCAGACTCCCTGGCCTGCATGGAATCTGCATGACATGAAAATTATTTTTTATTGTGAAACTCTGACTGAGATCTGATCTAAGCTTTTTCAAATCTAAGTATGCAAGAGTTGGTCCCTAAAGTTCAGCTTGGTTGAAGATTCAATGAAATTCAAAAATTGTCAAGACATCTCATTTTTATAGACCATTCTTCATCCCTGAAATCATCTGAAACCATCTCACTTTTCTCTCTGATATTACTATTTCAGTTCAAAGGGGTGCCCTCATAGACCTTTAATAATCAAAATGGTTGCTGTGTTGATGGTACTCACTAACCATGAAGACTTGGGGAATACTGGCAGAAAGACTGGATGGTACCTACCTGAAATGGCACATCCATACCATGTGTTTAAGAAGGCAGGATATGACATAACAGTTGTTAGCCCAAAAGGAGGAAAGGCTCCTTTGGTAAGGCAACATTTTTGACTTGTGGTTTCACAGCGTACCTACCTGAGGGTTCAAGGCTCACCCTTTGAACTTAATAGTGGCTGGCAGTGTTTCAGATTTCTACTTGGCAACACGAGTTTTTGCTAGTTGTACTGTCATGGATGTTTAATAAAGCATATATCGAGTATGATTTTTGATTATCTACCATCTACCATGTACTCTGCCTCCATCAAAAGTGATGATTTTTGCAAATCAGCCAGCGGTGAAATACATAAATAAATTAAGAAAGCTTAAACTGCATCATTCTGAAAAAGCAGCTAAAAGCTTTTCAATATTGCTCACTCCTGTGTGTGTTTATTTCTGGAAAATAGTCTGATGAGGGAACTGTTTCAAGCTTAAAGTGTGTTAAAGTGTCTTAGAGTGTTAAACGAAAAAAAGGGCTGAGGCAAGTACCTCGGTTTGCCTCATACTGGTTACAGCCCTGCCTTGAAAAATTTGACTCACCAAAAATAGACTCAGTGGAAACACAGAATGATGTTTCTCAGTACCTTACTTTAGTCCAAACTTCTGTAATTTATCCCATTTTTGGGGCTGAAACTGCAGGATAAAGCATGTACCTTATTTCAGACAAGTGGGTAAACAGACCATGTTTTAGATTAAAATGGCTCAAAACCGTACCTGCTAATTATGTAAGACCGTACAGTTACCTATGAATCTTATATCCGGGAGGGGGGGGGGGTCCCTATAATGGCCTATACGGGGAGGCTCCGCCTGATAGGGGTAGTACCTTTTTCAGGCTTCAGGTATATAATTGGGTAGGGATTTCATGAGCTGAAGTATATGAACGGGTAGGGAAATCTGTCATTTGGGTATTTAAAAGGGCCTTTAATTCAAATATTTCGAGTAGATGCATCTTATGTCTGCATCATTTATATTTATTAAACGCTACATGAAAACGACAAGAAGACTTCCTTCCAAGGGTTGAGAAAAGGGATGCAGTGCTTTTAAGTAGGTACGTGAAAGGGGTACCATTTTTCAATGGAACGTATACGAAAGGGGTACCTTTTCTGTCAAAAATGGTATCTAAAAGCTAGGGTAAGGGGTTGAACCTTGGGGGGGGGGAACTTCCGCGTACAAAAATTTTTCGAGTGCCCCCCCCCCCCCCGGGGCTTATATAAGAGAATCTCTATCCCCCACCCCTCTGCCACTAGATTTGAGTACTAGATGTCCCGAGGTTGTCTCCTTCACTTGTGTTATGATACTGGGTTTTTAACTTGTCTAATACTCTGAAATTGGTTTGAGTGTTTCTTCTTGCTCTCTACATTTAAGGATCCTGGTAGTCTTAAAGCTTTTAAGGAAGATGCAGTATGTAAGGAATTCCTAGCTGACAGTGAGGCAATGAAGGCTGTTGACAACACTGCTTCTATCAACTCAGTTGACCCTGCCAAATTTGATGTTATCTTCTTCGTGGGAGGGCATGGGCCAATGTTTGATCTACCAGAAAACGATGACGTCAACAAAGCTGTGGCCACAGTATATGAAAAGGGAGGGATTGCTGCCGCTGTTTGCCATGGTCCTGCTGGTAGGTGTCAAGTTGTGAGACACCATTACAACAAATTTAATAGTAAAAGTATCTATTCTATTAAGCACTAATAGTGACAATGATTATGACAACAGCAATGATGATGATGGTGACAGTGACGGTTATGATATAATAATGATGACTATGTTAATAACAATGATGGTGATGATGATGATGATAATGATGAAGACGATGGCTGAGAGCACAACTGTCTTATGTCGATTTTTAGGCCTTTTTTTCTCCAAGCTGCCTGAGTATTTGCGGAGGACCTTCATTGCATTCAAAGAACATTGCTCAAGGTTTTTTTCTCTGATTTGCAACAAGTGTAGATTTTGTACCCCTTTAAGATTTTAAATTTCCAGGATTTTCCAGGACCTTTTCCACGACTTTAACTTGGCCTTTTGTTTTCAAAAACCGTGAACTAGATGTGTTGTGGTTCAAAATTTTCTTTGGTTTAAAAAATTTCAAACCAGTTTAATTTTCGTTATCCTTCCTCTCAGATTCATTGCCATAATCTAAGACAAAGGAAAATGAAAATTTTCAAACCAAAGAAAAATTTGAACCACAACAGATCCATTTTGTGCCCCACTAATTTTTTCTTGCTTTTTCATTCTCTAGAAAAAAAACTGCTGATATAATTTTGTACATTTAACTTCACTTTCCATGGCTTGCCATGACAAATGCTCAATCTCCTTACTTTCAAGGCCTGGTAAATGAAATTATAGAATCTGTAACTTTCTAGGTTTTCCACAACCTGTACGAACTCTGAAGTACAGTAACTGGGAAGGAAGCTGGAGCAGCAGGCAGCCACTCATCCATCACTCTTAGCAAGAGTTCCATGCATGAAAAAAAATCACAAATCACAAAGAGAAAAATTGGGGAATGCTGTTTGAATGAACTGGAGGTCCCATGCAAAATCTTCAGGCAGTTTTGAGCATAAATAAAAGGGAATGGCCTAAAATTCGATGTTAGATGGTTAAGCTCTCAGCCCTTAAATTAATGACAGTGGTAATTTTATAATAATTATCAGGAAAATCAAACAATTTTCTCTTTCTGTCTTTATAGGGATTGTTAACACCAAGTTATCAAGTGGTGAATACCTAGTTAAAGGCCAGAAAGTGACTTGCTTTACTAATGCAGAAGAGAAAGCCGAAAAGTTGGTTGATGCAATGCCCTTCCTCTTAGAAACCAAGCTCAGAGAACATGGGGCACAATTTGAAAATGCACCCAATTTTCAGCCTTGTGTCTGTGTGTCCAACAGAGTGGTTACTGGCCAAAACCCAGCCTCTGCCACACCCATGGCAGAAAAAATTGTGGAGCTGTTGCAGCAAAAGTAGATGTTGATTTTCTAAGTTTTGGCTGAAGTAAAGTTCTGTAGTTTACACTAACTGGTTCTTCTTGGAAACCTTTTAACTGTATTGAGTTTTTCAGAAGCTAATAAAGCAAACACTGTTTACACAACTGGCAAGTTGTACAGGTCTATTTTATTAGAAACAAACCACATGGCAGTGTTATCCTCTGAGGTTACCTGCTTTCCCCCACTGCATCCTCCCCCACCATTTTTTCTTAATTTTTTTCTGCTGAAGGAACCTTTTCAGAGGAGAGAGGTGCCTCCATAAGTTATAGGCTGCATTAGCTGAAGATAAGCCCAAAAGAATGCACAGAGAAAGAAAATAGATAAGCAATCCATTCTTGAAATTATTTGCTTATTAAACACAGTCAAACACCATGTAATGGACACCATATTAATACAGACACATTGTTATTACAGACAGTCTTCTTGTTCCTGATTCACATATTTTTCTTTAAAATTAAAGGGACACTGTTAACATGGACACTATTTCCGGCCCCTATAGTGTCCATAAGAACAGGGTCTGACTCTTTTTGAATAACAGTAAAGCCCCTTTAAAGGGGCATAGTCATGAGGATTTAGCAGATTTTTGGTCAATACTGTGCTAAAATTATCGGTAGCTAACTTTATCCATGCCCAACATTGTGTTTGAACATTTAAAGGACAATTTCATGAAGAGAAAACAAACTATGACCATTGAATATCGATTTAATGTCAACACGCTGAAAGAATTTGAAAAGTTTTAGCCTAATTTTTCCAAGTTGCAATCCATTTCCATCTGTACCATCCGTAGTACACAGACAACAGAAAGTAGTTTCAGTGAAGTAATATACCGGTAGTCTTTGATAACAAAACTAGACCACTATTTGTGGGTGTTCATTGATGTGAAGATATATTTTTGATTTTTAGTGAACAAAAATAGCATGACTATGCCCCTTTAAATAAAAACTGACACAATGATAGCCATTCAATGTTGAAAACCAACACATCAGTTAACTTTTAATTGCTCCATGTTAGGCACAGTGGTAGTTTAAAAAACTTTTTTGTATTTTATTCTTGTAAGTTAAGACTGTTTATAATGATTTAAGAGAGTCTTCCTCACTTTCTTTGTCCACAGTCAGCAGAGCAGTTGTTAGTGATTGCAAATCTTTCAGGACAGATGTCATCTGCATCAAGTTCATTTCTTCACTGGGTTCATCTTGTGTTGTTTGAGATGGCTGTCTTGGTTGGTTTTGTGCCAAAGAAGAGGAAATTCCAGACTGGACAGATTTTTCTGCTTTGTGTTGTTTACTTTTGCTTCTGCTAGTTTTTATTGGTCTTTTCTCCTCGTGATGGGCTTGGTCTCTGTTTTCTTTTTCATCATCTTTCTCACTCACTAAAATAAAAAATAAAAATAATAATTTTGGTTGACCTTATAAATTCTTGACACTACACCGTATTGAAAGTAAAATTCTAAGCTAATTTTGACTCTACTAGAGACTTGTTCACAGTAACTTGGTCAGGTCACGTGATGTCTGACCTGACCAGCCTCGTCCAGATCGCTGGAAGGTTGTACCCCCCCCCCCCCCCCATCTCTATTTAGGGTCGGCTTGTGGGCTCTGATGTAAATATTAATTGCCTCTCGAACTCCTCTCAAGAAAAGAGATGTATGACCAGTATTTGTTTTAATTAACAACAAAAGTTTATGAAGAATATGGTGCACAAACATGTATTGAAGGCTTGCGATTTTGCAGTGGTACTTTATGTGATTCAATGGTCCAGAGAAAATTATCACATGAACAAGAAAAATAAAACAGCATAGGAGAGGGCTCAACTGAAACAAAGAATTTGATACCTTAGCTTCATGTTTATTGTATATCAGCTGCAAAAGTGTCAACCACCAAATGATTTGGTTAAACAATAAGGTACTCAGTAAGGTATTCTCACCATTCTCAAGGTCTGCAAGGCAACCTGGGATTTACCTATCTTAACCCTTTAACCCCCAATATCCACATGCATATTCTCCTTACTGTTCTCCATATATTTCTTATGTTACCAGTTGAGAGAATTTGATTAAACATCAACACATGTCATGTCTGGTGATCATTTACTTTATTCTCATGATCTGTATATTTGAACAACTAGTGATATTGTAAGGAGAAATTAAATGCCTGTCACTCTTGGGGCTTAAAGGATTAGGTGGCTACTGCTGATTATTTGCTGCTTTCTTCACACACAGTTTCCTCAGTTTCCACATACCCAGTACAAAACCTTTAACAGCTTAAAAAGCTAGTCTTAGTTGGTACAACTTGTAAGCCCATGTTTACTTGGTTTGTGACTTGAAATTTGTGCCTGACAGAAAATAGTTATTGTACCTGAAAAATCTATTGGATGCAGTCTTGGAACCTTAAAGCCCTCCTGTCTTACAGTGGCAATGAGCATATTTCTTTCTTTTTCCAAATGCCTTAGTTGTGACTGACTTTTCTCCAGTTTCATTTCATATTCTTTCTGTTGAAGATTCAGCTGTTCTGCTGATTTCTCCTTCTCTCGTTCAACCTGCCTTTCTGCTTGTCTCAGGGCCACCACTGCTTTGGTGTGTTCCCGGCGAACATCATTGAACTGTTTCTCCAGCTTTGCAAATTTTTCTGTCAATCTTGCTTGTTCAGCTTGCAGAACTTGGTCTAAATCTAAAGATTGAAAGGAAATAATAATTATTGTAAAGTTTCTTTTTAATGAAACACTTTTATCAAATAAAGTGTTTACAGATATTGTAGAGAACTCACACAAGGAAATACTTCTAACAGGATAATGAACAGTATTGATCGCTTACAGATGTAGTGGGGAACCAGTTGAGTGTTTTCTATTTCTCCTACCCATGTTCTGGGCTGTCTGTAATAAAAATTCTGTATGAAAGATTTGCCACAATGGCACGAAATAGAAATTCTTCAGAGTAAGCAGCAGTACATGCACATGTACACTGTGCTCTTGTTCACTTTATGTGATGGAAACTGGAGTAGGATTTTGCATGCTCAGGTATTTGTCAGAATGCCAAATTTTCTTCAAACGGTTACATGTGTACAATCATTTTCAATTTTAGGGCTGAGTACTGACTGATTGAGCTAGGCCCCAAGCATGACAGACAACACCTTACTCAAATACCAGACAGCAAGAAATTCAATTATTGTTATGGTTACAGACACTTGACAAATTATCGGAAAACTGTTGTAGTAGGGATTTTGCATTTGGCATTCAGCATTCACCCTGCAAAGCTTTGGTCTGGTGCAACACAATAATAGTTACTTACTTATGCTGACACTTTAACAGACTTGACCATGGGCAGACCTTACACTTACTTTTCTCAGACACATCTTTGTGTTTTGCCATTTCTGTTTTTAGTGCCTCTATGGTCTCTAATCTCTCTGATATTTCAACTTCAGCAATCTGTAACCTGTCACTTAGAGCAGTGCCTCTTTCCCTCTCATCCTTCAAGAGTGACTCCAACTGTGAAAAAATTAATCCTGGTATGAACATAGAGCTGTCAGCTAACTTACACTACTTTTTGTCTACTGTGAGTGAGTCAGTTTGGTTATTAAACCAACAAGGACCAATTTTCAAACTTTCAAAACACATACACGTATAAATAAATTGATACCTGTTCTATGTTACATATAATTTAGGTAGACACTTTGCCTAAGAATAAAAGTGGACATTTTGGCCACGGTCCCATAGACACAAATACTACATTTCTAACCTCACTTAGGCAATTACACCTTGACTTTCTTCAGTTTACGCTCCTTTAGCGTCATGTAGAAATATGCTACCACCCCCCCCCCCCTGCCATAACAATGTTGACGTTGGGTGTTGAAAGTGATGACGGATGTTCAACATTGTTTGGGGGGGTGGGGAGGGGGGCACAAACAGGTATAACAAAGTTGTTAAAGACTGCTAATTACAGTAGCATTAACATTTCCATATTTCTCCTTGAAATACATGACTGTATAATCAAGTGTCCCAAGGTCTAATGACCAGCATTGTAGCTGTCCTATTTAGACGCTTACACTGTACTCATAGTCTCAACCACACACTCTGTTGTTATTCTAGTTATACACAGCTACACATACAATTTTCACCTCCTACAAACAGATGTGCCACCCCTACATGGACACTCAGTCATGGTCTTCACTGATAAAACAAACACAATTTTAACTTCTCATAAGCTATCCTGCGAGCAGAGGCCCTTTGATCTTTCTAGATCAGTCAGGGAAGATCAAAGGGCCTCTGCTTGCAGGGTACTAATGAGCAGACACCTCTCTTCCCCTCTAAGCCACACAAGCACTACATTTTTTTAAACCCTGTCACTCCCAGGAGTGCTTAAAATCAAAGTCCGAGACAAATCCAAAATTTCATTTTGTAAAATGCTTAAATATAAATAGTACCATGTAAAAGTACTGCTGACAAGGTGATCTTTCTAGATAAGTCAGGGAAGATAGAAGGGCCTCTGCTCACAGGGTACTAATGAGCAGACACCTCTCTTCCCCTCTAAGCCACACAAACACTACATTTTTTTTAAACCCTGTCACTTCCAGGAGTGCCTAAAATCAAAATTCAAGACGAATCCCAAATTTCACTTTGTAAAATGCTTAAATATAAATAGTACCATGTAGAAGTACTGCTGACAAGGTTTCATTTGAATAGTCACACCATAGGATTTCGTCCACAGAGTAAAAGTTAGAACCACCTAAATGTCTCTATAACTGACTCTGGGAGTGAAAGGGTTAAAGAATTGGCCCACATCTCCTCTAGGTGGACACTCAAGCAGTCATGGTCTTTTCCACAAACAAACATGCAAACAACTGTCCTAAGTAGACACTCCATTGTGGTCCTAGTCATGCACAAAAACAACATACTTGTATTTAACTTCCCATAAGGAAACACCTCTCCCAATTGGACTCTTGAGTGAGATTCCGAGGGTGTCCACTTATGTGAGGCTTGACTGTATTTGCCAGAGTAAAATATAGCACTTTACCTGTGATATTTTATTTGTAAATTCTTCCAGTTGTTCCTCAAACTGCACTTTGATCACCATCTCTCTCCTTTCTAAAGTCTCTGAATCCCTCCTCACCTGAGCTAGCAGATGGTCCCTCTCTCTTGTAAGTTGTTCAACTTCTAGAGTGAGCTGTTGATAAGCTATCGGCTCTGGTTCAACATCACCATTCTCTGAAAGGAAACATTTGAATTAAATCCCGGATACAAGTATTTAGAAAGGATTGGGCCATATAACATAAGGTAACCTGCATGATAACTAACACTCATAGGTAATTTTCATGCAGGTTGTCTATAATATCCACATCAAATTGGAGAGTGAGCTGTTGATAAGCTGTTGGCTCTAGTTCAATATCACCATTCTCTGAAACGCAACATTTGAATTAAATCCTGGGTACATAGTATTTAGCAAGGATTGGGCCGCATAACATAAGAATGATAACCTGCATGATAACTTACATGTATTAAACACCCACAGGTACCGGTAGTTTTCATGCAGGCTGTCTATATCCACATCAAAATGGAGTTTGGAAAATTCAGTTTCTTAAGGAGGGTGGAAAACCAGAGAACCTGGGGGAAAAACCCTCAAACTCATCCCAGATAATTTCCTGCCAATAATCCTGGGATTTGAGCTGCAGCCACCTTGGTGGGAGGTAGATGCTCTGACTCATCAGTGTTATTACAGTGCTCATCTTAGTTTGGTATATGTAATAAAGAATTTTTAAAAGGAAAGGGAGCTCAAATATCTTCTTTCTGTCATTGTGAGGAGATGTAGTCTGCTCGTCAGGGTGGTTTCTAAGAAAAACCGCAAATATCAGGAGAGGCAGGACCTACGTGACTTGCAGAAAAACTTTGTCTATTATTTGTAACAAACAAAATTTACCACCATTAATCAAAGACAGATTGACATTTATTTACCCTTGTTGTTTATTGTCTCAGACAGTTCATTTCTCAGCTGTGCTTCACGATGTGTAATTAGACCTACCAAACAAAAAATATTTTGTAATAAAAATTAACGATAAAAGGCCACGACATTTCGACCTCTCCGAGGTCATTTTCAAGTGCGAGTAAAAAAATGAAAATTAGCATAAATATATTACAAGCGGTTTAAAAATAGTTTAAAAGGTAAGAATACAATGAACAATAAAATGCGATAAAATATGTAAACGATAAATGATAAAATATTTAGAAAAACTGAAAGGAAATGATTATAATAAGGACAATTAAAACCAATCTAAACAAATAATTTAGCGTGAATGGAATCACACTGTTTGTTTAGAGTTGGTTTCAGTTCTTTAATAAAAAGCATTTCAAAAATAAGGCAATCAAGTTTGTTCTGGCACTTCCTTAAGATTTTAAAATTTCGCGCAATATCATTTGGGGACATATTGTGCTGATCCTTCAGGTGGTTTCCATGTAAATATTGAGAAAAATCTATGGAAATGATTGTCTTACCAATCTGACAAATTGCTGGGGCAAAGGTAAAAACTATCTTTAAACTGAAGGCTAATCAAGGTGATGCTTAATTAGGTCCCCTTTGACTTAACCCTTTAAGCCCTGATATAAAAATGCACATTCTCCTTACTTTTCCTCATACATTTCTTATGGAGCTAGTAAGGAGAATTTGTTTAAATATCAAGACAACTTATCCTTGGTGATCCCTTCCTTCATTCTCATCACTTGGATGTTTGAACAAGCAGTGATACTGTAAAGAGAAATTTTATTTTAATTTCTCACTGTTAGGGATTAAAGGGTTAAGCATAAAGTGACTAGAAGTGTTACTAGGCTCTCCTGGATGGATTGTTAGACTAGTCTACCACAGGTTTACTCCCAAGATCTTGCGTGGATCATAACAATTTATATGCCTGCGTGGAGAACGACAGCGACAGTGCAGTCTCAAACTGCCAAAATTCAGATCAAAACTACAACGGGCTAACCACTTGACCACAGCAAAGGTAATGTAAAGTCACACACGAGGCAAGGAGGCACACTTGGCCAGAGCATATCCCAGTTTCTGTAGCATGAAGCAACTGAGAGTATTGCCACTCCCCCCTGGATGGGATGCTACAGTGTAGTCCATCGCAGAGTTACCCCCAGCAGTATGTTGCCAGTACCCATTTTACTAAATTATGCACCTGGATGGAGAGAGACAATGTGGAGTAAAGTTTCTTGTCTAAGGAAACAACACAATGGCAGGGACTGGACCTTGAACTACCAACTTTCAGATCTAAAGTCCAATGCACTAATCACTACACCACTGTGTCCCCACAACTAGACCACAGACCAACACCACCTTCAAACAACAAACACATCTAGTTTCTAGGCAACCGACCCACTAATACTGACCTTGAAGAAATTTAACTCGTCCAGATGCAAAGCTAACTCTCTGAGAAAACACGGCAAGTTTCCTGAAGGCTTCATCCATCTGTACACTAACATTCTCCACAAAATGTGCTGTTTTTTGAGCCACCTCTTGTAGACCATGAGCTGTCATTTGAAAACCTGCAGCAAAAGTCTCCAGCCTTCTTTCATTTTGCTGACTTTTCTCAAGTTGCCTCTCTAAATTAAGGTTTTTGTTAATTTCAATTTGATGTTCAGCTTTCTTGTCAGCCAAAGAATGTGTCAACAAGGCCAGATCTTGCTGTGATTCCTCAAGTTCTCTCATCAGATGCTTCATCTAAAGACAAAAAAATTACAGCTATCAATTAATGACATTGTTTATTTGTCCCTTTAGTCCTATTGTGTGGTTCCAGAAAATATCCGTACCCCCACCACAAAGGGGTGATTGATAATTCTGAGGGGGAGGGGGGTCTTAGAGGCCAAAATATTTAAAGGAATGTATGAGCCTAAACAGGAATTTCCAGAGGGGTGGGGGGTTCAAACCAAAAAACCCTCCATGGGGGGAGTATGGATCTTTTCTGGAACAACACACTGAATACACCAGGGCTCAACAACAGTACAGTCCATTTGTCCAGGGAAGGTAAATTCTTACGTAGGGCAAGAAATGTTTTCTATGCATTTGCCCCACCCCCCCCCCCCCCCCCCCCGCCGCCCCACACCCATCAACTTACAGTGCATTCGTGAAAACATGTAACAGTGTATGATTTCCTCTGTACATGTAATTGACTTACGCAAGTTTTTTTCACGCACTGCACTAGACCCATGCAAAAGGCGTCAGCGAATTAGGTGCTACACTAGATGGCATGATTCTATTTCACTTGATGTAGTAAGATATCAGCCAGGAGTTGGATTTGGAGTCCTTAATGGCAGATAGGCCTGTCAGAATGGGAGAGTCAGTGCTTACAGCCTGCACACTAGTAGTATCTTGACCCTTTGTTCCCAGGGAGGAGGAGGAGAAGGAGGAGGCTAAAGGTCAATTTTTAGATCCTTGTGCTGTCTGTCCTATTGTACGGAAGTGAATGCTAAAAGGTGACCAGGGAACTTTCCAGGAAACTTGATGTCTTCCAAACTAAATGTCTTCAGTGCATCAAGCATATCTTTTGGCCAAACAGGATCAGCAACAAAGACCTGCTGACATCCTGTAATCTGGAACCACTCTCTGTTGTTGTGAGAAAGAGAAGGTGGAGATGGCTGGGCCATGTCCTACGGATGGAAACAGACTCACTACCAAGAGTTGCATTAAGGTGTACGCCCCAAGGATGGCGTAGAAGAGGCAGGTCAAAGGCGACCTTGCAAAATAATGGTGAGAAAGCTGAAGGAGAGTGGCCTCAGTCTCGAAACAGCTAGGCGATGGGCAGAGGATTGGAAGCAGTGGAGGACCATGTGTCACTTTGGGCACTCTGGGTCCTGAGTAAGTGAGTGAGTGAGTAAGTGAGTGAGTTTGGAACTGTATTAAAATAAAGTCCAATTTACCTTTCATAATACACTCATGCAAATCATTAATATGTAATCACCAACCTGAGCCCTCCCATTTCTCTCCTCTTTCTCATGGACAATCTCCTGTGATTTTAACTGAACCAGTAATGCAAACACTTTCTCTCTCCATTTTGTAAGCAGATCATCTTCTTTATCAGTGGCATTCTTGCTAAATTTAGCTTGAAACTTCAACAGTTCTTTCTCTTGAATGGACATGATTTCATTAATTGATGACAGTCTCACATTAAGGAGATCTACTGTAGACCTCAAGTTCTCATTTTCTTGCAGTAAGCTTGTCATGTTTTCTCTTGCTTCTTCGTTCTCCTTCTGCAGTTTTTCCATCTGTGTGTTTGGAAGGTTCTCTCCAATGTATGCTCTCAGCTGGTCAACAACTAAGCTCTGGGCCTTCAACTCTTCATCTTTCTTCCAAAGCTTTGCTATGATTATATAGAAGGTACATGTATGTATGTGATCAGTGCCTATTAAACATCACTCATTATCGAGCCTGCTGTTCACGTCCTTTTTTGGCCAGGAAGAGATTGATTCAAATGTGTTTAGCCTCCACCTTTTGATTGAAGAATTTGCTACAAAAGGGGCATAAGTGATAACATTATCTAAACTTACCTAGTTTTTTTCTGGTATTGACACTCAGTAAATCTTGCACTGGCATCAATAATTTGCATTCATGTTGACTGCCGGCTATGTTTGATTTGAGTTCAAGTTAACTTCCAGAATAATGTCGTGGGAAGAGGCCCTTATCCTGTCTGAAAACTAACAGTTACCTAAATACTAAATCACTAATTAAAAATCAATGGTTCTTTTTTGGTAACTGAAACACAACTCATCTGATCTGCAACTCAGACATAAATTCCCAGACCGCATCAAGTTTGTCAGTTGGTTGTTCATGTGCCAGTCAAATCAAAGCTCCAACATCCGCCCCTGGGCAACCCCCCCCCCCCCCGGCCATTTGAACTTTTAAAGATTGGCTCGTTCAAATCCTCTCCCCTCGGGGCAAAAAAGCCGTTCAAATGCCCCACCAAATACCTCTCCTCAAAGACAATCTTGTCTTCAATTAAACACTGTTCACGCTTTTCAGAGAGATATATGCCTGAATGGCACCTTTGAACTTCTTTTAAAGACCCTTTTGAAAGACTTATTCACTAACAAAGGGGAAATTCTATATTGTGAATCCGTCAAACCTGCAAAAGCTGAAAGAAACTCACAGGCACATTATGCCAGAACACGAGATGAATCCAGTTCAAATTCCCCACCCTTCCAAGGCAACGTTCAAATCCCCCCCTTCCCGGGCATGATATGCAGTCAAATACCCGGGGGGAGGAGGGGGGCAGGGGATGCTGAAGCTTTGATTTGACTGGTACATGACACGTACATGTATCTCACCTGTTAGGCTTTCAAATTCTTTTTTATGTGAAATTATTTGTTCTTCAATTTTACTGTTAAGTTCTGTAATATTTTTATCAAAACCAAGCCGGTTGGTTTGAAGCTTTTCTTTATACTCAGTTATTGTTATCATATATTCTCGTTCTTTTGCTTTTAACTCATCTTTTAAGTTCTTCAAAGTGTCCTCCTTATCCGCCAGGTCTTTCTGTATCTCTATTTGAATCTGTTCTCTTCTTGAGATTTCATCTCTCATTTCTTGTAACTCTTGCGCGTATTTCGCTTCACAAACACTCAACCTTTTCTCCAAAGATTTCACTTGTTCATACTTATCATACTCGTTTTTACTGATCACATCTTCGAACCCTTTCCGGTCGATCTTCACCTGTTGTTCTGCATTTTTCACTTCAGCTTTTAAATTCTTGATGACAGCCGCCTGCTTTCTGGAGCGCTTCTCTAAACACTCCATTTCTCGCTCAAATATCTCCTCCTTTTGCCTCAATTCAGCTTTAAGTTCCTTAATCAGCGAGTTTGCTTTTTGTAACTCCACTTCAGTCTTTTCCTGGTCTGTTTCAAAGTTGGACTTCATCTCTTTCAGGTCTGTTTTGAGTTTAGCTGTCAAACCACCTAACTTTCTAACTTCCGATTGCAGCGCTAGATTTTCCTCCTGTAACTCTGCCATTCGCTTCAAATCCAGCGCATCATCGACTCGCTCCTTCTGTACCAAAAGCCTGTTTTTTCGGATCTCCGCTTCGAGGTGTAATTCTTGATCTTTTGACTTCTCTAGTTGTGCTCTAAGTTGTTTGTTTTCATTCTGCAATTTGCTGATTTCAACAGCGGCTCCCGCACTTGATTCGTCTTTCTCTTTCCCCGCGTTATATTCAGCTGGGGTAAGAAGCTTTGCAGAAGCTACATCAGCTTTCTTTGGAGGGATTTTAGGACGGGAAACCTGAAAATACGATGGAGAAAGAAACTTCTCAGGCGCATTCTTGTTACCCGCCATTTTTGTGCAGAATACAAAATCGACCAGGCGTAAGCCCAGAATTCCGTGAGGGCTGTGACTTGCTCAATAATTTCACGTGGAGTTGTTTTGAAGACAAAATCACGATGGGAAAGGAGAAGAAAAAGGTAGATTTTAACCCTTCTTTCGTGGTTATTTCTAACCTCTGTTGATTTATAACGAGAGAAACACTTTCTGATATTCCTTACAGGGGGAAAGTGGGGCCGCAACTAACTACATTTCAAGAAATCAAGCCTTGAAGAAACTTCAAGTCAGCTTGCCGGATTTCAGGTGAATTTTGAGATCTTTTCATTAAAACTTGATATTCCACTGTAGTAAAACTAATCCAGGTTTCTTTTCTCTAGCTTAACTATTTCATCGTTTCCTGTGAATCACTTCTGAAGCTTGTTTTTTTTTTGTACTGTTTTTAACAAGCGTCCCAAGAGACAACCCCCCCCCCCCCTCGACCTCCTCCATCCAAGCTACGCTGAAAGATTGTCAGCCGCTTTAAAGAGGGAGAATATAAGATTTTCTTTCAACTGCACACTTTTAAGCTACTTGTTTCCTCCAGCAAATAGCAACATCCACCTCAAAATCACCACTACGTACCTAAGACACCCTTCCCCCCAAAGTTACTTGAATTGCCCTCTGGGGTAAAGTGTGATTCAAAGACTGCTGCCTCGATCTCTCAAGTCTCTCAAGATCCCTCAATCTCTCTCGTTTATACGACACCAAAGTTATTCTTAAACATAATTTTTGTTTTTGTTTACAGACGATTGTGCATTTTGAAGGGAGTTTATCCAGTGGAGCCAAAAAACAAGAAGAAGGTCAACAAAGGAAGCACTGCAAACAAGACGTACTACTATATGAAGGACATTCAGTACCTTGCACATGAACCAGTCTTGAACAAGTTCAGAGAGTTCAAGGTGTTTCTAAGGAAGCTGAAGAAAGCCATTGCCAAAGAAGAGCCAGACACTGCTCAGAGATTAGAGGACAACAAACCAGTTTACAGACTTGATCACATTCTTAAGGAGAGGTATATGACTGTTATTGCTGGTTGTGGTCAGTGTGAGGGATTTAATATACTAAGGGTGAATACAGCCATCTTCCAGTGAAAAACTCCCTATTTGAAAGAGTTAATGAATTAAGTGATTTTTTTTTTGTACCACCATACGGCCCTGCTAATGCAATTCTATAGAAAACACTTTGGCAAGTTGACGTGTGTAGAACCAAACAGGTAGACGTGTCTGAGCTGGGGCAAAAAAAGCTGTCACTGACCCCACTCACATTATGGGGGTGCAGCGGTGTAGTGGTTATATAATTAGTGTGTTGGACTTCAGATCTGAAGGTCGGTGGTTCAATGCCCAGTCCCTGCCATCACGTTGTTTCCTTAGACAAGAAACTTTACCCCACATTCGTCTCTCTCCACCCAGGTGTATAAAATAGCTACTAGCAATATACTGCTGGGGGTAACCCTGCGATGGACAAGCATCCCATCTAGGATGGAGTAGCAATACTCTCAGTTGCTTCATGCTACAGAAACCGGGATAAGCTCCGGCTGTGTGGGCCTCCTTGGCTTGTGTGCAACTTTTCCTTTTACCCCACACAAATCATCTGTTCATTCATTCAGACACTTTAACATTTATTGGGTGTTTACTAGCATCTTTTCAAATTTTTCCTATAAAACTAACAATAAAAATGGTGGTGTGGTAAAATGCTAAGTTGGGTCAGCCTGACAGGAAAACATTTTATTTATATTCATTTGGCTCTCTTTCATAGCGTACAGACCTTGCTTCACTCAGTCCATATGCAATGATCTTGAGCCAATAATATTCTTCTGTACAGTCCTCTAATAGTCCCACTAATAGTCAAACAGCATAATTATATAGTATTGTCCAATTTCAATAACTAGCATTCATTAGACTACAAGGCTACATTTTCACTACGCAGAAGAATAATCAACAAGGTACAGCCAAGTTAATTGTTGCTCATGATTAGAAAATGAGGAGAAGCAGTCTACAGTAATTGCTACTTAGTCTTTCAAATTATAGTCTTTAAAGCCCAACCATATTGGAAATCTTTGATATTTCTGGATAGATAGATAGTCATTGCAGCCGGCCCGGGCCAGCTGAATTTGAAAATTTGTTATTTCTGATTGATCTTATTTTTATAAATTATTAACATAAAATTTACCATCAATAAATTAACCGCCCTACCGCTGACCGAAAACTAGCCTAGAGAGACATGTGGTGGCAAGATGTGCTGCAGTAATTCTGTTTATAAAATTTATAATTATGCAACAAGAAGCTTAAAAATCTTTTCTACACATAAGTATGTGAAGCTTGTCAATATTGCCAGGAAAGTTGCCCTGTAAGTCCCTTTTTTGCTTCTTTTTTTCAGGTATCCAACTTTTATTGATGCCATTAGAGACTTGGATGATTCTCTGTCCATGTTGTTTTTGTTTTCAACCATGCCACAGACCGATAAAATACAGGTAATTTTGCTGGTTCTCAAAATGTTTTGCTCATAGTCTCATGATTGGCTTAAATGGCTTTTAATTAATTATATTTACATGTAATAATGATTATTATTTGTTTCTGATAGGCTGATGTTGTGAAACAGTGCAAGAGATTATCAGGTATATTTAAATTTTCCGACTGCCAAGCGTGACTGGCAATACTATATAATTAAAATGTTTAGACAGGGAGGCATGCTTCTCCTGTCCTTGTTCTACTAAAGGGTAATCTTTTGTTAAACAACAATTTTTCTTTTTCATTTATTACAATCATAATAATTCTTTTTTACTAAACACCAGCTTCTTTGTCCCTTGCAGTTGAATTCCAGCATTACATAATTGCTTCAAAATCACTGAGAAAGGTATTGGATTTTTCATTAATTTGATTTTCTTGTGCTAAAGAAATGCATTTGGCATTTACATCACTAAAGTGCATGTTTGAGATCAGCTGTATTTTGTCTCTACACGGACAAGTGAATAAAGGTGGACTAACATTTACTTAGGTAATTAACCCTAAAGGAATATTTATTACTCCCGCGAAGAGCTACAACTTACAATTTTTGTGGTAAAGATATTCTTTCTCTACCCAAGATCAACTCTACAAAGCAAGGCTTGAGATGTTGATGCTATCTGGCCCCAAAGATATGGAACGGAGGCATTGAGACATAAAACTAAACTCAGTAGCTTTAAAAGATGCTTGGAAAAAATTGACATCACACAGTTACAATGATCTGTTCATAGTTTTATTGTTTTATCCCTGAATAGTGTTTACTTATGGTTTTATTGTACATTTTACAAATTTTTATATTATATCTTAGGGCTTTCTTTTCTTTAACGGTATGCATTTTTGTTTGTGGCAATACCTGCAAAGTAGCGATACTTACAAACTGTAATGAGCTCAGTGTATCTGACCACGTTAATAAAGGTTACTTACCGACTTACTCACTTATTTATGTTGACACTTATCTTTGTAGAGACATATTGTTTTATTGGTTAACACACATGATTGAATTCCTAATCTTGATTATTGAATTTCTAGCTTTCAGATTAATTCAACACTCACAGGTTATCAGTGAACCACCTTGCTTTTTACCTTGTAAGAGAAATAGTCGCCATGTCCAGTGTGGTGGCAATCAAAAGTTCTGGCAGCAAAGCAAAAGTTTTGTCCAAAACAGGGCCAAAAAATGTCAGGAACGATTAGCAAAGTTGAGAATTTAATAAAACAATTATTCCACTCGAGCTTGTTGTGTATAAGTTGATTATAGCCAACACACGCCCAAGAAATAGACTGTGATCTTTGAAGGTTTTTCTTTTTGTTTCCTTGGACAATAGACTATGCTCCTTGTTGTCTTTCTACTGAGCTGTATATGTGAGTATGCCAGGAAGCCGTCAGAGAAACCTACAGTGACTTTATGATATCTTTTCCTTTGCATTTTTTGTGTGCAGGTTTTTCTTTCAATAAAAGGGGTGTACTTTCAAGCTGAAATTCAGGACCAACCAGTGACTTGGATTGTACCGTACCAGTTTTGTCAAGAGGTGAAATTAATCTTACTCTAACAAATTTATTGGCTATTTGTGAAGGCAAAGGATGCACCTTTAACAATGGCAAATAATATATAAGCCACACTCACAGATTAGCTACACCCCAAGTTCAGAAGCATCAATTTTCCGCTGAATTTTAAGCCTTGGAAAAAAAGTACGAATGATCATCTGCTGAGTCTTGGAAAAAGTCAGATGTTTATACAGTCATGCTTCACTGCAGGCAAAGTCACATTTTACCTTTTGTATGATCCAATGAAAATGTATGAAAAACTGTCAAAGCCTTGCATGAAAATATTGCCAAGGAAAGCAAGGAAATTAAGACCAGCAAATGAGCCACTCATCTTGGATGAATACTGATCATTTCTCAAGGATGTTTATTTTACTGAATGCATTTTTGAGTAAAATTTGCTTTATTTTCTTGCAGCCCCCATCAGATGTTGACTTCAGAGTGATGCTTACATTTGTGGAATTCTACACAACCATGCTAGGATTTGTGAATTTTAAACTGTACAATATGTTGAACTTGCACTATCCTCCAAAGGTATGGTATAAATTTTAAGTATTGTTGTGGGAAAAAAGTATCCATTAAATTGTTTTCGGAATGATGGTGATATGTTCACAATCTTCTTTGAAAATAAATTTTAGGAATGTTGTTGGACAAAAAGTTGTTAATGGTTTTTGAGTAAAGTTTCATCTTATTGTTTATAGATTTAATAGTAATTGTAGTGAATTAGTGTTTTTTTTATTAGCATTTTCATTTTCCAATTATGTGTTCAAATGCACTTAACAACATATTATTTTATTCTTCTAAGAGGTAACTACAATGTAAGATACTTGACATTATGTTGGTAATTATGGTGCTTAAGTGAAGCTTTTTTCCTCCATTTTTTAGTTTATTAAGTTCTAATTTCCCATCGCCAACTCTTTTGTTCCAGCTTGATAGAAAAATTAAAGTACCAGGCTCTCTGCCAGTCTTGGAATTCACCTGCTATAAAATTTGTCAGCAAGTAGTCAATTGACCAGTTATCAGTAAACCAGAAAGAGAGTTATAATCTCTCTGAATACTGGTGTTATTACTAACAGCTCTTTAATTTATGCCTCTTCATTCTTCCTGACTTGCAGCGTGCTGGTGAATATGACAGTACTAATAGCACAGGGTATTGTGAAGATGCAGAACTAGAAGATGAGGTATTGTGAAGATGCAGAACGAGAAGATGATCTGCTAGGAATATATAACATGCTTAATGACTGCTTAACAGGTGCATATGGAACCATTTATGGTCTATGCTGTATTGGTTTTGGAAAACCCATACTCTGAGTGACTGAAAGCTAATAATTCTTATGTCAACTATAATGTTGTGTCTACAAGAAATTAAAAAAATTAAAACTAATAAAATTATTAAATGAATTCATGTAAATCATGTTGGCTTTCCGTGACTTACTATAATCTATGACAAAGTGGACCATTTTCCTTCCCGGTCTAGCTAAAATTGATAACAATGACTTGTGCAACATCCAAAAATTGTTTTTTTTTTCACCCAACATTTAGGGGAAGGGAGAGCTACATACACAGTTGGGTGAATTTAGAAGTCAAGAGGAGTTCCAACTCATCTAACATTGTTGGATTTAAAATGTTTACTGTATAAAAATTATTTTCTTAATGTTATTCTACAGGTTCTTTCAGCTTTAAATCAGAACTTAGCTGTCACAGGTAAACAGTTAGTTTTTATCCACGATGTTGTCATTTCCCCTTTGCTACTCTGTAACAGCTTTTGTTTAATCCATTCAGTGACTGAGGCCTGGACCCAGTGGGGACTCAACTCAACCAAGGGTGGAATCTTACCATTTATTCCATGTAGCTTGTTGCATCCTTATTGTAAGTTCCTTGCATTGTTTGCAGCTCAAGAAGAAGAAGTTGAAGTAGATGAATTTCCTGTTGATCCCGATGTAAGTTTTTTAAATCACTGTTTTCGTTCCCTGTGGAATTGTCACACCGAAACCAGATTTGTGTCAAAGACATCTCTTTCTCAGTGGTTATTTTGCAAGTTATTTTTATACTTGTAACAGTTGTGCAAAGCTGTCTGTTAATGTGGCTTGGTTTCCTTGACAGAGTGAGGATGCAAAAGCACAAGAGGCTAGCAGGATGGAGCTTCAGCAAATAGAAAAACTAAAAAGTCTGTTTTTGAATTGCAAGATTTACCTTTCCAGAGAAGTTCCAAGAGAGTTACTTGTGTTCGTCATTAGGTATGGGTTTCCGAGCTCTGTTTTAACCCTTTCACTCCAAGCCTCAGTTATGGAGACATTAAGATGATTCTATCTTCAGAGTCTGTGGATGAAATCCTATGGTGTGACCATTCAAATGAAGCTTCTTCAGCAGTACTTTCACATTCACATTTAAGTATTTTACAAAGTGAAATATGGAATTTGTCTTGAATTTTGATTTTAGGCACTCTTGGGGGTGAAAGGGTTATTTTTTTAATGCAAGAGTACTGTTAGGGCTGCCAGTTGACTTGAGGCACTTCCCTTAGAGCTATCATCCACAGCTTTACAATAAACAGAATATCAATTGCCAGAAAACTGGATATTCTAAAAACAGCTACCAGTATTCTAGTCAGAGGTGACCTGAAAACAAATGAAGGGCCCGGTGGAAAAAGGGCGTAAGTGATGATTGCAGGTTGAAAATCTTAATTGCTGCTATTTAGCTGAACGTTGGCACATAGGCTGGTTTTCCTGTAAGGAACATTGTTGTGCAGTTATTTCTTGACCTGAGAGCTTCAATTTGAAGAATTAGCATATTACTTTTGCTTAAAACTGACACAAAGAAAACAACAGGACCGCGGATTCTAGGTTGAATTCCTTTGTTTTAGTTCAGGCAGAGAACAAAAGAAATCTTTCACGCATCACTCGAGTGAGTTCAGTTCAACAAAACTTTTCACGCAAAAGTAATACGCTAATTCTTCAAATTTTAGATCTCAGGTCAAGAAATAAGTGTGCAACAGCGTTCCTCACATGAAAACCAGCCTGTGTGCCAATGTTCAGCTAAATAGGAGCAATTTCGATTTTAACCTCAAATCGTCACTTACGCTCTTTTTCCACTGGGCCCTTCAAGTGGTTTTAATCTACCTCTTTGATGGGGAGACAACAACAACACTCCAGGTAAACTGTACTGTATTGATTTCATTTAGGGGCCATATGAAAGAAATGCTTGTTCTGTTCATTCAGAAAATGGAGTACCAGTAATAACTAGTCTCAAAAGAACATAATTGTTGTCGATAATTTATGTGTTAGACTTCTTTTCATGAGTGTAAAAAAGATGTGTTTTACCCTTATCATTTCGGATGTCATGTTCAAGAGGCCTTGAAGCTCTTATGTTTTGGTGAGGTTCTAGTATACTTTTTTTTCAAGTTTGTCTGTTGCTTAAAACCACAGGTGTCGGGGAAGAAGGTTTGAGTCAAAGAGGCTCTGAGGTGTAGACTAATGTTGTGTGTGGTTGCAGAAGTGTAAGAAACCATTCAACATTTGTGGATCTAAACTACCTAAGACCTAATAAGCTAGTACAGATTGTGTAAACGTTGTTTCATTTGCCAGATGTTTTGGAGGTGAAGCTTCATGGGCCAGTGCCGATGCTTTAGGAGCCACATTTGATGAAAGCAGTGACTCCATAACACATCAGATTGTAGACAGACCTCTACAGGGACACAGATATCTGTCCAGGTAATGGTTGACTTGTTTCTCTGAGGGTTTACCCCACAGAAGTTTTTGTCAAGGATGTGTCACTCTGAGATCAAAACTTCAGCCCTGGTTTTAACAGGCCAGAGTACATGATTTTTTTAATAGAAATATTTTTATTTTATTTTATAGACAGCCCTGGGTCATGAGAAATGTCATTTACTTACCAAAACAGTTTTTCTGTCAAAAGAAGTATTTTTTATGACTCTGCCTACAGGATATGAGCTGATAGCTGATTGGTGGGAAGCCAACCAGAGTGCACTATTGCTCATATCCCTGGAGTGTCTATTCAAACAGTAGAGTTCTTCTGTCAAGCGCACTATCGTGTGATAGGCTGCCAGAGAAAATTTGATGTTCATATCAAATATTAGTCCGAGAACTTAGTTCGAGGGCTTGTATGAAGTTTGAACATCAAATTTCCAAGGAAACCTATCACACACAGGGCCTGAGACACAAGGACTCTACTGTTTTTATTGTTAAACGCTAAATTTTGAGCAAAAATTGCCAAAAACAGGCACCATCTGATGATGGGTGCCGGCTGAGGAGAGACACTATCACGTCACATAATCAATTTCGACCAATGGGAGCATGCCAAAATTTAGTGTTGTACTACAAGTATTAACAAGGTTCAGTAGGGTTACATTGCACTTACAGTGGTAGTTCTGTTAAATCTCACAGGTATTATGTGCAGCCTCAGTGGGTGTTTGACTGTGTGAATTACCGCAAGCTACTCCCCGTGGAAGATTACTTCCCAGGGGTGGAGCTGCCTCCTCACCTCTCGCCATTTGTTCAAGAGGAGGAAGGGGATTATGTTCCTCCAGAGAGACAAGCCATGCTGGAAGAAGAGAGAAAGACTGGAGAAGGCAGCAGTGAGGGAGAAGAGAAAGGTGAAAAATTTATGAGGATGTCTTGAACTCGAAAGTACTGTAATTGGTTATTTCATACATGTACTAAAGCCTTTTCAGTCCCAACAATTTACTCTGACAAAGGGCTCACTCTCGAAACCTCAGCTTTTGAATTCTTTACGGTAGTCAATTTACAGTATCAACTCGATTGGTAATTCAGAATTTCAGTTTGTATACAGCTTTGTGGTCAAATATTATTTGGACTTGAATTTCAGCTATATACAGGCTTTGTCATGCTATTTTGGGGGTTCTTCACTCCAAACTAAAGCTAAATCAATAACTGTTTTTCATCGGATTTGAAGAAGGCGTGACGTTCTTTTCCATGAAATCATTTTATTTTTCTTGCTTAGAAGAACCAGTTGAAGAAATGAGCAAAGAGGAAAAGAACCTGGCTTTAATGGCCATGAAAAAGAAAGACAAACGTCTATACGACAGGATAATGCATTCCAAGAAGAAAAAGAGATCAGAAGTAAGTTGGCTTGTTTCAAGGTTCTTTGCAGTAGTCAAACAACTGAAAGCAAATTATTTATTGGTAACAGCTACTGGGACCACACAATCCATATTCTGGGGTGGTTATCGCAAATAATCCTCGGTTGAATCGCTGAACAATCGCTTTTATAGCCATTCATCTCCATGAATCGATTCTGATTCACATTGTATCAAGAATCTCTCGCAAGTGACACTTTTTCGTGATTCCACGGACGTTCCCTTAACCCTTTCACTCCCAAGAGTGCCTGAATCAAAATTCAAGGCAAATCTCAAATTTAATTTTGAAAAAAAAACTTAAATCTAAATAGTACCATGTGAAAGTACTGCTGACGAGGTTTCATTTGAATGGTCACAGCATAGGATTTCGTCCATAGACTCAAAAGTTAGACTCATCTTAATCTCTCCATAATTGACTCTGGGAATGAAAAGGTTTAAAGTTATTCAGATTTTTTGGTTTTTTATTGTCACAACGAATTCCGATGAGCTAAAATAATAAAAATCTAATTCTGAATTCTCCTAAGAAACGCATCAGAGGATAAGATGTGTTGGGTGCATTATTGAGGAGTGTTTTGGCATGTATTTGACATTCAAAAGGTGTGATTTGCATTGAAATTTTTTTCTTTACAGTCGCCTCCATCAAAGCGATTACGGTTGAAACTGTTGGAAACATTTTGAACAGTTAGGCCCCGGCAAAACAACGTCCACCACTGTTGAATTCAACATGTTATGGCAATCAAATTCCGTTCAACGCCATCCAACATCATTCGCCATCATTAACCATCATTCCACATGGCCGGCCAGACGTGTACCATGTCGATTCAACAAAGTTGAACGTTGTTGAATGGCAATGTCGTATCCGTTTGTGCGGGCCCTTACTGGCATGTCGGTAGAGTTGCTCTGCGTTTATTGGGCATTTTGCTTGCATGGGATCACAAACTACTCGAGGGCAAGTTGTAGACGGGGTATCGTGGAAAGGAGGTCGTGTACAGTTCTGCTTATCGCAACTTACAAAAGCGTAAATTTTTATTACCGTGCAACTTCTTTTATGAGAGAGTTGCTAGACAATGTATACCACTGCTTATTTACGGTATTAATTTGTCGTTTTTTAAGGTTCGAAAACTTGAGACGAAAAGAAAGGCTTACGACGAGGCACAATCACAAAAGAAACAAAAGACAACAAGATGAAGTCACAAAGCTGATTTTAAATTTAACGTTTAATAAAATGTTTTGTCTACAAACACTTGTCAGAGTATTCCCTTTTGATTTATGTTTCCAAAAACGTTGGGTTAACTTCTATTCCCGGACTCTAAAGCTAAATTCCAGCCGAATTCAAATATTTTTTTGGTTTTTCACTTTTTTGTCAGTCAATGTGCAAACTTTAATCACTGTTAATAAATTTGCATGCGTTCGTGAGATCGGCTGATTAATCAGAATTCGAGGATACGAGGAAGCTAACAAAAGGTTGGTTTTTTCTGAGACCTATTCTCGAACTCTAAGTTGGTCTCACAAAAGGATGTAAATAGATTATAAGTGGTAATAAAGAAGAAAGAAATGGTTCTGCCTCGTAACCGCGTCTCAAATGTGTCGGAAAAAAGGCAGAAAGAAGAGGCCGATGAGTAGCTCGCGCAATGGAACATGGGAAGATTTAGCATTGGCGCAAAGGACCTCGAAAAGGGCTAAATGCTCCCTTGCGCTCAGTCAATCTCGTGCTCGATCCCAAATCCGCTACAACGCGCTTGGGAACGAGGCAAAAGATGTTAAATTTTAAGCTCGGAAAGAAAAAACCGCAAAGCAGTAGCCCAGTGGTTAAGAGCGCCCGACTGGTCCCTGACGGAGTGCGGGAGGTCATGGTTTCAATTCCTGTCGGGAACTCGGATTATTTTCTTTGCCCGACACTCCTAAAAACTAAGTTTTCCATCTTTCGGTAATCAAAAGCGATCAAAGTTTTGCACGTTGCTCTTTTATCTTCACTAGACATTTGCTCAGATTGTTCACCAACTATAGAACCTTTTCTTGAACACGTGAGCCGAAAATCCCTGAGTGGACTGAGGAACTAACAACGGAAAAATTTACTAATTTTTCTTGCTTAATAATTTTCCACAATAACTCAGTCCCTGCACCCGATTATTTCCATTACTTATCAAGTAAGCTATGCTTGATTTGTCCTTTCTATGCAAGAAATACTGCTAAACAGAAAAACCCTCTATAGTCAATAGGACTCTGCCCTAGCAAAACGTCTTGGTAAACGCCTTGTATAAATGAAATATCAAGTGGAAACGTATCATACTGTAAAATCAAAATTTAATTTACCTTCGCAAAACTCCATTGCTGTTTACCGAAAATTTACATAATGGCAGTGAAGCATTTTGCGATATTGTTTATTGATTATTGACTCTCACACAAATGTATTTATGTGAAATTATGTCGACACTTCCATGCCAAAATATCTGGCAAACTATCCGTAGATCTACTGTTACCTATGCAAGATTTTATCTCATCCGAACCATAAAGTCGAGTTGAAAAAACGTAGTTGTTTTGCCTTAGTCGCTGCCGCAGTAGCGCAGAGAACCACGGGTGTAAGGCGTGTTGTGAAGATGATATACAAGGTAAGAACTGCAATTTCTCACTTTGATATATGTGGGCCAATAACAGCACTTGCGCAAGTGGTGAAAGCAGACTTGTCTGGTGACAATGCCATCATCCACTGTAGGATGCGAACCGTTTAACCAGCCTGGTGCATCCGTGTTGCAGGTTTTTTCAGGTGGACATGCCGTGGCCATCCTTGTACCCGCATCGCCTTGAAAGCGAAACCAGCCGGGACCAAGTGATTTGTCATCTTTTGCATTGTCTGTGACCACTGTGTTTGTAGGCTTTCTGTCAGCTTCGGTCAAGTTTTTGAAGTCTCGACATTCTAACAAAAACCAAAAAAACATTGATAGACGATGGCAAAGATGCTGTCGCACAGGTAATGATTTGCCGCAGAGTTCGTTGCATCGAAACTGCTACAATATCCAATAAAACTGTGGACATATTTGTTACTGAGTGATAACTTTGACCGTAAAAACGCAGAAAAATGCTTCTTCGTCTTCGCCCTCAAGACAACATTAAGTGAGGGGGGAGGGGGGTGTAGGTTGGGGTAATGAAGCGTTTTTGAGATATTGTCTAGGTTGAGCGAAATAAAGAACTTGCGTTTGTCTCAACTACCGGTAGTTTTGTTAAAGTTTTTAGAATAAACGAAAGTTAAGATTGTACGTATCGCACCACTGAAAAGAAATTGCTCCAAGGTTGACGGAAGCATCGTTTATAACTGAAGGTTGTTTAGTAATTAATAACTAATTCATTTAATTAACGTGTTTGTTTGTTCATTCTCTATTGAACAGTTGTCCAAAACTTTCAAAGAAATTTTTGAGTTATACCTTCCGCTTCTTTACAGCTTTTCTTTCCATCTCCCACGTACCCATGGTTACAAACGCATCTGAATGAGCCAAAGTTATTGAAACACTGAGCATGCTCAGAGACGCAGTCATGAGTTCCTTGGTTACATTCATCGACATCTAAAACAACAAATCGTTAATTTAGTAAAGCCATTTTATTATCATTATCATTATCATTGTCATTATTATTTAAGGCTGGTTTCTATATGATCGCTATGATCGCTGCAATCGCTAAGAAAAACGTTCAGCAATCGTTGTGATCATACGGAAACACTTCAGCGATCGTAGCGATCACAGGATTTTACAACGATCGCTGAAGAGTGGTTTCCATATGATCGCAACGGTTGTTGAACGTTTTTCCAGCGACCACAGCGATCAAAGCGATCATATGGAACCAGCCTTTACTAGAACGTATCTCCTTTCGGGTGGCAGACAAAATGTGTTCTACCTGACAATAGCAATAATGGATAGAACGGGTGATTCTTATGACTTTCCTTTGTCTAAACTTGGATCGCTCAGCCTCGAGAAAAGACGCTTTCTCACTGATGTGACTTTTCTATATAAAGCCTTAATCGTATGGTTATTTGAACTTTGATATGAGCCCTTACATCAATATATTTACAGATGCGGGTGGTTATGCAACAATGGTGGTATAAGTTTGAAAAAAAAATATGCTAGGACTAATAGGGCTAATTTCAGCTTCTTTAATGGGATACGGACAACTGAAATTCTCTGCCTGATAACTTTTTGAACGGCTCCAAACGTTTAACTTTTTAAAAGTACCTAAAGGTACTTTTAAAACTAGACTTAAGAAATAGCTTTGTCAGGCTGTTATTTTCATTCTTATGTAGTATATTACATGTATCGTATTGAATTCGTTTTTTCTTCCTTTTTTCTTCTTTTTTCTATTTTATATTCATTTGCATATTGTAAACAATTGTTAGACTCGGTTTTTGCGATATCTGGAATAATCAAGGTCGAGTTAACTTTTATCAGCCTCAGCCTCCGGCTTCGGCTGATAACACTTACCGAGACCTTGATTATTCCGGATATCACAAAAACCGAATCTGATAATGTTTTATTATACATTGTTTTACAGGTAAACAAAATAACGGCAAACAATTTCAACATTTGTGGCTTTCTTGTCTTCCGGCTTCTGAACGCTTTTTTCCTTAAGGTATTCGTGGAACAGTTCCTTCGCAATTTTTGTCAGCCTTCTTTTGTTTTCCGAGTCTTTTTGTCTCAGCAATTTTTCAATTTCTTGCTCGGTTGAAGAAGCGAATCGACGAGCCATGAATTCATTTCGCTTTCAGATGCCTCCCACATTGCTCTTGGAAATCATGCATTGCGCGCGCAACCTACAGATTATTCACTAATCTGCTAGCAGATTAGTGAATAATCTGTAGGTTGCGCTGATTCCCAGAATTAACTGTAGGCTTTTAGCCAATGAAAAGACAGATAGTGACTACAATGTATAATAATTTTACTAATTTACATCTAGTAGCTTTTTTGTGTTTACCTTGTAAGGAGTCTAGGACTGTTTTGCGAACTATCCATATGGCTTCCAATTTAAAAATTGTATTACACTTTTCGTGAGATGAAAGTGTAATTTATGATCCCAGATAAATAACGAACAAATGCGGGGGGAGCAGGGATGGTACAGGGGAGCAGGGATGGTGCGGTGGCTAGAGCATTCGCCTCCCACTATGCAATGTGGCCCGGGTTTGATTCCCGGACTCGGCGTCACATGTGGGTTGAGTTTGTTGTTTGTTCCACGTCCTTGCTCCGAGAGGTTTTTCTCTGGGTACTCCGGTTTTCCCCTCTCCTCAAAAACCAACATTTCTAAATTCCAGTTCGATCTGGACATTGCCAGGATTAGCTTCAGCTAGTGGCAAATATTCCAATTTAGGGTTTTTCATATTCCAATTAAATTGAAACGGCGAGCCGTTTCAATTTCATAATTTTCTTCAAACTATTTTCATTTTATACATTCCTATCCTATGCTATAATTTCAAGATACCTTTAAGTAACGCAAACAATTAACAACTTGGAGACAGCGTTTTCTTGGTTTCTTATGGACCATAGAAATGACGCCATGAAATAGTGAGAGACGAACCGTAGCCGACAAAAAATGGGACTTGACCGATTGAAGACGGTTTTCTTGTATTTCAGTTTTGATTTGGTCTGTCACTACAGTCTCTCAGTCAAGAGCCAATCAACGCGTGACAATTCAGACAGTTGTTGTAGAAAGCAAATGATAGCAGATGTAAATCTTTTTTCCTTACCTTCCTCACAGTGGTCACCTGTGAATCCCGAAGAACACAGACAGCGGTATCGTTTGTTCGTAAATCCAGACTGACAGGTTCCGCCGTGCTTACAAGGGCTCGCGTTACCACAAGCATTCTATGAAGAACATGCTTCAATTTAACCCCATCAGTGCTTAAGCGGAAGTAGGGAGAAGTCTTGAACGTTCAACTTATTGGTCTGAAATGAAGTATTGATTTTTGCCTTTTCGCCTGATAAGGAAGGGGATTTGTGAGGTCTGAAATGTCCTAAAAATCATATTTCGCTCTACAAAGAGGCTCCAGCTTCTCACTTGCATCAAAAAGGTCAGGTATACCCCTCCCACTTCTTTCCCTCTTGAGGGTTTATTCGAGCTATTAGCAGATAAGGAACTGAAGAAAACAGTAGTCTGTCTAGTATGATCGTTCGGGTGAAAGTATGCTTGAGAAGCACCGTTGTTGGTGACACTGGCTTACGTTTCGACAATCTGACTGATGAAGTCATCCTCAGGGTCAAGAAATATATCAGAGTCAAAAAGTACATCGTGTGTAATTAGTTACTGTTCTTGTGTGTAATTAGTTACTGTTCTTAACCCTCCGTCGAAACAGCGATCGCTGAGTTTCAATCCGTAGACTTAGTAGTCAAACAAAAACATGAAAAAGAGAAAAACGACGAGAAAACAAAAATTATGATAGTTATTGTTACCTCCGCTCCATGGTAGAAGTAACCTGTTGCCTTCACGAATTCCCCATCGTGTTCTTGATGGGTAGAGTTGTTCAGTTCACACTGGAATTTCCCCGCGTCGTTCGCTTTGTTTTGAAAATTAATACTCACACAGTTGGGTTCATGGTAACAAAGCAGTTCGCAGACATCCATATCCCGGACTTGGACACTTCTTATGGTATGATTGACCAGACGTTTGTCAGCGAAGAAGAAGGAGGCTGGGAACGCCATTTCTCGACATTCACCTATGATTAAAGAGTGAAACAATTTGTCGAAACAGGAGACATGATCTTTCCTTAAGACAAATTCACACGTTGAAAACTCGCGTTCTGTCGAATACAAGTTGGTCTGTGTGAAAGCCCGCTCAAAAACAGTCGGAAACCACTTGTTCTCTTTCCCTACTTTTGAGCGAGTCCGACGGTTATTTTGAAAATATCGCTTTCATAAGCTTTAAATCACGAAAATAAACACAGAAACACAAAGCGATTTTATGAGTTTTTATTTCATTTTCGTCAGCTTTAAAAGGCCTAAATTTTGGCTTTAGTTTTGCTAGTTTGATCAACAGATACAGCCATTATAAATCAGTGTAATGCACAGCCCACCACACAAACAGAGGATGGTAGGCCTCTGCTTTGACATGAAAACCTTTTATTAAACGAATTGTTTACTTCTTCAGCCTGTTTTTCAAAAACTTTATAGTGGGATTTATTTGTGGCGTGTCTGTTAAAATGAAGATAAAGTTTGGAGTTTGCAGACATGAACTTGCCAACTTAACTTTGCCATTTAAAGGAGATTTGGATGGAGCGCTCGTCTCAAATGCGTGCCGCAAATTCGGCAAAGAACAAGTTTCCCGTCTTTATCTTTCCTTTTTCAAGAAAAACCCGGTCAAGTGTGAATGCAGAGTTTTCCGTGTTAAATTTATTCGTCCATTATCCTTTTTTTTTTTACAGGAAGTCAAATTTGTCTAAGAGACCTATACAGAATTCACGAAGGACATGGTAAACAAGAACTTCTTGTCATTAGAACACGGATTATACTTGACCTGAAAAACAAGTCAGTTAAGGTCTTTGAAAAGCCACTACATTCTTAAAGGTTTCGCGAAATTCTGGTTCGAGAAAAGAGATTCAGTTTCCGTAACTGAGTTCTTCTGTTAAATATGAAAACAGATATAAACTTATACCGACCGCCCAACCCCACCCCCCTGCGAACCACCAGCGAAATGGAGAATGAAGTAAATACTTTCGTCCTCTAGTTTGCAAGAGCGAATAAAGACTGAGAGTTTTTATTTTTGAATTAAAAAAACCTTTTTTGCCAAGATGCCCCTGACTGATGCTTTTGTCCCAAAATTTTAACTGAATTCCTAGAACTGTTTTTTTTTTTTTTGGTGGTATTGCGACGCTCCTCTGGCATTGTCTCTATGTGTAGGTTCAAGTTCGCGTTCGCTGGTAAAGCGAAAACATCGATTAAAGTGTGTACATGTTCATTGACTCCATTTTGAGGCGATTATTTTCATTTCCCTTACTTCACCATAACTTAAACTGTAGCCGGATTTGTTTTTCTTAGATGTAAAATTACCGCCAAATTTAAGGTTTTCATTTTCGGTACCTAACTTCAGCTGTATCCACAATTCAATTAACTTTGAACAATGACTTACAACGGATGGTGCCATGCGCTATTAGGGAAAATTGCCACCATTAATTTGCACTTTTAGTCCATTAAGTAGTGTCACATTATGTTGAAAACTTGTTTAAAAAAGCTTGTTTAAAAAACCTTATTTATCGTTCTCTTAGTTTGATATTAAATTACCAACTCCTTCTCGATTTTAAAGGAAAAGTGTGTAAACAGCAAACGTGTTGCCTAAACCCGTATTTGCATTTCACATATTTTTTGGTTTTACATGCGTTTTAACTACAGTAGGACCCCGGCCATCTCTTTCCACGGCTATTTTCAGTAATTAGCTGTTGCTTATCTTGAATTCCGCCGCGATCTCGAACAATCTTTGAACTTCTTGTGCCTTAAATTAAGACTCCGTATTTCGAATTGCAGTAATTATGATTTACTGACCAAATGTCAACAACAAACAACGTTGCATGGAAACAAAAGTGAGAAAATTGCCTCTTTTTAGAGTTAACAACAGACTTCACTTAGTTCATAAAAGTGTTTGAGCGATCCGTGTTCATAGCTAATATGTAAAAAACAACTAAATTTTCGACCGCCTTCTTCGGTCTTCTTCAGAGTTGACTCTGCAGGCGGTAACAGAATGCAAATATGTAAGACATTATTGTTCGCTGCCCCCTAGGGAGGCGACCAGTGACGCCTAAACACTTAGTTTAAGGTGGCTTACTACAGTTTTCAGAAGAGAAAGATAAATTTTTTAAACCTCTAGTTCAAAGCCAACGGGAGTTTTCCTTTGGGTCATTTGTGGCTACAACTGTTAAAAGAAATGATATTAACACTCATTATCCCGGAAAAGAAATATGAGAAGCTTAGAAAATATCAAATACAACAGACCGAGTGCTAGAAGGGGACTGGAAACTAGACTTTTTCAGGGCTTCTTTCTCAAAATCTAGCCGTACGACCCTACCTCAATTTTTCAGGATTTGGAAAGTGGCTATAAATAAACAACTATGCAAAAGAAAATGAAAATCTGTAAGGCAGAATTTTTGCTAATGAAGAAAATGTCGAATTTTCACTTTTTTGAGAATTTCTAAAAATCCCTCTTACAGATTTTGCTAATATTTTGTCTACAGGTGAAACTTACCACTATGAATTGATTTTTGAATTTTTTACTGTGGGTTATACGGTCAGTTTTCGAGTAGATTGGGCTCAAAAAGTCGATTTGCGATTTTTTTGCGACCTCCTTCGTGAGCAAAACTGAGCATGCGTGCAACTTAAGCGCGCGCTGAAATCACGCAATATGGCGCGTGCGATAAACATAGAATTTTTACAACAACTTCTCGTGGTTTTTTTCAAGGTTTTACAGATATTTTATACAGGTAGCGCTCACTAACTGCTTCAAGACTTCGTCCATTCATGAATAAGAATGTTAATAGTAGGCCACGAGCGATTTCTACTAGCCAAATCTCACAGGTGTTTTCAGCTTTTTCTCGATGATGGCGTAAAGTATTGCACGCGCGAAAAATAAAATGGCGTCAGAGAGAATTTCTCAGCGCGCGCAGTCGTGTCTCCGAAAAACTGTAGTAAGCCACCTTAACTTAGTTTTTATTTCATAGGCACTTGAAGTAATGATGTTCAATTACGAGGATGCCCTGCGATGACCAATACGTTAAAATAGAAACGCAATTTTCTATTACCCTTGAGAGTTCGATATCGCGGAATTTGTGGTAATTTCTTATAAATTATATGAAAGACTGCATATTAGGTAGAAAGTATTTTAATTTAAAAAGTGATATTAGGCATTCATTTACGAAATGGTGCTATGTTTGAAGGTTTCAATATTGAAAGAAGGTACGTGCGAATTCAATTGAGTGTGAGCCATTGGGCGGAAGAAGAACTAAAAACCAAATGGTTGGGGGAAAATTTAAAGCAACAACAGCCTCTTATTAAACTTTCTTGCTATCGCTGAGTAGTCTAAACTGCAAATAATACCGACTTGACATCGAACGACATTTGCAATGCAACCAAACAGCACGTATTTGATATCAATAGTTATCCACCTGCTACTGCTACTGCGGCGACAAAGTATCAATTTTGCATTGTATTTTGTGGCAAAATAATCGCGAAAGGCAAAAGGAGTTATAGTTTGTTTTAAGTGTTCCACAAAAGAAAAATAGATATCACAAAATTTCCACCGAAACGAACTGACTTATAAAATGACTTTTATTTCAAATCCTTAATTTAGCTTCCCATTCTCAATTCAAAACTTTTATTCTGACAAGCACTTGTGGAGTGCAGAAGAACTTAGTTTTATTTGAATGGTCACATTTTAGGATTTTATACCGCAGAATCGCACGTTTCATATAATCGCCTTGAGTTTCTTAATAAACAGCATCACAGGAAAGTCTGCTTAATGGCTTCACACTTTGTACAGAATCACTTTCTCAAAAGTAAGATCCATCTTGTACAGCCCAACAACCAGTACCATAGGACAGTATTCCTCAACAGGATTTTAGAATTTTACTTACAGACAGTTAGCCTAAAAACAAAGCGAACTGTCTTAAAATGACGTGCTGGGCTATAAGTTTGCGAGGTCACTATTTGTATTTAGTATTAGGGACCTCTTAATTTCGTGACTTTAAAAGGTGTTTACTTTTAACTATTAAAAAAACGAAAGAAGGCAAATTTTAACGGACGACTTACCGTTCGGACAGGCTGAGACAAATTTGAAAGACAACAGCAGCCAGAAACTGACCCCATGATAAAGAGAAACAGCCATGCCGATGTTCTTCCTTCAACCACAGAGTCTTTGCAAACGTCGAACACACAGCCCGGTGGTTGGAGTTAATTGCTTCTATTAGCAACAGACAAGTATTGACGTAAGTCGATCATCAATATATAGAACGTGATATCTGTAAGTTTTAGCCAGTGAGAATGTTATGTTGATGGGCAGCTCTTTTATAAAATAGCGAACAGCTGTTAATAAAATTTTACTGTCGACAGCCTGTACGTCTATTCTCAAACTGGGAAAACATCTGCTCAAATTTTGTTTTGTAAGATATTGAAAAAGAAGCTTTATTGGAAAGTACTTCTCAATAGCTGTACAAGGTGGTTTTAACTTTGAGTATGCGGATGAATCCTAAACTGTGACCATTAAATGAAAGCTATTGAACACCCCTTTCCTGTGGTGCTGTTTATTATGCTGTGCAAGGTGGTTCTAACTTTTGAGTCTTTAGGATTTCATCCACAGACTCCAAAGTTAAAACCACCTTGCACAGCATAATAAACAGCACCACAGGAAAGTATACTGCTCAATAAGGTGAATGAACTTATGGATTGCACCCACAGACTTTTATTTGAATGTGACACTTTAAGATCTCAGACGTCAAAACCACGTACCTTACAAAACAATAAAACAGAACCACAGGAAATTACTTCATAATTAATAATAACTTTGGAGTGGTGAGGCTTCTTAGAAATATTTCTGGCTAAACTTAAAAGCCAGCTTGATTCACGTACATGAATACAATTTCAATACAGTTGAACCATTGCCAACGGCCTCCTCTAACCTCTCCAAAATGGCCATCTGTGTACAACAGCCAGGTTTTCTTGTTCTGACTGCCAATGCATTCACTTAAATACAGTCAAACCTGTATTAAATAGTCACCCAAGGGGAATGGGTAGCTGACCGCTTTATACAGGTTGAAAGGAAATCAAGGAAAGGAAACTTTAAAGTGGAGAAAGACCCGTCACAAGACGAATTGTCCATAAAGCGTTTTATACCTCTTCTTGTGGTAAACGATAATAATAATAATAATAATAATAGTAATAATAATAATGATAATAATAATAATAATAATAATAATAATAATAATAATAATAATAATAATAATAATAATGATGTCTTTATTTGAGCTGATGAAACAGATTCAGCTAATGAATGGATCAGCTCGTATTGACCGGTGGCCAGTGTAACAATAATAAGCTTAAAACGACCATTAAAAAAAAGCTGAAAAATATTAAAAATTATGAAAGAACCACGATCCAGGTGAGTGAATAAAGTAAAATAAAAATATAAAAAACACTTGTGTAATGCTACAGTCGTGAGTCGATTTATTGAGTTCTACTGAAACAAGAAATGCTGAGTAGTTCGTGGTTTCCGGTGACCTGTTATGGACAATTTGCGCTTCCGGTATGTAAGGAATTAAATGTATGTAAGCATATTACCGGTGACAGATGAAAGGTCAATTCAATTCACGGAAATTCAGATATTCACGGGAATTAGGCCTTGATAGATTTTGCCAGTAAATTGAGTCAAAGTTGCTCCCAGAAATGGTCAAAAGTTGCTCAAAAGTTGCCAAAAATCGAAAAGTTGCCCCCAGAATTTAAAAAGTAGCTTGCCAAAGTGAACTATTTCATTCTGAATTACGTCTTATGCATCAGTCATTTCCAACTGCGCCCATCCCCCCCCCGGGCTAACCCCCGGGCATTAGCATTTTTTTTCTCTTGGATGGCAAATTCCCGGGGGTGGGGACACTTAAGCTGCCAAATGCCCCGTGGTGGGGACTAAGGAAGAGGGCAAATGCCCCGCCCCCGGGATCGTACGTCCCCAATCAACACTGCAGCAAGTTTTCATTCATTGTACAAAAATGCCACTTTCAGCGTTTTTTATGTGTGATTTTTCATTTCTGTAGGCCTGCCTTTCAGTCTTCTATTGTTTGTAATGGAACTATCCGATGTTTAACGTAATAAGAAAGTTAGTATAAATGCCAAGCGATGATATTTTAATACTTCACAGACACCAATACTACATGAAGTTGATTGTTACTTTCCCGTTTTGTTTTAAACAGTTCGCTAGTAAGCAAAAATGTTGACATTATAAAAGTCTGTTGTGAATATTTTAATAATATGCAAAAGTATAAAACGACGATCCCTATACACATGTTTAGAATTCAATAATCGATCGTAATAGTTTAAGAATCATCGCAACCAAATTTTGCTTAAATCCTTGTTCAAAGAAGCATACGTACGTCGATTCACGTTGATCGTTCCCGATCTCGCTATATAAAGTGATAGTTGTGCCTTAATAAGCAATGAAGAAATGCATAAAATCGAAAAATCCTCCACAAGTTTGTCCAGTCCTTAACGGACGATCCAATCTGCGACGAACTGCTGGTCCTTTGCGATAAAATCCTCCATGTTTGGATTTCGAGTCGGAAACCACATGTGTGTCAAAAGCCCGGGGGCAGGCAAAAGCCCGGGGGCAGGCAAATGCCCGACCCCCGGGCCGTGCCAAATTTGCTAATGCCCCACCCCCGGGACTAGCAAGGCACGCAAATGCCCCGCAGTTGCCCGGGGGGGGGATGGGCGCAGCTGGAATTGACTGATGCATTAAAACAACATGCAGAAATTGTTTTATGTGTCATATAACATAAGTTTTTCTTTCCAGTGCTGCCATGAGTGAAATAACAATATGGCGGAGCCAGTTCTTAAATAACCGCTGGAAATTGATGCATTGTTCGCGGGCAATATTAAATGAATAACTGCTGACCTGTTTGTGGGCGCACATCAATTCACACTGAGTTCACACGTCGACAGCATTTTTAGTATCAACCAAAACAAAGCTTTAGCTCATTTATGTGTTTATACTCGGATGGCTCATTTGTTGCCCAAAAGTTGCTCTGGGAGGCAAAAGTTGCTCAAAGTTGCTTGCAGCACAAAAAGTTGCTCAAAATTCTAAAAGTTGCCAAAAAGTTGCCGAGCACAATCTATCAAGGCCTAACGGGAATCCAGTGACTTCTTTTCCGAAATCGAGAAAATGGACACTATAATAAAAAGAAATTCTGAAGAATTTACAGCCAGTTGATGATAACTCTGTCCGCTCTTTCTCCGGTGCACCCTCATGTACACTCTCTTAAAATTCCAAGGAGACCCGGCACGTGAATCTGTGTGACCAAAACAGTGACTATTTGAAGCAATATTTGGACTAATGTTGTGACACTTTCAAGAAAGATATTTTGGGTATTCTGAAGAATTTACAGGCGGCCCATGGTGATTCAACGGCACCCTCCCCCCTTCCCCTACTAAGGAGACAGCCCCGGGAGACTGCATGTAAACCTGCGTGACGAAATCCGTGAAAGTGTGATGCAATATTTTGGATATGTTGTAACCGGCTGGCTCACTTTGACTTGCGATGAACTGTGAGCTGCGTGCTTGTGAAGGTCCGATATGGCGTATTCCCTTTAAAAACAAGATTTAACACGTCTGCAGCAATTCTAATGTAGTTCGTCAATACATTCCCTGAAGTTTTCTGCGATCATAGCTATAGATGGAAAATTCAACTTGAAAACTCTTCAGCAAAGGTTTATTTATTTATTTTTATTTTTATTTATTTATTCACGGAAAGAATGTCCGGTATTTGAGAGATTGGTTTTCAATCTGATAAAATCGAATGCGTGGGTATCTGTAACGTCGTTATAACGTCGTGATAGCAAGGCAATTGTTCAGAGGCCGCGCGACCCCAAGAAGACTAAGTGAACTGACGGACGACGACGTTGACGAAAATGAAAAACAAAAAACGTCCAGTTTACGAGTCGACGCGACGTGCGCCTACGCACGTCCGTCGCCTAAAAACCAGTTTGGGTTGTGACAGGGTCCCAAGTTCACGAATATCCCTCGGTAGGGCGTTCCAGTCCGTTTCAGCTGAACATTTAAAAGTCAACTGGCCCATCTGAGTTTTAGTGGCTATTACATCTAATAAGGTTGTATCTCTTGAAGAGCGTGATCATGAGTGCATTTGTGATCTCTTTACAAAATAATATTCTATCTAGTACGGACAGCTGATGTTAACTTATTTACAATTTTGTGTACAAGCTTCAACCTTCTCTATTATTAAGTGATAAAGGGTGAGCCTACCACGCATATCTTGTCAGTACAAGTCCTGCGCTCAGCTGCTAAGGTGGTGCGCATTGCTATGAAGTCAGATCCGACTAAATTGGTCTTTCGACTCGTCGATCCGTTATTCCGGGTTGTCTCGTTCTACCGAGTTCGTCGCGTCGACTTTCCAGATCGACGGTATCGGCGTGAATTGCTCCTATTCGTTACGTCGCCACCGAGCTCGTCTCGTCGACTCCCCAGATCGACTCGTCGTGAGTTTCTTCACAGATTGGACTCGTCGCTACCGAGTTCGTCTCGTCGACTCCTGAGACCGCCTCATTATGCATCACTTCACCTTCGACTCGTCAAGTGTCGAGTTCGTCTCGTCGACCCCTGAGATCGACTCCTCGAGAGTTGATTTAGGCCGCTAGAGCACCTGGTGAGCTTAGCAAGCCTTAATAGCAGTAATGGAGGAGTTAATTAAGGGGAATTTTGGAAAACGCGATCAGTAAAACCGAGACTATGTCGTCATCTCACGCACTGCCACAACAGAAAATAATCAGCAGCCAACAAACTCAAATTCAAATACGATTTCAAGAGCAGAAGCGGTGGCTTTGGATGTCAATCGTTCTCAGGGAATGCAAGATGTTGTCCTCACTCACTACGTGGAAGTTAAAGGCATTTGAACGGGAGTTAGCAGCATAGACGTGTTGTAAACCAATTTGCTCACTAGCAGGCCACAAAACAACAAATGTAATGCATGCCACTATGATTTTCCTTACCAAAGTGACCGTTTAATGCAGGTGAACATGGTTAAGATAAAAAATTAACTTGTTGGGCCCTAGGTCACTGCGACCGCTTAATAGAGGTCAGGTTTAGCGAATAATTAAGGGGATTATTTTTCGGGACTTTTTCAACTGAGCGCTCAATACAGGTTTGACTGAATTCGTGTTGAAACAACTCGCGGGCCATAACGGCTAGCTCTCTGCAGTGGCAACGTATTCTGCTTCAATTCGCTCAAATAAATGCGACTTCTTCATAAGGCTGCCTATCTACAACGGGTAATAAACGGCAGCTTGAGAGTGGACATTTGTCAAAGGTTTGGTTGTAATGAGCATGAGATCATTGTGATGAAAAGACATAGAATATGGTTTTAGTTATTTCTTTTTAACATATTGTCATATCGTTGTGACAAATTAGTTATTTTTTAAATGCAAGATTGTAATGCGCATCTGATTATATTCATAGAATATGCGCTTGATAAATATTATTATTATTGTGGTATCATCATTGTCTTTGTTTGAAAGACAACGATGAGACAATAAGGTTCTTATTTAGTCTCTGACCTCAGTTTTTTAATCATCGTTTTACAAAGTCTTTGTTAGTAACTCAGTTAAACCCTTATGGGGGGGGGGGGGGGGAAGCAGGGAAGGTGGTTTTGGTGAAAGCACTTGCCTCTGGACAACCAATGTGGCCTGCGTTCGAATCAAAGAGTTTTCGCCTTATGTGGGTTGATTTTGTTTTTGGATCTCATCTTTGCTCCAAGCAAGAATGAGATGAGAAAGGGGGAAGGAGGTGAAAGTGGAATTTCTTTTCGTTCTCTTGTTTTCTCTTTTTCTTCTTCCAGAAGCCGAACTACGGTCAGCTTTTCTGCTTCATCGCATTTTTACCACCCTACAAAAGGAGCTAATCCCCCTGGGGGAGGCACTCAAGGGAAGTTTGGGTGGGGGTGTGCCGCCGAGGCCTTCAAACCCTGACCCTGTTTAAGACAAAATCCGTTCATTTCGCTACCCTGTTTAGGACAAGAGACCTTTTTTAAAGAACAGAAAGAAATTAATTCAGAAAGCGTTTTTTATGTAAATGATATCATAGAATAGGCCATTTCCGAGTTGCCTTGTGCCTCTTTTTGAAATCGAGTCTTGGTGCATAGCCTTTCATATGAAAATGAGCTTCCATTCACCTGCAGATAAAACTCATTTTCATACGAACGGTTTTGCACGAGGCCTCGCTTTGAAAAAGAGGCACAAGACAATTCGGAAATGGATATTAGATTTTTAGAAAATTGTTGGTACCACACACGTAGACCGCACACCACCAACGTTCACACCTTGTTCAAGGCTTCCGGTCGAGAAAGACACCCTGTTCAAGACGCTACATAGTGAAATTGTATACACTGTTTAAGACGCAAAACCCTGAAAACCACACCGTGTTGAGCGGCACATACCTGCCCCCGGGGGGCTAAACCCTGTATGATGCTCGACGCGTCTTGTACTTTCCGGGTTCGCATGGGCGGCATTCTCGACCCCAGATTCTCAGTCATGCACAAAAGAGGAGGGCCTGGGGCTGAGCAAATGTCCATCATTCCTGGGCTAACAATGCGATGAAAAGCCACAAGTTCCCTAGGAAGTCAGCGCCATCCTACGGAGACTCACTTCTAAGTAATAATACACGATTCCCTTTATCAGGGGCACCCAACGAGAAAATTTTAGCAAAATACTTGAAATGTCATTTTCTGCTTTCTTAGATTGTTTCAGAGCTTTTTAAAGGCATATTTGTGTAAGCTAATACAGATTGATCTGTTCGGATTTTCTAGCTGAAAATTTAGGCCGCAGAAAATTTTAGGAAAGAAAATCCTAGCCGCCGAATTTCCGAGCTTCTGATGGCTCTCCGAAAATGCTAGTTGACCTTACTTTGGACTCTAAACGACATATTTCTCCCTCCGAAAACAATAGGAACTAACAAGTCATCTTTTTACGAAAGTCGGACGTGATATTTCGCCACAGAAATCTCTAGCTTTCACTGCAATTTAATCAGTAAATCTCAGGCGATTTTATTCCTCCCGAACAGATATTCCCCGAAGCGAACCGTTGGGTGCCCCTGCTTTATCCTTTCGTGGCAATTCTTTAAGCGTTCCCCGCTTACTAAAGCAGCCATTACAATTAACGATGCCTTTAATTTTTGTCTTGAAAAGGGAAGAAGCTTCACTAACCAAAATTTCAAGTTAAAATCCAAAATAGTTATATTTTGTTATTTGAACTCGCGTCGTGTGATAGAGTGACAAAATCGCAAGGTACTTCAAGGTGCTTCCATTTTACAGTTGTGTACTTAGTGACCTGGCCATTGAGTGAAAGCGAGGCTGGAGTTGACCTTGTTTTGATATAACCCCCCTGCTTGTCATCTGTAAATACAAACTAGTTAGCATGAGAAGAACATGCTTTACATGTGAAAACAGGAGGGTCTCTATCAAAACAAGGTCAACTCCAGCCTCACTTCCACTCAAAGGCCAGGTCACTAAGGACACAACTGTAAAATGGCCTATTAAACACTATTTGACAGTGATCCCTTTGCTTTCTTTTGCTTTGTCGAGATACTGAATACTCAGACTTGACACTTCAAAGGTTATGTGCAATCTTCCTACACGTTCAGCTTTTTTGAGCTGTAGTGCTTTTTAGAGGGTCTCAATGGGGTGATGGTTTTTACGGTTAACGGTTTAAATTTTGGTCTTTTTACGGCTAACGGTTAACATTTTGGCCATTTTACGGCTAACGGTTAATTTCTTTCCGTTACGGTTAATAGAAATGTTAAAAATTAATTTCCATTGTTTTAAAAAGTTAATAATTAATTTTCATTATTGTAAAAACACCTTTACGACCGGTCGTTTACTTCTTAGGTCAATTCCAGGATAAAAAATATATAAACAAAGTAATTACGGTGTTATAAGAATTGTAATGGACATTTATAGCATACTACTACAGCAGTGGTATCCCCGGGAGGGGGTACTCCATTATTTGGCCTAAACGGGTATGTGCCGCTCAACAGGGTATGGTTTTCAGGGTCTTGCGTCTTAAACAGGGTATGCAATTTCACTATTTAGCCTCTTAAACAGGGTGTCTTTCTGGACCGGAAGCCTTGAACCTTACATGTGGGTACCAGCAATTTTATTAAATCTCATCCTAGGATGTTATTTATATAAAAAAATATTTCTTGTATGGAAATGAAAAACAAGGCGGACAAAAACGCAGAGCACAAGCAAAATATAAAGGTCGCTTGTTTTAAACAGGGATTGAAATGAACAGATTTTGTCTTAAACAGGGTCAGGGTTTGAAAGCCTCACACCCCCACCCAAACTTCCCTTAAATGCCCCCCCCGGAGTAGTATTACTATACCTGTAGAAATATAATATATGAAACAGCATCTACCAACGTCGTTCCCAGGACTTTTTCCCTTTTTTTCCCAAATCTAAAAAAGGGAAAAAGTCCTGGGAACGAGGTTGAGCATGTACGGTAAACAAGGAAAGACGATGCCATACAATTAACCTACATCAAAAGTATATTTAACTGTATGAGATATATGCTTGTTAAGACGGTTAAAATAGCAACCTTGCTAGCTGGCTTACGACGCTTCAATAACGTTCATGACTTTACTTGACTTACTTGCCTCCTGTTACGCTCAAACATCAAACCGTGTCCACACCTTGACTTGTCTTCCAGACCTCGTTATCATTGGCTTACTAATGATCAGTTCCCCCGAATCAAGCTCTATTCCCCGGGGAGGCGGGGGGGGGGGGGGGTTCTATGTCACTATCGCTGGTTGATATAGAGTAATTTTCCGTTTTCCTGCTGATTTTCACAAGGTGGTAGAGTTTCAGGTCAAATGATTCTACCCCGAAAACTTGGCTTGGTCGTTAAGACCAAGAAAATCGATGAGATTTCTTTTAAATGCTGAAATAGAGCGGTGTTCTTCTCCGATTTTAATAGGCCATTTCCGAGTTGACTTGTACCTCTTTTTCAAAGCGAGTCTTGGTGCATAGCCTTTGAGTTCTCATTCACATGCAGATAAAACTCATTTTCATATGAAAGGTTTTGCACGAGGCCTCGCTTTGAAAAGGAGGCACAAGACAATTCGGAAATGGCCTATTCTTGCCTTATATCTTTCAATTGGCTTCTCCTCCCCAGCTCGATATAAACTAATTACGCCTTTCAAGACAGCCATCGCCCACACACTGAATAAAGAAACTGAAGATCCTAAAAATAGTTTAAACAAAGAGCTGTCTGTCAACTCATCCTACGCCCGAAAAGCAGACACTTCCGGCTCGCGGAATATGACTCTGCCGGAACTGATCCAAATGTCTTTGTTTTCGGTACCAGGATAGAATATGTAACCGTCGTAACCACATCAGCCACAAGACAAGACACATGAAAGTCTAAGATTTTGACACTTCCAAAATGACAAATGGTAGATATGAAAAATTTTTACGGTTAACTTTTTTTACGACTAACGGCTAAAATTTGGCAATTTTTACGCCTAACGGCTGAATTTTTGGCCGTTTTACGGCTAACGGTTAACCCCATTGAGACCCTCTTTTTAATGAAACAGGTTACATCGACTGTCATTATTTGCTTCGTTCGGACATCCAGAAAATAGGATCCTGATTCACAGTTGCCACATCACTTTTACACGGGCCGGTACACGAGAACATATACATTGTAATGCACATGTAAAGCATGCTAGCTACGCACTAGTGGGGGTGGGGGTGGGGGCAAAACACTATTTTGGGGGGAAGCTGTACGTGCGAACCCGGAGAGTCGAGTACAGGCGTTGAAAATAGGGCGAGGCGCGTCCTAGCAACAGTACTTTGCATTTCTTAGAAAACAGTAATGTCGAGAGTGCTTGAACAGCGGCAGACAGTCACGCGACAAATCATATATTCCGGTAATTATTACTTCTGATTTGCATTTTACATCCCTTGTGTGCGAGTTAAAAAACTTCATCCCCATTCAACATGTGTAACATGGAACAGACGCAAGAAATATCCAAAGGAACCCCTACAATTTTCCTAACTGATTGATCTGAAAAGATCACACAAACTTAGTCAAAGGTTACAGTATTCTGAACACATTAGAAACCAGAATATTTCTGCTGTCACTGAAATAGCGCGGACAAACATCAAAACATGTCAAAGACTCGCACTGTGATTGGTTTATATTGTAAAGCTGATAAACTGATATGAGGTCACAGTACAAGACAAGAATTCATCAGAGTTCGCTCACGGCATTTTCGATCGCCGTTTTTAACTAAACCGCAGAATTACACCCCAGAAAAGCTCCCGTGAAGCCGTTTATACTAGATGCAGTATTTGCTTGGTTGATTTTGGAGTCCATCTATGAACATTTGCCGGCTGCCCGCTGGCTTCGCTTTGGATTCATGAGCTGAACCGGATCGGTCAGTGTATTGAGCTGAATTAAGCAAGGTAAATGTCCATTTTAGTTTTCTTCATCCGCTGTCGCGTTGTTATCGATATGATTTAATGGAGCAATCGTGCATCTGCTGCGACGCAGTTTGGATCCGACAGAGTTTAAACATGCACTGAATTTGCAAGGTTTTCTAGTAGCGCATACCCATATATATATTATTACCTGGTCTTACACGTATTTTCTCGCTTTCATCTTGAAACATACGTTGAACATAGTCTTGAAGGAGCCTCGAATGAGACCGAAGAAGAAATATTTCATCCACGGTTTTCTAGCAGCTGTATATTCACATGTATTCATACAAGTATTTCCTCTTTCTCATGTCGAAGGGACAACGAATGAAACAGAATGGAATTTGAAACTGTGAATAATTCTGCATTGTGTGGCTCACACACATATATCATACTCCGAAGAAAAATGGTTTCCCTTGCACCTATACTTCGTATAAGTCAGTGAATGTTTAAGAAAAAAAACCGCACAGTATCTGACAACATGGCAACGAAAAAAAAAAAAGAATGAGACGGGCTTCGACAAAAAAAACAAAATGCTAGCGCTCAATCAATGCATGGTTTATTCTTTCGATTAAAAAATTCTTGAAATACACAGGATATCCGTGCAACACAATTTAATTCAGGTGCGATTATTGATGCAGAAATCGAATTTATTATATGGCTGGCTGTTCGATCGAGCAAGATGAACCAAATCCTGCGCTTGGCTACGCGAGAGGGCAAGGTGGAACTATCTTGCCCTCCAGGGATTGCCCGCTGTGTTCCCGCAAGAAAAGCCGGCTCACACAAAGAGAAAAAGCACGATCGCCATAAAATTTTAACATCCTGAGCAATACGAGTCCACTAATCCTTCCCAGTGCTCCGCTGAATAACAGCATCATGTATGACGTTAAAATTCAGATTCTACAGAATCAACATAAAAACTGAATTTTCAAATTTGAACTTGTATTTTTTTAGGAATAATAGTTGCAGATATCCACGTATTGCTTCTGCGTACTGCTTATCAATGCTTAGCTGAGTCACCAAAGTTTATGGCGTCTCCAGAAGAAGCATTACAATCCACAAATGCAAAAGCCAATTTTCAGCGCTTAGCAAGACTGCTAATGCGTGGAGGTGTGGCGCTTTTAAGGGAAACGTTTGATTCAATTCATTCTCCAGCCAATCTGCCCACAACGCTTAGCACTCCTGCTGTTCAGGCGTTATTAAGAAGCGCAAGACTTACCAGACTAGAGTGGGATTGCTTGTATCCGTCCCCAGGGGTGTACGGCAAGTCGACCGATTTCGACATCACTTTAACTTTCAGGTTGCTCCGGACAATATGCAACCTCACCCCTCCTGCCACCGGATGGGATGACCTGCCAATCAGCACAGACCTCCGTCTTGAGGCAGATTTAGCGCGAATTAAGTATTATCGCAATGAAGTTTATGGCCACAGCAAAACCATGGAATTAACTGACGCCGAATTTGATGATCTTTGGAGGGAAATCAGTGAGGCATTAGTAAGAATTGCTGCACACTTAAGTCACTTGAAGAGAGATGAGTGGAAGAAGGCCATTGACAAATTCCTAAGAAATCCTCTGACACCAGAGGAGGAGCGATGTGTTGAAGAACTCTCTGAATGGTACAAACATGACATGGATGTTAAAGATGCGGTTGAGAAACTGGAAAAACGTTTTCAGGAGATTCGCGGATTGCGAGAGAAGAAAGACGTGGATGTCAAAAACGCGGTGCAGCAACTAGGCGCCACTTTAAAGCAATCCAATGAAGAGCTACAGCAGGAGCTTCGAGACTTATGTGAAGTCACGAGACAATTGCAACAATCAGTAGGTTAGTGAAAAAATAACTTTTTGGCCATGATGCAGTAATTTAATTTCCATTGTAGTTAGAAACATATTTGCAGTAAGATCATCTTTTTTCGGTTCTCCAAAATTGAATACAAACTGAAAATCCAGAAAACAACAGTTTAAGTAGACCGTTTATGATGATGATGATGATGATGATGATGATGATGATGATGATGATGATGATGATGATGATGACCATGACCATGACCATAATAAAGACTGACGAAGTGACGAACACAAAGGTCGAGGATAGATCTTCGCACTCATCTGAAACTGATGCACTTAGTAGCTTAAGCAGAGCTCGGATGAAATCATCCCGGTAATGAAATCATGACTCAAGTCCAGAATTTTTCTCATCTTCGAAGTGCATCCAGTATAAGCAGCATAATGCTAAAAGGAACATTGGGCGACTACGACGTCACATTGCGTGGAAATTACATCACTGATTTCGTGAAATTCGGCATGTTAAATTTCTTGATTTACCATGACACCAAAAATTGCCTAAATTGACCGGTCAAAGTGAACTGTAAGGGCAACAGCAAAAAAAACTTAGAAATGGTTAATCTAGTTAATTCAAATCTTGTTTTAAATATAGCTAGACATTGACCTGCTACCAACACAGCAAGGCTTCATAGCTCAGTTAGTAGCCAGAACAACGCATTGTGAAGGCCATGGGTTCGATTCCCGTGGTTAAGCCCTAAAAATGTTTTTTCAGATCAAAAAACTGAGCCACATGGCTTAAATCGCTTAATCAGCTCGAGTTTCATTTTATGTTCAACGGGAATCTATGTCTTTCAGACATGTATTCATTCGTGTGATCCATTTCACGTGAGGGACATTAAAACCCTTAATTGACCTTCTCTGGCCAACGTATCAAGCCCTCAGTGGCTCAGTTAGCTTCATATGGTAGAGCAACGCACCAGTATTGCGGAGGTCATCGGTTCGATTCCCGTTGTAGCCCGGAGAGTATTTTTCAGGTTGAAAAAATGAAGCATTTGCTTAAACGGGTCTAAACGGCCCACTCTCTGCGAAGCTTGACGATCATGTCATTCAATACGTGTTTTACCCACTGTGCATGTAGAGTAGACCCCAACTATCTCCAACATGCATGGGAAAACAAAAATCGTTCTAGATCACGGGAGTTGTAACCTCGTCCCCAGGGCCTTCTTCTAGTTCAAAATGGTGGATCGGAGAAACTCCTGGCCAAGTCTACTGAAATACTCCAAGAATCGTGGAGTATTTTGTCACATGACACTTGATGAAATGGCTTTTTCGGAGGTTGTTTCCAGCGTCTGGAGGCCCTGTTTGTTTTCTGCAATCGGAAACCGTTGTTCAAACGAACGAAGACATTTCATTGTGTTTACGTGACGAAATTCTAACGAATTTTTAGAGCCACTTTGGCAGCTTTGGCCAGAGGTTTCTCCGATCCGCCATTTTGAACGAGGAGAAGGCCCTGGGGACTAGGTTGTGAGAGTTTGAGATAGCCAGTAGTAAATAAGTGAGAAAATCAACCCAGGGACGCGAGCTTCAGTCCAAAATGGCGAGGGTGTCATGTACATGTTTCTCGGAATCCGGTTTTTCCTGTATTCAATTATCTAGGTTACTCTATCAACAAAAACCGTTAAAAAACAAATTACCACTAGAGATAAGTTACAGGTAAGATATAATTGTGAAATGTTTGAGCCCATGCTATAGAGCGCCTCAAAATTGGATAATTAAACGAGACTTACCTGTAAGTTGAAGTTTGATTGAGATTCTATCACATGACAGCAGAAGGCTAGGAGATCACGTGAGATAACACGGCGCTTGCGCAAGTCATTCTTAAAAGACACTGAATGGGAGTATCAGACATACCATACGTGACAGTAAAGGCATGTCAAACTGTGCAGCCAGTAACGTACTAGGGCCAACAAAGGGCGGGAACCCAGTAAGCGGTGGGCATGTGATCTCCTAGCCTTCTGCTGTCATATGATAGAATCTCAATCAAACTTCAACTTACAGGTAAGTCTCGTTTAATTATCCAATTCTATCACATGACCACAAAGCGGGAGATCCCATGAGACTTTAAAGCCCCGATACGCCCATTCAGGCAATCCTAACAGGTACACAGGACCAGCAATATGACAAGCTGCATTCATGCCTGGCCTATTTTATTACAATATAAATTCAGTATAATAAACGGGTAATAATAATTACTGACTGCTGAGAAGCGCAGAGGCTATACTGGCCTCTTGTATTACTGGCTTGTTATAATACTTATAAAATGTTTGTGCAGAACTCCAGCCTGTTTTGTCCATTATCTCGTATATAGGGACGTCCTTTGCACAAGCCTTGGAGGTAGAGGCTGCTCTTGTACTATGCGCAGAGAACACTGAAGTGTCAATGCCACACAATTTGAGGGTGGCCTTAGTCCATCTTGAAATGGTGTCCCTAGATACCGCTTTGTACGGTTTTAGGTAGCTAATGAACAGCTTAGTTTCGACTCCTCTGAACTGAGTCCTACTGATATATTCTTGTAAGCAAGACAGTGGGCAAATGGTCATGTCTGAGTCATATCTAGCTATTTCAATCCGGGTAGGAGACACGCCGAGCCTGCTGGTCTTAGTATGCTGCAAAATGTCAAACGAGTATCGTTGGTCTTCCTTACTTAGGTGCTTAAGATCAAGGAGGTGGATAGACTGACCTCTCTGACCGGAAACTAATAACAACAGCATAAGAACTTTATAGGTCAAATCTTTGAGTGGTAGCGTGACATAAGGATAAGACTTAGATAAGTGTCTGAGGACAAGTGATACGTCCCAATTACTATTGTATTTTGGTGTAGGTAGTCCAGTTTCAAAGACACCTTTCATAAACCTAGTGACAACAGGATTAGTGCCAAAATCACCACCTTCTATCTTGATGATCGTAGATAATGCCGAGCGGGCAGTGTTCAATGTTGAGTAACTAAGTCCGTTGTTGTAGAGGGTCAACAGGAAGTTCAACGCGTCATTTAACGAAGGTGCAAGGTAATCCACCTGTCTCTCACTACAAAATGCCACCCATTTTTGGAGGTACGTGGCATATTGCTTTTGTGTTCCTTGTCGCCAGGATGCCATGAGTACTTGGGTAACGTCTGCTGGAATCTGCATACGTCTGAAGTATTCCCTGATACAGGACATACCATTAGGTAGAACTTCTTGTGCAGGGGATGTGGTTGGTTGTGTGAGGGATGCTTCAGCAGATTGCTGCTCGGTGGGATGACCCATGGCTGCTCCACTAGAAACTGCGGCAGGAGGGGAAACCAAGTTTGTGTCGGCCAGAACGGGGCAATCAGTACTCCCTTGGTTTGTCTTGTGAAATTTTTTGTAGGCATCTTGGCAGAAGACTGAAAGGGGGAAATGCATAAAAGTTATGATTATTCCAGTCTACTGAAAATGCATCTGTGTAAGTACTGCCAGGATCAGCTTTCCACGCACAGTATGTACTGAGCTTATTATTCAAGCGGCTTGCAAACATATCAATGTTCAGGTTTGGATGACGTGACACAATTTTTCCAAATTCTAGCTCGTTCAATTTCCATTCATCCCTGTCAGAAAATTCCCTGGATTTTTCATCTGCTCCAGTATTCAAAATTCCAGCGATATGGACTGCTGAAAGTCAAACATTTCTTGTGATGCACCATTCCCAAACCGAGAAAGCTAGTTGATTGAGCTCAACAGATTTTGAACCTCCCATGTTATTGCTGTAAGCTACCGCGGTCGTGGTATCGATCTGGATCTGTACATGTATGTCATGCATATCTGTACAAAAACATTTCAGAGCAAAGAAAGCCGCATATAGCTCAAGTATATTGATGTGGGATTGGGCCTCGGACGGTGTCCACCGCCCCCCTAACTTCCTTTCGCCATACACAGCTCCCCATCCCAACTTTGAGGCATCGGACTGTATAATTACATTCGGGTTTCCGTGACAAGTATTGCGCTTTAAGCGCGTGGCATTTTTGACCCACCATTGAATTTCTGTCAACGCCGGTTGTTATAAGTGCATAGCACTAGAATAATCGCCCTTTGTGGCTACAAGGGCGCTGTACTTGTCACGTTCCAAATGCCTGCAATGCAACGGGCCGTATTGTGCCCCATGGAAATTGGAAACCAGAATACCGATAACCTAAGCCACATGTCGGATGGTGGGGTTGTCGTTCTGAAGGAGCAAGTTGCAATTCGACAAGATTTTTCCGACTTTGTCCTCTGTGGGTGTTACTGTCATGTGCACAGAGTCGAGGACAAAACCAAGAAACGTGAGCCTCTGAGTTGGTACGAATGCCGATTTGTCAGGGTGTACAAAGAAACCTAGCTGCATAAACATTGTTGTAGTATCGATCACGTTTACACGACATTCCTCAAATGTGTCTCCTTGAAGATAGGAGTCATCAATATAACCTGAACTCAGGTGTCCCGCGTTCCGCAGAGCCGAGTAAACTGGCTTTAACAGCTTCGTGAAAACACGAGGCGCACTGGCCAATCCGTTTGGTAAGCAAGTATACTGAAAATACTTGCCATCAAACCAGAACTTCAAAAATTTTTTGTGGCCGGGGGCAATCAGGACAGTATAATAGGCGTCTTTCAGGTCCACAGAGGCCATGTAGCAGCCTGGTTTGATCATGTTGATGGCAGTTTCGAGCGTGTTCATTTTAAAATGGTGATATTCCACAAATTCATTAAACTGTTTTAAATTTAAGATAGTGCGATGCGTGCCATCCTTTTTGGGACGCAGGAAAATCGTTGATACGAAATCGCCTATTTCCGGAGACGATGGCACTATGGCGCCTTTCGTGATAAGCTTATCAATTTCAGAGTGAGCAATAGTTCGCTCTTTGGCATTTAATAGGCTAGGTCTACGAGCGCTCTGTTGAGGCAAAATATCGCCTTTAAACTCTATTTTAACCCCAGCAACATACTGAAGTATGATAGGGTCCGAAGTAAGACCTTTCCACTGCGCTAGGTAATCGCGCAGTCTACCGGCGCAAAAGCTGGTTTGCTGCCCGAGCATGTTTTGCACAACATCATTTCGTGCCAATATAAGCTTATCATATACCTCAGATATCACTGGCATTGGTTCGTCTCGCCCTGGATAGACCAAATAAAACTAAAGACTTTAACGTTAAACTTCACAACATGTTTATTTGACCTCGTGGTTTCCTACTACACTCGCAAGCCCTCTCGGGATTGATGCTCCTACAAATCTTATGGTCAGCGGCCGCTCAATTCTTCGCCGCTCCATCTTCCCCCACCAGTGAGTCTACAAGACGAACGACACAAAAAAACAACAACAAAGGGAAACAGGCCCTACGCGAAAAGTTTCTTAGTAAACGGCACTGTTCAGCATTGTTCAGTTTTAGCAAACTCCTAGTTTAAACAGACTCTTCTAATAAGCACAACTTGGCGACTGGCCGCAACAAAGTCCCGCTTGGGGTCTTCACTTCTGCTGTGCGCACTCTACCATCACTTCCGGGGAATGTCTTCTGGACCCGCCCAAGGGGCCAATGTGAGCGTGGGGCGTCATCATTCTTTATCAGGATCAGGTCACCTTCTTTTAAATTTCGTTGTTCCTTGTTCCACTTTGGACGGACTGCCAGGTTAGGTAAGTACTCCTTACGCCATCGTCGCCATACCATGTCAGCAAGTGCTTGGGCCATTCTCCACCTCTTGCGACTATTAGCTTCCCATTCCTCAAAATGGCCCGGTGGGGAGTTGGGTGATGCTCTTCCTATGAGGAAGTGGTTTGGTGTTAGTGCTTCATAGTCGTCCGGGTCGTCGCTGACTGAAGTAAGTGGACGACTATTGAGTATAGCCTCCGTCTCGACAAGAACTGTACGGAGCGTCTCCTCTGGCAAAACTTGGTCATTAATGACGGTCTTCAATGCTCTTTTCACTTGCTTCACCATTGATTCAAAGATTCCTCCCATATGCGGAGATGACGGCGGGTTAAAGTACCAGGTGATCCCTTCTTGGGCCAGCTCGCCGGTGATTCGTTCCTCACTCAACGACTTCAAAGCTTCTATCAGCTCTCTATTCGCTCCAACGAAATTGGTTCCGTTATCTGAACGTATTGTCCTGGGGTTGCCTCTTCGTCCGCGAAATCTTCTCAAAGCCATGATAAATGAATCAGTACTCAAGTCACCTGCCAACTCCAAGTGGACAGCTCGAGTGGTAAGACATGTAAAGAGACAGCCCCATTTTTTCTCAGTGACTCTTCCTCTCTTAACATTCATAGGACCAAAATAATCCACACCAGTGTTTGTGAATGGAGGCTCACAGAGCGCAAGTCGCTCTTTGGGCAAGGATGCCATCACAGGTACGTTTGGCTTAGCTCTCCTTCTCTTACAGTGCAGGCAATCATTGATAATCTTCCTGACGAACGATTTTCCTCGCGAGATCCAAAACGTTTGGCGTACGAGGGCCAACGTGTGTTCCCTTCCGACATGTAAGTGTTTCTCATGAAGGTCTTGGACCAGGAGTCTGGATAAAGGATGTGCTGGTGGGAGGATCACTTGGTGCTTTGCTTCAAATGGTATCGGAGCCTTGTCTAGTCGACCTCCAACTCTCATAATTCCTTCTACAAGAACTGGCTGTAGTGGAAGCAAAGAACTGTTACGTGAGAGAGCTCGGTTGCCCTGGAGATCCTTGTAGTCTTCTTTGAATGACTCAATCTGGGCTCGCTGGCACAAGGCTAAGGTGGCCTCTGTCAGATCGTCGGCATTTAACACTTTGGTCTGTCGCTCTGGAGGCGGACTCCGATTCCTTACTTGACATCTTAACTCGAATTTGTACCTCATCCACCAGGCGTATAGCCGAACAAGCCTTCTCCAACAAGAGTACTTCTCCCATTCTACTAGATTCATAACCGGTGTACTCGAGGTTGTGAAGACAGAAGCTTTCAGTTCCAGCTCACTTTCGTCAATTTCTGGGACCGCTTCATTACTCGGCCATTGCTCTGAAGGTAGCGATAGAAATTTAGGGCCACTGATCCACCGACATTCTGGAGTCAAATCACGGATTTCTATTCCTCTCGTGCAGTCATCGGCCACATTCATTGCACCAGGGATGTGATGCCACTCTTTGATGTCTGAGTTGGAGACGATTTCAGCAACTCTGTGCGATACGTACACGCTGAATCTTGTGTGGGTGTTGCTAATGTAGTGTAGCACGATCTTGGAGTCACTCCAAAGATGTGTTTCGTCAACTTCAAAGTCGATTTCTTCTAGTATCTTGGACTTCAGCCTAGTTGCTACGACTGCAGCCTGCAGCTCCAGACGTGGTATAGTTAAGGTCTTGATTGGTGCTAGTCTTGTCTTGCTGATAACGAAGCTCACATTCACACGTCCATGAATGACTGTTCGGAAATAAGCGACCGCTCCGTAGGCGATTTCGGAGGCATCACAAACCACGTGTAATTGCACGTTTTGGCATTCATCGTAATAGAACCCGTACCACCTGGGCACTGCGATAATCTGCGAAGTCTTCAGACCATCTTTCCAACTTTGCCATCTCTGGAGGATGTCGTCAGGCAGCTCTTCATCCCACTCAATATGACGCCTCCACAGTTCCTGTATGATCAGTTTTGCCTTCATCACATAAGGAGCGGCGAGTCCAAGGGGGTCAAACACACTGCTTGTGGCGCTCAGAATTCCGCGTTTAGTGTTGGGAAATTCGCTCTTCATTGGTTCGAGGCACAGGAGGTCTTGTTCCACGCACCACTTGACGCCCAAGGCTCTTCCATGTGGCAATTCTTTGCGGTCGAGATCAACAGTGTTACACGCCACTTCAGATGAAGGGATGGCTACAAGAACGTCTCGGCTGTTTGACATCCACTTCGTGAGACGGAATCCTCCCGTTGCTAGGATTCCTATCAGCTGTTTGGTTAGATGCGTAGCTTCATCAGAGTTCGGTTTTGATGACAAGAGGTCGTCCATATAAAAGTTCCGCTTTACTGCATGAATCGCGTCTTCACTGAATTTCCCTTCCTGGTCATGAGCAGTTCTCTGCAATGCATAGTTTGCGCAACAAGGTGAGTCGACAGCACCAAACACATGGACAGTCATTTGGTATTCATCTGGTTTCCTGGTTTCATCTAAGTCTCTCCACAGGAAACGCAGAGAGTCTCTATCTTCCTCGCACACTCTGACTTGATGAAACATTTGTTGAACGTCTGCCATAACGCCTATCTTTCCACTACGAAATCTCAAGAGGATTCCCACCAAATTGTTCAACAGATCAGGACCAGTGAGGAGATTGTCATTCAGTGAAACACCGTCAAACTTTGACGCAGCATCGAAAACTACTCGAACTTTTCCTGGCTTGTTGGGATTCAATACTGCGTGATGTGGTAGGTACCACGTTTTTGGGGTTGCTATCTTAGCCTCTTCAGGTGACATCTTTCTGGCGTGCCCATTAGTGACGTAATCGTTAATGACATTCTGGTATTTCTCCGCTAGTTCTGGATTCTTCTTAAGTTTCTTCTCAGTGGAGTGGAGTCTTGAAACTGCCATGGCTCGATTGTTTGGGAGGTTTGGCTCATGTTTCCACAACAACGCTGTTTTGTAGTGGCTTTTCTCTTTCACTGTACTGTTTTGCAGGATTGCCAGTGCTCTTTTGTCTTCAGCTGACAAAGGGGACTCAGAGAGTGCTTGCTTGGTTGCATACGAGTCTATCTCCCAGAATCGTTCAATCTGATGCTGCAACTGGGTTCCTTCGTTTGTCGCAAGGAAGTTTGTATTGACCGTCTCACAGTGTCCGCTCCTTAGATTTCCAAACAGGGTCCATCCAAGAGGAGTCTTGATGGCGATGGGTTCATCCCATCGTCCCTGGCGGACTTCGAGCTGAATCAACAAGTGAGCCATGTCAGATCCAATAAGAAGCATCACATTACAGCCTTCGAGTTCGGGAAGGTCAACACCTGATAAATGTCTCCACCGTTCAATAGCTCCTTCCTTTGACACCTTGACCGAAGGGATATTGAGTTTGTCAATGACCCACGCTCCATGTACTAATACCGGTTCTGGATGATCTTTGGATGACAGACTAAAACTCACTCTACATAAGTTCTGGGTTTTGGCGTCATTTCCAACTGTATTCAGGCTAAGCTGATGTGTTTCACCACCAAGTTGAAGCTGATCTGCTAAGTCCTTTCTAATCAGAGTCGAGTTACTTCCAGGGTCAAGGACAGCATACGTGTTCACTACGCCTTTCTGGCCATGGATCTGAACAGGCAGGATTTGAAGTAGGACCTTTCGAGGCTGAAAACAAACTTGATTGATATTGCTCTGGACACCCGTTGGAGGAACAGGGAGTGGACCTGTGTTTAGCTCCAAAGGCTGAGCAACTTCTTGTGCAGGGGTGAATGACTGAGTAGAGCTGCCTAGGGTTTTATTTGCGCTCTCAGTACTTGAATCTGCTCTATAGTCTTCATGTAAGAGGGTGTGGTGTGGCCGGCCGCACTGTTCCTTAAGGCATCTATTTGTACTCGGACAATCCTTAGCTTGGTGACTTGCTTTCAGGCAATTGAAGCAAAGTTCATTTTCCCATGCAATCTTCCTCCTTTCTTGCAAGGGCTTGGACTTGAAAACAGGACAAAAGGCAATTCGGTGTTTGACGTGGCAAACAACACACTTCTTTTCGTTTGACTGGGCTTTGTTCCCGCCCTCTGTACTGCGGAATTGGACACGGGCTTGTTTGAAGTCACGTACGTTACTGCTGTCTCTTGGAACTTCGGTGGGGAGCTCTGTTGTCGTCGCAAGGGGATGCAACTTAAGACTGGATCTTGGTCTCGTAGACTTCTGCTTCTTGTTCCACTCTTCACATATGAAGTCTTAAAGAGGGTTGAACAATGTGTCTACTCGTTTGCACAACCATTTCTCAAATTCCAGCAGAGTCGATCTACCACTGCGACCATCTATGTGTTCGTACCATCTCACTCTGAGGTTCATGGGTAATCGCATGGTTGCCCTGCTGAGATACTCCGGAGTTTGGAGAATGGCAGACTGGCCCATCTTCACGCACCAAGTTGTACAGGCTTTCACCTGATAATAATAGTCACGCAACGCTTGTCTGTCACTTGAAGTTACATAAGGGCTTTCGAGCATGTTCTTCAGGTAAGCTGATGCTACACTTTCCGGGTTCCCAAATAGGCGTTTTAGCGTCTTAAGGACGGCTGAGTAACTATGGCCTGTGACACCTAAACTTTCAACTGCTTTCTTGGCTTCACCATCGAGGTTTTGAAAGAGATAAGCCATCCGATCTGAATCAGTAAGTGTGGTCTTGTTGTGTATTTGATCACGAAATCTTTCAATAAACTTTGGCCAATCAATAGGTTTGCCTGTGAACTTGAAGAGCTCAAGTGGGGGCAATCGCTGCTGCTCTTGTGCTCGTAGAAGAGCTATAATTGAATCTGTTTGAGAGCTAGTGAAACTTATTTGGAACACAGTTTCTTGGCCTTCGGTCAGCCTGTCAATAAATGCATCAACAGGTTCTTCAACTGGGACAGCTTGAGCTGAATAATGACGAGAGGTTACACTGAAATCAGTTATGCAAGGAGTTGATGTGCTTCGGGTGCCTGGACCCCACTGTGTTGCAGGACCTGATTGAGAGTACTTCAGTCGAGATGCAGATTTTGATCCAAAAGAATAACTGTGATTGGAAGTTGATGTTGGGGTAAAACTAGTAACTCCTCCTAAAGAGGCACCACCATGATGAATTTCTCTACCTAAATCTTCTGAAAGGACAGGTCCAGAGGGTTTTGACCAGATAACTGAAGTTGTTAGAGGGGTAGACGTGTTACTGTTTTGAAATGACCAAGGTGAAAGGGCAGGTCCAGGAGATGATGACCAGATAACTGAATTTGTTAGAGGGGTTGATACATTACTACTTTGAGATGTCCCAGATGTGGGCTGGGACACAGTCACGGTCATGTTAGTGCTTAATTCAACACGGGAACTTGAAAGATTATCTTTACTTTCATCCTCAGTAATTGCGTGGGAACTGGGTACTAAATAATGTTTCAAAGATGGCGACGTTTTGCTAACCTTACTGATTTGGTCGTTGTTGTCCTTTCCTTCGATAGCTTCTTGTCCCAGTATTTCATGCTCGAGCTGAACCACTTCTGCTTGGTTTCGGGCGGAAATGACCGCCATTTCGTCCTCCCTTTTCTTTCGTAACAAATCGAGTTCCCGCTTTCGCCGTTCCAGTTTCAACTCTAATTCCTTTTGGGCCATTTCCTCTCTAAATTCTTCTTCACGCACTTCATTGTCTCTTTTTACTCGTTCCGCTAGCTGTTTTGCTTGTAGGCTTGCGATGGCAGCCTTCATTCGGGCTTCCTTTGTCCTCTTTGACGAGGATGACGAAGTTCTCGACGGTTTCGACTTGACAGAATCGATCTGGCTTACCGAGTCTTCGGGAGTCACGTCAGGGCTGACATGAAGCGGTGATATCACACATTCGTCCACCAAATGCCACGAGTCTTGAGTGTTCATCCTTCGGTGGCTGACTTGTATCCGGCTCGAGGAGACCAATTTTGGATAGACCAAATAAAACTAAAGATTTTAACGTTAAACTTCGCAACATGTTTATTTGACCTCGTGGTTTCCTACTACACTCGCAAGCCCTCTCGGGATTGATGCTCCTACAAATCTTCTGGTCAGCGGCCGCTCAATTCTTCGCCGCTCCACGCCCCCTTCTTTCTTTTTCTTGAACTTGGGGTACGGGCTTCGCCCTAAAAAATTAGAGCTTTTGGAGCCCTGGTAGGGGTGAAACCTGTTACTCCCTCTACTGGAGAAGGAACCCTGTGAGCGGTTCGGACCGTGTCTGTACGTGTCCCTGCGACCACTTGACTGGGTGGGGCGCATTTTCTTTGTGAGCTTGTTTGCGTCGGTGATATCTTTGGTAAGCTTGGATAAATCACCGAAAAGAAATTCTGATGTTCCCACGACTGTACTGCACACAGAACCATAGTCCTTATGCAATTCGTTCTTCATGGCAAGGCGCCTTGCGTGGCTTGCCTCGTGGTGACATTGGATCGCCAAAGCGATAGCATCGGTTAGCAATGCAAGCAATTCGCTTTCACCCTCATGTTTTTTCATGACTATGTCTGCCGCTTTGGCCATCGCTATCATAGAAGCCACAAGCGTGTTCTGGTTCTTTTGAGAGCCAGCATCCTGTGTCCTCATGGACGCAGATATATGGTTCCAAATAAGTGGATTAACTTTGGGTGTGCGAAGTCCCTCGATGTTCTCAGGGCGCGCGTAGTTGTCGATCTTTGCTTTTAGCGCCTCGGCGCTCATTTTATCCTTGAGGAGGGCATTCACTGCCTCAGCCAGCTCGCCCTCGATGGCCGGGCCTGTTTTCTCCTTTAGGTTCAGATCCTAAGCTATGGCCTTTAACAGGGCCGTACTTCCACTCGACTCGCCCTCGGCCGATGCCCTGTTCTGATCCTGCCTCGCGGGTTCTCCGCGATTGCTTGTGGAATCACCGTCAGCGTTAGGGTCTGGCTCTTGCTGCTCATCTGCAATCAACCTTTCAAGATTGCCATTCATTGCTTCCATTTGGTCAAGTAAGAGCGAGAACTTATCCTCAAGGCTTTGTTGTTTAGGCCTCGTGTCAGAGATTCCGCTCTCAGAGTCGCTCATTCTGGTATCTGAGCGTGTGTTCCTAACTACGTTAGGGTCTAAATCTTTTAAGTAGTGTCAACTACGTTAACACAGAAACTGGAATGGGTGAGAACTGACTGCGTCAGTCTCTCCAGAATAACTTTTTCCCGCGGTACGCAGCACTGACGTCTGTTCGCGCAAAGCGAAAACCATACAATGACTTGCGCAAGCACCGTGCTATCTCATGGGATCTCCCACCTTCTGGTCATGTGATAGAATCTTCCGATAGTTTTTATTTTTGCAATGTACTGACCAATTTTTTTGTTTTTTTACTGAACAGTAATACTTCTTAAGGTCAATGGACCTGGTTCTCCATGTTTGCATCAAGCAGCTGGCGGGTATGAAGGCATGCGCAGTAGCCGAGAAATTCAAGGAAATCAGCAGGATCTTCCAACAGAGATAGACATGTGGAATGTCATAGTATCATTTAAGAACTCTTTTAACCTTTTTTTGCATTACTTAAGAAGTAAACTGGATGTTGTTGTGATACATCTTGACATGGGAAGTCTGAGGATAACTGTTGGATGCCGCTCACTACAGATCCTTGAAGGACTGTGGCACGATTACAGAAGCGGCCGTCTGAATCAAATCGCCCAAGATACGCTGATAACTGCTGAGATCTTGGAGACACTTGAGCTGACAAAACTTACGCTGAAAACCTTCATTTCTGAGGAGCAGTATAAGAAAGGAAAACAGATCTTTATGGACAATTCAGGTAAGTCAAAAGGGTCAACGACACTGAGCGCTTGCATAATCCTTAGCCTTTATGATTTGTTTTTTGCTACCAGCAATATAGGGCGCCGGAGAAGAAACCTTTATCAAAATTGCAAATGACAAACAATCATAAACTTATGGATGAACAGCGTGTGCTGTTTTATTGAGCCGATTTATTTCAATGTTTTGCGGTTAGTTTACTGACTAAATTCGGTTTCACTGTTGAGGACCATTTCATTTTCATCGTCACGCTTTTGGCTAATTTCAGTAAAAGCGCCCTAAATTTTGCATTTTGCAATTAACAGGTCCCCGCTTGTAGACCCTTCAAGGGACTTGTCCCCGCAACTACCGTAAATGATCGATTAAGCGCCGCTACTCGAATAAGCGCCGCTCTCGAATAAGCGCCGCACCTTTACCGAAAATAATTTAATAAGCGCCGCGGCGCTAATTTGGGTATTTACAAATAAACGCCCCACCTTTGTTACGGCGCTCGATATAAAGAGAGATCAAAACCATATCGCTTGAGAAATAAGACCACTACCAACCCGTGAGTTCTAAAGTTTTAATGTAGGGAAACTCTTAAAACCGGGTTCATATAACAGTTCGAGGTGTACATATTTGTCCTTTTTCTTGCATTTTGTATTAAATTGTGCATTCTTAGTACGCGCCTCACTTAATTCTCTCTATATTCCCCTCAGTGTTTAACCCGTAGTTGAAAAAAGCGCCGCACCTTTAACAGGGAAAATTAAATAAACGCCGCGGCGCTTAATCGATCATTTACGGTAGTCCCATCGTGTAAACATTACAGGGGACTAATCGCTGCAACAAGTCCCTGTGACTAGTCCTCTCGTGTGTACCCACCTTAAGGATTGCTTCTACAATTAATGACCTTTCAACAGTAGCCATCGCAAATGTCTCATGAATCCGAAAGTATTTTTGAAGCGTAACCGCATATGGTTATGAAATTGTGTCTTACCAGCCTAGTACTCAGCCGTTCTCCTCCCACTCACTCGACTCGACTTGGTGCAAAGTGCCGTGACGTCACCGAATGAAGCTCGCAGTATGCCATTCGGTGACGTCACGAAATTTCGCGCCAAGACGTGTGAGAGAGAAGAGAACGCCTGGGTACTAGGCTGGTGTCTTACGACTGTTCTAAACGTGTTATTTAAATTTATCACGCCATCAGCACGATTGAAGCTTCGCCGCAGATTATTGAGGCTAGGACCATGTGGGGGGGGGGGGGGCTGGTATTGGGAGAGGGTGTCTTAAATGATAAGTAACGTTTCAAACCTTACTGTGTCTTTTGACAGATCACAGAGGTCACTCCAAAGTGCGTCTGGAAGATACTACAAAAGAAGGCACGTTACGAGCGGTGCTAACTTTTGGACAACTCGGTTCAGCTGTTGGAATGCTTGATACTCCTTGTGGGGTGGCAGTGAATGATAAAAACGAAATTGCAGTAACTGAGATTGGTAACCAGAGAGTATCGGTGTTCAGCAGTGACGGTACTCATCTGAGATCGTTTGGTAGACATGGTCGTAAGCAGGGTGAATTTAACTACCCTACTGGGATAGCTTTTGATAACAATGGGAATATTATAGTGGCTGACTATCATACTCACAGGGTACAAGTGTTCACTGGGAATGGCAAATTTGTCCGCGAGTTTGCTGCATACGGATGTCTTGATCACCAGCTCATCTATCCACAAGGTTTATCTGTTGCCAGTAACGGTGACATTATTGTTGCTGATTCAGGCAATAAATTAATTAAGATATTTTCTCCCAGTGGCCAGTTCTTACGTAAATTTGGCGGGAAAGGCTCTTTACAGAGACCCTATCACTGTATCCAGACGGAGCAATATCTTATCGTCTCAGACAGTTGTGAACACTGTATTAAAGTGTTTGACCTGCAGGGAAATTTAAAGTTTAAATTTGGAAAGGAGGGGAGTAAGGAGGGTGAGTTCAATGTTCCCAGGAGCTTGTCGATTAGCAGGGCAGGACACCTGATAGTTTGTGATTCAGGGAACAACAGACTACAGGTGTTCGAACAGAGCGGGAAGTTCGTGACAATGTTTGGAACAGAAGGCAGCGAGACAGGAGAGTTTAATTGCCTGGTCTCTACAGCAAATCTTAGTGACGGAAGGATTGTTGTGACAGATCAGCTGAACAACCGAATCCAGATGTTAGAGTTACTATAATATCTTCTCACCTGTGATGTAATATCAGTTGAAATATCATGATTATTGATTCTGAAATCACTGCAGTCACTGTCATCGCATTCTTAGTGATCACTTAGGCTCGGTAGGTTACATTGCTAATCTTTTGTGGTGTCATTTTATAATCTTGGTTTTTTTCATTTGCTTGCAATGGAAACTTAAGCAAAAATTGGTCTGGGGTACACTCTTTTTTATACGAACGTCTAATTTTTGAGATAAGGCTGAGCTGGGACTGAATATTTTTATTTTTTTGGGCGAGCTTAGCTTGAAAACGTTCTCACGATTCTTAAGTAACGTTATGTGGTATTTCAGACATGATCGGAGAAACAAAATAGAAAAAGAAGTAACGAAGATAACCGGCATACTATCTGTATTACTACATGTAAGTAGACTTAACAATGACTCAATTATTTTAACGCGTTATTCAAACCTGTCATAGTTTGTGCTCTTGTGAAAAACGTTGAACAAATTACAATGTTGTAAAGATTCTTAGCCGGGGAATGTTCTTCACATGTGCTAAATATTTTGATCATGTTGATAAATGTGCCCTCAACGTTTCTTTCAAAATGGTTGTTATAAAAACAGATTGTTGTAAACTGCACTGTGTTAGCAGTGCGGTTAAAACTCGTGTTTCGTTGCATTTCTGTAAGCAAATATCCGAAAATACCTGTAAAATAGGTAGAAAATTGGTTACATACTTGAAGGCTGGAGAAAGCGATTGTAAATATATTTACGATTCAAGTCGTTGTAGCTTACTGAGCTTAATCAATATGCCACGATGGTTGATGTAACTTTCACTGTTTTACTCAATGTATTTGTATCTATGACTTGCGGTTTCCTTATTCTTTACATTACTGTAAGCAAATATGACAACTTGTGAAGTAGGTCGCCAAACAGTAAGATGTCGTCTGCAACAAGTGATTGTGAATATATCTGAAGAAAATGTAAGGTGTAGGCTTGAGCAAGTGAATATATCCGCAAATGTAAATATATCCGGAAGAAAATGCTTCTAAACTAATTTTAATTAGTTTCTATCTTTTTCTTAGCATAATTCACTGTATTAAAACCAACAGTGACACCCAAAAGAAGTGCCTTTGCTCAATTTTTCACAGGGCGTAAATTTCGAAGTGCTCTAAGTAACAGAGGTTTCTTTAGCGTGATTTCGCGGTGAGCCCCCGGCGTGTGAAAATCCTCTGGCACCCAGTTTAGTTCCGACGCTCATTTTAATGTTTTTTTTTATACCGCAAGTTTTTGTAGTGTTAAAACAGATTATCGCATACGATCTCTGAAGTCATGTGGTTCGCATTACGTCAGCAATTACATCACCTCACATTTTCCCCTAGAGGAGAGGGAGAGCTGGGCTTGGGTTGGAGTCAAAAGGCTCAAATAATTTCGAAGCAGTCACTTTTTAAACATGACTTCCTCATGTCAAGCCAAAGTGAAAATGCAACATCAAGTGCAGTCAAGCTGTTCGTCAGATGGGTTCATCTGTTATGTCACGCTATTTGTTCACCTGAGGATGCTAGTTTGGATCTGAATGGCGGTTGTAAGGTATATGTAGCCTGCGTTGCAGACGAAATTTAACCCTCGTAAATAGCGTTATATTATATATATTATATTAGCGTTATATTACGTCTGCGACGCAGGCTAGTTGTAAGGCCCCCCGGTTTTCTTGTTAAAACCGTGTTGTAAACAAATTGTGTTATCAAATTGAGACGAAGTCAAAAGACGTCATCAGTTCTCCACACCCGGTTAGGTGCCTTTGTTTGAAATTCTCATTAATTTCATAGAACATTAATTTTCTATGGTAGAAATATGTGACACTATGTTAGGAAGTTTCGCTTTCATGTGTCACCTTGTCTAAATGTCTAAATGAAAACTGACCAGACCAATCTCTTTTCTTTTGGTTCAAATTCGTCCCAACGCCAAAAACAAAAGAAATCGCATTAAGAAAATTATTGTTCAGCAATTTGCTGGGAGAATTCGGTTCCAGTTTATCTTTCTTGGCGAGAATAGTGATGTCCACCCCTTCTACGTTATATATAACAGAAAAACCATTAATCCGACCGTCAGTAGCCCACACGATAATTTCTGCGGCCGGGATAACAACCGTATACCGACCTACTCTCTAAGAGAGAAACTTACGCTTATTAATCGGCCGTCGCTATATATGGCGACCGAACAAAGTGCTGTAAAGCTTGTGGTAGGCGTACTCAAGAGACGCATGCGCATATCAGTCTACTGAATGTTACCTACATGTGTTCTTGTCTTTGAATTTACAGTATTTAAGATATGAACGGCGAAGGGTTGTTAAGTTTGGGTTTCTGGTTTTGTCTTGTATGACGCATGCGCAACTGAGTAAAGCAACTAATGGGATTGAATGCGAAATTGGCTGTGTTATCTAGTTAGTGGTTCCGGTGAAAATTTTTTAGCGCAGGAGTTTCGTTATGGAGATTGACATTTTGAGGGATGTAAAAATGTGGGAGTCAGAAGGATTTGTGAATGTGAGGAGCATATCACGCTTCTGTGAATGTGATTTACTTTGAAAGTTGCGTTTTATATAGCAGCGGTGTAATATTGTGCTGCGTGAGAGGCAGTTTCCCTTGGCGTTTTATGGGGGGACGGTTTCCGAAGTGGATTGTAAGTTTTCACGTTGGGTAACCTGTATTCCGCAGAGGAGAGAAACGACAGCTGTGTTTGCAGCTTATTAGCGCGGTAAGGAACGGTGGCTTAGGAAGAGAAGGGATTGGCACTAGTATGATGATGCATTAGTGGATTGCACCGACGATTGCACCATCGATACATCATAGATTTGAGAAGGGAGAGAGATGAGTGTTTATATGAGGCGAGAAGTTGATTTTCATTGCATAAAGACGAAGGAATCGGTCATTTGTAGGGAGATCAATTAATAAGGTAGCTGTTACGAGTCTTTAAGATAGAAAATAACTGAATATTATCGAGCGATGCGTGTGGTTTGCGTGTGGTGTTCGCTGTTGTGTTGGTTGGGCTTGAGGTAATTTTTTAAGTGCGTAGTCTGGTACGTAGCCGTTTACGTTACGAATTCCGAGTCAACTTGTTTACTTTTGCGAGGGGATTCCCAGGTTAGCAAACCGGATTTGAACTCACGTCATGAGATATGCCTGTTCGAGCTCGTGTTTATCAAGCGTTATATTTTGATTCTACTGCTGTGTTCACTGTTTGTATTCACGGTCTAGGCACAACAGTAAATATTTCGTCATCCCTGTGTAAGCTCAGTTGTGATTGAATTTACACCGACATTCAACGTTTGAGTAAATTTGCGTTTTTCAGCAGAAATAAAAGCGACAAGAAAGATAAGCTGAGGCATCAGAGTTTAAAGATTACGTCATCCAGTAACGCTATAGTCAAAATATTGTGTCACAGAATCATACTTTTCGTCTCACCGGTTCGTGTAAATACAGGATCGCGCTAACATTTGTGAAACCTACGGGTGGGGAAGGTCAGAACGGCTGGTTAAAATGCCCATTTGGCTTTCTTGTTCTCTAAGAGATTTGATCCGGATTCATCGGGAAAAAGCCCATACCCCAATGAGCACAAAAACGGCAGTTGCCTTTGCATTTTGGTGTCGACGGTTGAGACTCTTCTTGTTTATCGAATATGTCTAAGAGTTCGCTCTTCCAATTCTCCCAAACTTTGTTTTCATCTATGTTGGCAATTTAAGGTTAATGGGACTTCATTATTTCCGACATAGTCTCAACATATCTTGGATTCTTTCTTAGGATGCCGACCCACTTTTCGTGCTGCAAATATGAGGCTATGGTTACTTATGGAAAGTGCATACACCCCGGACGGTTGATAGGTCAATTGATATCTGGGGCAGGATTCACAAAGCTGTCCTAAGTCAAGTTGAATCCTAAACATTGTTTCTTAACAATAGTGTTTTGTTTTCCAATAATACAGAGGACACATCTCATCTTTGGAGGGCTTCGTGAATTCAGCCCCTGAAGTGCAACTTGCTATTCTTTTTGCTTCCGTTTATCATCTGAGACAACGTGTATGTTTTCATAAGATAATGACGCGTACCCTATGGGATTCAAGGAGTTGGACATTAAGTTAGACGAATGGGTAGATGGATAACTTCATTTAAGTGTCAATGGCACTCGGAAATTGAAATTGATGTATAGATAAAAGAATTAGTGGAACAACAGCTGGAACATTAAAACTGAAAATCCATGGGCAACTCTCTTCTCCGCAGAGGTTCGGTGGCACGATGGTGGATATGATGTGCAGAAACAAGACATCGTTCGAACAGACGAGCCTCGAGACTCCAGCCCTCACCCTCTTGTTTCTTCTTACACTTACATCGCTGAGCGGAGTCACCTCCCCAGAATTCCCTTTGAGCGGAGGAAAAAGCATCAGCGACAGACATCTTGCTTTTGTGCCGTCCAATTCTCGCTGATGGTGTAACCAAGCGAGCTCGCCAAATGAGCTAATGACCATAGCACCATGGACGATGACTTGTCTGTAGATTAATAATGGAGCGCTAAGCCAAGCCAACACTTCCCATAAACTGTGCGAGCTTCCAGCCAAAGTACTGAAAAAATAATGAATGAAGTTGGGTTAAATTTCAATGCGTTAACTTATGCGATTTTTTGTGTTTTACGGGAACTAATTTTTGCGATTGGAAAAAACTGGTTTTTCTTCCTGGGAATTAATTTTTGTGCTTTTCTGGATGTAGTGTTCAAATGGAACTGATAACATTTTCGTTTTTTATTTGACTACATGCAATCGAAATGCGGATAAAACAACATGGAAATGTGATTCTATTACACTACAATAGATCGACGATCGTGTGCTGTACATACTAAGGTACATGTAGCAGGGACATGTAGAAGGGACAAAATCACAACTTGTACCCACAGAATAAAACATAGCTGGGACATTTTACAAGGACATGTTGCAGCTACACGTCTCCCCAGGTGTGATGATACCTTTTAAGCTCGTGCGAAAAGAATTTTGCGCGAGCAAAGTTTGCATGAGAATTTCAATTGGTTTGATTTCGTGCAATATGTCCCAGGGACAAAATTTGTATTAGAATACGTCCCCGCTACATTTTCTTCTGAGACAAGTTGCGATTTTTTACCTGTTACACTTTCCTGCTACATGTCCCTCCCTTAATATTCACAACACGCGATTTCTGTCGCTGCTACATGTGGCTGCGACATCCTTGCAACATATTCCCTCGTGTTAGGGCATCTTAACCATTCCGTGCAAGAATAAATGACTAAAAAATCTCAAAAGTGCTCAACACCTCAATCAAATTAGTATTTAAATGAGGGAGTGTTCTTACTTCATAAAAGTAAGTCCTCAGTATCCAGGGGTCAGAACCACGCAACTTTTGGACAATGTTATAATTTGGGTCCGATCTCAAGGCACATCCGCGAAGCACCAAAACAAAAAAAGAAATCAAACAAGACACTCAGGTACTAGACCCATAAAAAGCTAACGTTTTCCAAGCTTCTCAAAATTGGACACCCTTGGGTCCGTATGCTATCAAGTTTTATAAGGTCTAAATACACTCGGCTACGTCTTTGTGATTTTTTAAAAACCTAGCAAAACACTTTCGCGTGTTTGGAATTTCCCGCTTTCTCATATCACGTCCTTGAGTTGCCGCCCTACCTTGGGAAAGTGTGATATGGGCTTGAAAGAACAAAACAATAATCACGGTAGCCCATTCGTTGAACAATTTGTATTACTCTCAAAGGTGTACTATTGTTTTGCCTATTGTTCTTTTTCAACAAAGAACCATCTGGAAGACAAATGAAACGGGTGAAAAAACAAAACAAAACCAAAAACTTTGCCCGTGCTGCTGAGCCTTTATGAAGTTTGGTAAGGGTAGTGGGTTTCTTAGCTTCAGTTACGGAGCATGCCTGTCGAAAGTAATCAATGATTGGCTTAATTGAAGTCATTTTCAGGGTCTCAGAACCACCTGTCTGGAAGTTTTTATTCTTAGACGCCATCGTCGTTTACCTATTTTACTTTTAATTCACTAGTATTAACGAGAATGTCCCATAAAACTGGGGGGACTAATTATTATCTGCAGACGAACCCCAGTAAGGAGTAGGCTGGGGAGCAGACTAGATAGGAAACGGAAAGTGCTTCAAGCAAGGGCAAGTAGTTCCATGAGTATTCTTGGTTTGTACCTGTAGTGGTTTGCCCAGCTCCCTGCAACCTCTAAGCAGACAAGCAACTGAAAAGCAAACAGGTACTGAGGATAAAGCACACACAACCCCATTAGCATTCCTATCCTGCCACACCTGTCAGAGCAATGACATAAACAATTGCGAGAAGAGGCCATTTCCGAGTTGCCCTGAGCCTCGTTTTCAAGGTGAGGCGTGGTGCGGAGCCTTTCACATGAAAATGAGTTTTAATTGCATCTAAATGAAAAATGATTTGCATGTGAGCAGCTGTGCCCCAGGGCTTGCCTTGAAAAAGAGGCTTAGGACAACTCGGAAATGGCCAATTCAGTTTGGTCAAACATATTTAGATGAAGATTGTAATGACCGTGATGGCACATATCTGTTCAACAGATCAGTTATATACATTGGTGCAAGCCCGTTAAGCGCTTTAAATGTCAATAATAGGGTCTTAAAAACAATGCGCTGACTAACAGGGAGCCAATGAAGTTCGATCAGCAGCGGAGTTACATGATCATACTTCTGTTTACGCAAAATTAGACGGGCAGCACAGTTCATAACAGCTGGAAGTTTTGAAATAGGATATCGGGGGTAATACCCGAACTAGTATCCCGTCTTTGGTGAAGCAGAACGTTCCTCATTGCTTAGAAACATTAGAGACAGTTGCCAAGCGCCGGCATTAACAAGTCTCAAAGGAGAGTCGCAAGAAAAAAAAAAAACGAATAACGGGTGAACCTGCAGTAACTTCAGCTCAGCGATTGACTCACAAGGAAAGTTTGTTATAATTAAAAAGAAACAGGACTTTAACTTAATAGTCATAAATATTTTCAAATCACAAATAAGTAGACTGCTAACAGGCCCTTCATTGATAGTAAGGCGGAGTGCGGCGCGAGGCCATGAGCAAGTTATCGTTCCGGTGCTTCGCTCGCTCGCATGAATTGTGTGCCTGCTCAACTGTCTACAAAGGGACAACTTGCATTCTACAAACGTAGACTTTATGAACATGACAATACCTGCCAAGAAGCTTATCAAGCAAATCTCCAAATCTGGAACCTTAAATCAGACAAGATTAAAATGATCCATTAGAATAAAGCTTTATTCAGGAAAAAAAGCGCCGCGGAGCGGGGGGTGGGGGGGGGGGGTATGGGGGTAGGGGGTTAAAACTTGTAAGTGGAAGCATGCCACTTCAAAGTTTTCAAGCCAATTCTCCTTCGTATAATGATTTTTAACGGGGTAGTACCCCTTTCGTATGGCAATTTCTCATAAAAGTCAGGTTCGTCACACAAGAATTCAAAAATAGAAAAGAAAAAAGATAGAAAATAGCAACCGGCCAGGAAAAAAGGAGAGACGACAAGTTGTTATATCTGGCCTCCTCGTTAAGGTAACTGATAGACGGCTAAAAAAGAATTAAAATAACTACATCTCAAAGAAAAGACAAACGTTATCTTAAAGTTTTTTAGTACGACCAGGATCTTTACAAACAATATAACCACAGTCAACATTTCCATTATAAAAGAAATAAAATAAATCACTTTATTTAGGTGTTAACGGTTAGATCTAGTTCACAGAGTACTAATTAGGGACACCGCCAAACTTTGCGACCTATGTTTACACTTAGGGCCGGTCTAGACGGTGCGATATTTGTTTACAATTGTTTATTGATTACAATTTAATGTAAAACATATTTATTACAATTTAACTGTTGTATGCGACTTGCTAACATTATGTCTGCAACACGAATCGTGTCGTCTAAATCAGCCGTACTAAATCTTCACCACAGTTGCACACAACAGGAAAAAATGTCGTAGGATTTTGAAACATGTTTTGTTTAAAACCCTTACGACAGTCGTAGCCACAATCAAAATGTTAGAATGACGAGTTGTATACGATCTTTGCCCGACGCAAGCAGCACGCGCTACAAAGGTCGCATACGACAGTTGTAAACAAAAATAGTACCGTGTAAATCGGCCCTTAGAGATGTCTGTTATCTTTGTCAGTGCTGTTTTCCTCCCCGTCAGTCCCGGTAAAGCTAATATAGGGAGTACCCCACCGCCAACCCTACCCCGACCACGAGTGCTTTACTTACACTGATTGAGGTATCGTGCTGCTGCGCCATCAACAAGATCCAGTAAAAATCCTCCAGTAAAATGAAGGGCGACTGTAAGATAATGCCTGTGCAGCATAGCAAGAAAGGTTGATAGATTCAGAAGGACACGCACATAACCTAAATCGAAAAATGATGATACATAAGTCGTTTAGACATCACTGATTAATTGGGGTTAGACTTGTACGATTGGGGTTAGACTAGCACGAAGGAAAGCTGGCGAAAAGGCAAACTCTCATATTACGTTTGGCTACCTGTGCCTTAATTTTGACTTCATGCAGATCTTTTGCTGCGATTTGGTTGCGACTAGCCTTTACTTTGGCCAACTTTCTCAAGAACCCTTTCGGGTTATTTAATAGGCGTTTGTCAAACAGTTGTTGTATACTTTACCCGAGCTTTGCGCTCTCTTTTCGTCAAAGTGCGCGAAGTGGCGTCGTCTAAAGACGAACTTTTACCGACATTTTAGTTTATCCACGATGCTCATAATTCTCAACAGGTGGTTATGGAAACAAATTTCCACCAAACTGAGAGTTCAGTTTGTGAAAACATGAATTCATCTTCTTTGGAGTCTGCCTTCATGATTTCTTTAGTTTACGCCGCTACGTGCCGCTACGCTACAATGATTGTGAAGCTGGCTTCACTGAGTCAATGCTATAAATTTAAAATTTCGATGAATTCAGCGAATTCAAGGAAACAATTACAATAGTTCGCTTACATTGCGACTTTGATGACTAAGATTTTTACGAATTGATCAATGAGGTCGAGATTTCGCCGAGTTTGGTAAATACCGTATTTCCTCGAATAAGCGCCCCGGCACTTATTTAAAATTTCAGCTGACAAGAGGGGCGCTTATTGGAAAGAGGGCGCCTAATCGAGGGGGGCGCTTATTAAGTTTTCCTTTCAACGAACTGTAACTTTATTTTGGCTAAATCAACCCCGGCATTGCAATTGGAACTTACAAAGTGAAGCATGTGCATGGCGCTGACGGTTTAAAGCTTCATTGGTCACGTTCCGATTGCGCTATCATACATTATCAACGGCTTGTTTCAAACGCATCCCAACAACTTTATTATCGTAGAAATTACTAGTCCTCGAAGACTAGAGATTGGTCTAGTTATTCACGGGAAGTTTATGGCATTTACCAAGAGCGCGGCCCGCAATAGGACAAAAATTAAAAGAACAGGTAACGCATATCATTCTCTTGACATAAAAGACTGCTCTACAAGCACATGGAGAAAAAAATAACTGGAAGTGACTTAACGGAGAAGAAACTATTCTCCTGTACTGATGCCGCTGTAGTTGAAGCTTAAAAAGTCGTAAATAGAGTGACAATATAAACAGGTTTCCTTGTATCCCTACTATTTAAGAGAGTGAGAGGGAAGGGGAGGGGAGGGGGTGGGGGGCGCTTATTCGAGGGAGGCGCTTGTTTGATATTATGGCCAAGGGTTGTGCCTAAATAATACCGTCCAGAAGGACAGCCGAGGAGTACTAGGAACGACTTTCCGATTCGGCCGGCTTTCGGAAAATTCTCGGCAAACTGAAACGGTAAGCTTGTGAGGGTCTTGTAAGAATCGAAATGTTTATTTAAAAACCGTGTTTTTGCGATTGAGACATTGTCTTAGAAATAATCTATCCTTTGTCACAAGTCTATTCCGTTTTATGTGTATTAACTAGGTTGTCTTGTCCCTCTAGTCGGTATTACCCTAAGAAGTAATACCGCCCAGGGGGACATACAGACACATGAGCTTCTTATACATCATACTTTGAATATTTTTTTGAAATCATTGCAGGCCTTGCTGATAAGGTATAATGGTAACTCGGAAAACCTGACTTATCGTAAATATTGTTAAACTTAGTGCTCTTGCCTTCACCTTTGGGGGGAGGGGGGTGCAAGCTGTGTATATGTATATTCAGCTTTCATTTACTTTCCACCTGGAGTTCCAATACACAGTTTCTTTCAGATTATGCTGTTTACAGGTTTCTACTACAACTCTGATAGCTTAACATAAATATTTTCAGACTTAGTGGTCTTGTCCCTTTGAATGGTATTATCTAAGAAAATAGTACCACCTAGAAGGACACATGACTATTCAGCTTGCATGTTGTAGATATTCTCATGCTTGGTAGTCTTGTCCCTTTGGCAGATATTACCCAAAGAAATAGTACCATCTGGGGGGACAAACTGTTTGTATGCCTGAGTATCCAGCTCACATTTCAGCTGAATATTTATTTATTATTTACCGGTAACGCCTACCCTTCGAAGCCGAAGATTGATGGTGTGGGGTCAGCTAAATATTACGAAAAAAAAAATATATATATATATAAAGTACAAATCTAGTTTACAGAACTGTGATTGAACGAGGAAACAGACTGTTTAAATTTAGTTAAATTAGTGTTCTGAAAGAAAGACTGAGGCAGACTGTTCCACTGAGTGATTGTTCTAGGGTAGGATGAAAGAGGGTGAGAGGAGGTACTAGTAGATAAAGGAATGAAGCTGTAGCTGTGTGAGTGCCGGGATCTTCGAGGTGGGATCTTCGAGGTATCTTCGAGGGATCTTCGAGGTATTCAAGAATACTCATGAATACAAACAGTTTGTCCCCCCAGATGGTACTATTTCTTTGGGTAATAGCTGCCCCAAAGGGACAAGACTACTAAGCAAGAGAATATCTACAACATGCAAGCTGAATAGTCACGTGTCCATCTAGGCGGTACTACAGTACTATTTACTTAGGTAATACGGTTCAAAGGGACAAGACCACTAACTTTGGTAATATTAACGAAATGTAAGCTGTGAATGCTCGTGAACACACAGTATGTCCTTTCACAGATGGTACAGTCTTTTCAGGTAATACCAGTCAAAGGGACAAGGACTACTTAAAGTCTGAAAATATTTATGTTAAGCTATCAGAATTATAGTAGCATAATCAGCATAATCTGAAAGAAACTGTGTAATAGAAATCCAGGTGGAAAGTAAATGAAAGCTGAATATACATATACACAGCTTGCACCCCCCCCCCCCCCCCCCTTAAAGGTGAAGGCAAGAGCACTAAGTTTAACAATATTTACGATAAGTCAAGTTTTCCGAGTTACCATTATACCTTATCAGCAAGGCCTGCAATGATTTCAAAAAAAATATTCAAAGTATGATGTATAAGAAGCTCATGTGTCTGTATGTCCCCCTGGGCGGTATTACTTCTTAGGGTAATACCGACTAGAGGGACAAGACAACCTAGTTACACATAAAACGGAATAGACTTGTGACAAAGGATAGATTATTTCTAAGACAATGTCTCAATCGCAGAAACACGGTTTTTAAATAAACATTTCGATTCTTGCAAGACCCCCACAAGCTCACCGTTTCAGTTTCTTTAGTATTTTGGAGTACTTGAGCTAATATAATTTAGCGTTGGCTAACAGAAGTTTTTTTCGAAGACATTGAACAGTTGGACGCCAATTTCATGTTTAAACAAGCACCTACATGAATGGGGAGAAGTGTACAGTAAAAACGTTAAACCTTCTTTCTCGGCCTCTTTATGCCTGCTTTGAATGCTCAGTCCGCCATATTGGATATTTGCCGAGAATTTTACGAAAGCCGGCCGAATCGGAAAGTCGTTCCTAGTACTCCTCGGCTGTCCTTCTGGACGGTATTATTTCGGCACAACCATGGCCAAGGGGGTGGGCGCTTACTCGGGAGAGGGCGCTTATTAGAGCGTGGGCGCTTATTCGAGGAAATACGGTAAGAAATTTGATGAATTGACTCAGGTCTAAAATTTGACAAGATTGTTTACTCACCGACCAAGTTTGGCACATAAAAGTAACCCTTCAGCATGTTTCACATTCGATAGCGATCACTACTTGTGATTTCTTTTGATCAGCCGAAAACTCAACATGCGTTGTTTTTGTCGTGTGACCAGACACTACACGATCTGCAAGAATGATTTACATATATTTCAAAATAGAGGACTACTTATATGGGTTTCTTTCAAAATAACAAAACACCCTGCGGCCTTTAGGGATACAATTTTTAAAACGAGTTGGGGTCCAGTGCTTGAAGTGTTTTATCAAACATGGCAGAGCTTTTTCCATCAGGATTTTTGACACCGAGTTGTTGGAACAATCTAGAGTTTGCTATAAATTAAGTAGTTCCAAATAAAGGGAAAACGAAGAAACAAAATCGCATCTATGACTTTCTTTGGCACAATTTGATGAATTATTGATGAGTTTGAGAAAAAAACAAATAAAAACATCAATTTCAGATAACTTGCTATTCTGTCTTTTGGTTTAAAACTTATATTCCAATGTTCTTTTCCTTGTGAAGTAACAGAGAATATTTTGTTTTGCGAAAAGTGAATCTTAAGATCCATTTGGTCAGTGTAAAACATACAATCCACTGACAAATCGAACAAATATAAAGTACATATACAATGTTTAAAAGCTGGTTTCACACGCTAACGCTCACTCGGTCGCTGAAGAAAGAGAACAGTGATAGTACCATGGTCGACGAGTTATATGGAAACGTATAACACACGGCGAATCAGCCATCGAGTAGTCCCACAAAGTATATGATATGCGCTGGCCTGCAGGTTTCCACACGATCACCAATCACTTGGAAACCTGCCTTTTAGCTGTTTCCTGTCCAAGAGAGCCACATGGCACATTATGCCATAACCTGGCCTATTTTGAAGAACGTCTTGCCACCAAAAGAGAGAGTTGAGAGTTGTTTATTTGAGGGAAAACATTTTACCGCCATGTGTGACGTGGTTCATGTATCATAGAGCTGTTTGGAACCTCTTATTTAATTGGACCTTGTTCAGTTATTACACAGCTCTGTGTATTCAGGCTAAGTGTCATTGTTTCTGTCGTTTGTTTACATATAGTTGACCACCCTAAATCTTTCAAGCTTTTTCTCTAATAAATTTGAGGTCACCGACATCTCACGTTATTCTATGGACTGAGAACTGCAAAATAAAAGGTATTCTTATTATTTTCATAATAATAATAACAATCAATCAATCAATCAATCAATCAATCAATCAATCAATCAGTCAGTCAGTCAGTCAATCAATCAATCAATCAATCAATCAATCAATCAATCAAATAATAAATAATAATATTTTAGGAGCACTTAAACTGAGTCTCAGTGCTCTTACAATTACCGTATTTCCTCGAATAAGCCCCCTCCCCCGAATAAGCGCCCACCCCCTAGGCCATAATAGGGAGCTTAAGCAACCACGACGGCAACGCCAAGGAAAACGTCACGTCAAAAATGACTTCCAAATATTTCAAACGTCTTCTCGATAGTTTCAACTCATTAAATCTGTCTAATGTAGCTGAACAATCCGGGAGCTGACTCTGTAAGGACAGCCTTACAGTTCAGATAGAAAAAACAAAATTCAGTGTCATGTGTTCACGTTCTACATAGAACTTTGAAATTGGTCATTTCACGTTGTTGTTTTGCAGAGGACGGCAAATCTGTATCGCACGTGCAGGGTCATTGTTTTGCTAATTAAACCTTTTGTTTTGTGACGTTCTCTTCGGCCGTCGCCGTCGTGTTTGCTAAAGTTCCCTAATATCAAACAAGCGCCCCTCTCGAATAAGCGCCCCTCTCCCCTCCCCCTCACTTTCTTAAATAATAGGGATACAAGGAAAACCTGTTTCTATTGCCACTTTATTTATAACTTTTTAAGCTTCAACTACAGCGGCATCAGTACAGTCATTTATATCTCCATGTGCTTGCAGAGTTCTTTTATGTGCGTTATTTGTTCTTTCAATTTTACCGCGCTCTTGGTAAATGCCGTAAACTTCCCAGAAACAGCTAGACCATTCTTTAGTCTACGAGGACCAGTAATTTTAAAGTTATCGGGATGCGTTTGAAGAAAGCAGTTGGTAATGAATGATGGCTCAATCGGAACGTGGCCAATTACAACATGCTTTAAAACTGTCAGCGCCATGCACATGCTTCACTTTGTAAGTTACGCAAACGTGGATAATGTTGTAGTTTTTGCCAAAATGAAGTTACAGTTCGTTGAAAGGAAAACTTAATAAGCGCCCTCCTTCCAATAAGCGCCCCTCTTTTTAGCCGCAATTTTTAATAAGCACCCGGACGCTTATTCGAGGAAATACGGTATGCAGATAAAAAGAAATCTAATACTAATACTAATCAATCAATCAATCAATCAATCAATCTATTAATGTCAATGGGTAGGATAAGGTTGCCCCGTATATCCGAGCCAGAGGCTTAAACACTGTTTTTAAAAGCGATATGAACCTTTGGGCTTTGTAAATCTACATTCACCCCTTCCCCCCCCCCCCCCCCCTCTCTCCATCACACTACAGGGCACCCAACGGTTCGTTTCGGGGAATATCTGTTCGGAAGGCCTAAAATTGCCTGAGATATTCGAATTTATTGCAGTGAAAGCTAGAGATTTCTTTGGCGAAACATCACCTCGGACTTTCTTCAAGAGGACTTAATGTGCAGAATTATCTAAAAAAAGAGACCTAGAAAGTTACCTTTTCAATGTCTCGCCGTGATATAATAGCCGACCTTCTATTAACCGTCTTCATCGTTAAACTCCGATTGTCCGCTGTGAGAGCTTGTGGGTGCGTCTTTGCGATATTGAAGTTACACATTATTTACCAATAAACTATCTTTTTACGAGACTCAACTTGGGCAAATTTAAAATTTATATGATACTATATTACGGTCAAAGCCACATTCCTGTCTCGGAAAATGTCCCTGCTGACTCCATCAAAGACGTGATGTTCAGAGCTTGTTTTACCTGTCATGTGTTCGTTCTCATGGAGTCAAGTCGATGAGAGGGAATGAGAATCTATGAGATTCCCATTCACCAGTCCTTGCTTTCTTTGAGAATCTATGAAAATTCAAAATACGGTATTCTTCTTGTTTGATCTGCAACTCTGAGCTCTTACGGAGATTGAATGCGTGCATAATTTTATGAAACTACACAAGACTTTCGGATTTGGTGTAGCTGCAACTCTTATGTGATGTTGTTCCTTCCTGTGCACGCTCAAGGAGGTTGGGCTTTCGTCAGCTCTTGCTGAAAGGAGAAAATTGTCCCAGTCCCTCACACAGTTTTGTTCCTTAAAACACCCCTTCAGCCAAAACTTGGAAGAAAAACCAATAGCCCTCTTCTGTTCCTTTAAAAATAGTCCTCAGTTTCCATTTCAGTTTTAGTAATTTCGAGTTCGCGAAGATGGTCATCCATCACGTGACTCACTGTCGTTTAATCCACCATTTCACTTATGCCAGCTAAACCCTGAAAGAAGCATTAAATCAAGTATTAAGTAGTAGTAAGCATTTAAATGAACTCTGCCCTGCGAGACTAGCCAAAGGGTTCAGTGAAAGTGATCGAGTACTGCCAAAACTTACAACCAGATTGGCTAAGTTAGGGTGGAATAGTTAACAATTAGCCTACAAGGCCAAGTTTTCTGTGAGCGAATATTCAGCTTGGCGCAGACGACTTGAATATTGCTCAAAGAAACCTAGGAAGAGTAGTCTAATAGTTGTAACGAACAACAGAGCGGTTTTCAATTGAGTGTCGAAGGTTATTTGGTTTCCCATTAGTTCTGCTTTACTCTGGTCTCTGATTGGGCAGAAAAACTAAGTAAAACCCAACACCAATCATGACTTGCTCTAAAACGTTTTCCGGCGCTTGAAGCCGGTTCGAGTTGTGATTGGTTAATTGCGTTCTTGACGTCTATTGTGATTGGCTTGAGTGATTACTTTTTTTTTAGTTTTACGGTACAGCAAACGCCCCAATGATATTGAGGTTTTTATATAAAAAAAAACATAACTATTAAAAAGGAATTTTACTTTTCAAGGACATAGCGCTCGCGATCATTGTTTTTTTTAAATAGGCTATGATGTTTGAGCCAATCAGATTCGCATATTCGCAATAGACCACAGTAAATGTTAACTATTAAAATTAGATCGCTAAAAGACGCACTTTGCAGGGTTTTCTCACAATGCTCGTCTTACCAGTCAAAATTTTAGTGCAAAAATTTAGGCAGGTGATCGAGCGCATACAGGCTATTACCGTGTTGACTGTGGTTCCTTGACGTGGCCTTGTGTTAGCGTGAGGTAGAGGAGTACCTTTGCAGTGAAACGCTACTGGGACCTGGAAAAGGAAAGTTAGAAAATGAAATCCACTCGACACAGTCAAAATGAAATTTAGAGTTGAATATCGTGACGCAGCTTTTTCGCTTTTTAGGTGCATTCAGCTTCTTGAATGCAAGAAAGCAAAAACAAGGAAAACTGTAACCTGTGATCAGGCTATTTGTTTTCAAACAGGAAACAAGAGTAAAAAAAATAAACAAACTGTGGGAGGGGCTAACCACAAGAAAGGAAAAGTGAACAAGGTAGTCGAGCACGCGCAAAGATCGTCTTAAACAATGAAATTCAACGCAAAGAGGTGTGTCGGGGGGAATAGAGCCATCTATATTCCCCCGAATATTGGGAATATATTTGCTCGACTATTCCTGAGCGAAAAGGAGAGAATAATCATGGTCTAGGGTCGCACGATATGCAGCGTTAGAATTGATGTGCAGAATTATCTAAAAAAAGAGACCTAGAAAGTTACCTTTTCAATGTCTCGCCGTGATATAATAGCCGACCTTCTATTAACCGTCTTCATCGTTAAACTCCGATTGTCCGCTGTGAGAGCTTGTGGGTGCGTCTTTGCGATATTGAAGTTACACATCAACAGAGCAAGAGGGCTTATATTCCCTCTGGTCAACTTAAATGTCACTTGTTTGTTGCGCAGCGCGGAGAAGCAATCCTGTGGCGTAAATTCTTCGGCGTTCATCTCTAATGAGTCGAACCACGAACCTACTGTACGCGACACGAAACATGAAGGGACTTGCTGCGTTGTAGCTTCGTCGAGCGTAAATGATCGTGGTATCGGGAAAGTTTGGAAGGGTTTACGAGTGTTTTCCGTCAGTACGGAGTCCTCTTCGGTAATGGTTTCGTTGTTGAATTCTTCCGTCGCCACGTTGCAGCCATCTAATTTCACAAGGCGTTGTTCCTCGAGTCGTTTCAATGTTAAATAGCGTCTCACATGATGTTGGATAACCTTCGTTGCCTCCAAAGTCCTTTGGAAGTTTTTCTTTGCTCGCCATCCTCGCCAAACTATAAGACAGAAGAAAGTTCGTGAGGCTGGTTTTTTTGCGAAATGGTAAAAAAGATGGTTGTTGTTGATCGTGGCGCGTAGAATAATAATAAAGTGTACATCGTTTGTCTCACGATGTGGTCACTTGGAATGTAGATCGCGACGTTTCGACTGCTTACTGTTAATCAAAGCCGACCATCGTGATACATATGGTGACGCGTAACCAGTCGACCTAATCGCCTGATGAAGATTAACAGTAAGCAGTCGAAAAGTCTCGATCTACAACTCAAGTGACCACATCGTGAGACAAACGATACACATTGTATTATTAAGCCTTTTATCCTTTAATCCTTTTGCAGTGACACATTTCTGTGGGGACTATGCTTGTGCTGAAAACACACTAGGGACACAAGCCTGGCTCTCTCGACTGGCGCTCAACTTCAGTTTCTAAAGTAATTAGGGAGTTTCGTTACTCTCCCGGATCAGATATCGACCCTGTTATTCCAAGTTTACCCTCAGGATTTTCTCAACTTGGGTTAACCGGTCTGGGTGAAAAGGGCAAAATGAGAGACACAAGAGATGCTTATATAGATACTTACCACTGAGATGCAGGTGCTTTTTAAAGAAATTTCGTCCTTAAGATCAAGTCAATAAATCATTTTACCTTTACACCGGATGCTCATTTGTTATGCACCTATCACGTTTTAAGTCCGAGGAGAGGGGGAGGTGGAAACCCGAGAAGATGTGGGGCATGACATCGAAGTATTCTCCCTGAGAACCCCCAAAAATGGTTCAAATCCCATCATTTTGCGCAACGTACTTCCCCCTTCAGTAATTACTGATTTCCCATGGGTCAAAAATTCAATGGATGGGAATGGGAAAATAGATCAAATGCTTCACATGTGCCCGTGCGTTTCATACGCTCACCGCAGAGCACCGCGCGGCTGCACACATGAACAACGTACCAGACTGAATCAGCACAGCTGCCATCATTTTCTTCCTCGCCAGTCGCCTCTTGTGGCGGCGCCAACAATTCTGTATTGCCAGCACTGATTTAACCAAACATTTGTTTCGAGCTTGTTCCAGCCTTTCCATCTAAAACCCGCGAAAAGAACAAACATCAACAGCAGTGGATGATAAACACATACCTTAGAAGAAAACTGTCTTAAATGCTAACACTGCCTGAGTTCTTTTTTCTTTCACGTTTTAAATTGCACTACTTTGAAGGAACAATTAAATCCATAATTTTCTCCGGGTCATTTTCTAGCCTGCGAGCAGGCCTATTTAGTGTGTTATTCGCACGAGTATCTTGGCGGAAGAGCCGCGTTTTCAAGCACCAAGGGCGCGTCTCTCAAAAGCCCCGAAAACATTTCGGTCCCGAAAACCCATTTATAAAAATATGATCCACTCATTCTACAAAGCTGCTATTTTAACATGTCCGCAAGTTAAGAAATGTACAGCTTATCTGAAAGTTTGATGCCTAGAAGGTTCTTGAATTGTCGTGCCCAATATCTACGAGAAAAGTTTCGCAGCTTTCGAGAAACGCACTCCAGTCGTGTGGATCCTATGATATATGGTCGAGGCTACGAACTTTTTCTGCAATCTTTACAGTCAGAGACTGGTAGTGGAGGCCAAGCGTACAGAATGTCTTTAACAAAACATTTAGCACGCAAACAGCATTAACTTCACGGGTTTTTATTTTCAATTGATTTTTCAAGGCCCTGGCCAACCTGGGCCCTTGCGAGAATAAAGGCAACTTTTTGAAGAGTGTACGAACCATGTAATTGGAATCATAATATACGAAGACGGAAATAACGAATTTGTTTGTATAAATTCTTGTTTAACGTACCGCTTCTTCTTGTAGAAAAATCTTGGTCCTTCCAACTTTCACTCCCTTAGATTCGTTCGCCTGGCTATTTTCCTTGCTTTCTTCACTGTGTAGCTGAACAACTTCCAGTATTGATCGACAAATGTGCCTCGTGTGGTTATAGCTACTTCGGTGTTGTCGGCGAGCACGACGTTTCAGTCGTTCCACTGTCGAACACCGAGGAGAAGCATCGGTTTTCTTCGGAGAGCGGGCTTCAGGTGGAGGCACGTGACTACGCGTCACTGGGTCGAGGTGTTTCAAAGCGAGGCTGTATCGTTTGAGAAATTCATGATGGGACAGCCTAAAGTAGAAACGGTGGGAGTTACTGTGAAATGTCTTGATCAAAGGACTACAGGGCCATTAAGTCCAATATAATGTTCCGTTTGCACTGATTCGATTTTAGCGGCGATTTGACTTCAATCTTGAAAATTTGTTCAGTGAGAAAAGAGCGTATGCGATCGTCAAACTTCTCTTGAAGGCTCTCTGAGGCTTATCAGGGGCGAGTTTGTTCGAGCATATTCCCTTGAAATCGCCAATATCAATTTGAAATCAGTTCTAAAATAGTCACTCAAGTTGCCGCAAAAGCCACATCAAACTCGGCTTTGTTAACGGACCTTCGAAGACAGAAAACGGGACTGATTGTATCTCTCACCTGATTGGATAACTAGCAGCGCTGATTCGAATCGTCTCTACCACGCCGCACGCATTCAGCTGAGCCAAAACCTATTTTCGTACGAAAGATAATCACATGTTTCAACCCAAGGGATTTTCTTCTTTATGCATGTGTGACGGCAAGAAAAGTCTTTGCCAGAGTCCGCCCTTCGTGGTTTTCAGGTGAAAGAAGCAAACAACAACAACAACAACAACAAAACTAAAAAAAAAAAAATCACAATAACATGTAAAAATAATAACATGTTTCAACCCAAGAGATTTTCTTCTTTATGCATGTGTGACGGCAAAGAAAGTCTTTGCCAGAGTCCGCCCTTCGTGGTTTTCAGGTGAAAGAAGCAAACAACAACAACAACAACAACAACAACAAAACTGAAAAAAAATACAGTTGATCGGTCCATTCTACTGCGCATGAAAATTTCATTCTACAGCAGGGTTCGGGTTCATCCAATTACACGTTCCTTTAGCGGCACAACAGTGGAGGTAATTTAAAGGAACCTCGTTCTTCTTTAAACAGTTTGTTCATCTTTCAGTGTATAGATTGTTTTTCATACTTTATCAATGTTCTCGCTACAACGTACCTGTTTCCTGTCGAACATTCCAGGTTGACAGCTGGCGTTTGGTTTAATGCAGCGAATGTAGTGAACGTTTGTAGAGCGCAGTGTGGACATGAGAGTGTCAAGCGAGATCTGCAAAAAAAAAAACAAAACAAAAAAAACTAAGATTTTGACAGTTATCACAGTGCACTCATTGCCTTTTAATTTAGCTTGGATGTTCTTAACGCTTATCGTTTAAGGTTTGAAAGAACTAATCCACAGAACAGAAAATTTAAGGTATCCTTCACTTCTTGCTTCACAAAAAATGTCATGGGGATATGGTTGTGTTTGGTAAAATCAGTGCTAAAAATAAGAACACGAAGACGAAGAAATTCAATATTTTATTTTATTCTACTATGAAGGTTACATAACGAGTATGTAGATAGGTTTTAGCCGCAGTTTTATTTATTTCGTTTATTTCTTATTAGTGTCTCCCATTAGCTGTACAGCTAAATACCTTGACACTGAAATGAAGTTGTTATAATTCTTAAAGGGAGAACAAACTATACTTTGTTTTAACGAATTTTCCTAGACACATAAAAGGAACTTGAAAAACTGGCCCAACTTTTTCAAGTTACTGTCCATTTCCACACTTGCTACAGTGGCCAGGGCCAGAAACACTTCTCAAACTTCAGTGTACTAATAGAGTAAGTTTTAACAAATACTGAGAGTCGTTATTTTTAGGTTCCACTGATGGATTTGTGTCTTGGCTCTGCAAAGTTTTCACTGACAATAGCTGTCGTACTCCCTTTAAATGTACACCTGTTCTCTTGTTAATAACTGTTATTGCCACAGATTATTGGGGATGAGACCGCCTCCACTTCACTTCACTAAACACAAGCAACTACTGAGAATTACATACAATGCAAAACTAAAACAAAACAAAACCAAAAAAACAAATAAAACAAACAAACAAACAAACAAACAAAAACGATCATAAAGGGCCGCGCCTTTTTATTTAGTATTTCAATGTACTAGGACAGTTTCTCATATTTCCAATTTTCTATCGTGATAAAAGTTTTTGTTTTAGTTCACTTAACTCAGGGATCGTTTCCCTCATTTTACATGAATAAAAGGATTTCTGGGAGCTTTGTACTTTTTTCAATTTTTGTGCATGTCTAAAAAAATCAATGAGTACCTCAAAAGCTTTATCGTCCAACCACAGGCTTACTATCCTCTGTTTTTGTGGTGGGCTGTGCGTTTGTAATGGCTGTGTTGGTTTATCAAATTAGCAAAACTAAAACCGAAATTTAGGAGTTTTAAACTGAGGCTGAGGTGTTCAGCCTGTCAATCACAAATCCTAAAGGGCGGCGAACAGGCGCATTTGATTGGCTCACCGACCAGACGGGAAGCCAACAAGGAGCACTCCAAATTTACTTCAAACATCCTCGCAAATCTTTGCTCTATAAGCCATGTAAATAATTTTTTAGCTCTGCAAAATAAACAGTAGTGAATCGGTAAATAACAAATTTCCGATCATCGCATGAGTTGAAAATAAAGTCTTCGTTTTGAAGCTCGGATTTTGCATTGCAAAGTTTTAAACGTAGAAAACAATCGAGAGGCAAAACCGGACCCGCCGCTAATGCTTGAAAATTTGAAACCGCTCAGGACAAATAATTCAAGCACGACTGAAGATGACACGCCTGATTAAAAAAAAAGACCAAAATTTTATCTTATTTTATTCCCTATGTTTCAGAGAAAAGAAAATACTTTTTTTGTAGAGCCGTGGTAATGACAGTGTATTAAATAAGAGCGAGTGGTTCAAACAACATCGCGTGCAAACAAAACACTCAAAATAATTTGGAAACTTGCAGAAAATGATATTAAACTAAACCGTTTTAAGTCGGTCCCACTCATGAACTGACCAAAAATTAAAAGGTATCCAATGATTTTTTGGGCTTTTATCCATGTTAAAACGCCCGCCAATATTTCAACTGAAATTGTGAATATATGAAACTCATATATTTGAACTGCCGAACGAAGAAATAAATGTAAAGAAGATCCTCGCAGTTACTAACGCAACTTATGCAGTTGCGAAAAGAAAGCCTGAAAAAATCAGGCTTGCTGGGATTCGAACCCTGACCTCTGCGATACCGGTGCAGCGCTCTAACCAATTGAGCTAACAAGCCAACTGGGAGCTGGTCATTAAATTGGTTCGTAATATACCCGGGAAAGATGAAGATGAAATTGTGAATATATGAAACTCATATATTTGAACTGCCGAACGAAGAAATAAATGTAAAGAAGATCCTCGCAGTTACTAACGCAACTTATGCAGTTGCGAAAAGAAAGCCTGAAAAAATCAGGCTTGCTGGGATTCGAACCCTGACCTCTGCGATACCGGTGCAGCGCTCTAACCAATTGAGCTAACAAGCCAACTGGGAGCTGGTCATTAAATTGAAGACACAATGTTTCGGTTTAATATTCTGCAAAATAATTTCTGGTCGACATAAAGGAGGTTGTATTTACTGAACTCCAGTTGAAATCTTACAGTAAATGGCATCAGGGCAACTTTTTAGTTATAACTCAAGTTTTTTATAGTTTTATTTTTTATTAGAGAGCCATTTAGTCAAAGGAAAAGTTTGTAACTGTTCAAACGTTTCACGACCGTTGCTTCCCCTACATTTGAATTTGTCAAATGAAGCCAATAAAATGCTTCCCATGATCCTTTTATAGGCTCGCTCCGTGTTTAAGGCTCGCGAAAGCGGTGTTTTCAAAATAACGGTTGGACACGCTCAAAAGTAGAGAAAGAGAACAAGGCATGCAACTAGGCCACCCGCAAATTACACTACCCAGTCGAACATTTCGCCAAAAAAATCATATTTGCCATATTCACTCACACACAAAAAATCTTGGCCCTCAAAAGAATAAAAGTAAAAATTAGGCCAAATTTGAGTTGGATTCGATCGTGGATAGACCTTTAAATTCGAGCCCAAACTTTTGAATACAACTGTCAATTTGCTTTCTCCCTATGATCTGCAAGAAATCCGAACTCAAAGGAATTCGAAGAATGCATTTTTCCGTTAAAATTTGAATTCGCGTGCGACAAACTGCTGCGCCTGGCCTCCCTACGCGAAACTTTTGGTCTGTGACAAAATCTTGTCTGTAGTCACCCGACTGGCGAGTTTGACCGACAAAGCGAGAACCCAGTTGAAAGACACGCGATTTTTAAAATTTCCCCTGCTCGTAGACTGGGGGTCGCTGGGCGCAAAAATTCAAAACAAAACAAACTGGAAGACGCGGACTCAGGCCAGCCTAAGGCCAAGAAGAAAAAGACCGAAAAGGGAAATGAAAAACGATGGTGGTACCAGTAATATTCAAGTACTTAAAATTGAATGCACAGCCCACCACACAAACAGAGGATGGTAGGCCTGTGGTCCAATTTTGCACCATTTTCAAGAATAACAATTTCCAGAAAAATAAAAGGCACTAGCGTAGTAATTGGGAGACATAAATGTAAAGTTGTGCGCAAACGAAGAAAATGCTCCCCATAGTGTTTCCCGGTTTCCGGAAAATGTTGGGTGTAAACACGAAGGGCGACACACATTGACTTTCCAGTATGTTGGTATAAACTTTATGCACCACATGGCCTCTTCACTCACACCCTATGTACATGTACATGTACATGCAACATACACTTTCCCTCCCACCTCCCAGGTATTAAAGACATTAAAACTCATATTAACTTAAGGGGAACCTCCACTGTTACAACAACTTGACGTTAAATTGTTAGAAATAAAGTCTGAATCTCAATTCTTTAAGTTAACAAGTGGAAAGAAAGTTTTAGTGTACCAAAAAGTTAAATATGAGTATCACTTACTTCCGCTTTTGAATTTCCCTCGCGCAGACAACATGAATTTTTATGACGTCATATGTTTGCCACTATTGTTAGAAGCAACTTTCTTTTGTATGCAACAATACGGGCAACCGTATGACGTCATAAAAATTCAAAATAGCAGCGAAAGGGAAATTCAAAAGCAAAAATAGGTGCCCAATCCGTGCCCAATTTTTTTTGTACATTAAAACTTTTCCACCACTTGCTAACTTAAATAATTGGAATTTAGGCTTTATCTTCAAAATGTAACGTCAATTTGGGATACCTTGAATTTGTGAACGACAGTAACTGTACTCTGGCGGTGTTTCCCACTGTTCTTGGTACTTAAATCTCCACCCTAAAACAAAATAAAACCCGAGTGATAATTTATGTGTAAGTGAAAATAGCAGTATTAGTTTTTGTTGTTTGGGTTTCAAGTAAAAGGTTTCTACATGAATTACAGTGTAAACAACGAATATTTTTGTCGCGAGACGGTTTCCTGAAAAGTGGAGGCGCTTTCTACAGGTCATAACAACGGCAATAACTGGAACAACTGCATCTGTAACACCTTTCTTGTGCGGTTCTTTGAAGTGCTTTTTTCAAGTGGACGTTTGAAACAGGATCTTACCTTTTTATGAGTAAAAGAAGCTCAACATAACGCTAGTTTATTTCAACCAATCACAGAGCGGAGCATGCTAGAGCAAAACCAAAGCGAACACAAATCATTTTCGAAACTCATTTGGAAGCCACCTCTGTGAAAGTCTAATACAATAAGCTTTCACAAGTGGATAAGAAAAAAGCTAATCAGAACTAGAAGAAAAGGCATGTACCTGGTACCAAGCGCGGAAGAACTTGCAACCTGTGCGAAAGGCGGGAAAACAAATAACAGTTGCCAAGCGCAGAAAAAGTGCGGGAAAATTTGCACCCGGTGCTAAGAGCGGGAAAACGCGCATAAGCCAAGCCACGACTGTTTTTGTTTTGCTCCTGATTTAAAAAAGGGGTGGGAGGGGGGAGGGGGCACTTTTCCAGCATACTCAGTACCAGCTTAGTAAAGGATTAATTATTTTCAATACACTCAGCTTCCTTTTCAAAGACGTAAGGCTTGTTACCTCTTGACTACCCGCCTCTTTGTTCTCCTGGTTTCTCTTGGTTTGAAACAGCTCTTGAATCAACGGGTTCCTGCTACTTTGTAGCAATTCGACTACTTCAGGGGGAACAAAGTCCTGTTTTAGGAATGAAAAAAGTGGAATGTCAAAATCTTAATAGATAAAAGCATACTACCTAGTTTTTTTATGACTTTATCCCCTCTTACTTTATTTCTTCCCCCTTTTCGTTCCTTTCTGCCCGCGTCTATGCATGATTTGCAATTTACAGAATAGCCTTTCCCAGGCGTTTAGATAGTGGTGCGTGAAATAAAATATTAAGAGCGAAGGAAAAAAGACTGGATCTCTTCTCGTTTTTTCCTCCGCTTTCAATATTTTTTGTTCGCGCCCCATTATCTGAACACGGGGAACAGGCTACCTGAAGAACAAAAGCAAAACAAACAATTTTCTGAGTACTCGGAAATCCCACGCTATTTTCAAAATGGAGAAAGAGGAGTTGGTGTTCTCGCATACCGAGTAGCTAAATGCTGAAGAAATTTGCGATGTTTACACGTACCTTGTTTTTCTTGACAAGTCCTTCCACTTGATAAGAGACACTCTCGGCAAAGTGATGTATCGCAAATTCGTGACTCTCAGTTTTAAACCGCGGACAGGAAAAGTGGCTGCATTGACCCAATGACATCTCAAGGCGTGTACTGAAAGATTTGGCGGCCAAATCTCTCTTTAAGCGGCATTCCTGCGAATAGAATGCGTTGGAGCTAGGGTCATTACAATCACTTGGTATTTAATTTTATCCAAACCCTATGATAACCGGTTTATTTGTTTTGCCGGGTTTTTCGAACTGTGTAGAAATGGGTGATTGTGAAGATGGCCAGTCATATGTCAATAGTTTAAAAGAGACTCCTTGAATTCCACCCCAATCCTCTGACAACGGGTTTCTTTGTTCGAATGGTTGTGAACTCTGACCCGAAAACTTGGTTTTAAAAAAGCTGCTCGACGTAAGTAGGTTCACCAAAAGCACTCTCAATATTAATCGTATTCAGAATGGATTTCCTTTTTCCAATCTTCACTCTAGATAGAATGGAAAAGGTCATTTGGTGTAACGTGACCCTCTGGGTCCGTTATATCTGAGAGGGTGATCAAAAGTGATATTTTTTTTTTACAGTTTTTTATTTCCATCAGTACATTTTCATCACCTCGTTCATCAATGAAAAGACACTCATCCTTCCTTCGATAAGCTCCAAACATGGCCGATTATCAACAAATTCTTGAAACGACCAGTCAATACCCTCCTTTTGATACTCCTCCTGAAACAGAAATGACGACAACCAGTTTAGTATGCACGCATCGCGGACCTGAGTAATACTTTAACCTGACGACTCATCCTCGCAAGAAAAGTGTGAAAGTGTCTTTACAAGTCCGACAGACTCCAAACTAAAGCAATGGCAAACTCGTGTTTTCAAACAGCAAACCACCTAAACCATGGAACTTTAGGTAACCATTACGTTCTTGTCCTGTGTGCTTCCGAACAAATGTCCCATATTTCAAGAAAAGCCGTTCGACATTTTTCTCTATCCGACGCAAGTTGGGCAGTTTACGTAAAATCAAGAGAAGAGTGTGACCGTAGCCATAGTCAGTGGTCAAGGAGCACTATACCTGTTGCCTTTTCATGAAGTGATACACGAAATGTTGCTGTAGTTTTTCATTGGCGTAGTTTATACATAACTGCTCCAAACTGTTAAAGAGGAAGTTTTCGAATCCGTAAATGTCAAGAAGACCTGAAATAAAACCAGTTATTTTAATATAGTGCTATCTTAAGGAGAAATTTTCAAATATCCAAAATCCTTGTTTGTGAGGACACAACTAAGGGACAAATTGCAAGTGTTAAGAACAGTTGATCCCTCAGTAACAAGAAGTGAGTAACAAGTTTTGCACTTCAGCGCGGGCAGAAAAACCATCGACATTACTTTAAATTGTTGCACTGGTACCCGTGTTAATAAGCAAGCTGTAACAGGAAACTTCCTGGAGAAACAGCACGAGCACTTGTGCGTCTTGTTTCTAAACAGTAAAAGTTCGGGGATTACTTCAGATACAGGTAAAAGTAGGTGTCGACCGTGATGTGAAACCTTTAGGACAATTTTCGTTTCTTTGTTTATCTTGAGCGCGTTATGTATTATTTTTCACAATCACCCACCGAAATCTTTTTATTGATCATCACCAATATATTTAATTACTTTATCTTTATTACCTATGAATGAGTACTTGGAATCCGCAGGTGCTCTGATAGACGCGTTTATGAAGTCAACAATCCAATCGAACAATCTGTGAAGGGAAAAAGATTATTGAAGGAAGATAACTAATGTAGGGACATTCTCATATGGCTTATAGAAAAGTACAGAAAAATAAAGTGTGCGCTTTTTGCAGATACAGTAACTTGCCAGGAAGCGCAGCAAGTAAAATGTTAATCGCACTAGAAGGCAAAGATAGAGCAGAAAGACTTTGGGATTTATGGCTCGAAAATTGGTCATTTTTTGGCCAAAATCGGAAGTTGTTTCCGGTCAAAAGAAAAGAAACAAACAAACAATCAATCAAAAAAACAAAAACAAAACAAAAAAATAAAGAAGTTCTTAATAAACTGTCACATTTAGTCATTTGGGTAAAGTATAGTCTCTTGACCCCATCTTTTTTGCCTGCCACTCAAGTAATTGAAATCCGACAACGAACGAATGAATGAACGAACGAACCAACGAGCGATCGAAAGAACGGACGGATGAATGAATGATGGCGAAACGTCAGCGATGGGGAGGGGAGCTGAAGTAGCATAAAAAACCTTTCACACTACAGGAGTTTTATAAAAATTACCTGGAGTATATCAGTTTAGCCATACAATCCCTTCTCTCCACGCACTCTGACGTTGAACATGGCTTCATGAACTGTTCTTTAGTGGAGCCAGTTGTTATCCGTCTTAAACATAAGCACTTCTTTACGGACTCGGTATCAGTTCCAAGTAAATCACAGACGCCTGAAACTGTAGCGGTTAAGAGTGAAAAGAGGCAAAGAAGAAAACTTTCGGTTTATAAAACTGTGTGGTGAATGAAATTATTTCTACACACCTGGCGAGAGGTATTTTCACCCATTCATCGAGCACCAAAATTGACACACAACCCTCAAAACACAAAACACCTGGCAGTTTTTCTGACTTAGCGTTAAGCCTTAACTTAGTTAGGTCTCCTGCACAGAGGCCAAGACATTGCACAGCAAATTTTATATTTTTGCAGGAGTTTGTAGGGCAGTAGCAAAATTTCGCATAACAAACGGGTACTTAGGGCTCCAGGGCTCCAAAGAACCCCCCCCCCCCCTCACTTTGGGACCCTGGATACTCAAGGAGTCCAGCAGGTTACAGAGGGCCCTTTTTGCCGCTCAGGGATAGTCGAGCGAGAAGAACATGCGTGGATTGCGCTCATGAACACACGTATCAAATCAACCCTTATCTCTGCACGGTAATCATTGTTTTCGTCCGTTATAAGAAAATACGAGCGACATGGAGCAAGTCTAGTAGTCTAGGGGCGCTTTCCATTTAGCCAAAATTTTCGGCTCAACAGGTTGAAATGTATGGAACGCACGGATCCACTGGAAATTTTGCGGAACAAACGGACGACCTTCGGAGTTTCTCCACTTCTCCGTTCCAACCAGTTGGACAGAAATTACCGTACCATTTGCACAAAATTCCCCTTTCTGCTGCTCTCGCTGTAAGCTCGTCTTCATAATACTATAGACTCAAAATTGTTGTGCGCTGTATTAAATTTCCTTTTGGCAACAAAAGTCAAAATCAGTTCCGCCACTCGACAAAGTTTTGATTTCCTTGTCAAAACTGCTCACAAAGAAGTGGCAGTGCAACATCCATTTTCTTGGCTTCTTGTGCCATCATTGTTTTTGATCTACCAATGAGATTGCAAGCCTGGAACTAAAGACGAGGCTCTTCGCCAAGGATGGAAAAAGCCTTTCCATTTGACACGGAAAGTTTCCGGAATTTCAAACCGAAAATTTTGGCTAAGTGGAGAGCGTACCTAGAAGTCCAATTTCTAACCCGAAATGGAAAATTTAGATATTCCTTACTGGGGGAGGGGAGGGCAAAACTAGGCGAGACTAACCTTTATTATAATCATCTTCAATGCTGCAAATTTCATTTGTCGACGAAGTCGGCTCCAAGAACTGAACATTACAAAGCTCAAGAATGCCTTTCAGGATCTGAAACGACCAAAGATGGTACAGCAAAATTAATTGGAGAGGAAACTAAGAAATACAACGTGAAGTAAAATTTTGCAGAAATGTCAAAGTTAGCTTCACCTTGAATATTTCGCACTGCAGTTGTTCGTCGATTCCTATGTTTTTCAACGCTTGTCTTGTCTTATAAAGGGCTAAAAAAAAGAGAGCAATTTCACGTGACATTAAAGATCTTAAAACTTTGTTCAATTTTGTTCTGTATAGGATATCTAAAACAATAAACCACACCTTTTATGAGACACACTGTTTGACTTTCAATCTAGCTTGAAAGGTGTACGTTCTGGCAGTTAAAAGTCGAGTTAAAAGGAAGATGAACAAATGCATTTTAGTTTATCTCACCAACAAAAGAAGATTCTTCGTTCTTCAAGGTAGCTTCTTGGGGCTCTTCTGAAGTTATCTAAAACAAGCAAAAGTTGCTATTCAAGGAAACTACAGAGGACTTTACGTTGTCATTTCCTCGACTGACAGAAACCTTTATCAGATTAACAGAAAAAGTTCGCACCTGGTCAAAAATGTGAAATCTTCTTTCTCCTTGTGCCTGGTGAACAACTCTTGTCTTCTCCAGAAGATAAGTGTTAATTGTAGCACCAACGATCTTTTGACTCCTAGTGGAGAAATTTACAGAGTAATTGGTAACAATTTTGCGATAAACTCTTCATAACGTTTTCTAACTGAGCTGTGTCCAGTTTGTCACGGGAATGGGATTCGGAAAATTTAAGTCCCTGACAGAAGTCGAACCGATAACCTTCCTTACACCGGTCGGATGCTCAGCCACTGAGCAACCAGGAGAAGTTGCCGTCTAGGTCGTATTTGCTAGGTTCACTGTTTCACACCTGACAACTGCCGAACATTCTGCTACGAATGTCAACCAGCTTTGTCAAAAGTGTCGGGTGAGTGAAAGAAGGATGGTACAGAAGACCCCGTTATCTCGAATCTGGACAATGTTCCTCAGTTATTTACTTTGTCTATCTCAAACTCCTTCTAATGTTCGCGCTAGTGGGGTTCTAGTGTTAAATAAATGCCGGTTAAGCTACGCCAAGTTACAAGTGAACGGTATGTCATACACAAACACTTTCGTTTCAAACTGCAACGCTGTTTTCCCGTACCTATTAAAGCGAGTTTCCTTGTCGAAAAATAACTGGCCATTATAGTTGTCCTTTTACGACTTCCCTTTACTATACAGGCTTCTCCCTGGTTTATAGACTGAAAGAAGACAGTCGCTTTTTTTAAACTCGTGGAGGGACATTCGAATTGTTAAAATGCAGATTTTCGAGAGGCTGAAAGCACTGAAAGCGTGTGTTGTTGCGCGCGACAGTATTCACAGTTTCCAGGCTTTTTACGTTGTTCTAAGACCGCGCGGTTCATAGTACGCTGGAATAACTGACTTCTGACCTCTCGAAGAAAGGCACTGGGGCTCCGTCCTCGTGTACCAGTACACGATGGACTTCTCTGTTCTTTGCTTTTGTTTTCTAGATTTAGCCGTTTCAGTGTAGTCTATTATTTAGTGTTTTGAGAATGCCCCATTGTTCCCGTACACGAGGAGAGAGCCGACAATGGTATCAGTATAGTTCTCTCACCTATCAAATTGAAGTTGAATGTATTTTCCAAACCGACTGCTGTTTTCGTTACGCACGGTCGATGCATTTCCAAATGCCTCCAGAATCGGATTGGAATCCAGTATTCTCTGCTCAATCCTGTTCAAATTAGTGGCTTCCTCCGTCCTGCAAAAAAAAAAGCACTTTTCCATGACAAGTGGAATGGTGATTTATCGTTTCTCACGGCGTGGAGGACAATGAAGAAGGGTTTCGCTTTCGGTCGCTGGTGAACAAGGCTTCCAGCTGTTTACGAATCCCTGTTTCTTTTGGAAACTTGTTGTAGCCATTTTTTCTCTCTTTTCCGGGATGTGGAGAGAAAGGAGTAAGGTGCACATTCCTAAATGCCCCCGTCCTTTATTTCTAGCTTGCTGCACCTGAAAGTATTATTTCTTATGAAAACTGTTTGGAGAGCTAGATTTAAGATTTCGAAGGCACTTCCAAACTGCCAGGTCCTTTTATAAGCATGATATATTTTCACCTGCTCAGTAGACAACGTCACTTAAATGATGCATCATCTTGTGCAGCAAAAGGAACTCTTCCACAAGAGAAACTTGAGCTCTTTTAAGAATTCCTCTTTTCTTTCAGGTATAGTCTAACAAGAAGCAAAAGATGCAAGTGCGCGTAAAAGTTGCCTGACGTGCAGAAATTCGTGGGCGAATTCAGCCCACTGTTGCATATTTCTCTTTTGGATAGTTAGTCTCTTAACTGTGAACACCTCCCACCTTTTGTCCGCCACGTCCGTGATGAAGCGCATCAGTCTTCGAGTTGTCCACGTCTGTAAAAAGCATTTAACAGATGTAAGAACTTGACTTGAACATTTCATACCCCACCTACCCCTCCCTCTAGCACGTACCTTTCCCGCTCCACTTTCTCCGCTGACAATGATAGACTGGTTCCTAGTGTCCAGATTTCTTTTGAGGTCACAAAAGGCTTTTTGGCCAACAGCAAATATGTGGGGAGGATACTCCTAGATCAAGATAGAAAAACATTAAGACAGGAAAAGTCTTGAGACACTTTTCACAGATAATTGCGTGACTAACGCGGTGGCATGTCACGCAAGCAATCTTTGCTACTTAACCTCATCACCACTCCCCAGAGTCTTCTTGGTATTCCAAATGGCTTTTCTAAAGTCCCTGACAAATACCAGATAATCATGGTGACCTTGGCTTACAAATCTCCAAATAGCGAATGATAATTGAGTCTTTCCATCATTATCGGAGAGATTTGAAGATAATGGTCAGATAATATGCCAATCTGAATATCAAGAAGAGTTGTCTTTCTGCTATGGAAGAGGCAACCTAGTTCCCAGTGTCCTCTCTTCATTATTCTCAAGGGAAGGGGAAAGAAGGTCCTGTGAACGAGGAAGCATTGGAGGATGGTACAGCCAAACCACTTTATAAAGCCACTGAGGAGACAGAGGTGAGAGTGTGACTGAGGACTGAAGGAGTCTACATTACAGTGAAGAGGTAAAGTTTTGGTCTCTTTCAAATCAAGTGACATTCCTGTGACAGAGAAGATATCCATAAGGAGAGTTAGACTGTATATGTTCGACATACATTTTGATACCAAAGATACAAGTAGCCATTGTACAATGAAGTTGTTTTTGGATTGCAAACCTTGATTTCCAGTTGACTGCCCCTCTTATATTTCTGCACCATCTTTTCATCATAAAGTTCATCCACATTTTGGAATGGATTGATGGCAATTAGAGGGACACCTATGAAGGAATTCATTCCAAAAATTGTCTTTCTGAGCTTTTCACATGGAAAACAGCTAGTCTAGTGCCCAGAGTCAAAGTTCCCAATAATTTAAATTATTGTTAGTATATACCAAACCAGTGGATTAAAAAGTGTTTTTTTGCGTGCGCCAATTAACCTCTCAAGCTTGGGATAGTATCCGCTATTCACCTCCCAGTATTTTTCTGGATTTTGCAAGTGAATTTTCCCTCATTTCTCAGGAAAAAGAACTATTTGGTGCTGACTATCCACTGGTTTGTTATATACTTGTTAAAACAATAATAATTATTCACCTCAGTGTCAGTGAAGAGTGGTAGATATTTTGCAAATATCCACCACTAAAAATGGTTAATTATTACATGTATCATGACATGTAGAGTGGAGCGAATACTTGGGGCAACGGGAAAAGACTAACATGGAATGAAAAGTTGTAGGTTCAAAATGGCTCAAAATGTCCAAACTGGACTGGTATCAACTTTGTTGAAAAAATTCTCTTTGCTCTGTATTTTGAATTTGCCAACTTTCACACTGTAACATAAACTAAGCAGTAAAATGGTATTAAATTAGAAAAACAAAAAACCTGATTAACTTTTGATGAGTTTCTCAGATTACAATGTAGCATTTATTTAATTTGACCAGTACAACATACCTGCCCAAGAGTAGAATGTCCCAGCTTGAAAACGATCTTCTATCACCTTGAGGACTGCAAATCAGATGAAACTCGGCTCAAGACAGGATATTATTAAACAGCTTTGAACTGAAAAATTGCAGCTGTCAAACCATGCAGTTTGGCTGTTCAAATGTTCCTATTCCCAAACTGATACACTTATTAAAATAATTTTTGCAACTCCTACTGGTTGATTCACAATCTCCCCAAGATCCTAACTTACCCATGAATGGTTTAAATGTGAACAGGACAGAGTACACCCATTTGAAGAAATGCTGTCGGGTGAAAAGTATAAATGATGGACAATGCGACACAATGGAACTCTGGGAAGATGACAGGGGCAAGTTTGTTATTGGGTTTTGTTTCATGATATTCAAAATATTTTCTTTCCAAGTTAATTTAAAGAGCAAATTAAGACATGCTGTGTTATTATAATGTGCACATGTCTAACAGTAGAGGCAAGTTTTCACACTTCCCAGAGCACCATTGGGTCGCATCATCAATGATTTATGCTTTTTACCCTACAACGTTTTTTCAATTGGGTGTATAATACATCAGTACATTACTGAAAATCATATGGTTCTTGAATGCCCGGCCCTCATCTAGTGAAGTATAAAATGGTGTAAGGCCAGCAGCTTAATGCCATAGTCACTGTCCAAAGACATAAAATATGAACTGGGACAAGCATTGAGCAGAGCCAACATGATCTTTACAGTTATTCCAAGACATGATTAGTGGCTCAGTCCAAATTTGAATCCACAACACCCCCACTCTCCAGTCTGGCACCCCAGTGCACTTCAAGCCAACCAACTTAGTTCAATTCCCAGGGTATCTCCTCTTCTGCAAGCTAACTAGGCAACAGTATCAAAAAAGGTGTCTGTTCTTTGATAACAGACTTTGGTCATATTGAGTTAAAAGGCTAGATTTAATCATAGTTTGCACTGCAACATTTGGAAATCCTGTCTAGTAAAATATGATCAGGTGGCATAAAATTTGCAGTCAACATGAAATAAGTTTTTAGAATCAAGCATGTAGAAATGATACTGAGTATCTACATGTTCCCAGCTTGCACAGACAGAAGAAATCAAACCTGTTTCTTCATTCAAAGGACTCAGAGATGTCAGGTCGTCGGTGTTTTGCAGATCAAGTCTTTCCTCTTTTGCATGCTTCTTGTGATAAAATTCTTCAAATGAAATTCCCTTCTTATTATGCGTCTTTGAGGTTACACTTGAATTCTCTAAAACCTAAAGAACAATAATAGATCCGGAGGATGAAGAAATTAATATTGAAAGAACACTGGAACAAAGGTTACGGAATCTTATATTTTCCACTGAATTCAACAAAAGACTTGGTACGGTTAGGGAAATAATTTTTTATTATGCTATGTAACAATATGCTTGTTATCATGCAGGAAAAAGACAGCAGGCAATCAACAACAAACTTCCCCTGCATGCGCACACTCTAAACTATATCCAACAGCTGAAGAAAATCTGATACACACCCCATGTACTACTGCGATCGTTCGAAATTTTACAAAGTGCATCCTTGTTCTTTCAAGCACAGTGATAAATACATTAGACCAGGTGTTTACAATTCGATCGAGAATTAAAAGATCAGACAAATTCAAATGCCAATACGAAGCGAAGATCGACCAAAAAATTTGACAGCATAATCGCGTTCCTTGCAAAGACCGCAATGATTGCAGTTCATGTAACAATGTTTATAAAATACTCACCCCCATATTTTCAACTGTTGATCAGCAAATTGCGAAGTAAACACAGCTGATCAGAGAAAGAAAGAAAATTCTCGTCTGTCTTTCAGAACTTCGCATTCAAATTTCGAACCGTGTAGAAATGGTGAAATTTGATTGGCTTAAACTATAAGCATCCGCGGTGTCACAAAAAATACAAGCAGCGGCTGACTACAAAAGTGTATACGTATCACGTCCCAGAATGCAGTGCGGGTTGCAGTTATGAGCAATGATGCAGAAAACATGGCTTCCTCAATAACTCCTATGAAATGGGAAGGTTCGTTTTCGTGTTGATTTATTCCATGTTTATCTATATCTGTGAAATAAGTCAACTTTGTGGTCATTTAGTTGATGGTCTCTTGACTTGTGGCTGCTTTTCTGCAATTTTCACTCTAGAATTGAGGAAGAAAGCAAGACAACTTGAAAACGAAATTGATCTAAAATTGGTGTCGTTCAGCAAGTTGGGGACGAATTACAGTCACCACAATGGATTCAAAGAAAGGTACTTACTTGATTGGAGGGCTGTACATAGATCTAAGAGTCTCAAAACATGGTTAGTTGACTGTACTTTTTTGCAGCTCCGATACATCCCCTCTACTCAATAGCTCGTCTAGTGAACGGCTTTTCGACACAATGGGACTAGAAATTGAACAACTCTTATCCAAGGTAAGATTAAGTAGCTCTCGACATTGAAAAAAATTAGTAAGCGAACCCTTGAAAATTCATAATTGTACCTTTATTTTTTTTTCATTTATTCACTGCAATTATGAATCATTACCGATCACTTAATGCTATGCAAATTAAAAGTTTTGACGACGTGATGACATGAGATGACGTTGCATACAGGTGTCAAAATTTAGTTTCCCTCACAAGTAAATGACGCGGTAACGAATCACTAAAAGTCAGAAAATTAATTGTTCTACCCTTTCAGGCTGGCGTGTTAATTTTAATTTACTGTTCCTGATTGTATAAATAATGTTAAATGTGCTACAAAAGTGTCTCTTAAGACAACAGTGATAACCACTCTTGCAGCCATTTTGTCTGCTCTGTGTAGACCAAGGTACTTCAAATATGATTTGCTGGCTATGATTCACCTGTCATCATTCTCCCATAATCACAATATTTGTATTCTTCTTTAAACTCATTTCATGTGCAAATTTCCAGAATTATCTTGCAACCATGGGCAAATGGTGTCAATGGGCAAATCATATTTGTGCGTCATGGTTCTCCCATGGTCACGAAATAAAGACAAAAATTTTCACATAAGAGAAGTATACAGAGAAAATAAAGGCAAAAATTTTCACATAAGAGAAGTATACAGAGAAATTACTAATGTCCTGAGATAGAAACAGTTTTAGAGGACCAGAAACCTGCAAATTTAAGCTGTGTTGAGACAAGTGGTATTTAGGGTTAATGGCAACTACTTTGAAACATACTGTCTTTGAAGAATTACTTGATGTGCTCAGTGAATTATGTTGAATTACTTTTTAAATCCTGAGTTCTAGTGGAAAACTATAGGGGGCTTAAGCAACTAGCGAGATAGCTGAGAGGGCCTTTATTTTAATTATTGAAATCAGCGACCTTGGCCAAAATGGCAGATTTGACTAAATGTCATGAATTCCTTAAAATTGGCAAATCTGTCAGCATGGCAAGGTCTTATGTACTGAATTCATTTCACAATGCCCAAGTTTTCCAGATTTGCCGGACTAAAATAGAAGGATACTATGGATAACTTGTTTTCTGGTGTTGTAGTTGACAGAGGTGAATGACTCAATGGCTGAATACACAGCAGGTTTTAACCTTGGCCAGCCTAATGCTACTCAGCTACACACACTTCAGAGACACAGAGACATACTGCAGGGGTACTCACATGAGTTTTCAAAAACAAAGGTGATATTTTTTTGTATAATAATAATTTATTGTTGTTATTTAAACTCTGCCTCTTAGAGCAGTGATTTTGTTACAATTTGGCGTTAGTGAGTCCCTGGGACTCGTCCCATGAAAAATAATGAGTCCTAGACCAAAACCAGTGAGTCTCATCTATCATAAATGGCGGGCTTCAGTGAGCTTTGTATGAAGTGTGCTTTATCCCATATTTGGTAGGACCTTGTTCCCAAGGTCTTCTTGACATCGAAATACATAACCACTCAATCACAAACAAACATGGCGGCATTTGGAATAGATAAAATTTATTAATAATGCACGTAAAGGCTTGTATTTTTCCGATCAGAAATTACTTCTAGATATATGTTAGAGCCAACGCATACCATAAATAAATTTGTGTCTTTTAGGATTTTTATGCATCAGAGACGCAGGATACAAGGGTAACAAAATCACTGTTAGAGTTGACCTTTTGGTCAGATTATGTTGACTGTGGCTCTAACTCTGTGACCTTTAGCGTAAAGGTGTTGAACAGCACTTATCTGTGATGCTGTTTATTTGTCAGGTTTCCATGACTTGAAAACAACTAGTTTCCACCACTTTTGCTGTTATACTAAAAGTAATTTTCCATTGTCGTATTACCGTAAACACCGGCATATAAGCCGCACTTGCAGATAAGCCGCACCCTGAGTTTAGAAGCTCAAGATTTGGAAAAAAATATTCTCTATCAAAAATTCATAGCCAAGTCATTTTATTTAATAAACATTTTGGCTGAAGTGAAGTCCTTTTCACTGACTATGGATCAATGATTCAATTTGTAGTCTGAATAAGACTCAAACGCGCATTTTAATCCTCATAACAAGTATCAAAATGGTATGTAAACGTACTTGAACACAGGACCGCTTTCCCTAATGAACTTTTCCCCAACATTTTTCCAGTTAAAGCTATTAAAGTCCGAAAACTTGTGAGTAAGTACGGTCGGCTGAAGGTTCATTTCTTGGCTTGGTAGCCAGGCATTTGATGAGAAGAGAGAAAACTGGTGACAGCATGGCTTTCTTGTCGCTCAGTTCATTCGCAAAGCAAACTGAGGTTTTAGCGACTTCTTCAGCTGATCGTGGCTTCCATGTACAAGGATATTTAGAAGCCGTCCATCGGTGACAAACTTGCCTGTGAAAGGGAGTAATTGCTTTGACAAATTTGCCATCAAAGTTGTCAACAACGGAGAAACAATGGGCCATTTACCACTCAAGTTCTCAAAGATAGCGTGGTACCATTTTGTCTTTATTTTGGGGTTTTGGGGATGATTCATGGAAAATAACAGATTTTTTTCCAGATGTTCTCACAGATAAGGCGCACCCCCAATTTTGAGCTAAGTTTTAGGGTAAAAAGGTGCGGCTTATACGCCGGTGTTTACGGTATTTATTGTGAAGATTTAACAAGGAAAAATAAACAATTCTGTTCCTAGGCCAACATCCAAGCCTTCAGAGATAGAGAAGATCTACTTGGATCTGTTCATAGAGATATCAAGTAAGTAATTGGTTAGAGTTGGTTAATTGGTCAGAGCTCAATTGGTTAGAGCGCTGCACCGGTATCGCAGAGGTCAGGGTTCGAATCCCGCCAAGCCTGATTTTTTCAGGCTTTCTTTTCGCAACTGCATAAGTTGCGTTAATAACTGCGAGGATCTTCTTTACATTTATTTCTTCATTCCGCAGTTCAAATATATGAATTTCATATATTCATAATAACATTGTTTTGTTGGTTGCTGGTTTTAACCCTTTAATCCCCAACATTAATATGTATATTCTCCTTAGTGTTCTCCATACATTTCTTGTGGTACTAGTTAGGAGAATTTGCATAAAAATATCAAGGTATTTCATGTTTGGTGATCATTTCTTTATTCTTGTGACCTGTATGTTTGATCAAGTAGTGATATTATAAGGAGAAATTAGATGCTTGTCGCTATTGGGGATTAAAGGGTTAAACTTGTGGACATGTATTGTCCTGGTAATAAAGCCCCATGTTACTGCATTGGGTGAAAATGTGTCTTTGCTCTACCTTTGATACCACTAATTTGTCCTATTGTGGTAAAAGAGGGAATCCTGATTGTGGGACACTTTTGATAAAACGTGGGTTTTACTCGGGATACAGTCATTAGTGCAATTAAAAGCCAAGATTCAAATACTACTAGTGAGAAATGCACCTTCATTATAAAAATCATCATGTTTGATCCCAGCGCTTTTGCTTGTGTTTAAAAGAGTTTCTGTGGACTCTCTTGTGAAAAACCAGGTTTATTTTTCGATACCATATTTGATACATAACCATTTGATACATGTCAATGGAACCCAAATATAGCAGAAAATGAAACAAACCTTGATAGCTCTGATGCATTTAATGTTTTGACATCAAACAAGACTGTTGTATTTGTTGCAGTTGATTTTTCTCCTAATTTGTTAGGGAGATTTTACTGCACAGCCAGGGAAAACAATTTTATAAGTAGTATTGCCTTGTTTTGTCTATTTTTGTTGCTGGGGCTGAAAGGTGTAGTGGCTGGGGGGAATCGCAGGTGTCCAGCCTTCACTGACAGCCCCAATGTTTAACTTGTTTAAACTTCAGTGCTTACAAGACTGGAATGAATAGGAGAACGGATCTATACCTTAAAGAAAACGAGCACGTAAGAAAGTAAGTTGTCATTTTGTTGAGCTATTAGCATTGTCTATTTCTCAGCTTGTGCATCCCAAACGACTCATTCATCTTGTTGTTCTGCACTCCTTTTGTGTGTTCTTGTGATGAGTGTGCTCATGAGCACTTTAGCATCACCTACATTGTCCCTGGTTTTATTTAGGTTTTTATCCCTTTCACTCCCAAGAGTGCCTTCAATCAAAATTCGAGACAAATCCCAAATGCCATTTTGTAAAATACTCAAATATAAACAGTACCGTGTGAAAGTACTGCTGAAGAGGTTTCATTTGAATGGTCACACCATAGGATTTCGTCCACAGACAAAGAAGTTAGAATCACTTTAATATCTCCATAAGGGTTATTTTTGGTGAACATCTACACCAGGGTTGCACAATTGCACATTAGGGAAAACCCCACCTTAACCCTTTGTTTTTAATGTAGTTTATATAATTATACCGTACCAAACACTACAAAAATATTATTCACAGTTGCTTCTTTTCTAAACGTACTTCACTTCATCCTTGTAGCTTCGTTTGGTTATGGGGATCTAATAAATATTTGTTGGCACAGGAATTGACCTGTCTTTTTTCTTTCAATGAAATATTTTCATAAGTAGTAACCATGTCTTCTATTTTGCTGTTCTAGTTCTGATCGGTTGGCTGATGAAGTTATTGGGTGAGTGTTTCAAAATTTCTTCTGATTTTTAAAAGTTAAATGTGGTCAGGAAAACTTACCCAATTAAATTGGCAGTGAACACTTCCATTTTTTTTTTCTGTAAGCCCACAATATTCCTTAGTGTTCTTTGTAGATCAGGTTTATCTGTCTGTATTGCCTAAGATGTCCACTTTTTGAATCGTGCAAATAGAGGATATTACATGGTGGCACGAAGATACTGTATGAATTTTATTTTCGAGTGGTGAATACAATATTTTACGAATGAGTGTAGCGAGTAAAATATTATTTTTTACCACAAGAAAATAAAATTCATATCTTCAAGCTGCCGTGTAATTTTCTTTTTGTTATATAGACAAGAGTATTTTGGCACAAACAACAGTGTAAAAGCAGAAAATGATGTCATTGATATCCTTACTAGTGAGGATATGGAAAATACGCCAGGCGTGTCCCGGATGTAGTTTTGTATGAACTTTACGAGTGGTTTATTTTCCACTAAAACGCCGCTGTCTATATAACAAAAAATATTTTTTTCATTTTCAGCGTTGCCTTGGCCACAAAGGAAAATCTTCAAAGCCAGCGAGGTGTTCTTTACGGTGTTACCAACCGACTTAGTTCAGTCACTAGTATCCTTTTATAAAATGCAGTACCATGCTTCTAAGATTTCAACTTCATTGGTTCATTTTATTCTGTTAAGTACTGCCCCCCCCCCCCCCCAAGCAGTCCGCTGAAAATAAGTTGATTTGTATAGTGTTTTGACTTTGTTGTACGGTTCAATGTTTTATTTTGTTTTGTTACTTGGTGTTTTGGTTAGTTTTTGGGCCTTGATGTGCTGTGTAGATCGTTTTCCCGCATTAAACAGCTTAATACAACGCATCAACGTCAGGAAACGACGGGACTCAATCATCTTAGCCAGCGTGATCTCCATCTGCATAATATTGATGCTTATATACGCACTGGGATAAACACGACAATTGATTTACCCTTTCAAAACTACGTCTCCGAGGGACAGCGACAATCACCGAAACTCCGCCAAAGAGAAACGACTGATGATGACACAATACGACTGGAAAGACTTTCCCTTCATGATTGATTGGTGCCAGTGTTGTGTGTATAACCCACCCTACTTCGAAACCTCGTTTTTCCACCGTGAACAGGCATATTTATGAACTGTTACTCAAGGGGGTAGTATCTATAAAAGTGTGTGAGGAGCACCTGCAAAGAAAAGATTTCAGACAGACAGAGTGGAAGTGCTGATTTTAGAGACAAAAGTGATCTATTCGCGTAGTGTTGTATTTATTTCGTTGTGCAAAACCTAACAATTGTGAAATTTTTTTGGCTGCCTCAAGAAAATTCAAATCACATTTCAAGATTGAAAGTGTCTCCGCACTCAGAAATTTATAGTTAGAGTGATATAGAAGTCAATCAATCAATTAATAATTAATTAATTTATAATTATCTCTGAGGCAGCCATCATCTGGGTTGTCACACCACGCTTCTCGTTACTAAAATGGGATGAAGCGTTACGTGACGGGCCAAAGAGACAACATGGTTCTGCATGCTGGCTGCCCATGGGAGAATGAGGTTGTGCATGCCACCGGAGGAGGGACTGCTCATAGCCTAGGGCACACCAGTTTGCCAACACAAAAAACGTCTTACAAAGTGATACAATCCGTAGCCAAGGGAATAAAGAGGAAATACGCCCGGCCTGTTTCTTTGGTTAACTTCCTTTCACATTGCTGTTTTCTTCAACGTATTTTTGTCGAAGAAAATCTTTGATATTTAGGTAGTCTTGGCAACATCAATGGGGCTGAATGCTTTAAAAATGAAAACTATCAGTCGAAGAATTGTAGAATAAAATGAAGATAGTGTTATTATTGTCATAGGGTTCTAAATGTAAATAAAGTGGAGTGAACATTGATCTGCGGCCGTACTTTATTTGGTGGGGTAACAAACATTGTAGTCCTGAAAAGGACTTTTGGTGACAGTCACTGACGGAAGTCATACTTTAACTCGGATGACGATAGTCACTGGACGATCATTAGCTTACGTAGCAAGCGTTTCCGTGGGTTTTTCTGCACGTTTGAAGTATTTTTCGATGCTTAGCCACGCGAAAATTGTTTTCGTGCGGCTTAAACGGCAAAAATTCTTCAAACGTGCGGAAAAACCTACGAAGACGCTTGCTATGCAGGCTAAACGATCAGATACAAACTACTTATGACATGACTCCTTGATTCAAAACATTTACTATGACAAGAATTTGTCTCATTATAATGCCATTCGCTGTGGTCATGCTTACTTGATCTACACGCGGGGTCCACATCATTGCATTTTCAAAAGTCTCCTTTTTCAGATGCTTAAAAACGTTACAAAATATTTTTGTCCGAAGGAGCGTTTTCGTATCAGTGTGCGTTCCTTTGAAAACGGATATTTCATGCGTTTTCGGTGACCGTTTTAGAAAATGTCCGTTTTCACCCTCCACACTGAAAACGATGTGTTTTGTTTCAAAAGTCTCCGCTTTCAAAACGTTTTCGAAAGTCGCCTTTTCCGTCAGCGTTTTGGCGTTTTCGGATCAGTGTGCGTTCCTTTGAAAACGGATATTTCATGCGTTTTCGGTGACTGTTTTAGAAAATGTCCGTTTTCACCCTCCACACTGAAAACGATGTGTTTTGTTTCAAAAGTCTCCGCTTTCAAAACGTTTTCGAAAGTCGCCTTTTCCGTCAGCGTTTTGGGTCGTAGTGTGGACGATGGGAGAAAACGTGTTCACACGTCCACACTGAACGATGCGCTTTCAAACACCCTGCGTTTTCAAAAGCCTCCACTTTTGAAACCGTTTTCGAAAGTCGCCGTTTTCATCAGCGTTTTTGGTCGTTGTACTGTCGACGACGAGAGAAAACGCATTAAGAAGTTTGCGTCTTCAAACGAAAAGGAATTCAGTTATAAAATTGTGGACAGAGCCTGCTTTTAGTAAAGGCCCAGACGTACAAATGGTGTGAGACTGTACAGAACGTCGAAATTTTACCGTGTCCACCTCTAAACTTGCTGCACTCGCGCAACAGCCCCAAAGGCAACCTTGTTCCCCAGGGTCCTCTCTCTTCATCATCGAGGGATGAAGAGAGAGGGCCCTGGGAACGAGGTTGCTCCAATATCAAGAATCGGACGCAAGCTGCAAATACTCTTGTGCGTAGTGTGGCGCCTAAATCTGAGGCCCACTCAGACTGGAAAGCACTGTTGCGAAAGAAAACGTTAAAACCCAACTTATCCGCACGAGAACCGTGTAGCGGAAGACAATTACAAGAACATGTTTCAGTTTTGAATCAAGTCTAATCACAAACTTTGGTTCCGAAACACAAGTACATTTTCTAGCTTCGCCAGGCTCCGAGTGTGTGTTTTTTTAATACACACTGAAAATCATTGTGGAGGTTGTGTAGTGGCTACTGCTTTGTTTTTCTATACCTGACTGTCGGTGGCTGGAGTGTGGTCTCTCACTCTGCTGTGGTAATGTTCCCTTGGCCGGCAAGAAGAGCCCTACAGATTTTACACCGGGCCGTGCGAAGTTTCTTTTAATACCCCACTTTATGATGGCGGCTGATTAACGTTTTTAGCAGAAAAAAGAAAACAACTGTTTAAATAATTCAAAAATTAAAGATGTGTTTATTGTTCATCGTTGTGTAAGATAGGAAAGATGAACGTTTATTCGTTTGTCTCACGATGGAATCGCTTTGAGTTGTTGATCGCGACGACAAAAATTGGTTGCATTCAAACCAATTCTCTGTTGCTTCTTTATCATGGCCGAAATGTCAGTTTCTCGAGCTAGCCTTTTTTAACGTGCATATCATGACACTTTGCATTGTGCGAACACTGGTCGTTTTCTAAAAATAATCAACGAAATATTTGTCTAAAGTTAAATTTGCTGAAGCCACTGAGAGATTGATACCCTCAAACAAATTGCCCTCAAAAACAAACAGGTAGAAAATTTCAATAACAAGTGACAGAATTTCATCTGATGAAATTATGAATGTATGAAATTCATATATTTGAACTGCGGAATGAAGAAATACATGTAAAGACGATCCTCGCAGTTATTAACGCAACTTATGCAGTTGCGAAAAGGAAGCCTGAAAAAATCGGGCTTGCCGGGATTCGAACCCCGACCTCTGCGATACCGGTGCAGCGCTCTAACCAATTGAGCTAACAAGCCAACTGGGTGCTGGTCATTAAATTGGTTCGTAATATACCCGGGAAGGATGAAGATGAAATTATGAATGTATGAAATTCATATATTTGAACTGCGGAATGAAGAAATACATGTAAAGACGATCCTCGCAGTTATTAACGCAACTTATGCAGTTGCGAAAAGGAAGCCTGAAAAAATCGGGCTTGCTGGGATTCGAACCCCGACCTCTGCGATACCGGTGCAGCGCTCTAACCAATTGAGCTAACAAGCCAACTGGGTGCTGGTCATTAAATTGGTTGCGAGGATCGTCTTTACATGTATTTCTTCATTCCGCAGTTCAAATATATGAATTTCATACATTCATAATTTCATCTTCATCCTTCCCGGGCATATTACGAACCAATTTAATGACCAGCACCCAGTTGGCTTGTTAGCTCAATTGGTTAGAGCGCTGCACCGGTATCGCAGAGGTCGGGGTTCGAATCCCGGCAAGCCCGATTTTTTCAGGCTTCCTTTTCGCAACTGCATAAGTTGCGTTAATAACTGCGAGGATCGTCTTTACATGTATTTCTTCATTCCGCAGTTCAAATATATGAATTTCATACATTCATAATTTCATCTTCATCCTTCCCGGGTATATTACGAACCAATTTAATGACCAGCACCCAGTTGGCTTGTTAGCTCAATTGGTTAGAGCGCTGCACCGGTATCGCAGAGGTCGGGGTTCGAATCCCGGCAAGCCCGATTTTTTCAGGCTTCCTTTTCGCAACTGCATAAAGGCTGGTTTTCACTAGCGACGGAGTCGGAGTCGGAGTCGTAAGCGGAGTCGTAAGAGCGCTTATGACCTAGTGAAAATCAAACATCGGAGTCGTAAGCGGAGTCATAAGCTCGACGGAATCGGAGTAGGAAGAATCAGAACGTTTCCATTTTCTTCCGACTCCGCTTATGATTCCGTCGCTTACGATCTAGTGAAAACCAGATTGTCGGAGTCGGAAGCAGAAGCGGAAGGATAAGCCAATCACGGTGCTCGTTCCCACGCTTTATGATTGGTTTAGTTCTTCCGCTTCTGCTTACGACTCCGACAAACTGGTTTTCACTAGATCGTAAGCGACGGAAGCGTAAGCGCAAAAGGAAACTCTGCTTACGACTCCGTTGTTTGATTTTCACTAGATCGTAACGCTTTACGCTTCTGATTACGACTCCGACTCCGACTCCGTCGCTAGTGAAAACCAGCCTTAAGTTGCGTTAATAACTGCGAGGATCGTCTTTACATGTATTTCTTCATTCCGCAGTTCAAATATATGAATTTCATACATTCATAATTTCATCTTCATCCTTCCCGGGTATATTACGAACCAATTTAATGACCAGCACCCAGTTGGCTTGTTAGCTCAATTGGTTAGAGCGCTGCACCGGTATCGCAGAGGTCGGGGTTCGAATCCCGGCAAGCCCGATTTTTTCAGGCTTCCTTTTCGCAACTGCATAAGTTGCGTTAATAACTGCGAGAATTTCATCTGTTTGTTTGTTTGTTTGTTTCCTTTTTTTCCGCTTCTTTTTTTTCCTTTTGCACACTGTTTATTGATATACCCTGGCAATTTTACTTTCTATATACTTTCTAAATAACATTTGTACTTAATATTTCCCATTGAATAATGTTGTGGTATTTGTGATATATTGTTAATAATTTGAAACTGTTGTGGAAATTAAGTACATCAAAATAAAAATAAAAAAACAAAAGAGTGCTTAATTTTAAATGTTTGACGCTTTCTGATCGAACCTGAAAACGTGAGAGGTTGTTCAACTGATAAAAAACACAAATGCCCGCCATCTTGAAGTGGCGATAAAGAGAAAAGTCGCCTGGGCCGTCGAGCCCCACCCGACCTCTCCCCCCCCAGGTAAAAAATGTCAGCGCCACTTATCCTCTTCCTACTCTTCGACCCATGATAATTCTTTTCCATGAACTCTTGACAACCCAGCTACATATGTCATACATAAGTGCCGAAATTAATCTATCGTTTGTTCATCACGAAACTGAGAAAAAAGAAAACGGGTATCAGTAGACCCGGTCGTCGCCTTACGAGAAACCACTATCCAGTCTTTCTTCACCCAGGTGTAAAACTGGATACTGGCAACCGTTAGCAAAAAAATCCTGATTAACAGTCAGATGGTTCAGGATTGGTGTTGCTATCATGTAATAAGAACGTATTCAGCACATCATAAGCATGGGACAGAGGAGAAGTCTGAGTCTCTTAAGGGTGTCGAATCCATGACCTTCCGTACACTCCCTGTCTGATACTTCACCCACTTAGCGTTGTGGGAGACTCATAGGCTCGATTATCACCGCTGTTCGGGAAAACGAGCCCGCGCTCTGGCGTGGTAACCAAATTAACCCTTTCACTCCCAGAGTCAGTTATGGAAACATTTAGGTGGTTCTAACTTTTTACTCTGTGGACGAAATCCTATGGTGTGACTATTCAAATGAAACCTTGTCAGCAGTACTTTTAGTTTTATATGGTACTATTTATATTTAAGCATTTTCCAAAACGAAATTTGGGATTCGTCTTGAATTTTGATTTTAGGCACTCTTGGGAGTGAAAGGGTTAAATGCTAGGGGTAATCCTGTGATGGACTAGAATTCCGTCCAGTAATTAGTAGAAGCACTTCCAGTTGTTTTATGCTATGGAAATCGACCTGTATGATAAAAAAGATAAATCAAACGCAAAAAAGTGTAACTACCCCGCCTCTTTCTCAATCTGTATCCACGCATATTATTTCTGCATTCTTATATTTTTATCTTTTCTATCTGTACTGTTTCAACAACCTGGGCGGAAGTCATCATCAGAGTCAAGTGAACTGTGAACCGTCAGTAGATGTTATAAGTCTCTGGTCGTTGTCCTGATTGGTCGACGATCTCGTGATGTTATTGTTCGTCTGTCAGTTAAGCCGTGATGTTATTGGCTGTGAAGACTGTTAAACGTGATTGGTGCGTTTCGATCCGCCTTTTGTTAGTCAAATGTCCGTTGGTCTATTGTTAGTCAAATAAGTCGGTTTGTCTATTGTTTGTCTGTCTTGTTATTGTCGGCAATCAGTCGTTTGTAAGGTGCAGGTAGCTGTTGGCAACGGTTCAGTGGTGTTTGTTCTTAGAACAAACACCACTGAACCGTTGCCAACAGCTACCTGTGTCGGCTTAACTGACAGACGACCAATAACTTTATCAAGATTTAACTTGTTGAACGCAGGGACAACGTGAGGGACAAAAAAGGGACGGGTGAGTCTCGCACGGAAAATTGGCGCATGGCCTCTTCCCGTTGGAGCTTTTAAGAGGGAAAGACGACCGTTTTGTGGGTCTATTACTTAAAACTCCTCAACCTTAAGGTATTTAATTACGCACATGATACAATTAACTTTTAAAACAAAAGATAACTTTTATTTCTTTCCATACCGGCAATTCGAATTCGTCAATGATGATTCTATTAAATAAGCTTGATCAGAAAAAAGAACTCCGAAAAATAGATTTATAGTCCAAGAGTACTCTGTGTATTATTTACAAATAGCGTTTTCTAATAAATTCTTTCCTCTTCAATAAAATGGGCAATATGTCTGTGTCCTGATTTCGCTGATGCACGTAAGAGTAGTGGGTCAAACTATGTCTTCCTGCGACACATCCAGCATGTCGGCTGTGGAGGGAAAAGATCCAAAATTATGATTATTTACAGTAATTGGAATGCGGTTTCCAATCAAAACCAAAGTCATCACTCCAGGCAATGAAGACAGCAAAATCAATAAACCAGTCAAAACGCAAAGCAGCATAAGAAACCAGGGTCAAGCACAGGAAAACGCGTCCGAATAGTTTTATTTCTTAGAGCCGTTTTCAATTGAATGTCGTAAAACCAAAACCAATTACAACAGACGCAAACGGTACCATGACTCAATCAGAACTCAGAGCGAGTACATGTAACGGTACTAAAAGCAAGACAACGCGCGTAAGCAAATCACGCGGTTGTTTTAGTTTTACTTCCGATTAGTTGAGAAAATGGTGTGAGTGTTTTTTTCTTTAATTGGTGACAGAGCGTGATAAAGTAAAAGCAAAAGTGACGAGAGATCTTAACTGAGTGAAAATTTAAGTGAACGCAAATTACTTAAGACCCTGTAAATGAGGTGGATAAAGGTCTTCCTCCTCTTAAAGACAAACTTTTTTACCTTTAATTTGAAACAGATCACTGGTTCGTTGAGGTTAGAAACGTGTAGATACTATCTTACATCATTTTGTTGGAAGATGACGAGAACGGGGGAAAACTTACCCGTGATTGGAGCCACCACAACAACCTGATGTGTATAACTCTTTCTCTCCTCGTACGGTGACATATAACCTTGCACACTAATACTCCTGAGAGAGTCAGAAGAAGCGTGATTTTCACAGTTCGTTCTCAATTCTTGTAAACTTATGCTATTATCCTCTAAATGTCCTTGAGAAGAAGACAAATTCACGACAGAGGATGACTGAAGCGTGTTGGTTTCATTGCTGTTTGCGTCGCTTGATACATTCTGCGTTGAATTGTACACGTGAGTTGGTGTTTCCGGCATATACTGCGCTATACTGCTCATAGATGAACGAATACTGTCCGTATTAGAAAAGCATCTTCCACAACGCCTTGTGAACCAATGACGAGCTCTTCTTGGTTTATTTTTTGTTCCTTCTCTCTCTAAAAAGAAAGACAAATCAAGATAGACTTTCATGAGATTTTAACAACCAATTTAAATCAATTCTAACCATTTAGTTGGATCCCTTCTCCGTTTGCCGATAACGGGCCAGCCTATAAGCAAGACGCGCATTGGAGGACACAATCAGCCAATACGATGGCTCGAAAGTTTGAGTCACAATTCAAAGATGGCGGACCACATGCTGGCTTTTATGGATCCGGAAAGTAAGTACGAAACTTTTTGGGAAATGGGCACAACAAGTGTACTCCATGAGGACCCACCTTGTATAGGGGTAGGGGGGCTATGCAAGATATCGCCTGTCTGATTAGCCAAATGGACGACATTTATTGGCATGGAAATTTGAGTTGAGACTTTCATATTAGGTGTGCATGAAGCTTGATTGCTGAACAAATGGCACAGCAAGGTTTGAATCTTTTCCTTAGTATCTACTCTTGATAGAGTGGGGGCTCTACAAACAAGACACCATCTTTTAAGGTGGGGGAAGGGGGTACATGAAGAGACCACCTGTCTTTTTGCGGAATGGTGGGTCCTGTCTGAGTACAATAGTCTTGACCATCTCCCTTAAACTTAGGCTCTTTAGGTTGTTATTAAGTAAGCAGAACATTTCTTCCTTACCTACTATATTAAGCATGCACAAGGGGCATGTATAATTTGATAAAAGCCACGGGTCTACACAATCTTTGTGGAATTCATGTTGGCATGGGACTATTCTAACGTCCTAAAGAGAGATTGAAAAGTGTTAGTTGCAATGCGGAACATAAATCATAAATTCACTGCCACAAAAGACATAAGGTTAGCTTTTAAATTTTAATTTAACCCAAACAGAACTGCCTTAAAGTTTCAAATGGTCACACAAACAAACATTTTATCCAGCGGCAAAAAAGTTGGAACACATTTAATATTACACAAATTGACCGTAGGGATGAAAAGTCTGCAAAAAACCTTAAAACGTACAACCTGCTTCAAATTTTTTTGCATTTGGTAATTTAATGGAATGTCCAAATTTGTGCAAAAAGGGTTGTTAGCGTCAGGTATAGTAGCTAATCAAAATGTAACAAGATAAGGCAGTCTCCTTTCAACTTCTGGAGAAAAAGCTCTGTTAGAAAACATTTTCAAACAACCCAGCAAAGTCACTTAAATCTTGTTTGCCTTAAGAACATTACTGTAAGTGAAAAAAGGAAACTAAGCTTACCTGGCCATCTTTAAATTTCTCTAAACATATAACACATTTTGAATTGGCTGCCTCAGACTTCATAGACAATGTACTCTCGGCATCACTGAGGCTGCTGTTATCTTCTTTAGTGCTTGATGAATCACTTGATTCGCTGTGATATTTCCTTGTCTCCATTCTTGATAAGGCATGTAAAGCCATTCTTGTTAGGGAGGACTAGATTGAAGAAGAAAGCAAAATATGACTTTGTTGTTAGAACAGCTACAAGGACAAACTAACAGTAACATTGAATAGTGAGATAATTCAGGAAATGTTAAGGTTGACACGCACAAAGAAATGTGTCCCACGAACATTGGGTGTATGGAAGAAGGAGCCAATTTTTAAGGGAAAGTGTTGTTTGATCTGCAATTGGTCTATTTTCTTACTGGATCACAGAGACTTGTCCCACAAGGGAACAAGAAATAATTGAGAATTCATGTTTCCAGTAACTGGCCTTTCAAGTAGCACCAGTTTAAATTCATGGGACAAGGTGAAGTCCATGTTACAGGTTTTTTGAAAAAAAATGGAAAGTTAACATAGAGGGACATTTTTTCCCAAGGACGTCTCCTCTCATTTGTGTCAACCTTCAATTATCGGCCTAGGGATCATTCTTCACATTTACAAAATAATTTGTCTAAATTGAAATTTTGATTCTAACCTCCTTTTGCTTTTGTCTCCATTTAATCTGTAAAAGGAAAAAAAATTGACGTTAATGAATTGTTTAATTAAACAGTGACTGTTGATGACACCAGCCACTAATATATCCCATTAGAAACTGTTTGTTTGTTGAAATAACAAGACAAAGTACAGTGGTACGGTAGGATCTTACATACAAGATCTTACAAAATTGTCTGCCCCAAACCCAAATGCTGCCGAATCAATCTCTTCCAGGTGTGCTCTGCAATAATTAGTTTGTTGCTGTTGTTGTTGTTGTTGTTAGTTTTTGTTGTTTGTTATTCTTAGGTAAATAGGCCTAGTAGGGGACACCAGGTCCTATTGTCTGTTTACCTGCTTTTGGCAAATTTGTAAAAAAAAAAAATAAATAAATAAATATCCAGCAGTTTGGTTAAACATACCTTTAATAACAAGATGAAACAAACAATGGACACCAGAATAAAGAAGGTCATGAAGATGACCATGTCAAAATATTCATTGGATGCTCTCTGAAAATGTAAAAAGAAGAAGGACATGGTATTAGATGATGAAAGAATTAAGCAGACATAAGTAGATAACCACATAATGATGTAAATAATTAATTTAATAATAATTTAGTAATTATCAACATGAAGTTTTCAAATGCACATAGGGTATTTCAAATTCTTTAGAGAAATAGTATCTCAGTTGAATTGAATGTTTGTCAAACATGCAAATAGATAGCAGTGGCCGACAAAATATACATGTACGTCAGTGGCCATCTTATTAATACTTTTGCAAAGACGTACACATAAACACAAGCAGCCAGCAACTTTCGCTGGCTGTAAGATATCTCATCATGATCACTGGCTGTCATTTTACCAGGAAGCTAAACACAATAAAGTTATTGTTGAATTTGCATGGTCCAAAACAAGTTGACTATTGATCTTGCTGAAGCATGATGTTACTTATGACTATAGATTTAACTGTATTGTTAACTTAACAATTTCAAGAACTTTTGTACCTGAGGAGTGTATCCTGCAACGCTGTATTGAATTCTTGCTCTGGAAACTTTTTGGCTATCGAGAAAACAGAATAAAACAATGACTTAAAAACAGAATTATCCATATTTAAAACTGCATATCATATAGACCAAAGAAGCATCAAAGAAGGTCTAAGTCCATTTCCCCTTTTCCCTTTTTTTGGGTGGGGGGGGGGGGGGGGGCATTGGGGAGGGATACTGAAGTATGTTTGACTCCAAAGAGAAAAGGATATTTGGTTTAGACCAATTTTGATCTGAAACAGGGCTTCAAGCTCTGGGGCACACCTGAGGTACCTCCCTCCTAACCCACTGTTGCTGAGTTTAATCAAACTGATTTTGCAAATCACTAGTGAAGCCAAGTTGCTATCATAAAACAAGGAAAGACTTTGAAGTGAATCTGAATGCCTTACTTCTTGATAATATTCATCAATTTCTTGGCATCTTTTCCATCTATTAACACCACAGGTCTTGCAATCTTGGTTGTTGCAGCATTTAACTATAAAGAAAGAAAAATCCAAAATAAATATGGTCGATGCAGCTAGCTCCTTGCATTGCATTTCACTTTTAAGCTTGCACTTGTAACAGATGAACACTGCATGTAAGATACTCACAGACAAATGTTCAGTGTTTTTTTTTAACTTGCTATATTGCACTAAATCTCACACTTCATTAATCAAGAGTCACAAGAAAATAAACATTTTTTTATTAACTTGAACTCTGCCTAAACATTCAGTGAGAAATGTAAAACAAACCTAACCAAACCCAAAAAGCCATATCACTGATCTTCGTAAGACTGCTCAACATTACACTCCAAAAAAGAGCTGTTAATTCAATTACAAAGGTTAATTTGTTAGCAGGAAAACCGATATGTCTAGAAACTGAAAACTTTACAAACTTAGTGACTGTTCAAGAGCACTCCAAGGTTAACAACTTAAACATGTGTTGTTTGTATTACAAGCTGTTTGTTCGATCACTGCTATAAATAGAGACTTTATGACTAAATCTTGGAGGGCAATACACTGACAATGATGTAATCAACCAATAAGGAAACACAAAACCTGTTTGAGCTAATTAATGCTATAGCTTTACTTTTTGCATAAATCTTAAGTGCTGGGCACCCCAGATTTCATGGTTAAAATCGTTTTAGATTCCTTGGGCTCCCTGTGTTTCTTCTTTCTAGGAGCACAACCTTGTTTACTTATTGAGGCTCAAGTAGTAAAACTTTAACATGCTGTGACTGGTGTAGTTGAAACTGCCATCAGTTAACTATTTCAGATAAGTAATTTGAATCAACTGTGTTTTGGACAAGAAAGATTCTAAAAACTGCCGCAACTGTTTTTGTTGGTTATCTTGTTAAAAACCAGCAGAACAGATGACATTTAATTGATTAATTATTTACCTCAGTAGCGGCATCTGGATGATCAGTAACATCAAATATTATTGCTGTTGCTCCTCGCTGCATTGCTCTTTTGACCTAAGAGAAAACATTCAAGAACATGAAACAACCTTAGTTTATTTTTAACCTTTCATTGATAAAGTACTCTCTCGATCAATTTCAAAATTACAACAGCATTATAGATTATTGACATACAACATGAAATAGCAGGAAAAGTAGTTGTAAAAGTGTGACAATTTTAACAAATGAAAGCTAGTAAGAAGCAATTTCCTGTGATCCTGTTAATTAACCCTTTAAGCCCTAACAGTGACAAAAATGAAATTTCTCTTTACATTATCACTACTTGTTCAAACATTTAAGTGATGAGAATAAAGAACTTGATCGCCAAGGATCTCTTGACATTTACGCAAATTCTTCGTACAAGTTTCATGAGAAATGTATGGAGAATAGTAAGGAGAATATGCATTTTAATATCAAGGCTTAAGCTGTGGTGTACATGCATGGTGGTTCTAACTTCTGATCCTGTGAATAACTAATCCTCAAGTAAGGCCATTCACATGAAAGGTTAAACTATTGTGAATATTCTTTCATGTGGTATGGATTATTTTCCCATTTTTTTTCAAGTGGAAATTGCAGAAATTTATTTTTTGTAAAAGGGTTTTTGGTACAGATCTGGCTGGTTAAGGGAACATATAAGATCATTGTCGATAATAAAACATTGTAAAAGAATAGGCACATCACTATTTGTAAAGACTTGTTTTTAAATCAACACAACAGGAAAACAACTTAAGGATTGTTAGAAGTGGGAGGGACAACCAACCCATCAAGTTAGACACATTTACACTTTTTATTGTTTTGCATACACATATGGTTTACATAATGCTGTAATTTATCCATGATGTTTTTACCATCAGTTGGGGAGATGTTATTTTTCAAGGAAAATTGATATAGGTGGGTCAAAGTAACACCCATTTTTTGGGGAAAGGCCTGAAATTAACCTGGATTTATGAGCCCTTCAGTAGTCACACCTTTAATTAGGTTTTTATCTTCCAGGTGTAGTGGCTAATTTGGAATTGATTGCTCTCTTTGCTCGGCTTGGGACAACAAATCTGTTTATCAATGAGGAGACTGATTAAAGGTAAATAAACTAATTTTATTGGTAGGGTGCAATTAAAGACTAAGTTACCTTTTGATTTGCATTTTGTTCTTCCTAAATGGGAAATTCCTTGTAACTATTGTTGATGAGTGTTTAACTGAACTACATTAATTTGGCTTTATTTTCACAAGGCAGAGTACCCAAAATCTTGTTGTGGGAAATTTAGAAGGAACAATGGTCAGAAATGAGAGTAGAAAACAGAACACAATAATATCTGGTAACAAATTAGAATTCATGTTCCTTTTTAGACAATTTGCAGGTCAAATTGTGGAGATATTCAACTCTTTTAACAGCAAATCCCAAAGTAGAACACTAAAGAAAGAAAATAGTTTTCTTCCATTTCAGCCCTGAGCTGCAGTTGAGGGGAAGGTATTAAACAAACACGCATGGGCAAGAACTGACGCATGGCCTTTTTGCTGCTCAGAATTTGCTTTGTTTTTGAATGTGGGCACTCTTTCATTGAAAAAAAAAAGCATTGTCATTGGAGGTTTCCTGGAAAAGCACCCAATAAGCCATGATATGGCATTGCGGAAAAGAGAAACCTTGCATACCTTTTCCAGGAGCGTGAAGCATGGTTCATTTAGTTCATCTGGGGGCATGAGTTTGACTACTCCAACCCATCCATATTCATACAAATCACCATCATCTGAAGTGTTACACAACCCAAGTGGGTGAATCTGAAAAAGCAACAAAAAGGGCATATTTTTGTGAAACAACCTTTGAAATGAGAAAGCGATGCAACTTTGCGTAAAAAGGGCCAGGAAAGTATTGGTGCAGGTCACTTTGAATAATTATGATGTGCACCCATTACAACAGTGTTATATCTAAATTAAGCATGCTGTGAGTGTCTTGCAGAAGTGTTGCAATAGTGATGTTCTGGTGTGGCCAGCCCAGGATGTGGGACCATTTGGTGAAAGTTAAAATCCAGCTTGGTGACATTTTTTTTGTTAGGTCACCGCACTCCAAAATTGGTTAAAATTTTATGCCAGTCACTTTGAATGGTCACAATTTTGTCTTATAAAGTGTGCAACACTGTTCGCTTTAAGGCATCAGTCTAGTTACATATATTTTAATATATAGAGATCCAAACTTTCCCTCAGCTCTCTTTTAATAACACAATCTCTGTGGTGACAAACTCTGACACATGTATGCCGACAGCATCTCGTTTTTATATGAGATCGATTCGTCTCCCACTCAATGAAATTAGTTTTTTTTTATTGCTGTTCGTGAAAGTACGGCTATGGTGACTAAAATTGACTATAAGTACTATATGTTTAAGCCAGTTAACAGCTAATATGACAGATTTAAATCTATTAGTAAGCCTAAGGGTGTGTTACTCCGCTGAAATACGCTACAACAAAACTAATTCCTGCCCGTAGAATAAGTCTTATTTGTAAATCACGTTTTTTTTCCCCTATTTTCTCTTTCTTTTCCTTTTTTTTTTTGCTATCCATTGTACAGGAGGTACTAGAAAAAGAAAAAAACAGTGAAGAGCAAAAATCGTTCGTTTATAACTATTAATTTTTCTTTATTTTTCATATGAAAATTAATTTTTGGATTATTGTTTAAGAAGTATTATAGTGAAACAGTTGTGGAGTTTTAATCAATAACTGAACGTTGATTAGGATTTTCTTGGTGTCCAGACAATGCAACAAACAAAACAGGCAAAATATTGCGTTTATTTTCGACATCACCCAACAGGAGTCGAGACCATGACCTTCCGTAAAACTGCCAGAGTTAAAACAAAGCGTTTGCTTGGAATTTCGTTTCATATCGAACGCAAACATCACTGCTAGATCACACGAGGGTGGCGTAATTTACAAAGACAATCATCAAAAGGAAAACCGAAAGAGGCGAAATTAAATTTATTTCAGCATTATTAGGGACGCACCACGAAACCTTTTTTTCTGTTTGGTGGAGTTCTGAAAAAAGACTTGAACGAGAGTTTTTATTTCAAAAGTTGCATTCAAAAGAAGCCGGGAGCGAAATATTACTCACAATAACATAATATCGCGATAAGAAAAGAAATAAATTTAATGACATTCTTAATAACATGTCTGAGACAATGTTTGCACAACAACGCTGTAAGAACTTAATAAAGATTTTAACGGAGAGAACAACAAAACATGCCGAATTTCTCAAACGGCTCGAATTACAAAACACTCATTGTGCGGACAAAGGCGAGTTTTCAAAGTTGCTCGGTCTGGATGTTACATTGCGCGTGGCTTGAACGATAAAAATGTGGTGAGAGAACGTTTTAATTACAAACTCAGTCGAGCGAATCTGTGGTTTCACACTTCATTTCAATTTCGAGGTCACATTTAATTTGGCCAGGAGGGGCAACAAATATTCCGTAGCCGAAAGCAGACAATTGTTTTTCCACTGGGATTAATTGAAAAGCTCTAGTGGCCATTAAGAACTAAAACAGCTCGTAACAGATAGACCGGTCTTTTAACGATTTTATTTTTATCGTCCCGTCTTGTCATAAGTTCAAGTGGTTATTACACGCACACTTAAACAAAATCCTTTCGTGAAAGATTGTTTTCAAAATAAAGCCCTTCAAGGATATGTCCCAATATACATGTAATTATTTGAAGACGTTTTTCTATAAATACTAAAAAAGGTATTTCAGTCTTTCTAAGAATTGCGAAAAAGCTCTTAATCCAGCTGTGAAGTGCTGCTACGCGAAATCTTAAATTCCAAATTCTCTTGTCTCGGAGCGCACTAAGAAAAACAACTTTTTAATAACTTAGGGAGGACAAAAGACCATCCGCAGAACTCGTTGTTATTCCTGTCGCTGATAAGCAGTGTTATTGTTTTTCCTGCTATCAATACAGCGATCGATGTGATTGAGTTAATCTTCTTTGCGCGAAAACGTCGGAAAACGAAATCGCTTCTTTTTCAAGGGCTCTGGAAAAGCCATTAGGATAATTAGCCTGGGCCATCAAATCTAGCTTCCCCCACAAAGTTTAGTCTGGTCGCGATAAAACTGCCGAAGAAACAAGATGTGTCTCATCTACTGAAGTGCTAAACATTTGTGCGCGGAAGCACGCGGTACTCACCACCTCTGCGGTTCCGATGCCTAGAAATGTAGCAGAGAGCATTCAGAAAATCTAGCGTTGTTTTGAAACCTTAATTCGAGTTTGTCGCGTCGCGCCAGCGCGCGCAACAAGGCAATTGCGTTGACAGATATGTTAGAAGGGATAGACACACGTGTTATATCGTTTATCACTCGGCGAATTGTCTGTTGTGTTCAACACAAGAGAAAACTCTAAAAGAAACTGAAAAGTTAATTACCAAACACGCATTTTATAATAGTGTAATATAATTAAAGGTAAAAAATGCCTTGTTTTACGCTTCCCAAACAACAAAAAGAGGTCCTTACACTTTAACAAGTTTGTTCCATAAACAACAAAGTATTTAGTGCCTAAAACGAATATCGATGAAATTGCAATCAGTCTCTTTCGAAGACTCCTTTCGCGCATTTATGTCCACGAGGCAAAAACGCAAGAAAGAGCGACTTACTTTTAATAGTTCAGCGCTAATCGCTGTCAGTTTTATTAAGTGATAAGCCTTGTAAACGACCGAAAACGCAGTTTTTGTACCAGTGCGTATTTTTCCTCGCTCGCTTTCGATTCTCGGTTCGTTATAGAGTTCAATTTAAGTAGCTTAAAGTGAAAGTAAAAAGGTTATTCGACGGCTCTTCTATAAAAACACCGCCTCAACAATGGCAAGCTAAACGCTAAATGATTGTATTGTCCTTGTTTTAATTCAAAACCATCGTGCTCCTTTAATTATCCTGAGCTCGCGGCTATAGCAGCTTTGTAATAGGGCTCAGAATTGTAATTGCACTTATTGTGGTTCCAGCGCTTCGGAGAGTAAACACTGGATCGTATTCGCAGCTTTGCAGAGCCAGCCGAACTTGATTGTATTTTAGCTTGGTTTGTGTGGGACAGAGGAAAGTCACAGGCACTTGTTTGCCGCATAAGTTTGCTTTGGTGACGTGCAGTCCACATTTTCTGTCACGTCTCTGCCTTTTGCGGTTTTAGCGTAAAGCCCTCTTTTGTTCGCCAAGCGAAGAACAAAATCTAATCATCGCCTTATAAGAATACGCCTAGCACTGAGCAGAATTTTACAAAGCGAAGCGCATTGTGAATTTTAAAAAGAGAACTATAATTTACCTTTTCCAAATATTACGCGCGTAGCTTATTAAATTTGCGTCGCGGGATCAGAAGGCAAAAGGCTAAGGAAACGGCCGCTTCTTTCATCTTTTCGTTTCCTCTGCTTTCGGAGATGATTTTCAAAGATTGGTTTCCTTTACAAACATTAGTAAAAGATCTTTAATCCCTGGCGTAGTCTGTTGTGTAAGCAATGAGCTTTTTATCTCAATCGAGCACACAACCGAACTGGCAATCGAAGATCCTATCTGTCATCCCACAGCACCCATAAACTCATTTTCGAACGATAATAGGCGCTAGTTCGGACCTACCTCCCATGCATGTGGGTCAGGGGCTTCGAGAAGCTTTGATCCCGGTTCTACAGGGTACAGATGGAATTTCGATTTGAGATTAGAACGGAACCAACGCGAATGAAAAGAATCTAGTTGTTAGACCACTTATTGTCGCGGGAATTAAAATGATCATGGGCTACAGGAGGACGCTTGTGCCATCCGCAAAAAGGAAGCACTTGGAAGGTGAAAATTAGCCCCATTCAAGTCCTGTCGCGTGAATCAAGCGCGCTCTTGAACTCAAAAGGCTTCGTATTTCCGGCATGCAAATAAACGCAGTTTTTGACAAATCTACGGAGAGTACACATCGCTGACCTATCGACCCCTTCCTTTTCAAAGACTGGCGTGCTTAAGAGGAATACTTAAAGCTGTTAAATCGAGCAAACGAAGATGAACAGCCTCGATAAATCTCGAAACTCTGCACTGGCGGGACCGCGCACATCGGCGAAAAACCGTAAAATTCCGCCGCAAACGCGACGGAAACCGGCACGTAGTGATTGAAAACTACATGGGTAATTGATTACAGGCTGAGAGACGTTCAGTCACGTCCACAACAAGACTCAATCGAACGAGTGACCGAAAGCCTAGAAAAGCTCGTGTTCTTTTAGAAATAGAAACAATAGCTTATAACGAAAGCAGGGTATTAGCGAAAGCGATTAAAAGAATTGCAAAGAGATGAAGCGCGACCGATCGCGAAAGTGTAGATATCAAAGCGATGAAATAACACTGTGAGTAAATTTCACTCGAATTGAAATGAACACTAAGCGAGTGAATATCGTGGACCGGAATATACTGAAGTTTCAACAAAGGCGAAAGTCGCCCGATCGCGGACAAAAACGGTTTGCTCTCGTGACACGGAGTAGAACACTTGAGTGTAATTATAATTACGCCGAAACCAATGCCAGTGCATTGTATGAAAGCAATCGGTGGGACTCATTAAATCGAGCCAACAAACCAGCGAAGCGTCGCACTTCAATATGTCATGCATGCGAAGTTTTTGACCGGCAATGGGTAAACAAACAGAAAATACTCGCTCAAAAGCCATGAAAGTTGGCACGCAAAAAATCTAAATATACTAATCCACAGCGAGAATTGTGTGAAGCTAGTCGAGATAAACAAAACCGCAGAGAGAGGCTGATCAGAGCGGAAATTTTTTTGGCTTGTAGTGTTAAGCGAAAAATCTGCGTTGAGTAGCAATAAGAATTAGTTGGTTCTTACCTCCAGTATGTCTCCTTCAGCGCTTGTAGCCGCACCAGCATTAGAAAAGGTGCCCTCTAGTTCGTAGGTGTACGTTGTGTAGTCTCCTTCAGACGAATGTTCGTAGATCACTACTTCAACTAGAGCTCTCTCGAGCGCGAGTGTAACACTCGGCGGCCACGCGTGAAAGAGCACTAGCAGCGACCAAGCAAGCGTCGAGTAGATTTTCATCGTAGAAAGAGATTGTGAGAAGCAATTCCAAGTTTAGTTGGTGAAATCAGTGCTTTCGCAGGCCAGCATTGCCCTGAAAGAGCTTTAGTTATCAAAGTGGAACCCGACCGCAGGACCGCTAAAGGAGGCTATTCCTCTGGGGGTAGCTGATGTTTATGAGCGCAGTTGAATATCACTCGTGCGCTTTTTGTTATTGTTCTTTACGCGCCGCAGCAAGCTGGCTACCGCCACAGGGACCGCCTCTGCCTGCCAATCAATCATTTAATCTGTCAAAAAATAATTAAAAAATCATTAATGGTCTGGCCTGGTGGATTAACTTAACTTTGGCCTGAAAACAGAGTGCTTTGAACGCCCTCATTCGGCAGTCCGAGCTAAATTGGCTAAGCAAATGTAACCATTAGTCGCGACTCTTGAAACCCCGCATTCACTGACTCGCTTAACCAGTTGAAAGGCGAGCCGCACAGCGCAACAAAGCCCAGCGCGAAATATTGAAAAGCTGGATAGGCGGAGCTTGGGATACTCGCATTTATCTGCCTTCTTTGTGAGTTTTTTATTGCAATGCTAATTAAATAATCCTGAGAAAACGGCAAGATCGTCTCTTGAAAACGTACCGACCGGTCCAGCTTATGACTTTTTTCTGCGCTCATCCATATCATTGTATCCGAATTTCCGCGGTCTGTTTTCCGCGTCGTTTGTTATTAGAGCAATGGAGGTTATTAAAATATCAATATTCTTGTTAAGCTGATTTATGCGTTTTAGAAAATATTCGCAGCTAAAGAAACTTACGAGAATCGGTTCTTTCTGTGCTTTGTATTTTTTCCAAAAAAAAAAAAGAATCAAATTTTTAAAAGTAATTCAACATAGACGCGTCCTTTGTTTTAGAAAGCCGTTTTTCTTGCGATCAAAGCGGAGTTCTTATATATTTTTATTCCTTGACAATTAACCCACATAAGAAGCATTTTAATTTTTTATGGATAGTCAGCCTTTGCATTGGACCGCACCAATAAAGCTTTGTGAAATATAATTGAGTGGAACCGCACGCTGTTGAATAGACATCGTTAATTGAAACTTTGTTTCACCGCAATAGCCCTAATAACGCTAGGAAAATAACGTTATTGCCGACAAAATTAACCTGCACAAATGGCGCTCCGATCCAACATTTTAAGCCATCAAAATCTTGTGTGCGCGTCACGATTTCGGCATTGAAACGAAACTCTCCTAGCAATGTGATTCGCTGACGCTTGCCGGCGAAATAAGACCCCCAGGCTAAGGGATGAAATATTATCGAAAATCTTGAATAAATACTGACTTCGCCGGCAGCTTATTCACTAAATATTCATTGGCCCAATTTATCACCTAGCGACTCAAACCAACAGCATTTAATAGCCCATTTGTAGCTCAACATGCGGCACATTAGCCATTCGGCAGGTTTTTAAAGGTGGAAACAGGCGTTACCAAGGGAGGTGTTTTCGTTTTTGTTTTGTGATTGGACGAATGTTTCACTCGCTTGGAAATTACCGAACCACTCTCTGTTTAAATAAACTAATGGGGCTTTCTTGAAAAAATCTGAAGTTCTAAAATGCGCTGCTTTGGTAAGGCAAAGTGGTTGAAAAAAAATGTGTGGCATTGCATGATACGGCGAAAATAATTTTATCATAAAGGATATTCATTAGTTTCTTAAGTGAGTGGAAAGGTTGTGAATTTGATCATTTGCCTGCGAACTGCGCAAAGTAAATTAAACTGAAAAAGCAAAAACAAAAGCAGATTACAAGCCCCTCATGTTAAAAAAAAAAACCTCTCCCAGATCGATTCATTGAAATGAATGAAAGCCATTGAACCGCGTACTTTCCTGTGACGCTGTTTATTGTGCTGTATACAAGATGGCCGTTTAACTTGAGGCTTCTTCTACAATTGAGTCTGTAAATAAAACACTAAAATTGAGTCCTATGCGACCACTACTTTCCTGTGGCGCTGCTTATTATGCCTGTGGAAGAAATCCTAACTGAACGTGGCCATTTAAATGAAGGCTACTGAGCAATTCTTCGTGCTGTTCATTTTTGTTTTATCTTTAATAGGATGCGGAAAACTTCGCCTCTCTGCTGTCAATCTGAGTAGACGCAAGCTGAAAGAAGCACCGTAGGAAAGTCAAAAATGCGCTTATCCCAAAGTGATTATTATTATTATTATTATTATTATTATTATTATTATTATTATTATTATTATTATTTTTGCTGTGCTTTTGAGGAGAAAGTCAGTTGAAAAGCGCATGAGAACAACATATGGTAATAAACAACGTTTTAAAGTTTATTGTTGAGCTAAATAGCGCCGCGGTGTCTCTAGTCGCTACGCTGTTAGTTTAATCCAATAACGTTCTGTCCATTCGCGTTAGCTCTTCGAAATTGAGCGATTTTGTTTAACAAATTAGTTTGGCAGCCTGGGAGAGCATCTGACGGGTGAAATACTCTCTCGTCCTTTCACTCTGAGTTAACCCTTGAGGGACAATAAAATTGTTTGGTTCAACGTTCGAGTCTGTGGACAAAATGCCAAAGTGTGACCCTTCAAATGAAAAGTTTTGAAAAGTTCTTTTATGTTATACTATTTGTTTTCAAAATTTTGCAAAAATGACTGAACCTTTGCATTTTTTAAAATCTTTATATTAATCTACTCGACTTTGCATTAGGATTGGCGTGCGTGGGATATAGAAGCTATAAAACGGCTTGTTGTTGTTCGGTTTATAATGCTGGCTTGTTAGCCAACCGCAAGCTGTTTTAAGTTCCTTGTTTTTTAGCGTCTCTTCTTCCGCAATCACTCAGTCGGGTAGACAGAAATGAGGAGTGAACTTAGAAACTTTATAGCGCACCAAATAACTCATTAACTTTAGAGGGCCGCTTTTATCGAATTGATGCGCTACAAAGGGTACCGATATTTACCTGTTTTGCCTTCTTCCGACGACGATTAAAATAGTCACAGTTATTAAATATTTAGTAAAAGCCGAGAAAATTAGACCTGAAAGTCACTGGATTGTATAGTTTTCACATGATATAACTTTGCCGGTCGATTTAAAATTCTGAAGGTATTGAACAAGGAAGAAGATGAATAAGAGCCGAAAGTCTCTAAACGTGAGCTGAATTTTCATTAAAAAAGAATGAATCACTTAAGCATAAATTCTTTATAGTGATGGTCGTTTCCCAAGCGCTTCCTTTTAGAGCGGCCAACATCGTCTAGACCGCCTGAGCGCTTTTATTCGCTAAACAAACAGTGGAACTTTTATTTTAAAAAAATTGTCTCTTGCACGCAACACTTTTGAAGCTATTTCACCCTTAAGACTAGTCAAGTTTGAAACAGAAAATAAAAACTCCCAACTTCAGTTTTCAAACTGCATCGATAAAGAAAGCTGACACATCACCGCATGAAAGTACGTAATGCTCTAAAGCAGCCTCCATTTATGGTCACATTTTGGGATTTTATTAACAAACTCAAAACTTTACAGCGTATAAGAAGTACTGCTCATCGATCAGCATCTAAAGTGGTTACGCTTTGGGATTTAACTCACAGATTCAAAAGTTTTAATATCACTTTCTACAGCATAATAAACAGCGGTGCATGAAACTACTGATCACCGGCTTTCGTTTGACGGCTCACGTGCACTATAGATTTAATTCACAGACTTTAAAGTTAGGTCCAAACTAATTGATTCCAGATTAGATCCTATCGGTTTGTTTTGCCCGTTCCCCTGTTGTTCCTGAAAGAGTGGTAAAAGCTATCAGGGCGAACAAGCTGTTCAATTGCGCTTATGCAATTTTAATGACCTCACTTATCTTTAGGACTCACATTATGAAATACGTCTTTATTGGAATCTGAAGCGAGCTGTTTTGAATTTAAATAACTTTTTTTAAATGGTCATTCAGTTCGGCTCGCGTCTGATGCTAAATTTTGTACAAGTTTATTCGCGTGCTATGTTCTATTGCGCGTCCGCGAACACTTTTAGTTCTAAAAATATCACGTAACTATAAACTATAGAACACCGCTCAAACGACTTTGCTATATTATCTTCATCAGGCAACCATCTATGACTCTCTGATTGCGTTGTTTTCATTGCAAAAAACGATAAAAACACATCAAAAACAACCGTTCAGGATTTCCTATTGAAATGCATGTTGCCTTGTCAGGACTAATCTACAGACACTACAATTCCGGCGTTAAAAAATCCACTATCTGATTAGAATAAACCCGTTAAAGTTAGCAGTTTATACTTTTTCAAAAAGCATCCGTGAGTTGCTGAAGTTACGAACCTCGTTGCATTTGGGCCTGCTAGCCGGGGAGTCAAAACACGCCACCGTGATTGCGCTGATCGACGATTCAAACAAAGTCCTGACAAATATGAAATGATGGGCACGATATAACCTAAAAGAATAAACGAAGTTTGCTTGAATTGAAGAATGTTCTACGTTTTATTTTTCAGCACGTTAAACCCCGATATAACGCAGCCCTTTACAACGAATACCGCGCTATAAATTTAACCAACGATATTCTTCAGCCCAGTAAAAGTAGAATGCCGATGGGAAAAAAAACCCGATTTAACGAAACCCGTGCTATAACGAACACATTTTCCCAGTCCCTTCGCACTTCGTTATATCACGGGGGTTACTGTATTGAATGTCGTTGCTTTGAGAGGTCGCTGCTACAAGGGTTTTTTTTTTTTGGCTTTTGGTAGGTCTAAGCCGCCATCAACTTTTGTCATTAGTTTCACAGGCTCTAAATTTTCGTGACTTCTTTGCGCAAACATTTCAAATGTTGCGGAAGTCAGTTAGAAGACATCCAATTTTCTCGTTACTTTCGACATTTATAACCTAGAAATAAGTCGTTATTAGATTTTTGCAGATCCCCACAGGCAAACATCAAATGTTATCGTTGTTTTTCGGTACTTAACGAGCAGACAGATTTATCATGACTTTCGGGGAATTGTTGGCCTCCTTACGTAACTGCTTAGGATTGTTTTTTCTGTGCATTTTTTTGATGTTTTTTTGATGTGCAAATATATACACCTCAACACTTTTAAACTGACGCGCGAAAATTAATGAGGACAGAGATAAAGAGAAAGACCTTCAGGTTTTCAACTTGGTCAACCCTATGGCCCACAACTAGACTATTTTCTTATTGGATAAAACAATGCGCATGATTTGTACCTGTAACAATGCGCTCTGATAAATGTGATTGAAAATTTGACAAAGAAACTGCCGGTACTTGAAGACTGTCCACTTCGGAATGTTATTGGAAAAACCACCTTACGGGCCGATCAATTCGAAACTTCAACATCCCCCCCCCCCGGGCATACCCCGGGCATTTGACTGTGCATCGTGCCCGGGGAGGGGGGAATTTGAACGTTGCGTTGGAAGGGTGGGGAATTTGAACCGGATTTATCTCTTGTTCTGACGTAATAGGCCCGTGAATTTTTTTGGTTTTTGCGGGGTCTGACGGATTTGCAAGATAGAATTTCGCCTTTGTTAGTGAATAACTCTTTGAAAAGGGTCTTTAAAAGTAGATTGAAGGTGTCATTACGGCATATCTCTCTCTGAAAGGCATGTAAAGTGTTTGATTGAAGACCAAATTTGTCTTTGAGGAGAGGGCAGTTCATTACTAACTGGTGGGGCATTTGAACGGCTTTCTTGCCCCGAGGGGAGGGAATTTGAACAAGCCAATCTTCAAAAGTTCAAATGACCGGGGGGTTGCCCGGGGGGGGATCTTGAACTTTCGAATTGATCGGCGCATTACGCATAGATCCGCATATCTTCTAGAGTTAAAATTGTACATACGTTTATTATTTTCAGTGTGTTGCGATCAAAATAGATCAGCTCATGCCGAGATGGTATTGGCTTTGGCAATGACCCGAAAGTAAGCGACTCTTCGAAAATAGCGATGAAGGCTGCTAAATTTGAGCCTCCTTATAATATTACCGCATACTCAAACATACAGGTCATAAGAATGATTTTTTTGTGATCATTTTGTGATCACCAAAGATGAAATGTTCGATGCACACACACGCACTCTCCTTACATGTACCAGAAGAAATATATCAAGGCTAGGAAGGAGCGTGCATGTTGACTATTGGGGCGTAAAGGGATAAACAAGGGCCGTTACTTTCGGACCTTCACAGTTTTGTTCAGTTTTCCTGCACGGGTTTACTTGGTTTTAAGTCGTGTCCATGCATTATTAACAAGAAAGATAGACTTCTGTGTACGCATTTTTAAGCACTTTGTACAGAACTGAAACGTGCAGACATAATTGGCTATCGTGTTTTTTTTAATGCCACAATATAGGAAAACTTGGTGAAGCCTTTAAAGTCTTTAACACCAGCAATCACAATGCATATCCTAATATCTAAATAACTGCCTTCACCCGGCCATCTAAAGCTTCCAAAATGGTGTTAGTAAATTCCATGTTGGTCTGTCTATCTGAACCTCGCGATTTTGCTAACGCAAGTTCGCAAACGTAAGTTTGTCGTGTGACAGCGCCTTTCTGAATGAACAAGCATTTTTTCGCTAACTGAGAATCAAGCTTCAAATGCCAACTTTTTCTTTCCTTTTGGCAGTTGCCCATAACGGGATAGATCTCGAGTATTATTTTTTATTTTATTTCACCCTCCGAGTAGCTCCGGAGACACCGAAATTCGTAGAATCTCTAACTAAAACATACGAATACCTTACAGTGTTCTCCGGTGACCGTCCGGTAACCCGTAAGACCTGTAAGAGAACCCTGTAAGAGCCGTGTTGCAGGCGATGTGCTCTGGGACATTGTAACGTCCGTGTGCAACAACGAAGCATTTACTGTAAAATTCATTAAGCCATACCTTGTAAATGGAAGTTCCCTTGGTCTCCAGGAGACCAAAATTCGTGACACAGGTCTAACGCTATTCTCTAGACGGCTGACGATTTTCGCTATTTATGTGCATGACCAGGTATTGATATTGTAAGAGATATGAGATGTTATCCTTATACTCTATGCAAGCCACGTACACAACGTCAAATATCCAGAATATCTGTGGTTAACCCAAACAACTGCTGAATCACGTGGCTGTTGAAAGAACACGCCGCAGAAACGGTTAATGGAAATTGCCGGAATCGTGGGCGGGTTATTCGCTTGTGTTCAATTGAGTGTTCTTTTAATTTAGTACCATGTGGTTTATTACGCAGATAAAGCATAATAGAGGTACGTGATCTGGAGACCATGTCTGATATTGGTGTTATGAACTGAAAACAATGGTGATGTGGTCTAGTGAATACAATGGCTGAATATGAAAGAAATCAAATTATTAGTGCATGTACATTTCTTCTGCATCAGTGCTTGAACTTTAAGCTATTCAGTATGGAAAGCGCTATATACACCCAATTGTAGTAACCTGACACAAAAATACCAAAATGACAAAAAAGGACTTAAGCATAAAAACCACATTCTCAGATTTAAATAGTACTCAATGCACTTATGTAGTACGGTGTAATACTTCAATCAGGTATCCCCTAAGCTGATACAGTGGAACCTCGATTTAACGAACCTCTACATAACGAAGTCCTCGGTATAACGAACGATATTTTTCAGCCCAGTAATAGTGTAATGTATGGAAAAGAACCTCGATATAACGAACCCTCGATATCACGAACCAATTTCCCCAGTCCCTTGGCACTTCGTTAAATCGAGGTTCCACTGTACAAGGTAACTTGGCTATCATAAAGAGATTTAAGAGCTGTCATTTTGAGCGCCGAGCGGTAAATGTAGTTTGCGTGTCTAATTTATTCTTATTTGCCTTTTTCCATTTCCCCCTCTTTTATTTGTACACGACAACGGTACTGCAACATGTTGAACATCAGCTATATAGCACTTAGCACTTTCTCTAGTTTCAGTTTTGCAGTCGTGTTATGATTTAGCCTGAAGGCTAGCCTGAACGCATACGTCTGTTATTTCCTTCCTGTTACGTTGGAAAAGGAACACAGGAAGGAAATATATATCGTTAAGGCTGGTTTCCATATGATCGCTACGATCGCCACCAAAAAAGTTGAGCGCTCGTTGCGACTTTGATCGCTAAGCAGTTTCCATGCGATTGCTAAAAAGTGGTTTCCACATGATCGCAACAATTTCGGAACGCTTTTTCCAGCGCTCGTAGCGATCACATAGAAACTAGCCTTAAGATCCTGGTTGAAAGCCCTGAGCTTATACAACTTCGAAAGGGCTTTCTGGTTGTTAAGCACAAAATATTGTGACAGTAAACCATTATCCAACAAAACACACCCTATGTTATTTTGAAATGTCGATCATCCCTCTCTTCGCTCTAATCCCCTGCGGACGCAGGCGAAAGAGACGTCTGTATAACGAGAGCGTCAGAAAAAGAAAATGTTAAATTAGCACAACAATAGCTCTGCACGTGCGTTAAACGTTTTGAAATATGTATTTGTTTTCCAAGACCTTTAAGTGGCCTTTCCGACTTAGTTTGGTAAACTCCCTTATATCTCGTATGCACTTGGTACCTCCAACCTCGTCCCCAGGGCCTTCTCTTCGTTCAAAGTGGCGGGTCGGAGGCTGTTAACCCGGCGTAACTAATCGATAAATCGATAGCCCAATAAAATCGATATTAATCGATTCTAATCAATCGATTTTTGTCGGAAATCGATAAAAATCGATACCATTTTCGGTTGTGACTATCGATTTCATCGATTATTATTGATTTCTATTAATTAATATCGATTCCATTGGCTTTCATCTCCACTCGTGTATATCGTTAATATCGCTTTTTTCTGATGTCAACAAGATGTTACTCGAGGACATTGTGATGTATTAATTTATTTCAGCAATGTGAGTGAAACAAGAACATAGCGCAAGTATCCAAGCCTGGTAGTAACGCATTTTTAACAACATAAGAAAATATCCCACAACGCTACCAACTATTTGTAATATTGCAGAAGTGTCATCCTTCTAGCATGGACCAGTTCACGGTAAATGCTGACATTTTGAAGTAGGTACAAACGTAGGCTCAGTCTCCAGCCGTGAGTGTCTCGATGCGCCCGCGATTCTCGCCACCTTCACGGCTGGGCACACGGGTTTGGTTATTGTTTAGACTGACCAATCAGAGACAAGCCCCCTGAAATTTGCGGGGCAGAATGCGCGGCATAATTTAGCGAGATTTCGTCTTTCTCTTGAAATTTCACACTTTTAGGAGGACGTTTCAGGCATACTTTTCGCATTTCGCTTTTTTTCAAGACGATACCAAAAAAATAAAACATAAAATTTAAACAAATGACGTGTGGATTGTCTGCATAATTATTAAAATTGTAATGACGTCACGGACATGCAACCAAACCCGTGCACCCATCCGTGAAGGTGGCGAAAATCGCGGGCGCATCGAGACACTCACGGCTGGAGACTGAGCCTAGTACAAACGCCGGTGTGTCCAGTTATTAATGTAAACGGCCACCAAAAATAATGGATTTATTGATTTGAGCGAAGCCTATAGAGGATAACATGGAAAGCCAAATACGGTTTAGTTGATTTACAATAATAAAAACACAAAAAAGGGCATTTGGATCCATCCGCTATGGGCCATAGAAGTGGAACGAGCTCTCCTTGAATGTGGCCAAGCTGCCCTCTGGTATTGCAAACTTTCTATGCTTGTCCTTTTGATCCGTTTTTTTTTAGATAGCTGAAAATGCTCTCCGACCTCTATATAAAACAAACATTCATGGTATCCTTTCACAACACAATGAATTTTCAATTTCAGTTCGCTGTCCCTACACGGCCCTGCACTACCGATCGAGACATGCTGACAATTGTTACAACTCTGTTATTCGAAACTAGTCTATAGTGGTATTGGGACCCACACTTTTCTCGTTAAAAATAGATAAAAATCGATACTCTTTGTAGTGGAAAAGTTGTGACTATTGATTTTTATCGATTACCAATATTAATCGATCGTAATCGACCGATCTGATCGATTAATATCGATTTATCGATCAGCTTTCCAATGATCGATTTTGATCGATTAGTTACGCCGGGCTGTTACTACCATTTTCGTTCAACCCTGAAGCGTGACGATTTTTTCGCGTATGTTTACTTTTCAAACGTGACAGTTTCCCAGACATCAGTCTCGTCTGGCCCAATGAAAATGCGCTGTTTTGGGTGGGAAACGAACAACGTTTGTCAAACGACAGTTGCATGTTTTGTTCACGTGGCTGGCAGGTTTTCAAGTTTTCGATTGTACTTTTCCTCATATAATCTCTTGATCGGTTTTCAGATTTTATCGGGAATAACACAGATGGCTCCCGTACAGATAAAAGTAGTTTATGACTATTATTCTGCTAAACGAACCACGCCGTTCTTCACAACAGAGGAGGAGTTGTTGTTAAATTTGGACTTCCACAGCTTTAAGAGTCGACTTCTGCTGGAGGTTCCGCACATAGCAAAATCAACATCAGCAAAGGCGCTTCGATTGACCATGAGCGACGAGAACCTGGAGGTTGATGACGATTTCGCTCTCCTTTTCCTTCAGCCGATCGATGTACTGCTGTTTTGAAAGGATTTCTTCCTCTGTTTTACTCACGTATCTCTGAACAGGTGTTCGATGTTTATTGTGGTCTTGGGCTTTATTGGGGGGGAGGGGGCGCCATTCGAACACTTCGTCTAGCCCTTCGAGAGACTGATCGAGCTCAGTTTCTTGCTTCAAATCATGAGATCTTCGGGCTTTCGATGCATATTCTAGTGAACCTTGTTTTTGTCGCTTAGCTTCGGGTTCATGTCCGCCCGTGTTTGTTTTCTGAGCAGTGAACTCCCTCAATGCAGAACGGGCTGTCGAGTCAACTGACACCGAGGGGTTCTCGAACGAAAATGCTTGTACAGTAATCTTTTTCTGTTTCGCTATGATTTCCTTGATTTGGAAGCTGAAGTATATAGGAGAGAGATCAACCTCCAGGTTCTCGTCGCTCATGGTCAATCGAAGCGCCTTTGCTGATGTTGATTTTGCTATGTGCGGAACCTCCAACAGAAGTCGAATCTTAAAGCTGTGGAAGTCCAAATTTAAGAACTCCTCCTCTGTTATGAAGAACGGCGTGGTTCTTTTAGCAGAATAATAGTTATAAACTACTTTTATCTGTACGGGGGCCATCTGTGTTATTCTCGACAAAATCTGAAAACCTAAAACTTGCCAGCCGATCAAGAGATTATATGAGGAAAAGTACAATCGAAAACTTGAAAACCTGCCAGCCACGTGAACAAAACATGCAACTGTCGTTTGACAAACGTTGTTCGTTTCCCGCCCAAAACAGCGCATTTTCATTGGGCCAGACGAGACTGATGTCTGGGAAACTGTCACGTTTGAAAAGTAAACATACGCGAAAAAATCGTCACGCTTCAGGGTTGAACGAAAATGGTAGTAAATGGCTCCAAAAATTCGTGAGGATTTTGTAACGTAAAACATGATGAAATGTCTTCGTTTTGTTGAACAACGGTTTCAGATTGCAAGAAAACAAACAGGGCGCCAGACGCTGGAAACACTCCGAAAAAGCCATTTCATCATGGGTCACGTGACAAGATACTCCACGATTCTTAGAGTATTTCAGCAGCCTTGGCCAGGGGTTTCTCCTATCCGCCATTTTGAACGAGGAGAAGGCCTTGGGGACGAGGTTGTGGTACGTCTTCGGGAGGAGAGTTTCGACTGCAATCGCATATGATGAGATGCAACAATGGTTAAAATAACATCTTCATGGTAATCTTAAACCTGAGATTAATTAAGCTATGCGAAAGAGAAAAACCAGGCTTAGGCTTAGGTTTCTTGGTCAGCGGGTGGTCGCCGTGCCGGGGGAGAGTGGCGTAGTGGAAAAAAATCAGTTTGATTGGCTGTCCGGTAAAAATTCCGCAGTCTCTCCTGGCGACCGCCCGTTGACCAGCATGACTAACCTGAGAAAACAACCCGACGTTTCGCGAGGTCGCCACTTGAGCCCTCGTAAAACGACGTACGCGTCTGATTAACGAGCACAGAAATACCATACTGATGACGTGTCACTACCCAGATCTTGGTAGTGCGTCTGATTGGTTGGGATTTCCTTTCAACCAATCAGAAGCACTACCAAGATCTGGGTAGTGAACGTCATCAGTATGGAATTTCTGCGCTCGTTACTCAGACGTCGTTTTGCGAGGGCTTAAGTGGCGACCTCGCGAAACGTCGGCTGTTTTCTCAAGCTACAGCATGACCAATACACACCATATCTCTCTGCGCTCTCCAAGCTGTTTTACAGCTTGGTGTTTCGATTGTAGTTTTCAGTGAACTTCAACTGCCTGTAGGCTGTATTTTTAAAAATTAGGAAGCTCTTCACCGAATGATAACTAACCAACGAAGCGTTCCCTTTTACCCATTTCCAAATTCTTTTAGATATCTGAGTTTGAAATTCGATTGGAATATCCTGATCTAGAATTGTTAACAGGAACGCTACCCGAATGACTGAGAAAGAACATATAGTGGTTTGAGCGTTCGCATGGTTCATGACAGGGAACTTCGCAGATCTGGAAAGGAGGATAGGTGCGTAATAGAAAACTACTGCAAACAGAACAAATGAGAAGAGAGGGATATTACGCACAAAAGGTGTTTACAACACACATCCAAGCAATTCCCCTGTCGTATTTCTTTTTAATATTTCCTCCACTCAATATAGATTACTTTAAATATTTGCGGCCCAATTCTTCACTGGCCAGAGAGATTTGCTGACTTGCAGTATTGAAAAGTCGAGAAAGCTTCCCATTTCCATTCCACAAACGATTGTAAAACACGACCAAATACTTCTCTGTACCCTCTTTTTGTTCCCATGATTTCACACCCGGCAAAGTAATTTCCTAAACCGAAACTCCAATCATTGATTTCATATCTACATAAACTCTTCACTTTTTTCAGTGCTTTCTGATGACCAAAGATCTCAAATCTTTAGCTCCTCGATGTGAGTAATTTTTCTTTTTTCCTTCTAGAGTCCGACTTTGGAAGACCGGTATCCCTTGGAGTCCCCGCTGACGCCCTCAAAGTTCCTAATTGTTGTCGAGCTCTTACGTTTTCAGACTCGCTTATATCTCCTGGCTTCATTTGTGAACGACTCTCTGAAACAAACGAAAATAGGGGTCACCAATGGCATGAAAATGAATAAGCAACCATTAGTAGTACACCCTTCAAGTAGTATTTAGTTGCAACTAGTTTTAATCTCCTGATCATCCATTGCGCCATGTATTTGGTCTCGTTTAAGAGATTAGGAGTCGAGATTGTTCAGGGACTAAATACCGTCATCTCACGACGATACACTAAAAAATTCGCTTTGACTCAGACGATGACTTCCGCACAGGTTGTCGAAACGTTGTGGGGGCGCAGTGGTGTAGTGGTTAACGCGTTGGACTTCATATCTGAAGGTCGGTGGTTCGAGGCCCAGTTCCTGCCATCGTGTCTTTTCCTTAGACAAGAAACTTTACCCCACATTGTCTCTCCACCCGGGCCCCAGTTGTTCAAAAGTTGGATAGCGCTATCCACCGGATAAATCTCCATCCAGTGGATAATGCAATTGGTTTCCCTAACACTTATCCACTGGATAGTGATTATCCGGTGGATAGCGCTATCCAACTTTTGAACAACTGGGGCCAGGTGTATAAAATGGGTACCGGCGACAAACTGCTGGGGGTAAACCTGCGATGGACTAGCAAAACTGTGGAATTCTCTCCCTTTGAATGTAAAATCAGCAAAATCTAAAGCCATATTTAAAAAGGACCTTACCGACTGTCAAGCCGTCGCGTAATCCGTATTTTTATTGTCAATTTCTCTTTTTTTCTCATTGTAATGTAAATTAAATATTTTTTATCTACAAATGTATAATATTTATTATATAATTATAGGCGAGTTGTTTGGCTAATATAAAATCTATTACTTATATTTACATACGGCTTTCGCGTAAAGAAGTTGTAAACTTACGAGATTACCGTGTTTAAATAAAAGTGATCCATCCAGGGAGTAGTAGCAATACTCTCAGTTGCTTAATGCTACAGAAACTGGGTTAAGCTTCGGCCGTGTGGGCCTCCTTGGCTCGTGTGCGACTTTACCTTTTTACCTTTACCTGTCTAAACGTAAGTCACTGTCACTACACTATCCACTCCTCCCCGCTGAAAACGTCCCAGTGACTCTTCTCTTGTCCTTATTTGTTATTTTTTGGAGTAAGACACTTGTTTCGTTTTCACTTGCTGGCATTTCTTTTGTGTTTATGTTGTTACTTAGAGATTTCGTTCAATTTTGTGACGGACTAGTCTATAACAACAGACAAGAGGTATCAAGTTATTTCTAGACGTTGTTTCCCGCTGTTTTACTAACCTATAATGTTTCCTTTGCACAGTGGACAAGTTCTCTTCGCCAGTAACCATTGATCCACACATTCACAGTGGAACTCGTGATCACATGGCAGCGTGCGCACAAGCTGCAACAGAAAGTAAGCTGTCAGATTTTCATTTTACAACTCTTCAAAACGTTAGCCTGGAGTGTCAGCCCACTTCTCTCGCCATCCTCGACGTCAAGACTAATCCACGAAAAGGGCATGGAAGCTCATGAATATGAATCAACTTACAGTTGCTTCCAGCCCCACCTTTGTTTTACCGTGAGGTGGTGTGCCCGTAGAATATTTCACGATAGTGAACGCCTTTTTGAAAATAGGGGAAAACACGCAAAATGTAACGCAATGTATATGGGAATCCAATGTGTAATAATTCTTCGTAAAAAGTTTTCCTGGAATGTTTTGGATTTACGACAAAGTTGACAAACCAGGAATGAGGGATGCTTATAGTCGCATATTTAATTTTCCATACGTCAACTGCAGGCCTACTAGCGCAGCTACATCCTTAATTAAAAATCTGATTACATAATTTTTGTCAGAGATCTAACGCTTGCAAACTGTGAACATTTCGAAACCTATAAAGTTTACGGATATCATTTCACATCAGATTGCCATACATATACTGTTTCGCACCAGGTTAGCCTACTACGAAAATGGAAATCACGACCGTGAACCTTCTATTATTTTCAAGGCACTGAGAGGGGATTCAAGTCACCCTTCGGCTTCTATCTGGATTTTTTAGTTGCTACACACGCTACGAAAATCGCCGACTACAAGTAGGAGGCACTAAAGAGCTAAATTTGTAAAGATGTGGATACTCTTACCTGGTTATTGCGAAAGTCATCGAGACAAACCGCACATACTTCAGAGTCTCTTCTCTCATGTTCGAGTTGTTTGCCATTAGAACAGCACAGCTTGTCCTTTCTCACTTTTTGCCTGTACTTTCGTATTTTTAGTTTTGCTACAGCCTCGGCTGCCTCTTGTCTTAGCATTTCCTGCTCAGAGATGTAAGCGAAATAACAATCACAGACTGAAAAGGAGGGTAGAGTGAAAGCCTGTCCTGGGTTGGGGTATGCGGACCAGAGCTGCAAACCGTAACTCTATTATTTAGTCGAGGAGCAGAGGCCAGAAAAAATACGACAACGTAGCACCCCCACCACGCAAAAGCCTTCACCGCGGATTGCGATAGTTAGATACCCACAGATTACTAATTGGACCGTCATATACACCCAATTGAAAAAACGTTGTCGGGTGAAAAGCATCAATCATTGACGATGCAACCCAATGGTACTCTGGGAAGCGTGAATTCTTTCCTCCATTCTTAGTCACGAGCACATTATAATAACACAGCATGTCTTTCTTTACCCTTTATTGTTTAAATTATCTTGGAAAGAAAATATTTTGAATAACAAGAAACGAAACTCAGTAACAAACTTGCCCCTGTCATCTTCCCAGAGTTTCATTGTGTCCCATTGTGCATCGTTTATACTTTTCACCCGACGACGTTTCTCCAAACGGGTGTATTCGAATTGTGGGGTCAGTGACTTAGTACGCTGCGATTTTTGAGGGGGGTGGGGTGTATTTTGAAGCATCAAAGTCCAGCAGTTTTGTAGAGGTAAAAAAATTTTTAAAAAAATCATATCTCTTTACTAAATCAAGCAAATGGGTTAGTATTTGGCCAACGTGTGTTAACCCATAAGACCTACACTCTCGAATGTATTTTGTGCTCGATTTGCGTTGTCTTGGTAACAGTTTCCAAGAAAACCCTGTGCAAGGGGTCTCATGCGAATAGACAGCCCGCGTAGCAAGAGTTTTTAGGTTTTTGACCGCCCGCAAGTTAGGACAAGAGCCCAACTGAATCCCTTTTTGTGACCTTGGAAACCGTTACCATGGCAACGCAAATCAAGCACAAAATACATTAGTAAAGAGATATGATTTTTTTCATTTTTGCACCTATACAAAACTGCCGCTGGATTTGATGCTTCAAAATACCCCCTCCCCCCTCAAAAATTGCAGCGTACCAAGTCACTGACCCCACAATTGGGTGTATATGACGGTCCAAACAGTAATCTGTGGGTATCCAGCTATCAGAATCCGCAGTCAAACCTTTTGTGTGGTGGGGGTGCTACGTAACCCATTTTCTACGCCTCTTTTTGAAATCTGCCCCTCCACTAATTGGACAGCCCGCGTAGCAAGTGTTTTTAGGTTTTTGACCGCGCGCAAGTTAGGACAAGAGCCCAACTGAATCCCTTTTTGTGACCCACTAATTCTGTCTTCTTGCCTTTGTATTCACGGGAAAAAAACTACTTTAATAATATTTTGTTAATAAATTTTGTACAATGAACTTTATTTTCCATTACTTTCCATAATAAACGCTTGATAAACACAGACCTGGAAAGTAAAATTTTAAAATTCCTTGACTTTCCAGGTTTACCACGACCCGTTCCCCGTACGAACCCTGAAAGAGCGCAAAATGCTTTTAATGCGCGTAACAGCCCATGTACACGCTTTCTACGTAGGCCAAAACGTACGACTAATAAATATCAAGAATTTCTTGCCCTCTGCCGGGTCAAAACGGCTCAAAAGCCATACTCGTTGGGGACGCACACACCTAGGGGATGACACTCTTCTCCTGTCTGATATCTTCGCAAAATCATTTTTGAAATAAGGTAGTGTTTATCTTCTGCCCGGTCCATCCCTGAACTACTGAACCAGAAACAGTTTGTTTGACAAAAACGAACATCAGTTAAAAATCTCACCTCTTTTTTAGAAATCCAATAGTTATGTAACAGCTGGCTAAGCTGGGTCTGTAAAGTAAAGAAAAAACAAACAAATGAAAATATTCACGAAAAAGGTTATTTATTTGCAAGACCTCGGACAAACGGGTTCAACATTTCCATTCCGCAACACCATTCAACATTGCTGAATTCAACATGTTAAACATGCACGTTTGCCTACCCTGTTAAATGATGTTGACTCAACATTGCCATTCAACACTACTCAACATTATTGAATTCAACATGTAAACGCGTTTGCCTACCCTGTTAAATAATGTTGATTCAACATTTCCATTCAACTCCGTTCAACATTATTGAATTCAACATGTTAAACGCGTTTGACCACCCTGTTAAATGATGTTGACTCAACATTGCCATTCAACACTACTCAACATTATTGAATTCAACATGTAAACGCGTTTGCCTACCCTGTTAAATAATGTTGATTCAACATTTCCATTCAACTCCGTTCAACATTATTGAATTCAACATGTTAAACGCGTTTGACCACCCTGTTAAATGATGTTGACTCAACATTGCCATTCAACACTACTCAACATTATTGAAGTCAACATGTTAAACACGTTTGGCCACCCTGTTAAATGATGTTGACTCAACATTGCCATTCAACACTACTCAACATTATTGAATTCAACATGTTAAACACGTTTGGCCACCCTGTTAAATGATGTTGATTCAACATTTCCATCCAACTCCGTTAAACATTATTGAATTCAACATGTTAAACGCGTCTGACCACCCTGTTAAATGATGTTGACTCAACATTGTTGAATTCAACATGTTAAACACGTTTGGCCACCCTGTTAAATGATATTGACTCAACATTGCCATTCAACACTACTCAACATTATTGAATTCAACATGTAAACGCGTTTGGCCACCCTGTTGAATGATGTTGACTCAACATTGCCATTCAACACTACTCAACATTGTTGAATTCAACATGTTAAACACGTTTGGCCACCCTGTTAAATGATGTTGATTCAACATTGCCATTCAACACTACCCAACATTGTTGAATTCAACATGTTAAACACGTTTGGCAACCCTGTTGAATGATGTTGATTCAACATTTCCATTCAACACCGTTCAACATTATTGAATTCAAAATGTTAAACGCGTTTGGCCACCCTTTTAAATGAAGTTGATTCAACATTTCCATTACACAACGTTAAACGTTATTGAATTCAATATGTTAAAAGCGTTTGGCCACCCTGTTAAATGATGTTGATTCAACATTGCCATTCAACACTACTCAACATTGTTGAATTCAACATGTTAAACGCGTTTGGCCACCCTGTTAAATGATGTTGATTCAACATTGCCATTCAACACTACTCAACATTGTTGAATTCAACATGTTAAACACGTTTGCCTACCATGTTAACCCTTTCACTCCCAAGAGTACCTAAAATCAAAATTCAAGACGAATCCAAAATTTTATTGTGTAAAATACTTCAATATAAATAGTACCATGTAAAAGTACTGCTGACAAGGTTTCCGGCATTTGAATAGTCACACCATAGGATTTTGTCCACGGAGTCAAAAGTTAGAACCACCTAAGTGTGTCCATGACTGACTCTGGGAGTAAAAGGGGTAAATAATGTTGATTCAACATTTCCATTCAACTCCGTTCAACTCAGGGTTTGAAATAACGGCCGGTCAACGGACAATGTCCGGTCAAAAATAGGTTTTGTCCGGTCAAATCCTTGGATGGCCGGACAATTTGTCCGGTCGTTTACGCTTGTAAAGAAAAATTTAATGCGGATCTTCAGGTTTTAAATTTTTATAGGTTCAACATTATTGGCGTTTGTGAATAAAAAGGGGAAAAGACATTGATACTACCAGACCAAGAACTTTTAAAAAATGATTCATAATAGTGGTTGTAAAATTTCCGGTGGTTGCAAATCTTCGCTTTGTCGTTCATCAAGCCGTCACCGCAAATTAGCGGGTCTTCCGGAGTAGCGTGTGAAGCAGTATGAATTACTATATTCTTATAATATATAGCCCGCTTGGATTTTGTAAACGTGACGTGAGAAGCATAACAATGCCTCTCAGATTCTCGGGCAACACTCAGCGAGAACACCCTTAGCCACCTGATAAGAGTCAAAATGGAAGGTCCCCCTTTTCAAGGTTACGACACTACACCAGCCATTCACTTGTGGGTAACGAGCGCCACTCGCCCTCCGAACCAAAGCAAGAGGAAATCGTACAAGGCCCGAGAGTTTGCGAAAAGGGGAATGGTCTTGATCGATTGTTCTTCAACTGAAGAAGATTCCGATTCAGATAATGAGGACGAATTAGAAGACAGAGCAATAGATTTAATAAAAGAAACAGGAGTGGATCAGTAGGCTCCCGAACATTGTATATATTTTTGGCGTTGATATGTTTTTGTTTCACCTAAAACCACAACAAAGTGCTTTCATTTCTTTAATTGCACAACGTTGATGTAATTCCAGTAATTCCAAATGGCCAAATAGTCATCCATAAAAGTTGTGATTCATATCGTCTCTAAAAACGCTGAAACGGAAAAAATCATTCATCACTTCCGGCACGCCCCTGATAAATACTTGGTTACCAAGCTTTTTGGTGATTATTGGATTCACGGGCATTACTTCGCAAGGCAATGTTTTCCTCAGGCAGTATAGACTTGAAATTGACAACGAGTAGCAAAATTAGGCTGCCATTCAAGTATTCCAAATGAAAAAAGAGAGTTGCCTGTTAGTATCATTTCCCCGACCCCTTTTAATAAGATATAGTACTGAAACATTTCAAGATTCAAGCTTATTCATTCTAAGCTTACTTTGTAGCAAATCAGTGGATATGGATTCTACTTGTAAGAGTTTCTTGTTGTATATTCACATCAGTTAGCTTGTATTATTATGAGGATCAACTAGATCGCAGGCTTCAATTTCATCAACTTCATAACTTTAGTAGGTATTAAAATTTAACTGTATAGAAGACATAGAACTGAAGCGATAGATGCATGCACAAATGTAATATTGATTTTGCCGAACGTTGTGGCTGTACCGTGCATTCCACTTTTCCTGCAATGAGTTCGAGGCTCCATGTACAATAAAGGCTTAGAAAATGTACTTGTTTGATATGTAAACATCATGCTGCAGGGGGGGGGGGGGGGGGGATTTTGTAGAGATATGGCGTAATGGAGATTTGTCCGGCCAAAAATGGGTTGTGTCCGAGCAAAAATAGGTTTGACCGGACAACTTGACCGGCACCAGCCGGGAAATTATTTCAAGCCCTGTCAACATTATTGAATTCAACATGATCAACACGTTTGGCCACCCTGTTCAATAACGTTGATTCAACATTTCCATTACACAACGTTAAACATTATTGCATTCAATATGTTAAACGCGTTTGGCCACCCTGTTAAATGATGTTGATTCAACATTGCCATTCAACACTACTCAACATTGTTGAATTCAACATGTTAAACACGTTTGGCCACCCTGTTAAATGATGTTGATTCAACATTTCCATTCAACTCCGTTCAACATTATTGAATTCAAAATGATCAAAACGTTTGGCCACCTTGTTAAATGATGTTGATTCAACATTTCCATTCAACACTACTCAACATTGTTGAATTCAACATGTTCAACACGTTTGCCTACCCTGTTAAATAATGTTGATTCAACATTTCCATTCAACGCCGTTCAATATTGTTGAATTTAACATGTTCAACACGTTTGACCACCCTGTTGAATGATGTAGATTCAACATTTCTATTCAACACCGTTCAACGTTATTGAATTCAACATGTTGAACGCGTTTGGCCACCCTGCTTAATGATGTTGAAGAATTCGCTTGGCCAACCATCATGCAACAAATTTGGTTCATTGGGTAATTTGTGTTTGTTGTGATTGGCTGGGATAATCACTTTGGGTTTGGTTTTACCACACTCATTTGAAAAGCGCTCTAAACAGTAAATACTGACAGTCGTATACTGATGTGGAATCCTTATCCTGTCGATGTAAATGAGTCACTGAATAGACACTAAAGTTGGTCACGCTGGAGGGTTTATTTAATCCTCGGGCCCTGTTCACAACAATCCCTTTTCGAGCACAATAAAACAATCGAAAGCGCTGATCTTTTTTCCCTTCTGTCGAAAGTAAAGACTTCAAAACGCTTTCAAAGATAGAGGCGTCGTTTTAATGTGGATGCGTGTGAAAAAAGAGACTTCAACTGTTTATGTCTTCGATCGTATTAGTTGAACAATAACAGGAAAATGTTCAAAAAGTACACTTCTCCAAACGAAAACGCACTGGTAGAGAAAGGTGAAAAAGACACAGTTTGGACGACGCAATTTTGCTATGCTTTGGCTCATTGAAAATGCAGAAGTGTAGAAAGGGCTTCAAATTTGGATATAGAGGACGAGAGCGCCGTTTCTATGGGCGAACCGTTCGCCATGTTAGAGCAAAGACAAATCCTTTGTGCTCCATGTTACTGATGCGCATTTGGAATGTTGATTGTTTTGTCGTAACTTACTTTAAAGACCAAAAGACAGAACAAAACTGACGCAAAAAACGCCGAAGAGCCAATGAACTGAGAGTTGACTTCCTGAAAGAAAAAAAGTAGAAAATCTACATTAACAGTGACCACTGATGGGTACTTCAAGTCATTTAATACTAACACACCTCAAGCCCAAAAATTTTGAGCTAAAAGCGTGACTGGAGTCGCCTGGTTTTGGCAGGATTTTTAGACTGTAAAACTGTTCAATGTCCGACTCACCAAAGGAGGGATTTTGTCGGACATGGGGTAAGTTTGGTCAGACATTGTTATGTGCAGCTGTTGTAAATTTCTACATAGTTTCCAGGTGTTTGTACCACATCACAGACTGATTATTTATCAACTAACTCCTGCAGCTACTTTACCTTCATGCTCTTTTCGGGATTTCCAAGACAAACTACTCCTTCCCATCCGCTGGGCCTACCACAGGTAGCCCATAGTGTCAAGGTGGATAGCAACTAAGGAGTTAACAACATACTGGGGATTAGTATTGAAGGTATCATTTCTGTTTTTAGGTAATCTTAATCTGGACTTTGTCTTCTAAAGCCCAGTCTGCACATCCACGCTGTAGGAGGTGGAAACAGGCAAAGTAGGGGATTGCCAGGCAGGGGGTGGTTTCACAGGCTGCTGCAATAGCCACGAAGGCTTTCCTGGAATTATCCTACAACATGCTAGCCAAGATATGGTGACCCTGGTTAAGCTGAGTGGGCTGATCACGCACCAGTAGATGTAAGTGATTACAGAAACAGAGACAATCCTTTATCTACTAGCAAAGAATTGTTGATGGCCAAGGGGAAAGTCAAGACAGATCTGGACATGTAAAGCTTGAATCACTTTTTGTTTTTCCATGTGTTTACGGCTGGTTTTGGATGGTATAATGATCTAGCCTGAGCACATGTTCTTTCAGAGCGCTCAACAACTAAGGACAGCCTGTAATACTTACACAAGGGAACTGTTTGCAGGAAGTTGACAAAAGATTGTGTCCTGCATACACATAAAGGGGCAGGGGGAGGGGGGCTTAGTAAAGGAAAGCCCTGTTTGGTGTTAATAATTATTAATGACTGGCTTATTGTTCATTATATTTTAATCAGGGACCTTTCCTGCAAGCAGTCCACATGGAGGGCGAAGGGATAATCACAGTTAAAAAAACTATTTAAGTCCCCTCAAATTCAAGCCACTGTGATTTGTCTTGTGAAACAAGTTAATAATAATAATAAAAACTTTATTTCTCTGAAGGGCCAATCAGTGATCTGAGTAGATCACTAAGTTAGAGGGACCAATTTCTCAGCAAGTAGATTCTTTGTGACAAAATGGTCATTGCAGGGACCAGTGATTTGACTGTCTTGTTGTTTTTTATGTACCCTCCAGAGGTGCTATTGTCTTGCCAGAGACAAGAAGGCATAAATGTTGAGTACTGAGTGAAAGTCATGAAGAGGACCAACTGAATGGTGCAGTTCAAGGAGTTCACGGACAGCACATCAGACGGAAAAGTCTGAACTCACCTTTAATTCAACTAGTGAAGAGTTATATGAAATCTTTCCTCTCAGCTTTTGCTTCCCCCTTCATTAGAGGAAAAGAATATCAACACTGGCATTAGCTAGTGCTGTAAAAAGCAGTAGATGAGGGTTCAGACAATTTGGCAAGCTTCCTTCAAATAGAGATATTGCAATTAAATTTTCGTCAATTGTAATGTGATTATTTAAGCTATTTACCTTCCAAATAAAGTGGTAGTGCATTGAAATTTACCTTTGGAGTGCATCCATCAATTTAGAAACGTCCCTTGTTCCATTTACGGTGATGACAGGTCTCGAAAACATTTGAGTTAGGTCGAGCTACAATTAAAAAGGAAAAGTTGTAAATGACAGAAAACCCTGTGAGAAACTAGCAACTCTTCAAAGATACTCACTGTTAAAATCCAGCTAGGATGAAAACAAAAACAAGATCAAAAACAAAACAAAAGACTGGTATCTGCAAGGTCATGGGTTTGATTCCCGTTGGGTGCTCGGAATTTTCCAGAAAAGATCTTGACATTTTTTGTTATCTATTTGTATACCTGCTTCACAAAACAATAGAAAAGGTGCAAAAGAAGACTGAGCATTCTGAAATCACTGCAATGCAACAGCGTGCTTCACTAGCTTGGGCTTACCCACACCATTCCCATTACGAAGATGTAACTACAGATTTAGCCTGCAGGTATCTAGATACAAGTACGTTACCTTTCTCAACACCCTGTGATTTAATGTGATGATAATTATTGCCGAGGCTCCAAGAAACATTGCCTTCTTCACCTTGAAAACAAATAATCAAATCTCTTTTTGTTTACAAACATGAGTTCTTACTGTGTTGTGCTGCCTTAAAGTACCGTTTCTGAGCTCTCTAAGTTTATTATTAAAAGTGGGTGGGTGAAGATTGGTTGACCAGCAAATCAAGGGCTGGCAGGATGCAATCATTTTTCTGTTTCAAAATAAAAGACCACCCCAGCCTTGAACCCCAATGTCTCAATCTGAGTTGGTTTTAGGTTGAAATGCAACAGCTCACGACTAGAAAAAGAGACTGGGAGAGGCAGGAAAGAAGGAACTTGAGATAAAGGGAACAGCGAGCAGGACAAAATGGGGCAGGAACCTAGGAGGCTGTGGGGAGCAGTTGAGAATGGGGAAGCATGATATATATTGCATCATGTTTAATGCAATGGCAAAAATGCTATTGCATAATACTTATTCTGCTAAACATCACAAGTAGCCATGCCTGAGCATCATTTTAAGGTGCCAATTCTGAATGGGTTCTAATAGAAGATACTGTACGAGTACAGAGTGACATGGTGAACTAACCCTTTCCAAGACAGAACAGGCCTTGGAGCCACGAGCATTGTAGTATTCTAGAACAGGAATACGTATGACCCCAATCCAGCTTTGTGTTTCATCAGGCTGAGGTTCATCTACATCTTCGTCTGGATCCTCTGGATCACAGCTATCCATCTGGAAACAAAATAAACTTGTATTCTGACTGTGGGAAATACCAGGAAACTTACATGTAAAGGTTCTTGTGTGACTAGTACATGTCATGCATGACGAGTGCGGCAAACCCCTGTCCGGACAAACACACTCAAAAAATTAAATAAACTGACAACATGAGTGGCAACAAAGGGATGAGTGGGCTCACCTCCAAAACAGGTATTACCGTACACGGTCATCACCATATTGGCAATGGCCAGCTGGCTAAGTAAGGCCTTTGCCTCTCCTCCCCTCCCCCCTCTAAATAGATCTGAATAGCCCCTCAGGAAGCTCATGGCAGCCTGTGTATTTAGTACTTGCACTGTACGTTGATGACCCAGGGGGGTATCCCCCTACATAACCTATATAGGTATGTGTGGCACCAAAGGGTATGGTTTTTGAGCCTTTTTGGTCTGAAATAAGGTATAGATTTTGACCATTTTGGTCTGAAATGGGGTGAGGTTTGTGCCCTCTGATATGGAACTGCTGGTATGGTTCTTACAAGAAGCTTACAAGAAGCTCTTTTTATTAATTTTCTTCTCCAAAGAACTGAGGTTTGATAAACGGTGGGAATTTGAAGCCCTTCTCAAATGTTTACGCAAATGAAATAGGGTTAGGGTGTGGTCTGAGATAGGGTATCAAATTCTGGGTCAGGTCTGAAATAGGGTAGGGAAAATCACATATTTTGGTCTGAAATGAATGAACAACTTTATTTAAGTGTCTAATCTTCCAGCTGGCTAGAATCTAGCCTACTGTAAATCGGGGACACCTTAAAGTTAAAATTTAATTAAGTACAACATTATGTTCAGTATTTTAAAAATGATTATTACAATTCTCCAGGGGGGGGGGGGGGGATAGAAGCAAGGCCTGGGACTGAGAAACAATGTTCTCACAAGTTGCAAAGCGGTCCAGTCAAAACGTGGACAGCGGTATTCGTAATAATAAATAATTCCGACCGACAGAGCAATCAACTTACTCAGAATAGTTATCAAAATTTATGGGTATTTTGTCGGGGGAAGGTAAGCGGTGAGCGGCTAATCTCTCATGGAACTTACTGTCAGTTTCCTACAAGAGAATATTCAATGGAAGCGACATCGATGAAGACAATTCTGTTTTTGCAGTGTGTTGTTTGTTGCAGTGGCGAGTGGATCAGCTGCAAGCTGTACGGCAGTCACGTTTCGCTTGTTTATAGTCTTGGAGAACAGATTTGACAAACAGATTTGACAAACATTCAAAGTTGAATGCTAGAATTAGCTAATTCAACGTAAATAAAATAATCAACAAGATAATTCAGGATTTTATTTCCTGCACTCCGCGACGTAATTCTGTTCTTGTCTACCACTGAACTGATGCATTTGATAAATAAAAATATTGCCATTCTGTAACGAACTGATAGCATGAGATGAGACAGTTATGGCTGTATTGGGTTTGCATGTTTTCCTCCAGCGTGGTCTAAATAAATTGCAACGGGAAATGCGCCGAGAAACATCGATGGAAATAAGTTCAATCAAAACTGCTATAACCTAATGGAAACAATACCTACGCACAAAATACGACTTTAATTATCAGTAATCCAGTTATGTGTTAACAAGATCATTTCACAGTTCAATACTTTGAACCCGATCCCAGTTTTTAACCCAACTTCAGAAAATTCTATCTGATTCTATTCAGCCGATCAGCGCAGACTGGATTGATCAAAGCCCTACAGTTCTTCTTTGTGACTAAAAAACTCCAAGAGTAAACTTTTGTCTTCATAAGAAACAAAAAGCACGAAAACATGATGAAAGTGTAAAATATGATCAATTCGTCAATTACCTAAACGCAAAGACAAAACCGAATCCGCCGCCTTTGGCCGCCATAATTTTTCCCTTCAGCGACTGTTGGAATATGCAACATCTGCACACGTGCAGGAGGCATATCCGCTAACTAGAACCTCAAAGATTGCTTTGCAAGTTGTGAGAACATCGTTTGGATTTCATTTATTATAAGAGAATGTATGGGAAGTTGCTTCTCCCCCCCTGTAATTCTTCTACCTAAACTACATTAATAAAAGACTATGAAAGGGTAAGGGTTTCCAGAAGTGCGCCGCGCACCCCCACCCAAATCTCGGGAAGTACCCCCCCCCCCTCCCCCGAGGTTGACGGACATAATTTATCCCTGGTCACTTGTCCCGGATGACTGGCGGAACGTAACTTTTATCGAACCTTGCCTAGTTCAGGAAAAAAAACCTCTTTACGTAAATAAATTGAAATGGCCATCCCGTATATGAGAGCCCATGTATGTACAGTCAAATTCGATTCATTTATTTATAAAAACCACAGGCAGCCCAAATTGGCAGTATGTGTACTAGGAGATTTCATTGACAGTCTAAATTTAAGTCTTATGCGCCGATCAATTCGAAAGTTCAACATCCCCCCCCCGGGCAACCCCCCGGGCATTTGAACTTTAAATGAAGATTGGCTTGTTCAAATTCCCTCCCCTCGGGGCAAAAAAGCCGTTCAAATGCCCCACCAACTAGTACTGAAATAACTCTCCTCAAAGACAAATTTCGTCTTCAATCAAACACTGCTCACGCTTTTCAGAGTGAGATATGCCGTAATGATACCTTCAAACTTCTTTTGAAAGAGTTATTAACTAACAAAGGCGAAATTCTATCTTGGAAACCCGTCATACCCTGCAAAAACCGAAAAACTCTTGGGCGTATTACGTCAGAACAAAAGATAAATCCGGTTCAAATTCCCCACCTTTTCAACGCAACGTTCAAATCCCCCCCTCCCTGGGCACGATGCACAGTCAAATGCCCGGGGTATGCCCGGGGGGGGGGGATGTTGAAGTTTCGAATTGATCGGCGCATTAGGCTTAAGCTTAAAAAACGAACAAGTTGAAATGAAAACAAATAAAGAAACGTGTAAATAAAACATTGCTTACGTTTTATTTGTTGTTGCTAGATGTGTATTGACTGTCCTGGGAGCTATTTACACAAATTTTAAATTTCGCTGATTAGTACCGTATGTTCTGTCCTTTATATAGCGAAGCAAGGCTGGCGGGTGAGAAACGAAGAGACTTTTCAACGGAGCTACACAAAAGCACTCAAAATACTCCCACCTCCACAAAATCCGAACCAGTACAGTCCTGCTTGCATTACTTTCCTAAAGTTTTCTCTTCAGAGTCAAAAGTTCACAATAAGTAGGCAAAAATCTCGCCGTTTTCGCCACAAAAGCGGCCTTTTGTCTTTCGTCTTATCCGCTTGCCGATCGCTGCCGACACGGGTACGCGCCATCGTAACAAAATTGCTCCCGACCCCGGGTATGCTTCGTTAATTTGACCCAGCGAAAACTGCTCCCGTGTGGAGGCCTAGAGAGTTTAGAGTTAGCTTCTAGTAGAACTGTTACGTAGCAACAATTTTCAGGGCAGCACAAGAGAACAAAATGAACACTACCAACCACGATAAAAGAGCACCGCACGAAGCAAAAATTTTTTTCCTTCAAGCCGGCAAAAATTGTTCGCGCCAACTCTGTAACCTTGACCTGTTTCACGTGCTTCGTCCATGCGCGAGGTTAAATTCTAAACTCTCTATGCCCCCACACGGGAGCAGTTTTTGACGGGTCAAATAAACGAAGCCTACCCGGGGTCAGGAGCAATTTTGTTACGATGGCGCGTACCCGTGTCGGCAGCGATCGGCGAGCGGATAAGACGAAAGACAAAAGGCCGCTTTTGTGGCGAAAACGGCGAGATTTTTGCCTACTTATTGTGAACTTTTGACTCCGAAGACAAAACTTTTGGAAAGTGTTGCAAGCGGGACTGTACTGGTTCGGATTTTGTGGAGGTGGGAGTATTTTGAGTGCTTTTGTCGAGCTCCGTTGAAAAGTCTCTTCGTTTCTCACCCGCCAGCCTTGCTTCGCTATATAAAGGACAGAACATACAGTTCTAATCAGCAAAATTTAAAACTTGTGTAAATAGCTCCCAGGACAGTCAAGACACATCAAGCAACAACAAATAAAACGTAAGCAATGTTTTATTTACAAGTTTCTTTATTTGTGTTTTCATTTCAACTTGTTCGTTTATTATATTTAGACTGGCAATGAAATATTCTAGTACCCATACTGCCAATTTGGGCTGCCTGTGTAAAAACAAGCTTATGCAATCGTAATATATATAAGCTTAAACTTAAACTCGTATAGATACACGTTCTTTAGTGTGTACTACTTGCCATGTAGCATGTATTTAAGGTAAATGATCGACCAAACAGTGTTCATGACGGGTAAAAAAGAATAAATCTCACCTCTTTTAACTCTCCTTCAACTTGTTTTATCGCTCCAATTCGGGCAAACTTGCCGACAAGGTTCGTGAAAGAGCTGTTTTGCCTATCTTCACTTTGAGCGATAACATCGATGAAAGCTTTGTCAACCTCGCCCAGAACTAGCACAGTAAAGCAAAGTACCCGTAGAAAGCAGTGCAGAAATCTGGAGAGGGAAACGCGTAGCGAAAACATCGCAAACTCAACGACTGCCACATCAATCTTATTGCGTTTGTCCCTCCAAATCAAAACATGCAGGCTCAGTTATTCTATTCAGCGGTTTCTCTTGTGAACGTGGAACGCCTGGAACGCGCGTGGATGCACGCGTGTTCACGATACCTCATTCCCAGGGTTCTCTCTCTTCCTGGGTTGATCCCCAAATCGTACCTTTTACAGGAAGACCTTTATTAGAATTGTCCAATATAACTTTCATAACTACAAAACCAACCTCTTTACAAGTATTCATAGCATTACAAGTAATCAGAATTCATTGTGCAACTGTCCCCCACTTTCCTACTAATTTTCCATACAATGGGGAAAAAAATAAGACAAAAGTACAGCTAGCTATCCATAGTATTCACAAACATCTATTAGTCATCGCCTATAACTTCCTGTGGTTGCTTACATTTAACATATTGCTCCAACTGCAGAACACTATAAAATCTGAGTCCCTGATGGGGACTCAGATTTTTTCTTCGTCCCACACTCGCGACATGCTGAATATTCCATCTTTTCTTATTTCTTCTCCGAGCTTATAATTCACCATCTTTCTTTATTTATCACTATAAAGTAGTTTCCCAACAGCATACCCCAGAAATATGAATCAGTCCCCAAAATATTAAATTCATCAACAAACGAATACTGCTAAAGGATTCCTTACCCACCCCTTGGTAATCCAATATTAATATGCAACTTCAATATCTGCATATTTTCTCTACTATTACTCTATTATTTTATTATACTAAGTTCATGTTGCAAATATGCACCTGAAAAAAGTGCTTCATATTTAAGGTGCACATAAATTCCAAGTGCAGTTTCATTTGTATGCCAATCCATACCAATTTATTATGTAAAAAAAATTCTCTGGATTCTGTGTAAATCTATGTTTTTTCGGCCTGGAATACATGTAGGCTGTAATCAGGCAAATTTTAGCAGCACTCTTACATGATGGTTACCTAGTCAAGCCCTGGCTTCGTGCAGCCTAATTCTCAGACAGTCTGAGGGGATTGCTCACTCTCAAGTGGATCAGGGGTTGGAACGTTCCTTACAATACCAGGCCCCCCATTCCAGGCCCCCCATACCAGGCCTCCCATTCCAGGCCCCTCATTCCAGGCCCCCCATACCAGGCCCCCCATTCCAGGCACCCCATTCCAGGCCCCCCATTCCAGGCCCTCCACACCAGGCCCTCCATTCCAGGCCCCCCATACCAGGCCCTCCATTCCAGGCACCCCATTCCAGGCCCCCATACAAGGCCAGGCCCGGATATAATAATTGCAAGCGATGTCAAGCTTTGTTCGCGCGAGACTACAACATCTAGCTCCGGTATAATATAATAATAAGGAAACGCTTCTTTCGCGTTTAATAGACTACATTGTCAGGCCTAGGTCTATTAAAATATAAGAACACGCTTCTTTTGCATGAGACTACAATATCAAGCCCCAACAAGCGATAACAGGCCCCACTCGCGACTATCCCGGTATAATAACACGTTTATTCCGAGCGAGGCTACACTGTCAAGCCTCATATCAAGCCCCGGATATAATAATTGCAAGCGATGTCAAGCTTCGTTCGCTCGAGACTACAATATCAAGCCCCAACAAGCAATACAAGGCCCCGCTCGAGACTATCCCGGTATAATAACACGTTCATTACGAGCAAGACTACACTATCAAGCCTCAACATACGATATCAAGCCCCTAGTATACATGGCTAGTAATACTCAGTTGCCTTCGCTCGAGACTACAATATCAAGCCCCAACATGTAATACAAGGCCCCAGTACAACAATACCGAGCTTTGTTCGCTCGAGACTATCCCGGTGTATTTGCACGCTTAGTCAGCGCGAGACTACAATACTACCCCAAACATTGTTTATCAAGCCTTACATAATGATACCAAGCTTCGTTCGCGCGAGACTACAATATTAAGCCCCACGATGCAATACCAGGCCCCTGTAGTATAATAACACCGTTTGCTTGAGACTACAATGTTCCTCAACATGCAATACCAGGACCCGGTATGATAATAACAACATTAGTTCGCGCGAGACTACAATATTAAGCCTTAACATGCAATACCAGGCCCCGAAGTAATAATTCTGTACGCGCGAGACTACAATATCAAGCCCCGGTGTAATAATAACACGCTTAGTCCGCGCGGGACGACAATATCAAGCCCCTGTATAATAATACCAAGGTTCGTTCCCGTGGGACTACAATATCAAGCCCCAGCAAACTTCGTTCGTGTGAGATTCCCAGAAACACGCTTCGTTTACGCGAGTGTGCAATGGAGAGCCCCAACCGGCAATGTCAGGCCTCGGTATAAAAATCACTCGCTTCCCTCGCGTGGAACCACAATATAAACTGCGTCCCGAAAGCTTTTGTTAATTCGCCGATCGGTAAATTAATACGTGATGAGTTTACTCATGTTGTCATGTCATGGGTGAGACCAGTGCTGAGTGGTGTGACCTTAGAACATTTTGACACGATCACATTACAGGTACTGCAAACCGAATAACCTGCGCTGTAAAACTTTCAAGGTGACGTCTCACAAAACGAAACTACGAAAAAAAAAGGTGATAAGTTACCTTTTACAGGGCTTATTTAGATAGAGGATGAGATTTCGCCCTCAATTGTTTTTTGACACCCTGATTCGCATCTGGGGCCCGGGGGGGGGTACCCTATAAGTCTTGTACGGGAAGGCTCCGCCCGGAGGCGAACTTTCTTATGCCTCAATAGAATTTCCTGTAATCGCCACGTTTTTGCCGGGTTTTCAGTCTTTTTGATTCAGTGGGCCATTTCTGCCAAAATGTGGCACCCTTTGAGATACTTCGCTTTAGTCGCCATTTCTTCCGCTTTGCAGTTGATTTTGTGACCTTTTCGTATACTAAAATGGCAATTTTCCCTACCCTTTTATATACTGCGAGCTTAAAAAAGGCACCCCTTTCGGGCGGAGCCTCCCCGTATAGCCTAGTATAGGGAGAACCCCCCCGGATCGGGGTCAAATCCACTTCAGCAGTTCTTTCCGCTGTTATCAGGGCAACCTCCAATGGGAAACTTGAGTTTACGGTATCAACACACTTCGTTCGCGCGAGGCAAAAAAAAAATCACTTTTTTGTCTTTCCTAGAATGGTTTAATTTAGCGTACAAAATTGATCCAAATCTTCATAGTCGTAGATTCAAGACTAAAGATAAAATCTTGCCATGTTTCTATCTTTGGAGCCTGGTGAGTTTCTTTTGGGATCTGTTCATCGTCAATCTCATTTACCCCCACACATTTCCTTTCACTTATTATGACAATTGCGTCAAAGCGTTGTTACGACGTATTGCAAAATGCTGCAGCAATGATTACAAAAGCGTACCTTCCGTTTATCACAAACTGCCGCAACGCTCACTACAAATGCGTAAGTTATATCGAAATACCGCAACCCTTGTAATAAAATACGTACGTTATTACGAAATGCTGCAACTGCGTACGTTGTTTAAAACAACGCCCCAACCCTTGTTACAAAATGCGTGCACGTTTTTGTAACGCCCGATACATTACGTGTTCCAGGACTTGGAGGAGGTGGCTACGTACCGAAGTGTACCTTTGCGGCCAAGTGGAATTTCGGGTTTTGCTTCAGAGTTTCTGTATTTTAGTCTCGGCCTTGAGAAATTGTTTTGTCGTAAACTTGCTTTTTTTTTAACATTTCAATTTTCCAAAAGAAACTACTTTTGCACTTTGGCACATATCCCTTTTACCATTACGCCATATCTCCATTTCACCATTTCGTTATTTCGTCACTTCACTCGTCATTTCGTCATTTCGCCCTTTCGTGTTTTAGACACGCCCAAAAGCCGAAAGTTGAAATTCACGCGCTAGTCACAAAAATCGGAAACAGAATTCTGTGAAGCCGGAGTGCTGCGAATAAGACCACATTTTGGACCCAAAATTAGTCCCATTAGGCTACAAATAAACCTCACGCAGTCTTTGCGACATACGCTGTCATTCAGTCTTCTTTTTTACCGGCGGCTGATGTGACCTTCACTCGAAATATCCGGTTATACCATAATCGCTGTACAGTATCGCACCTTCAATTTAAAAATGTCAGCCTTGTTCTGTCGAAGCTGGTTGAGCTGAGGGTCAGAACTTCTTACCTCTCTGTGGAGCAATGGAAGTAAGTTATCTGTTGCGTTTATTTTTTATGTTAAAATTATTTTGTTAGTTAAATTTCGCTATTGCTAACACCTTTGTAACTCGTCTCTCTTTTTATTTACAACGGTAACTCTTCACTACATATCTCCATTGTCCCGGCTGATGCTGAATTTCCAAACACATTTGATCGTTGTGGGGATGACAACTGTCCACCACCTTGTAACGGCCGCCTATATCATTGTAGTCTTTGTCCGAGGACCGGGAGACAACCGTTACCTAAGGAGTGGAAACTGAGAGAGCATTTTCGACAAAGGCACTGGAATAACAAAATTACACGAGGGGTTAAGTGCTTTCAATTTTTATCTTAAGGTTCGTAATGGGATCGTAATGTGGGAGTGTGGCATTCACGGTTCCCGGCACAAAAAGTAGCATTTTGACAGTAGCGGCTAATTTTCTGATCTTTGGATCCTTGCCAGTTAGTCCAATCATGTCAAACGCTTCTCACGGTTGACGGTAAAAAAAATCAGGGGTCGAGATCGAGGTTTCCATGTCGATGGTCAAGGGTACAAAGTTTCCCTCATTGCTTTTTTTTGAATTAATAAAATGAAGAGAGAAAAGAAAAAAATGAATTAAGAAGGAATTTAAGAAGGATATAACCGTTTTAGCGTTGCGATTTTCACCTGTACATAAAGAGTTTTTGAACGTGGACATCGCCCCCCAAAAAAGAGTGAGTTGGGAAGATGGCGGGCGGGGGGGGGGGGGGGGAGGGTGAGAGTTTTACCAGCACGTGGACATCCCAATTCGTTTTTCAACCTGATGAGTTGGACAGAATTACATTTAGAACCAACAGAAGCACATATCTGATGATAAATCTAGTTAGCTTTTCCATGTTACAGTAAAACCACGAATCGAAGTTAAATCGAGGAAATGATGACAAAAAGCGTGGCTTGTAACTGGTTTTACAACATGGAGTGTATTAATCCAACTGTCAAAGAAACTCTTTTGTTCTCCTCGACAAAAAGATAGACTCAAAAAAATGCTTTCATTTGTCGGTAACGGTTGATGGCTAAGATTTCGTTATTGCCGATTGACGTTGAGACCCCACATTTAGACCCTAGTTCATTTCAGCCTCCTCAAAATTTAAATAACGGTAATTACCTTTTCAAATTTATTCCTAAATGGTTCACTTGCTCGTTTATTATCTTAGACAGGGTATCTTTAATTTTGGATAATGTATCCAGTTTGTCATAAACGAACGTCTTCAGAGCAGGAAAGTATAATTTTGTCTGAAACAAGCATAGGTTTACGGTACCCAGTGGTGGGGTTTGCTGTAAGTTAAGCTTTAGGTAGGGATCGCGGAGCCGGGAGGCCACTTATCTATTATAATCCATTCTGTGGCCAATTATAGACCCCATCTTAGTCACTTTTTGTGCAATTTTAATTTCGCGATTCCAACTTAGTCACTGTCACTCTTCCATAAGAACCCTTTTAACTATGTCATCTTCAAATGAATTGACACATCAGTTAAACTGAATGTAGAACACTTAACTCTCTCCACCTTCAACCATTCTGACCGTAGTTACTAAAAGAAGGAATGACCTACAATGATCTACAATGATCTACAATGACCTACAATGAGCTACAATGATCTACAATGAGCTACAATGACCTACAATGAGCTACAATGAGCTACAGCGATCAACCACAATTACCTACAATGAGCTACAATGAGTTACAATGAGCTACAATGAGCTTCAACGACCTACAATGAGCTACAATGAGCTAAAATTTGCTAGAAGGGGTTAATAGTATCACCATCCTTACCTTTTTATACCGTAGAAAGGTCGGTCCTGCGACAGGAGAATAATTAGCGACGACCCGATCACTTCAGAAAATCACCGGAAGTAAATAAAGCCCGTTCTTTTAAGAATTAACTTAAGCATGCCATATTTCACGATTATGTTCGGAAAATTGATTTTGTTGACAAGAAAATTATCAGGTTTTGATTTACAAATAAACCGCCACCCGGTTTGGCCATTAACTTCTAAATATTGGTCTTGTTTTTCTTTGGTTTGCTATTTTCCTTCTTATGGGTTTATATTGCGTCTTCTTCAATGACAAAGTGATCTCAAGCGAGATGCGCTGCATAAATAAATAACTTTATTCCCGGCAAACAAATATCATCTTTCAAACTTTTCACTTAAACTGCAGCATAGGAAAGAGTTCGTTGTCGGTGATGTGACTGTACACTTGGTCAAAGACGGCCCTCTCGGTAATTTTTGAGACAAATTGAAGGTTGCAAACAGGTCGTAGGTTCTTGTTGGTCACTTCCTTAGCTCTTGGTCACTTCCTTCTGAATGCTTTTCGCTAATTATTCTCCTCTCGCGGAACCGACCTTTCTACCATATAACAAGGTAAGGATAGTGATATTATTAACCCCTTCTAGCTACTTTTTAGCTCATATTATCACAAATGTTTATACAAGGATTACGGTAATCTTCGGGAATCAACGGCTAGTATCGGCATTCTGCGAAAGGTCCCACGATTCCTTCTTCATATCTTGGAAGGATTTTTTTAATTCCTTATTTTATTAGCTTTGAAATAATGTATAGTAGTTATTCAAGGCTTATAAAACGCTGGGCATTATTTATACTTAATGTCATGAAGAGTACTGCATTTATAAGTAGCTACATGGACTGTCACGCAACGCTTCTCACCTGCCGCGAAAGCTGCAATCATAGAAAATCTGCAAAAATCGTAGAACATGCTGGGTAATTCTTGGACACCTTGAATAATGTTTGGTATTCTGGAAAAGTGCTTCTTACAATATGAGCACCTTACCCCTTTGTAAGTTATGCCAGTGAGTGGTCCTCAACAAACAATCGAGGCCACTTCCGGTTAAAAGATAACGTAAAATATCGAATGCTGAAGTTTTTAAAAGAACGGCCTTTATTTACGTCTGAATGCTTTTCGCTAATTATTCTCCTCTCGCGGAACCGACCTTTCTACCATATAACAAGGTAAGGATAGTGATATTATTAACCCCTTCTAGCTACTTTTTAGCTCATTGTAGCTTTTTGTAGGTCATTGTAGCTCATTGTAGGTCGTTCAAGCTCATTGAAGATCATTGTAACTCATTGTAGCTCATTGTAGGTCATTGTGGTTGATTGTTGTAGCTCATTGTAGGTCATTGTAGCTCATTGTAGATCATTGTAGCTCATTGTAGCTCATTGTAGTTCATTGTAGGTCATTGTAGGTCATTGTAGCTCATTCCTTCTTTTAGTAACTACGCCATTCTGACGCATTTGCTAACCCTATACATTTACAATCTGACAGAAAATAAACCGATCTCGTTATACGCGGTAACATGTCATTTAGCATGCTAATGTTATTTACTATATACTAACGTTCGAACAGAGTCCTCATTAATTATAAATTAACTGTAATGAAACAAATTACCGCAAATAAAAGCAGACTAGGTGCAAAGAAAACTATAAAACTATTCCCTATTTGCATTCCTTGGCAAGGGTTCATTCGCCAATCTTATGTCAAGAGGTAAACGGTTGAAGGCGAGCGCACCAGTTGAATCAGTTGCTTTGGCTAAGTGCAAGAGGTCACGACATGCTGTGTTTTTAAAAAGCGAGAAATTTGAGACAAGCTGGTACAGCTGGTACGAGCTGACACATTTGTCCGTAAAGACTGATTACAAGCCCCCTCACTCATAAGCCCCCACCCCCCCGCTTATAGTCCCATCTACCTGTAAATAAAAATAATTTCCGATTATAAGCCCCTTCTACTTATCCTTGTTTCCAATAATAGATTTAATCACTTTCACTGACAAAATAATAAAACTATGATTAATTTAAACTTATTTTCAGTTTTATCATAGTTTTATTACGAACTCATCAAATATTGACGTAACTGTTCAGTGAGTTGAAACCCTCCTGTATATAAGCCCACCCAAAAATCTTTCGAAGTTGTGTGAGCCTAGGGCTTACAACCGGGATTTTACGGTACCTTTATGCACTTATCAATTGAAATCCCGACCCCCCCACCCCGGGCCAAGGTGGGGGAACGTGGGGGATTTTTATGGTATTTGAAGGCACGGTTCGCCCGTGGGGGTGGGGGATTTCTCAGGATTTGCTTTGCACATTCTTTGAAGTGGGGGGGCGAGGTGGGGATTTGACTCGTGCCTAGTTTCCTCACGGTAGTTTCTCCACGTGGTCACTGGTGTCGCTCGCTGGATTTCGATGGATTGCTCGGCCGTGCTTTGCAGTTTTGTTTCGATATCTGGCTTTGAAAGGTAAATTTCCTAATTATTTTTCCTTTTATTTCACCATTTAGATTAATCCTTTGGGATTTTGCCTTGAGCTTTCATGGTTCATTGGCTGGAAAGTGTTATTGTTAATTAAAACTTCTCACACATGCCGATACACGCTCTTCTACTTCTAGTGTTAAAACCATGTGGTTTCTGAAGTTCTATATTTCCTCATTCTTTCGGGTCCAAAATATAAAATATAGCTCATAGGAACTATTTTATGCAGTCTATTTATAGCATCAGTTTCCCTGCGTTTTGTCTCGCTACACAGGGTGCTTGCACGGTAAATAAAAGGTCAAGTCACGGTTGGACAGACAGCATTGTCCTGGATTGCTGGCTATTTCCCTTCCACATCTAACACTCGGACAGGTAAGTTTTCCTTATTTTGCTTTTATTTAATCCTTCTGACTCAAGTAGTTTTGACTTTTACGTTATGTTGTTAAACTGAAATGGGATGGGGAATCTGTATTGTTGTTTATAATAATAGACCGGTTCACGCTCTTAGTTGCATCATGGGTAATCAGGGCGAGATGGCAGGAAATTCAAAGGTTTGTATGGGATTTCAAGGCCAACTAATTCTTCCTGAATTAATACATATTTGACACTTTCTCTTTGAAAAGTGTAACTTATGAATTCAAAGAAACAATACACTGAAATTTTTGTACTATCGAATTACAGACAATGTATGGGAGAAATCAAGTTTTCGAAAAACTGATCATGGACTTCTATGTACTCCAGATTTAGTGTATTGTTCCTTTGAATTCACAAGTTTCACTTTTCAAAGAGAAAGTGTCAAATATATTAATTCAGGAAGAATTAGTTGCCTTTGAAATCCCATACAAACCTTTGAATTTCCTGCCATCTTGCCCTGATTACCCATGATGCAACTAAGAGCATGAACCGGTCTATTAGTTTCTTAAAAAGGCTAATAAATATTTTCTTCATGAATGATACTCTCACAAAAAACATGTTTATCTATTCTCACAGGAATTCTGCAGGACCCACCAATTCTCTTTGCTTGTGAAAGTTAAGGTATGTTGGCTGCTATTTTCAATTAAACTTATCATTGCAGCAATTACTTTCAATGGAGATGGTACGGATTTCAGTTCAATATAAATTTTTAGCAATGTGCTACTCATTTATCCATTATGTACCCTGACTTTTTTATGAGTGGGGTTGAAAATTCCAGATGGGGGGGGGGGGTTGGGGGTCATTTTGTTTACTTATTGTCAAATTATTGTTGTGTGTTTTTGTGTAACAGTTGAATATTTAAATCATGATTATATTTAATCATATTATATGAGTTTGGAAAATCTAGAGAGGTGGGGGTATATCTGAAACCCTGTCCCTGGAAAGGGTTTATGGATATTTCAGGAATCATATAAAACATACCTATAAAAACGGTTTGTTGGCGTTCATCATGAACTATTTTGGTTAATCTCAATATGCACTAGTATGTCTAAACCCAGTAAGCTTACAGGGACTGTTTTAACTCAATTTAGATGGCAGATTCTGAAGCGTCCAAAGTTTGTCTTGTTTCATTTGGTGCAAGTAATCGAAAGATTTCATGGAACATAAGATTACCTGATGCAACTTTGTCAGATTATGACAATATAAAAATAGAATTCAAGAAAGTATTTCATGACTTGGTAACAGCTGAGGAAAAAGTGGTTTTCCAAAAGTGGGATAAGGATTTCGAGGAATGGGTAGACATTGATCCACTGGATTCAATTGAAAATAAATCTAAGCTGAAGGCTGTTTGTGTTAGAAATGAACAGAGATCATCAAGTAAATCTGATGAAAGTGAAGTGAAGCATACAATGAAGGAGACGGGTCAAGCGACTTTGCCTTTTTCAAAACAGCGCACAATTGGACAAAATGGCAAACTTGGCCCATGTGTTCCAATTAAGTCAGCTGAGGAGGAAGCAAAGAGCCACAATGTTACCGAAATTCCAGTTAATGTTGAGAGATTAAGAGAGGAAAGTAAATTGTTTGGGAAAAAAGCTACAAGTGAAGATGGTCTGAGTGAATGGCAAAAGAAAATGAATGAAGCTGCTTTTGCTCTTTGTATGGGAACCCCGTCACTGACTTTGAATAGGGGTGAGCTTCTGGAAAAAGCAAGAGAAAAAGTTGATAACGATGGATTCAACTACAAAAAAGGCAAGTCTCGTTCCAAAAAGTTCGGAGCAGCATCCACAGGAGACAGCAAAGTAAAACGCCCAAAACTTGAATCAGGTGAGCGAAGAAGTCTAATAGAAGAAACAAAAGAATCAATCAAAGAACAAAGCGAAAAGCTTGCAATGCTGGAAAGAGAAAAGTTTAAATTAGTCAATATGAACCAATTTGGAGCAGCATCTCATATCCTGGATAGAATTAGCTCTGCAAGAAAGGAGAAAGGACAACTTGCTAAAAAGCTTGCAGCCTTGGAACAAAAAGAATCAAAGGCAGTAAAGAGAAAGCTCGCACTACAGGGAGAAGGAGGAAACAAAACTGCAAAGAAAGCAGATGAGGGACATGCTGCTGAAAAGAATGACAACTCCATAGAAAAATATCTTAAGCCTAAACACACCCAGGAAAACAACGAAAATGCTATAGGAGAGGAAACTGAAAAGCAGAATGAAACAGCTGTGCAAGAGGAGAAAGAGAAGAAAGACCATTTTTTGTAACAAACGCGGCACTGGCTACAGAAACACAACAGAGTGGAAATGGCATGGAAACATATTGCAAGTACTTGAAATATACAAGTTCAGGACGTTTGGGAAACAAGGAACTGTACAAAATTTCAAGTGGCCTTTATGTTTCACAGCTACAAGAATTATCAGTAGCAGACTACATAATATGCAAAGAGCAGAACTGTAACGAATTGCATAATGTGGATGGAGGTGTTTCTGTATGCAGTAAGTGTTGTGGTCTTGTCGGTGTCGCAAAGGAAATTCAAGAAAAAGGAATGGTCAAAGTTAGTGAGACATTCAAGAAGTATTTCAGTGGAAATACGTACTCAAGTGAAAAGGCAGTTCGAAAGTTTATGAGCCTTCCAGTCGCTATTTTTGAGTTAGGTGAAGCCAGTAAAGGAACACAAACACTGTACATGATAGAACAACATCCTGGCGTTGATTACGTTAAATACGTTGAGTTAATCAGGTCTGCTAGTGGTACCATAGACACTAGCAGTTCCCCAAATAGCATTAGCAAAGAGAAACTTAAGGCCTTGTGTGAATTGGCATCCTCCGAAAAAGATAGAAAACTTATAAAGTACGCTATGTGTGCAGATTTCTCTGAGAAAAAAGCCAAGAAGTATGGACTTTCTGACTGGAACAGACAAAAGGATGAAATAGAAAGTTCTATGGAAAGGAATAAAGAAATAAGGGAAGCAGTAAATGAGCTAGCTTGCTTAGAAGAAAAGGCTATTCTCAGAGGTTATGGCATTGAAATTGAAAGTGACAATGAGAGCCTTATCTCCACAGAATCTGGAGAATCCTGTGATTGGGACAGTGAGAAAGAAAACGATTCAGAGGACGAATCAGAGGGCGATCAAACTAACAGTGAAGGTGAAATGGCAGATTGCCTATTAGACAAACATTCTGAAGAGTACAACCTTGATCCTGACAGAGTACGAAAGGAAAGTACACCACTTGTTTCTGATGTACCATCATTTGATCATTTAGTGTTCATTTTGCGACAAAATAATCTGAATTGGTTTTCGTTTGTTGAAGAAATAAGGTCAACTGTTCGCGGCCTCTCTGCTGAGGCAATGAGCCAGCTCTTGATTGACTTTGCCCACTACTTGCCTGTAAGTGACTTGAGCGAGGATGAAGAGAAAGAAGTGGAACATTCACGACAGTCATTTCTGCTATACTACAGAGATAAAAAGGTAGAGGAGCGTGAGATTGATATGCTGGAGGGAATTGTGTGCTCTGATTCAGAATCAGACAATCCAGATGAGTGGATAGGTGTTCCTGATTTAAGAACTGAGGCCGGGAAAAAGTTGCTCCAGAGAGAAAGAAGAAGGATCAGGCAAAAAGCAAAACGGCAAGCTGCAAAGCGTGTTGCAGAGGAATGCCTTCTGAAACGCAAGATTCCAAAGCGTGTAGGACGTGTTCTTAGAGACTTTCCTGACATTGGAAAAGAAATTGAAAACTTTGTTCAATCTAAAAGGGTAGGTGCAGATGCTTGGCGACGAACAGGGATTTTGACTTTTGATGGAAACTTGAAACAGGGCCAGAAAGTAACATACAAAAGAATAAAACAGCATCTAGAAGATAAGTACAACACTACCTTTAGTTATGGCACAATTGTGCAGTTATCTGTTGTGAAGAACAAGAGAAGATTAAGTGCAAAGCGGTACAAAGGTGTTGCTCGCATAACCTGTAGAAGAGCAAGAAAAGGTTTCTCCCTGCGATTTAATCCTGATGCACACTGGAGCTGTTCATTGTACAAAGGCCTAGATAAAATCCAACTGCAAGATGGTACTGACAAGTGTGTTCTTAATCGAGATGATGCAGCAGGTTTCCGGTTAGATACAACCTACACCCATAAACAGAACAAAGTCCTTTCTGTCTCAACATCACCGGAGGTTACGACACGCACAGACTTTGTTAACAAGTATTCCTCTATTCTACAAGTTTCATCCTATTTAATCATGGAAACTGAAAACACATCAGATGTGTGTGCAGCTGTTGTTAAAGGCCAAGCCCTTTTTAGAAAGAATGCAGCACAACACTTGTCTGATCTCACAATGCTGCAACAAACTATTCCATCATTTAAGGATTCTTTGACAAAAGATATAGAATGTATCAGGGTTGATGGGGCCTCTGATGAGGGGCCAGGGCATGAAGAAGTCCAATTTTATTGGACTGAGAGACATTTGACAATGAGCAAAGCATGTACAATCGTTACTACAAGGCACAGTGGTGGGAGCTACCTTAACAAAGTTGAACTGCTGAATGGATGTATTTCTGTAGGTCATTCTAATGTTTTCATACCATCAACGCTGCATGGACCATGCTATACAGCTGAAGGCTCAATTGATGAAGAGAAAGTCAAACTAAACCAAGACACTGCAACTGATGTCTATATTGACCGTGTTTCTGGTGCAACGTTTAATGGGAAAGAAATTCATTTCACAAAAGGGGCAAGTGATGCTCAGGCAATTTACAACCAAAGCAGACGCGATCACCTTTTGGTATTCCTGAAAGGAAGCAAGAAGCAAAAAGCAGTGTTAAAGAAAGAACAATCTACATTGTATAATTATTTTGAGGAAGTGTGGACAGTAAGGAATAGCCATATGGCGAAAGGACTACCCAGCCAGTATGTGTTTGTACTTCTACCATGCTACAAACACGACTGTAGTCATCAGCTTTGTCGAAAGGGTAAACCAGCAAAAGACAGACTTTGGTATGAGAATGGCCCTCCCCTGACAAATATTCCATTCCCCATTCCTGACCAGAAACGACCATGGGGCAGTGAAGATTGTACTGAATGCCAGTCTGTTTGTAGTGGGCATTTCCTTTCCCCAGAAGATAACATTCGACATGTGGCAAAACACGGAACAGGAGACTGTCACTTCTCTCCACCAAGTGAAGTTATCAAGTCCGAGTTCAGTAAAAGAGCAAGGCAGGGCCAGTTGATGGATGAGAACACCATACTAACCTTAGCCAAAGCAACTCTCCTCAGCAAGGAAGAAGTCCAGATGTGGGTGGACCACTTGTCCTGCTTGGCAAAGCATAGGCAAGCTGGTGCAAAAAAAGCTGCCAAATCAAGAGCTAAAAAAGGTTCATCTTATAGTTTAACTCTTTGAAATAAAATAACAAGTACTATACTTCAGAAATGAGGTCCACTTTGTCTTTTGAATATTGTCACTGTTAAACTACAAATGTTCATTTTATGTTTCTTCACTTTACAGCACAACAAAAGCTCTACTGCTTCTGCCAAAAAACAGATGATAAACGCCAAGCCATGATTGCGTGTGACAACCCCAGCTGCAAGTTTGAGTGGTTTCACTTTCAATGTGTTGGCCTTCAAGAAGAAGAGGACTTGGTTGGGCAGTGGTTCTGCCCATCCTGTACTTTGGCTCGCTGATGCATACCGGTATCCTCGACATATTATGTCTATATCTTGGTCTGTTATCATATTTGGCTTTTGCTTTAGCTAAATTTGTACACTAAAGAAGTAGAAAATTCGAACTAAATGTTAATAAAGTCAGTCAGGGAACAACAAAGGTTTCCCCACCTGGGTGGGGGTTTTACCAGTCAATATGCCCCAGTAGGGTGGGGGTTTGTTAAGATTTGAAATGATGTCAAGTCAAATCCCCACCTTGGCCCGGGGTGGGGGGGGTCGGGATTTCAATTGATAAGTGCATTACACGGGGAACCATGACTGAGGTTTTTGGCATCTAGATCAGAAACATGCTCAGCGTGGTATCCTTTCCTGAGTATAGCTCATACCTTTTGTTTTTACGGTGTCATTTCTTCTTCTTTTCTTGTAGATAAGCAATACTTAAGTGCATGCTTCAGTGCAAAACAACGTCAGGAAAGACCTTAAACAACCGTGGCCACTGGCATTGCATTCATTGTTCGCGTGTTTTCGAAAGACAACATGGCATGATTGTACACCTGAACACTCATTTTAATGTCAGCGTATCCGGACATGAAAGGTCAGCCACCAGCGCAAATCAAAATTTGGACAAAGCGCGAGAGACGATAAAAGAAGAACCAAACAAGTTAATGTCCTCAGAAGGCAAATACATTTGCCCTGAATGCTCTAAGTGCTATCCCAACACGAAAGCTCTGCAGCGTCACGTACGGGACCAGCACAAACGAAAGGTAGAAGCTGTCGTTGGCCCTGGACGACACCTTAAAGGAATTTCTGTCGACTTTGGCAAAGGCATCTTCATGATAAGTAGCACCTTTTCGGGAATTATGCATCCTATTCATTGCCAGCACAAGACCAGTGCACCTTATGACTCTAAGCCAGTGACAAGCCCGTGTGAAATTGACGAGTGTATGGATGCTGCACGAGTAGCCAGACGAAGTGGACATCCGGCGTTCAAGTGTATCCACTTACAGAGTGTGCAGTATGCTCGCCCAGTTGAAAGTCCGGTTCCCCTAAGTGATGAATCACTTGAAGAGATCGTTGGTGGCTGTCTTAAGTGATTTACGAATAAACAAAAGGACATGTGTTTGGTACATAGAGAAAGAGCAAAAAAGGACGATAGTCCATTAGTCGTTCGTTTTCCGAATGATGCGTATGGGACACACTCATCTAGAACTGTTTACCTTTCAGTTTATGACGGTGCCGTACACTATTGGTCACGTTTTGGACGAGTTGTTGTTTCATTCGACTCTCAAACTGGTAAATGGTCATGCCGGTGTTGCAGATCGAAAGTCCCCTGCATCCATAAAGCTGCATCGAAATGGTTCGTTTATCAAGAGGATAAATCTCTGATAGAAAGCATCCCAGAGGAAAGCGAAGACGAGTTAGAAATTGCAGCTGAGGAAACAGACGACGAAATTGATGTGACGATCAGTCCAAATCTGAAGCCAAGCAGTGTGTACCCTCCTTCTGGAAGAGGAGTAGAAGTTATGACAATTTACCATATACAACACAAAAGAATACCAGCGACACTCCCTGGAGAGCACCTGGATGGTTTCCCTTTTGTCTTAGTTCCTAAGGAAGGAGAATGTCACGAATGCAAAATCCCTCTTAGTGGCCCATATGAAATAACTGCGCGGGCCATGATCATAGGGGTGACAAATGTGATAAAAGGTAAGAAACAAACCTGCCCGTTTTGGTTTTAACCAATTCAAACTTCGTTCATTGCTAAGGCTTTAAAAGCTTTGTTCAATAGCTTTTAGTCTCAAAAGTGATTAGAGTTTACGCCTTTGGTTTGGCGTGATTGGTTTTAAAAACAAAGTTATTAAAACGGTCCAATAGTTACTCGGCTTGCTTGCACGCGTCTCACCGCATTTGGTGTTATTCACATGCATTCCTTGCAGTTCAAATTACTTGATCATTGTCTCTGTTCGCTTGGGCGATTAGTTACGTAAGCAAAATTCATACAGCTTATGCAATATACTATATCAGTAATTCATTCTCATCAAGTGTAGTGAATATTTCATCTTCCCCACTACCACGTGACCAAAAAATTACACCTGAAGAAGGAAATAGCGAAATTTAGTGTCCATTTATCTGTTCCCCTATACAGATGTTCGTACGTCATGGATGAAGAATAGTTCAGTTCGATTCGTGTAAGAGGAGAGTAATTTGTTTCTATTGGCCAGTGTCGTCGGGACACGACACAGCTGAGGTAGCTTCAACTGCATTTCTTAAACTTGAAACCAGTGCATATGTGTATATGAAATAGCCAATGAAACTGGCAGATATGCATATAACATGTACCGGTGCAGTAAATGTCTTTTTTTCTTCAAGGGAGAAGGTGTTCAAGAAAGCAAAAATGAAATGCCACTGAGGCCTGACGGTAGGCGCTACTAAGTCTTATTTAACAAATAGAGAATAGTGAAAACCTAGGACAACTTTTTCGTCTGGATAGATTAAATCGCTTTCACGCGTATAGATGCCAATTAAACTACTACTTCCTTAACCTATCGCATTATTGACATCCCATCTCAGATTCACTTGCGCTACATGATGTGGACCATTATAACGTAAGAAGTGCACATGACTTTCGTTTGCCTGCTGTCCGAAAGTAACTGTGATAAGCAACAAAACAGTGCTGCATGCACCATCATTCTCTTCGCGTCTAGTTTTAATCATTTTGTCAGCTGTTTGCTTTGTTAGTTAGCGAGCTAAATAATTAATAAATAAATAAATTAATTAGTTAATTAATTAGTTTAATTATACTGTACGAATATTGTTGCCTTTGAGCTTGATATTGTTCAGTTCATTCATTTCGTTAAGGACTTTGAAAACCACATTACGTAAAGTCTGTTAAATGGAGCACGGGAAAAACGGGAAAGCGCACCCAGGTCCATATCCATTTTTGGGGGTTGGGGTAATGTGTGTGTGTGTGGAAAGGTGTATGGTGCAGCCTACGTAGGAAAGCAATTACACGTCTTTTAGTCTATGAAAAAAAAGCCGGTAAATTAGTAGAGTCCTTTTTGTGAATTTTTATCCGGGCGCATTCGTCTAGGAAAAAAGTCTATCATCAGGCTATCATCATAAACTAGTCTAGTTTGGGAGCCATGAGCAACGTGCAGCTATCAAACAAGGCGGCTTCTGATCCCGGCCCCTGGCCCGGCGCACAAGTCTAAGATACACTGCATGGTTGGAAAATAGGATTTCGTTACCATGTGAATTATAATATACATGAATACAGTTATTAAATTGCGTGTGAGTGATAACCACATTGAAGATGGCCTCCAAAATAAAACTCTTATGTATAGTTCATCTTTCACAGCCCGGGGTGACTGAGTGATTGCGCTATTTCCATACGTACCAAACTGTAGCTGCGAAAATTAGCAAAATAACAGTGATAAAAATAACTATCTTATTAGGTCATTTTCACTCGTTGTTCGCACTTCTCCTGGCATTGAATGTATGTCCGGGGTGCATTCAATCATTACCGACCAATCAAAATATAAAACGGGATTAATTTTGTCTCTGTGTCACAATATATATGGTAGGGAAAACAATTTTGAAAATTAAAAACAAGAACGATATATAATATTGTTGTTGCAGTTCATTATTCTGCCTTTCAGTTGAAAAAGCTGGAAGAATTTATTGAAATTAGCAAATCATTTATCCCATTAATAGCGTTGCTTTGCTTGATTGTGCAATTAACACCAAGAGTGTATTTAAAAAAAAATAAAGGGGATCTCAGTGAAATGATGCGTCATAGGTCAAGTTCAACATGTCTTGGGTTCAGTTACTCTTCCTTAGAAAAGGGATCTCATATGCGTAAAGAAAACAACAAATATGTACGCGAGATTTATTTCGGGAAAAAAAACACTAAATGTGAACTCAGTATCTTCATCCAAATTAAAGTATTGGCGAGTGGTGCGAATACTCACGGCATGTAGCAGATGTAAAGGAAATACATTTAACTGACAATTTATCAATTCATCGGACTTGTTTATTTATTCTCTTTATCTAGTTTGTCACACGACGGACTGTGCTGGCTGCTTAACTCTACTCATTGATCAATAGAAATACGCGTTTGGTGAGTCAAGCGAATGATTCACTGAGTTGCCCAAGTCAAATGTTTAGCTGTTCACGATGCGCGCTATTGGTCCGTGTCATATCAGAACCTAATTAAACAACTCAGCGGTTCAAATAACATTCACTTTCAATTCCTTTCTTAATATTACAGAATTATTTAATCGAATTTAACGTAAATTAGAGTTAAAAAAGAGCGTTACATCATCGGGGCCTGATATGGCAGGTCGGGGCCTGATATTGTAGGTTGGGGCCTGGCATGGTATGTTAGGGGCCTGATATTGGGGGTCTGATTTGGTAGGTTATGTTCCAACCCTATTAGCTCAAGTGAGCAATCGACTGACCTTGGACTGCCTGTCTACCTGAAAAACATTGTTTGAGTAGCCTGTTCCAGGTGTTCAGATAGTGGCACGTGAACGAAAAATATGATCGAGAGTGGAGAAAAAAATTAGAAGAGACCACTCTTACTATTTTCTTGATCATTTTTCTCAGCACTGACAACATTATTCATTCACGTGCCCCCATCTGAATACCTGGAACAGGCCATTGCTAGAGTGGAAACATTTATTGCAGAATTTCTATTAGAACGAACATTTGCATTTGGAAGCAACAACGTTTTTGACTTGATTCAAGAACATTCTCTGTTTTTCTTGTCTACAACTAACACGCAAGAATAAAACTGAGGCTTAAAAAAAGTTGTAATATTTTACATAACTAGTATATAAACGTGGAATGCTTTTGCCAATAAAAAGTCTTGTTATATTAACATCATTAAGCAATGTTTCTGCAACAGTCTTTTTCACTTAAGCTAGGCCTTTATGGCTCTAGAAACTGGCAGAATTATGTGTACTGAGTAAACCCCACTATCTTGAATCCCTGCTATGTCATGATCAAACTGATTCTATTGTTTCCTGAGGTTAAATGTACTCTCACTGATTGTGCCATTTGCTTTGCAAGGCTATCTCAAACTCTTGTGATCTTAACCAATTTTTGGTTTCCCTTGCATGTAGGAGATAGCAGGAAACTACTAAATGACAAAAACACTGAAGTTAATTAGGACTATCAAACACTGAATCATTGACAATTTTTCCAGATGGGCTTGGGCTGTCTGAAGGACTATGAGCATTTTGAAATTTTCTTAACAGTTCCATATTAAACATGGAAAAATTGTCCTCTTCACATGGTGTTTGGTTCTCTTTTTGCAATTTACATCTTGTGTAGGGAGAGTCATCAGGAGAGCTGCAGAAATTAAAAAGAAAAGTTAATTAATAATAATCTTTGAACATTGTCCTTCAGTAGCATTTTCGAAATATAAAGGTTCAAATGACGCCTAACACTACTGTAAAAATTTAAGACTGAAATCCAAGCTTTCATCGATCTTTTGCTGAAATACATTAAAGCTTTTCACCTTTTGTTCTAGCAACTATTTTAATTTAATTAACACATCTGTATAGACCCTTTGTACAATGACACTCCCTCATTAGACCATTTTATTCATTTCTTATTCATTTGATTTTGTACCTATAATAAATTGTTTTATACATTTTACACACTTACCACATTCTTACGCTTTTTACACATCTTACTTTACATTTGTATATAGGCCTACGCGGAATATATTTCTTATCCCTGATGATGCCGTTGAACGGTGAAAGCTTGGATTTCAGACTTTAATTTTTACATTAGTGTTGGGCCCCATTTGACCCTTTTATTGAAAGTTCATTATATTTATTAGACTTGAAATAAGATGCTTTAACAGCAGCACTCAGTTAAAAGACTGTTAGAGAAGGATCCTTACCCAGTTGGTCTTGTCACCCTTAAACTGTTTTTAGTAGCTGTTAAGTCATCAATGCTGATTGAACTTAGGCGGGGCATCTTTGAGCTGATTCTGTAAAGTTTAAATAAAAAAAAATTTAAATGATATAAATTGTCATAAAAATCAAGAAAAACCTACTAGTAATCAATAAAAAAATTTTGTGCATAAATATATAAAAAATTTCTACGTTGAGCAAATTAGCTGGAGGTTAAAGTAATCAATCCCTGTTAATGTATCTTTTTACTTATTATTGCAATTTGCAAGCCACTAATATGTAGCTTGTCCTGAAAATGTCTGAGAAGAATCAACTTTCTGGATAAATAGTGTGCATTCTAAAACTATGCATAGCACTGCAATTATATAATATTATTAACATACTCTTCATGACTTGAGCTGCATTTTGATGTCACAGGTCTGGCAGAATTTTTCTCATGCAGTTTTCTCCTTGCTGGGACATCCCGGATTGACTGGATCAGTTTTTCTTCATGACGGAATGTTCCTGAGGGTGTTCCAGGATGTATAACTGATCTTGTTAATCTAGGATAAGATCAATACAGTGAACAAGTGAGCTTAAAATTATTATTAAGAGGATTTGGGTGGTGGGGTTGCTTTTTAGCCTGCTGTCAACAGACAGAGTGGGGTTATTAGTAATTAATCTACACACATTCTGTTTTTCAACAACAACCACAACAACAAAAAGAATTTTACCTTGTGTTATTAAGTGTTAATGTAGACATGTCTGAAGCAGGCTGAAATGAACAAAAATACATTTGTTGACTGTCCATCACCTTAAATAATTCATTGAATTTAGTGTATTTGTCATTGATATTAAATTTAATAGTGTGATGCACAAAAAGTGTGACCACAGTGAATTAATTCACACAGTTCTGTGTGATTGACTCTATAGCTCTCGGAGAACCAACTCAACTTCACTTATATTGCACTTGAATTACCTTCTTGCAAGCTATCTGTGAGTTCTGATTGGATACATTAGTCAGTTGCACAAAAGTATGCAAATTAAGTAGAAGTGTTCACTCTTGTGCATTGCACTGTGTCTTGAGAAAAAATACCAAATTATCTGACTGGTGATGAGTTGTTTTGAAGTACTAGTCTAGAGTAGCCTCCTGTTATCTCAAACACACAAGCCCAGTGACCCCTCCCCCCCTAAAAAAAAGTAAACTAAAGCAAGAGTCCAACTCTAAGTGAAGTAAAAATGATAACCCTTTCTTATTGCAATTTCTCATGCAAGTTAGATTTGTCACTCAAGAATACAAAAATAGAAAAGAAAAAAATTACAAAATAGCAACCGGCGAGGGAACCTAAGGAGAGACCACAAGGCTTGCTATATCAGGCTTCCTCATTAAAATAGTTAAAATGATATTGCTAAAGAAAAATTAAGGTAACTGATAGATAGCTACAAGAAGAATTAAAATAACTATATCATGTCAAAGAAAAGGCAAACACCCTAAACTTTGTTTGTAAGAGACCACTCTTGCTTGTTTCATCATGTGGTCGCTTACGAGAGCCCTGCATTCTCGTAAGTGACCAGCTCTAGTTACGACCACTTTTCTGAATTCCTGAGGTGGTCACTAGTGAAAGCTTCAACAGCACTGTAATTGCTTCTTTCTGTGTGAACCTAGTCTCAAATTAACCTAACCTTGACATTAATGCACACAAATGGCATGTGCATGACCAGACCAGTGTGGGTCATTTTATCAGTTAAAACTGGAATGTCATCGCTCCTAGTAACGTCAAACTATCCTGAGATGCTTGGTTCTTTGAGGCCCATTATAATGGGCCTCAAATTTAACACTTCACCATTTCAATATGAGGCTTATGATCATTGTTTATATTGCTTGAAAACATACTGAGTTATAATCCAAGTTATCACATAACACACCCTAAAGTTATTTGTATACACCTATTTCAATTAAGGTTGCTTCAGTGATGCATGATTCTTGTTTCTTAGACGGCAAAGCATCGTGTTTGCTATCAATGCATGACATTGTATTGATCACTTTTCTACAACAACAACAACAACAAGCTTTGTTACCAAATAGAAAAAGGAAAAAAAGTTAAACTTTACAATATAATATATTAATACAAAAATAGGTAATGTTTACTCAGGATAACTATAAAGCTAATTGAGCTGAGTAAAACTAAGTGATGTTTAAGTACAGAGGTAGGTTGGCACTAAAGCTTGGTGAAAGCAATTAATTAGTCAATTAAAAAGAGACGAAAAGAAGAAATAAAGAAAATAAATAAATAAAAATAAATAAATAAATAAATAAAATAAATAAACAACTACCAGTTGAAAACTCATGAACAGTAAGACTGTAAGATGTTTAGCTTGACTTTGTTTTTAAACGTTTTAAGGGGGAGGTATTTAATGCTTTCATCAAGGTGAAGGCCTTCATCTCACTGAAGGCCCTCCAGGAGAAAACCAAATCATAAAATATTTGCTCTTGCTTTAGGACTAATAGCTAGAGAAAAGCAGCCAAAAATTTAACAATCATGATGCTTTGCGGTCTATGAAACATGCATCACTGAAGCAACCTTTTTTGAAATAGGTATACACCAGCTAGCATGCAAGTTGAGCAAAAATTCTTGAAATTTAAGTGAAAAATGGGCATTTAAAATCAGGCACAAAAAACACAATCTTGAAAATGACCTTTGAACCAATCAGGACTTACTTACTGTGATGGGGGGTGGTGGTGGAGGAGGGGGTGGGGGAGCAGTTGGTTTCTTGGGGGTGCTTGTTTTTAAAGGTCCTAATTTTTGCTTGTCTGCCAGCCGTCTGGAGAACCTCACTCCAGTCCGCTTGCCATCTTAAAGGAAAGACATGAAATTAATATTGACATGGGTTGCAGACAACATGACCGAAGGTGAGTACGTCATCACCCTCACTGATTGTCTCAGTCTTGTCGGCAAACTGTGAATGGGGCACATCAAGAAGGAATGGCTCTCTTTGTTCCAGTGTATCCTTCCCCATGTTGAAATCATCTATGTCCCAGAGCATGCAGGAATCACATTTAATGAAACATCTGATGACCTAGTGAACAGTGCCATTGCATTTGGGGACCTGCACCCCACAGCTAGCCTGTGTTGCAGACAAAATTTAACCCTCGACTGGCGTTATATTATGTCTGCAACGCAGGCTATCCCACAGCAAAAGACATTTGCATTCTGAAGAACGAAAGGACTCTCGAGGCTGAGGTCACTTGGTCCATGGGGAGGCTGTGAGCCTCTTCCAGGCTCTGAAATAGTGGGGAAAGCACAAATTGAAAAACAAGATCCCGTGCATCTTATTTTCACGTTCTCTTTCTGATTTTCGTGCCGTCCCAACTATCGGAGAGCCTGGAACAGGCTAGGAGGCTGCACGAAAAGGGGATCAATAGGGGAGAAGGAGCCTCAGTCCTCCTCGGGTGAAAGCAGACGAGTAGCAATGCAGCTAAAGATGGGAGCTCTTTCAAGACCAGTACTTTGGACTTTGCTGGACATGCTTGAGGGAGGGGGCCTATGTATCTGCTGGAGCCACTACTTCTCTGCTGTCTATTTAACAATTAGATTCCATGTGGCCGTGCATCTGTTCAGTAATACATCACAGATGACGTCAAAATGTGGTAAGAACAAAAAAGTGGCACACGAGCCGTTAGGCGAGTGTGTCACTGATGTTCTTAGCGCATTTTGACTTCTTCTGTGATCTATTACTGAACAGATGCACGGCAACATGGAATCTACTTGTTTTATATAATAAAGAGAAAAAAGTTGCCAATGATGTTGTCATCTATGCCTCTATCCTCTAATAGATCATAACGAAGAACCAATAAAAACGAGCGTAGAAATTAGCATATAATGTAAATCCAAATCCAAAATCGATAACGGGGAGTAAGCTTATCATAATTTTTTTTTTCAGTTTCTGTCGATTAGCGATACTAACAGCAGATTCTTTTCAATTTATATAGAGCATAGTGTAAAAAAAAATTTGCTTGATCCCCGATGTCGATTTTCATCGATTGCACTCTTGTAGGAAGGAGAAATTTCACAAACCTTGAGCATAATTGAATGCGGAAGCCATTTCTCTTGTTAAGTTTTCGAGATCTTCCCGGCACTGATCATCGGGGAAATATTTTTCCAAGTAACCCTCTTGGATCTTGCTTAAAGCTTTCACTTTAACAAACTGTAAGAACTTAAGGTTGTCGGCTTTTTTTCGACGAAGGATTTGGTAAAATTGGTCTGGGTTCGCCTCAAGGTCATCCATTAACGTTTGCAAGGCGTCTTTCGTGGTGTGCGCTGATCGCTGATCAAATTCTTCGCTTGGAATTTGCTGGCAATAACTGAAGGGTAATGGGGAAGGTTGATCAAACTCCTTCAGTGTTTGGGCCATCGCAATCGCTGAAGCGTACCTTTATAACCTAAAAATAGGACGACTCCACAACGACTTCGCTTCTGATAGTTTTTCTGTTTTTTTCAAAAAATCGCGCTTTTGTGAAAAAACATGAGAGTTTGGGTACGAGATACCAAGAAACCAATCAAAACGCAGAAAATTTTCTGAGACCACTGATTTTATGTATGCGGTCAACGTCGTTTGAAAGAATTCCGTCATGTACGGGTCATTAAGATGATCTAATAATTCTTGACAAAATGGCGGATGATAACAGAGGGCTTCAATTCAAGGTATGAAACAAAATGTTTTTTCTTTTGCTGACAGCCAAAGCGAATGGAATTTTTTCTTTCATAGTCGTCTAATTTTTTGAATTTTTTTTCACGATGCTCTGAGACAGTACTAATCTATTAATATGCTTAATTTGTAATAGCCCGGAATAATTTCGAATAAAGTAAGTGTGGTAATCTAATACTATCAAAATGATCCATCTCCATGCTTTCAGCGGAAACCTCTAAGCGGCAACAGCATCGTTGAACGAAAACTTGTTTGAAGATTTCAAGTTTTGAATTTGCCTGAAAAATTCTCTTTTTCTCACTTCTAATAGCAAAAAAAGAATAGAGAAAAACGGCCTGACTTAGGAGCGCAAACCGTAAATTATTTGATTTAAAGTATGTTCAACCACGAAACCGAAACAAATATGATGAAGATGTCAATTGAATGAGTTCAATTACCGAACATTCAATTCGATACCCGAAGTATAAATTAGTAAATCAGTATTGACATTTATAGGTGGGTCATCTTTATTTGTTTGGAATTTCTTTATTTACATAGTTTAATACTTGACTTGTTTCGTTTAATATTAATGTAAAATACTACCCGGCCAGACTAGCCACTGCTATTTGCGGAATAGTGTAGTCCTTTTATTTTAATTATGTAATTGAATAATAAACTTTGAACTTTGAACTTTTGAACTTTTTATCTTAGACTACTCCAATAGAAAATGATTACACCATTGACTGGAACAGAAGACTAGGATCTGGAATAAGTGGGCCAGTCAGGTACTAGAAGTCTTAACCTGTTAAATCCAAGGCCATCCCATTTTCCCTCTGTTTACCATCATCCAACCAATGCAAATTTTGGTTGTTAAAAAAATTCCATCCTGACAGTAATATTGTGACCGTGTTTTCCAGTAGTTGCTGAAAGCTTAATATACAGGAAGTGAGATCACCCCCTTCTAGATTAAAATACCACATCTCATGATTTCAGACTCCCATTTCCTTTTATTTCACTTTCTTATTTAATTTTTTAAGTCATCAGTTTACTATAAATAGAGAAAAATGGTGATGGCCTAACAGCAAAAGAAGATGAAAGATTGGGACTATTTTGACTATTCTTATTCCAGTTTAGGAATAACAGTTTGCACGGAATTTCAATTTTGAAAAAAAAAGCTCCTTCTAAAAACAGAATACCCTTGGCAGAGGTGACCTGAGAACTACTACTATGTCTGCGGCTGCGGATTTCTTGCCAAAAGTTCCCAAAAGAACGCGTATTCTGTCTATTCCGGGTAAACCGTATTCCTTTCATTCTGTTCATTCTGCTATCGGGAGCATTCCGAAAACAGAATCGCTCCCAAAAGAAGTCACAAATACCATCTATTTCAAGTATTCTTATTCCAGAATAGTCCCAAAAGAACACGCCCATAGTGACCACTTATATAAAGTAGTATGAAACATCTTGCTTTAGCCACTGCCTTCATGAATTTTTTTGAAGCAGTTCTTGGTTAAAAACTCTATCAAAAATCTCTTTTTGGTGGCGCTTTTTTACATTTATATCTCCTATAACCACCCATCCTTGTCCTCGAGATTATTGGCTTTTACCCCAGGAAAAAATTAATTTTTAACTTAAGCCTTTTGCTTCAATTTTTGACATCAAAGTTAACTACTTTATGATACTACATCTGGAGGATTAGAATAATTTTGAATTTCGGTGACATTTTTACCCAGTTGTATAAGTAAGTACCTGCATGTCAAATTCCGGGGGAGGGGGAACCCTGCAATGGACAACCATCACTTGTAAGACCTGACCAAAAATTAACTTACGCGCATACACCTTTTTTAAATATTGAATGTTTCTTTAGATTGTGCACAAGGATAACTACGGGAAAGCAGTTTGCCTTGAAATGTTTATTAGATTCTCCAAAAGCAAGAACAGAGGTGAGAATTCAACTGAGAAACACTTTGTGGGTGTACCCATTAATAAATTATTAGCCAATTAATTTGCATATTAGTTACCCGAAGATTAACAAAGTATGTCTTGGTATGGTCATATTTCCATGATCACTACATACTGGTAAACAACTTGGGGTCTTAATACTGTACACAATAGTCTCATTCCTTTGCTTGACTGCAACAACATCATTTCGGGCGTCAAGAATATTTTACCCTCAGCATGGATCACCTCCCAATTCTTCAAAACAAGGTCGCCAAGATTCTCCATCACCTCAACCTTTGCTCCTCTGTGACCGCAGCTCTGGAATCGTTATTCTTGACCCCCTTTTCTAAGGTGGCACTTTCATTGCCATGGCATCTCTTTTGGCATCTGCCACAAGTAAAACATTAGGATAATTCATAATTCAATAATTTGTATTTTACAGGCTAAGGTGCATTATCTATGCAGTGGCCATCCTCATATAGTGTCAGTGGTGGATGTTTATGCTGTCAACTTTAAATTCCCTGGAGAGATGAGGCCTGTGTAAGTCAAGTGAACTTTGTTTTTAATTTATTATCAATAGGTCTCTTATCCTCATCCAATGGTTTAAATTGTCAAGCACATAGATATCTATCTACACACTCACAAGCAGGGCTCAAAGAAAACTTCACCCTTTCATTCCCAAGAGTGCCTGAAATCAAGATTCAAGAAAATCCCAAATTTCATCACGTAACATATTAAAGGGGCATAGTCACGAGGATTTCGCAGATTTCTGGTCAGAACTGTGCTAGAATTATAGGTAGCTAACTTTATCCATGCCCAATTGTGTTTGAACATTTAAAGGAACATGTTAACTTAAGTTCATTAAGAGAAAACAAACCATGACCATTTAATATCGATTTAATGTCAACACGCTGAAAGAATTTGAAAAGTTTAGCCTAATTTTTTCAAATTGCAATCCATTTCCATCCGTGCCATCCGTAGCAACAGACGACAGAAAATAGTTTCAGTGAAGTAATATAGTCTTTGTTAACATAACTAGACCATTATTTCTGGGCGTTTATTGATGTGAGGACATATTTTTGATTTTTAAAGTGAACTAAAATAGCGTGACCATGCCCCTTTAAGATATGAAAAAAGTACCAAGTGAAAGTACTGCTAAAGAGGTTTCATTTGAGTGGTCTCACCATACGATTTCATCCACAGGCTTACAAGTTAAAATCACCTTAATGTCTCCATAAATGACTCTGGGAGCGAACTAATCTTGTGGTTTAGTCAAGCTGCCCTTCTCAAATGTAGTACTTGTCTGGGACAGTCTTTCCTTCTTGGTCAGAACCTGAAGTAGATAAATGTAGTTTTTGTTTAAGGCTTGCTCACAGGGCTGCAAATAGTTTTTCTTCCTTGAAAGGACATATGTCCGACCAAGTCTCCATTTTGGTCGGACAAAACAGAAATGTGGTTGAACGTTTATTTATTTATTTATTTATTATTACAGTGTATTTTTAAGTGGAAGTCTTTTTGAAGTAATTGTTTCTTAACATTATTTTCTCATTATTTGGTAAAAAAAATTGTGTGGACATAATGTCTGACCGAAGTTAAGATTTCGTCAAACATGCATGGGCCGATTTTAGTTTGGCAAAAGTTCCTCATTTGAGATAACTAAAGGTAGATTGAACTAAATGCAATGAAATAGATCCAATTAAGCCAAAATTTTGTTGGGCAAAACATCATGCTATGTTAAAGTGAATGCCAGTACATGCACAGTGTTCAATTTACACTAGGAGTGGATTTTTATTTTATGATGCAAGATGATAGTCTTTGACCAGTATAATTTCAAAACATTTCTATCCCAAATTATGTGCAAACATTATGTTTGACCACAGTGGGCATTTTGTTAAATACAGGGAAATTTTGATTGGCCAAGTAAGAATTTAAAACAAAGTTGGAAAGTTGAGTTGAGTTGGCCATTAGCTGTTGATTAACTGTTATTTCTAGCTTGGTAAATAATAAATTTATTTATTAGACTACTAGTGGTCCCTATCTTGATAGCAAAGCTGGCAAGCTAATCATGCAAGCAGGTTAGTAGACGACCCACCTGAGGGGAGAATTCACATCTTCTTGGTCACTTGCTTACATGCTTGCCTGATTAGGTTGCGCACTTGACTATTTTTCCAGCTCAACTATCTATTTCCAGCTCTGGAATGGGACTTGTTCTGGGCACTGTTGGTCATGATCTGATCATAGAGATGGCAGACCTGTTTGTTGTGAATATTGTTCAGTGTACATAATGTCTCTATTCAGTCCTAGGATTTTGATGGTGATGGAGTTGATGGAGGGAGGGGAACTTTTCGAGCTTGTCAGAACAAAAAGAAGATTCACAGAAAAAGAGGCTGTGAACTTTACTAAACAGGTACTATTACTAACATAAATTTGTAAGGTGAATAATTGATTACAGGGAATCATTACTAACTAAAGACAGTACCATAAATACTCTAATAGCACATAACTTTAACCTTAAATTTAAATGTAACTACCTCTGATTCATGTACATGTAATTCAGTTCATGGTGTGAGGTGGTGATTTCTTGACAAGCTGTTTTCCCTCTTGGTTAACTGGATTGGGTTGATTTTAAGGAACTTATAATAATTTGTTTATGTTAATTCACTAAGGTAAACATTTTTATTTTTCAGATTGCTTTAGCTGTTTATCACTGCCATTCATTTAATGTAGCTCATAGAGATTTGAAACCAGAAAACTTACTACTTCTGGACAAAAGTGAGGTACAGTAAGTTCTATTGAAAGTTTAGTGCAATTAAAAAAAAAATTTATAACTTTCTACTCTGGAACACCCATCAATTTGAGCCATTATAAAGTGGGTTTGATGTGCTTATTCAAATTTAATGATCCTTTTTTTACAATTCCAAAAATTCATACAACTCCACATTTTGATTTATCCAACATTATATTTTGAAACAAATTGGTGAAAAGAGTCAAAGGTGGAAATTTGAAATGCGATAATCATAAAAAGGCATTCCTGCAAGGTGTTAAGGTCATTTGAATAATTTATTGTGCATTGAATCAGAAAGTTTCTAAAGTGAGTGATTGAAGGAGAATAATCTCACAGATAAAGCGGTCAAATTGATTATTTCAAGTGCTCAGCTTGATTCAACATGCAGCTATATTATGCACAGGTCTGTCAATGTCAAGCCCCAGGGTGGGGTGGGCTACTCCCAGGAAATTGACATACAAGGCTGTCCCCTGGGTAGGGATTTTGAACCTACACAGTGCCCCAATTGAAGGGCCCGGTGGAAAAAGGGCGTAAGTGATGATTGCAGGTTGAAAATCTTAATTGCTGCTATTTAGCTGAACGTTGGTACACAGGCTGGTTTTCCTGTAAAGAACATTGTTGTGCAGTTATTTCTTGACCTGAGAGCTTCAATTTGAAGAATTAGCGTATTACTTTTGCTTAAAACTGACACAAAGAAAACAACAGGACCGCGGATTGTAGGTTGAATTCCTTTGTTTTAGTTCAGGCAGAGAACAAAAGAAATCTTTCACGCATCACTTGAGCGAGTTCAGTTCAACAAAACTTTTCACGCAAAAGTAATACGCTAATTCTTCAAATTTTAGATCTCAGGTCAAGAAATAAGTGCGCAACAGCGTTCCTCGCATGAAAACCAGCCTGTGTGCCAATGTTCAGCTAAATAGGAGCAATTTCGATTTTAACCTCAAATCATCACTTACGCCCTTTTTCCACCTGGCCCTTCAATTATTCGGGTGTCAGAGGAAAAATTACTCTAGGGGCCTAAATTTGACATTCATTGGTTGTCTGGAGGTAGGGAATTGGACTCTGACTTCCCTGCAAATGACAAATTCCGCTAAGCCCCCCCCCCCCACCCTGAAGCTTAACATTGATAGGGGCATTATGTAGTAAAGGATTAAGGATTGAGTATCAGATTGATGGCCTTTTTGTTTTCTGTAACTAGAATGTGATTATCAAGCTTGCGGATTTTGGTTTTGCCAAGATTGATCGTGGAGATTTGGTTACACCACAGTTCACTCCTTATTATGTGTCACCTCAGGTAACTGTGTCTTTTTATTAACTGTATTAATTTTATATTAAACAAGAAATTCTGAAGAATTTACAGGCAGCACATAGTCTCTCACTCCCCTCCCCCCCTCCCCTTTTCTTAAGGTAAAAAGGTTTAACTTTAGTAGTTCGTGGTTTCCGGTGACCTGTTATGGACAATTTGCACTTCCGGTATGTAAGGAATTAAATGTATGTATGCAACTTGAGAACTTTGTTTGTTTGTAACTAGTGACCTCTGTATGACTCTTTCGAATCGTTCTTAAACTGTGATATCCTTAAGCTACAACAGGCGGAAACGCTTTCTGCTAAAAAAGCTTTACTTCTCCTCTTTTGAGCTCAAACTTCATTTTGTCTAGTATTCTTTATTTCACGTAGGGGTTCAGACCAATGTTTTATCGCCAGAAAGTTGTGTTTCTAGAGACATCTGGAAGACATATTCACGTCAATGCTGAGATAGCTAACCAACTCGTGACATTTATATTTTTGCGTGTTAAGGTGGCTTACTGCAGTTTTTCCGAGACACAATTGTGTGCACTGAGAAATTCTCTCCTATGCCATTTTTTTTGTGGGTGCAATACTTTACTTCATCATCGAGAAAAAGCTGAAAACACCTCTGAGAGCTGGCTTGTAAAAATCGCTCGTGGCGTACCATAAACATTCTTTATCCTGAATGGACGAAGTCTTGAAGTAGTTAGTGAGCGCTACCAGTATAAAATATCTGTAAAACCTTGACAAAAACCTCGAGAAGTTGTTGTAAAAATTCTTATGTTTATCGCACGCGCCATATTGCGTTATTTCAGCGCGTGCTTAAGTTGTACGCATGCTCAGTTTTGCTTACGAAGGAAGTCGTAAAAAAATTGTAAATCGACTTTTTGTTCCCAGTCTACTCCAAAACTGACCGTACAACCCACAGTAAAAAAGTTCAGAATCAATTCATAGTAGTAAGTTTCACCTATAGAAAAAGTATTAGCAAAATCAGTAAGAGATGTTTGTAAAAATTCTCAAAAAAGTGAAAATTCGACATTTTCTTCATTAGCAAAACTTCTGCCTTACAGATTTTGATTTTCTTTAGCAAGGTTTCTTATTTATAGCCACTTTACAAATCCTGAAAGATTGAGGTAGGGTCGTACGGCTAGATTTTGAAAAAAAAAGCCCTAAAAAAAGTCTTGTTTCCCGTCCCCTCCTGGCACTCGGTCTGTTTTTTTTTTCTTGATATTTTCTAAGCTTCTCGTATTTCTTTTCTAGGATAATGAGGGTTAATATCATTTCTCTGCAACAAATGACCCAAAAGAAAACTCCGGTTGGCTTTAAACTAAAGTTTTGAAAAGGTTATCTCTCTCTTCTGAAAACTGTAGTAAGCCACCTTAACCCGTGCTCTAATACAGACTAATTAAAAATGAATGAGACTTTATTAAATTAGTTTGAAACCATGGAAAGACATAAACGAAAGACGGAGAGGTCTTAGACAAATTTAAACAACCAAAATACTAAAAATTGGGCAGAACCGAAAAGCAGAAATGTATTTCTGACCCGGTGCAACGGAATCAATTTAGATTGGTGATACTCAGGCCTTGTTTGTCATTTGATTGAGATTTCATCACCACCAAATTTTTTTGTTTACTGTTTTCCTTTTTTTAGTGTTATGGTTTTTTGGGACGCTATTTATTAAACTATAGAAGTTAGTTCCAGCTTTGATTCTGTAAGGGCCGGGTTTACAGTGGCAGGTATAGATTGCTTCCTGTCTCGTGCACTGAGAGAATGCACGTGAGTGCGGATGGGCATTGGACGCACACAATTGCCAAGTTCTCGCTAGCCTTTGTAAACACTGCCCTTAAAAAACGAAATGTCCTCAAAAACAGCAAAATAAACTTTTCAACGCTTACCTTTACTCAACTTCAATACGCCGCAAAACTCAGAACAAAATTGCCCTTCACATGCAAGAATGGTCATGTCACCAACAAATCGTCCGGTATTTGAAACATTAGCTTTCAATGTCGTAAAATCCACATCATTATAACAAGCCTGATTGTTTAGAGCCCGTGCGGAGACTAAGTCTACTGACTTCCGACAATTCAGGAATGTGCATTGCATTTTATGAGACGGCAGCGACGTGCCTAGGCACGTCGCATCGCCTAAAAATAACCTTTATATGGCACAAAAATACATGTATGTGGGATATTTGTCCCCAGACTTAATCTCTTCCAAAGAGCCAACAGTTTTTTGAGAAAGTTCATTAAGGAAGATTGTGAGGAAGAGATAATGTGACGTCCTGGGACAAAATAATGTCAGTGCATACTTTTGAAGCCAAATAAAGGTTATTGTATTAATTCTATTATCACTTATGCATTATTTGAGGGAATGCTATTCCTGTTTTGACTGTATACCTACCGTTAAAGGTAAAGTGTAACTTGGATCTCAGGGCTCATAAATGGAACCAAGAATGGCCTGATTGTGTGATGCATTCACTATAAGGAGTTGTTGTATCAAAATCAGTATCACCTAAACGGTTTCCATTCTGTTGTCAATGATCAAAGAAAATAAATGTTTTTTTTGTTCAGGTACTGGAAGCCCAAAGAATTCACCGTGCTCAGAAGTCAGGAAGGTTCCCTTACTTAACAAAACCATACACATACGACAAGGTAGGAATTAATGGCTGTTTTTCTTAAAGTATTTAAAGTTAATGTAGCTAAAATTTAATGTGAATTCCAAGAATAAATTGATTTAGAATAAAGGAAACGAAAGTAAAAGTAAAAGGTAAGATTTTAAGGAAATCAGTGCAGGTCTTCTGGTGTTACATTTTCTCGGGGAAGGGTAATATGTTTTCAGTTCAAGACCAGAATTCAGAATTTTTGGTCAAAATACCAATGGCTAGATTGCAGAATACCCCACAATTCATTTACATCTCATTGAATAACAACGGTGCCCATTGTTTTTCATGCCGTTTTACACAATGTTTCAACATGTCACGTGAGAGTTGCGGCTGCAATCGATCCATAACAGCTTCAGTAAATAAAGTCTGTTTCTAAGTTAGTGGTTTGTTGAGCCCTTTGTGAAACTTGAATTTTTTTTTTAATCGTACTTTGCCATCCATAGAGCTGTGACATGTGGTCTTTGGGTGTGGTCATCTACATCATGTTATGCGGTTATCCACCATTCTATTCAGAGGTGCCCCGTAAACAACTGTCGCAAGGAATGAGGCGAAGGATCATGGCTGGGGAATATGACTATCCTGCAAAAGAATGGTCGAAGATTTCACCAGAAACCAAGGAAGTTATAGCCAGGTAAACAATGTTTAATTTATTGCTATGAACTTGAATGAACCATATGTGTAATATCAAGCTTTTTAACCTGGTTATAAATTCACAGGAGACAAACATACAACAAATGCACAGTTCCTGCCAGAATTTTTCAAAAGTCATGCAAGCAAAATGCATACAAATGAGGAAGCAGGTGTTTTCAACTGAGTGTCAAAAGTAATTTACGTTTGTTTTCCGATTTTTAACTGTGCTCTGTGATTGGTTAAAAGAAAAGCATGCGCCACTTTCTCAACCAATCAGGATTAAAACAAAAACCAATTGCAACTTGCTTGCACACATTTTCCTGTGTTTTATGTTTTAACTTCGAGCTGTGATTGGTTCATTTGGTTGTTTGCATCTGTTGTGATTGGCTACAGTAATTGCTTTGGTTTTGGTTTTACATCACTCAGTTGAAAGCGCTCCAATTTTTTTAACACTGAGTATCCACGTAAAAGTTAGAAGCACTGGGACCTGTTTCTTGAAAGTCCCGATGACTTTTCAGCCCGGAAAGTACTTTTTCAGGTCCGTTTTTCTATCGATTGGTGATACTTATGAGCGTAAACTTGCCGATGTGTTCCATAAAAAAATTTTCCTTTCAAAATCAATAAAAATTTGCGTCTCTGTTGACCAATATTGTGCACACAAAATAGATTTCATGCCCCCTAAGTAATCGGCAGTTTCGAGAAACGGACCCCCGGGTGAGAGTTTCTCTATAACGTCATATCAATACCATAGGTTGGATTTGCTGAGAAGAAGGAGTGTGGGTCTTAAGAGGAAAAAAGGCCAATATTTTGTTCTTTTCATAATCTTCAGCAGAAGTACATAAAACTAATACATACTTCTCTCTATGTACATTTCCAAAACATGCACTTTCAAACTGGTCGCTTGTCATCACTGTTTGTTTGTTTTTTGGATAGCTTGTTGCGAGTGGAGCCAGCACAAAGAATGTCTGTGGCTGAGTTGCTTGAACATAAGTGGCTGAATGAGGGTGCTGTGCCTGATGTTCCTCTTGATTCACCTTCAATTATTGTGGCAGATGAGGTTAGTCTCTGTTTCCTTGACTTTTCACTGTAATTCTTTCTTTGTTTTTTACTTCTTCCCTCCCAGGTCAATCCATGTTTGTTTATACCTTGAATGAGTGTACAAGATCTAAGTTCGCTAAATGGACCGCACCATCAGAATCCAGATTCAAACGAACAATCCGCACGATCCACCTCCGCACTTGGATTGTGCGGATGTGGGTTAAGAGAAAAAAGGAAAAAAAAGAGAAATGAATCCCGTACTCAGATGATGAGTTCGATGAGTTCATTCTTCCTGCTGCTGTGTATCCTTTCGTGTTTCTGGACCAAAATGCGCATCAGAAATGAGCCAGGAAAAATACTGTCAGACTATTGAAAAACGTTTTAACATCAGGCCTATTTAGAGAAAGACTGGATGATGTTGGTGCTCTTTCTTAATACAGGAAGCGTTTAGAGAAGCCATGAACGCACACTCAGCGCAGCTGACCAAAATGAGGTTACCAGACCGCGCCATTGTGCTGAAATCTGTGTCCAAAGCTAAGAACCCCATACTGATGAAGAGGAAAAACATGTTTAAGCTCAGGTAATGCACGGAACAACAACAATAAAAGTTGATGAGAGATCAAACTTAACTCTCGTTTAGCGTTAAACTCCTCCTTCGCTCTTGGCGATTCTAGTGCGCGCTGGGACATTTTGAGTCTGCCCACATTTTCATCAGAATTGCTGGAAGTTCAAATTCTCGCTCCCTTTTTGCTTTGAAACTGTCACACGCTCCGTCACACACTCGTGCTCTGGGAGAGTTTGGGTGAGTTCAAATTTTAATTTTAACTGCTGGAAGCGCTCGAACTCTCACTCGTTGTTGGCGAACTGAACTGTAAGTGTCTCTCGTGTGCTCTTAAAGTCTTTGAACTGTTTTTAGTTCTCGTTGTCATTTGGTCCGTTAGAAACACCTCAGCAGTTTGTTAGGTTTCTCGTGACGGTTCACTGGGCCCTTAATAGATGTACCCCTGGGCCCGGTTGTTCAAAGAGTGGATAACTCTGTCCACCGGATAAATCACTAGCCAATGGATAGGGTACTTTGTTTTCTTGACATTTATCCGCTGGGTAGTGATTTATCCGGTGGATAGCGTTAAAACTGGGCCCTTGTCGGCGAGAGACGATGTTGAACAAAGTACTTGTCTGCTGGGGGAAAGGAAATGATGGTAGAAACAGAATTGTCATTACTGAAAGTCGCCGGATGTCCGGCCGGTCTCCAAGGTAAAAGACAAAGAGAGTTGATAAGAGTTAAAACTCTTTAAGAGGACAAGAGAGTCAATGAGAATGCACGGGAGAGGTCTTAGCTGTTGCTTGTGGGAAATATTAAAAGGGACCTTGAAACGGGTTTTGGGTTTTGAAAAAACATCGTAAATCAATACTTTACAAGATCAAGTGAAAATGGTAAATGTAAAATGTTTGCAAATTGAAGCCGTTTCTTTTAATTGCAGTTCGTTTTTGACCAGAAACAACCAAACGCCAGCGGTAGAGGTTGATCGAACTAAAAATGATGAGTCTATCAAGTCGCTCAGGGACATCATAGCTTTCTGTACCATACCCCCTCGGCCACAAGATGGCGCAGCAGGTTTGTGGAAACTGGTGACGATTTTAATGGTAATTTTAAAAAGGAATTAAATACAGCGCAAGTCAGACAGGTGAAATGTTAACGAGATCTTTTTGATATACTTATAGAACCGGTTAGGGCCGGTTTAACGAGATTCCATTTGCAGATTGCCTGTCATTTTAGGTCAAATTTTAAGGAACTGCAACCGAAACCTACTAAAAAATTGGCTGCCGTTGATTTTTGTCGCACAGAAGAGGCAATTTTTTTCCAGAATTACTAAGAATTCAATGCATTTTCAGATGATGTTACACTAGCCTATCGATTTGATTGTTCAGAAACCTGACCAAACAACACAAGTCAATGGCTGTCATCTGGCATTAAGTCCACGTCGTGGGTAGATTATCGTCTTGTGCTAAAATATGCGCTAAAATTATGATACTCTTTTTTCTGATAAGATCGTTTTGCGCACGAGCGAACGAACGCGGTTTTTTAACGAGCGCAAGCGTATAGGTGGGGCTGAGTACAAACTAAAGGCGAGCTATCGAGTGGATTCTCAAAGGGGGAACAAACCATCAACATTTTATTTTTACTCTCATGCTTCTGAAAAACTGTGAATAGAGTTAACCTAAACCATGATAATTTTCTTTGACAACTTGTTGACCGTTTGTCGGTTTTAAGATTGCTCTGGTGGTTTTTCTTCTGCAGAAAGCTTCTGTCCAGAAGAGGAGCTTCGAAGGCTGGTGTCTCATGCCATGCAGCAAAATCCGTACTCAAAGCAACTGAAAGAAGCCCTCATTAAACAGTCTTGGAACGGTAAAATATTCTGTTGATCTGCCTGTTTCGTTCTAGTAACCTTTAAATGCTGCGGGACTTAGACGTGGCATCCAATTTCCTAATCAGGCAATCAGTGGGGTTATTCGCGGTGTGCGGGGAACCATTGAGAAAGCTGGAAATTCAGTTAATGAGATTGAGAATCTAATAATCAGTATAATTATTTTTCCCCATTGTCTCGCAGGGGTATCTTTCAGTGGTTCTGTGGACAAACGCCTTCTTGCTATAGACATTAAAGACATCGTAAAGAAAATGTGATTCTTGGGATTCTAGTAATTCCTTCCAGCAAGAGCGTGGAAAAAGACCTCAGCAAACAGTGTAAGCTCCGAGGGGATAGGCCTTAATGGGAGTGATTTGCAGTGACTGTGTTAAATTAAGCCAGTGTTATCACATAGCTGAGACAATCAATGGACGTCTGGCTGGTGACAACCGATCAGAACACAAGCAATTCAAACTGGTGCCAAGGGCGAAAACAAAATACGGTGACCGGTGGTAAGCGAATTAGAGGGCAGGAAACTGTTTCCATGCGTGGAAAAGTCATGCAATTGAAAAGGGGAGTAAATGTTGCAAATGTGGGAAATGTCGAGACATAAACAGTACGGGAAAAGTCGAGAAACCATTGTCAGGCACAGGAAAAATAGAGCACTGTTTGCAGGCGTGGAAAAAGTCGACAAACTACTGCCAGGCATGGGAAAAGGCGAGCGACTCTCGCCATGCGCGGGAAAAGTCAAGAAACTATTGCCAGGTGCGGGAAAAGTCGAGAACTGACCTGTTACCAAGCGCGGGAAAAGTCAAAACACTGCTGCCAAAGTTTCAAAGTTTCAAAGTTGATTATTCAATTTCATAATAATCGCAAATAGCAGTGGCTAGTCTGGGCGGGTTAAGTGTCAAACAATCAAACAGTCGCCAAAATCGGTTGAGAAAGGTCAAGAAACTGTTGCTAAGTGCGGGAAACGATAAGAAACTCTTGTTAAGGGCGAGAAACGTCGGGTAACCAATTGGGAAAAGGCGATGTTAGCTAAGTCACTGTCTGCTTTGGATTTGATTTTCATATATATTATCTGAAAATTGCTGTAATTGCTTGAAGACCTGGGTACACAGTGTACACGTCTAAATACCAAGGAACCGAGTAAAACTGCTGCATGAAGGTTGAGGAGAAGAAAACAAGAAAAGTCTAGAAGGAAGAGGATTAGGCAGAGTATAATCTGATAAATGCATGAAATGAGTTACTTTAGTCTTTTTAGAGGCCAAGTTTATTATCTGATAAAGATGCAGCAAAGGTCAACTCAGCAGAAGTAGGAAGGTAGGCAGACATATTTTTAGTTCTGGCTAGCGGGTCAAGTGCACAGGTATTTCGATGAGAAACACTACTTCCCCCCCCCCCCCCCGCCCTCTTGGTACATCGCCTGGATTTTTCTGACAGTTCACAGGTACCGATTAATACATCTGGTACGCGTTTCTCAAAAGGCACGAAAATCTTTCGGTCCCAAAAAGGCATTTGTAAAAATATTACCCAGTACCCCTACAAAGCTGTAACTTTTTTTTGATAGGAAATGTCTTAAAACTTGTCGCAAAGTTTAATATTTAGAAGCTTCTGTGTTAATTATCGTGCTCGAAATCGGCCCGAAAAGTTTCGGGGCTTTCAAGAAACGCAAGCCTGGGTCGAAAAATACTGTGTGGAGGAAAGCTTTTTGGAAGGGACGCGATGGCAGACACCAGATTTTACTATCATGGACAAGTTTTGGGTTCCCTTGAGAATTGATTTAAATTTCACTTCTACGGTTTTACAGCATCTGCCAGGGTCGTATCTAAAGATCTTCCCTTCAAATAGTCCTTGTCTTGCGACAGAGTATTTTCTGATGCGTTATAAAGTGAGATTAAATGAATAAGAATTAAAAAATAATAATAATATATGTGAACTCCGATTGAAAAAAGAAATAATGACGGCCATTACAGTGAAGGCATTAACTTTTAAAAGCAGGTGAAAAAGGAGAACCTTCCATGACCCCTGCGTTACTGATACACAGCACTCTAATTAACCAGGATCTGGAAGGGGGGATCCTGATCCTGCATTCCCGCTCCTTTTTCACGAGAATCCCGCATCCCGCACTTTTTCCATCGCTATCCCGAATCCCGCTTTTTCTTTCCCAAAAATACATTTAAAAAAGGACTAATTACTGCAAAAGCTAATAAATTTAAGATGTAGATTGGCCCTTTCAATTGATATTTTGCGCTCGCCTGGTTGATTCGCTTTTGCCGCTAGAACGTCTACTTAGGTCGTGGCGATTTCCCGAATTCCCGACAGACAAGCAAAAAATCTCGCATCCCGTGCCCAAATTTTGGCGAATCCCGCTTCCCTGGTAGCAGTCAAATCCCGAATCCCGTCAAGATATTTAGCGTTTTCCCGAATCCCGCACCGTATTTTGGCCAAATCCCGGATCCCGAGAATACCCTTCCAGACCATGATTAACTGGGCTGGTATCTAGCCAACTGGCAACTGGTCATTAAAAAAATAAATAAATAGCCCACATGTTTAACAGTTGAAGTACGACCTATTACTAGTGGATTAGGTACTGCTGTTGTAGCAGTAGGCTGAGTAGGGGAATAATCACCAGCTGCACATATTGATATTAAATTAAGCGGACTTTAATCTCGTCTCTGCAAATGGGCTTCACAGAGAGACTCGAACAGAAGATGTTCTTCGAAAGAACTATCGTGGAAAACTGCAACTGAAGACTCCAATCCTAAGACAAAGGGTTCCTGTATCAATCACTAAACTATTGTTCGAGTGACTACACAAAACTATAAAGAATCCTTGATCATGCAATATGATAGTCACACAAGTCTGAGTCCAGTCTAATAAACTATAAAGAGTCCTTGATCATGTAACTTGATAGAGTCACACAAGTCTGAGTCCAGTCTAATAAACTATAAAGAGTCCTTGATCATGCAACTTGATAGAGTCACACAAGTCTGAGTCCAGTCTAATAAACTATAAAGAGTCCTTGATCATGCAACTTGATAGAGTCACACAAGTCTGAGTCCAGTCTAATAAACTATAAAGAGTCCTTGATCATGCGACTTGATAAAGTCACACAATTCTGAGTCCAGTCTAAATTCACTTTGCTACACTGTAACTCTTCTTGGGCGTGGCCTAACACGTGGTTGACCTGTCTTATCTTGGGCGTGTGCCGGCGGCAACTTGGCGTATTTGTTCCAAAATGTGTGCAACTGTTGTCACTGTTATTTCAGCCGCTCGACATTTGTCACCTTACCTTTTGTCAACAACATCCTGTAACTGAACTGTGAATTTCAGAATAGAATCTATAATTTGCTAACCTTGTTTTAAAAACGCCAATAGTACCCTCTCCAAAATCCGTGACGGTGGTTCGTTGATAATTTGTGTCTCGTGTTTGGGCATGGCCAGCCATATGGGTCCAGGTGGCTTCTTATCGAGACAGCCGATTATTCTTTGACAACTAGTGACCAACTTTGTCTTGGATTTCTATTAATTGTTCAATCGAAAAGTGCTCAGACAGCTGCCTAATTTGTCTTTTTTCTCTTTTGTTCGTGGACCCTACCTTGGTTTGCTATGGTTAGACGTTATGAACAATTACAATAATTGTTGTACGATTTTAGTATGTCGTCATGCAAAAAATTGTACATGAAATAAAAATATGTGCTACTACGGAAAGTGATATCTTTTTAAATCCAATTATCATAATCAACGACGTCCTCGGTTATCAATCGAATGATTAGGGTCTCTAACCTCGTGCATGTCAAGAACAATGCATTGGCACCCACTCTAGAATTAGCGTGAATTGGCAAAAGAACTGCGTTTAAATTAACCGAGTCCTTGAAACAAAAGGCGTTCTACCTCATGCTAAATTGATAACAGCATTAAACTGATATGCTGTCAGTGACGTTATCAATTAGCAGAATCGAAATGATTTCTCGAATAAACCACCCATGTTTATCATCATCACTAGCTTTTGCGTGAGAGGTGATCTTGTTTGAAACACAACCCCTCTTTCCATCCCGGCCTGCTTGGGGGGAGGGGGGGGAGGGTCAGAAACTAGATTTGTCTTATTTTGAGGGAAAAAATAGGGGGCTTAGGTGAGGAAATCAGGAGACTTAAAATCCCATACTACCTACACCCCGAGAACTGCAATTATAGATTCCGCAAAAAATGGAGAGAATATTTTCCCGGAACAGTTTCAACAATCCTCTCTGGAAATGAGTTAAGGTATTGTCGCCAATTCCAAAAACAGCCTCTTCGCCGTTCAGTACAGCAACTCAAGTGAAAGCGTTCATGAGAGCTAGTTGTTGGGTTTTGATAACTGACCTCATAGGAAGGGTACCGATCACTTCACTGGATTGGCAAAAGTAAATCCTTCTTGAAACGATCTTTTTAATCACAGTTTTTTTTCTGTAAACCCTTCAAATTAAAAATTCCTGATTCGTACAATAAAATTCCCGCAAAAAGTTTATGCTATATGCATGTGATGGACGCTTTATTCCAGGGAATCTGGAGATCCTGTGTCAGCCATGCCACCCAAACGGCTACTTGTGCCTGAGGCTTAGTTAGGATTAACAGCTGACGTAAACGCCTATGTTTGCGGCTTCTAATTAGTATTGGGCTCCAAATTTCCTTTTAATTTCCCACGGAAATGAAAGACTTGTTTGCCAATTCGCACACTAAGTTGTGGTTTCCTTCTTTTTTCCTTCCTGTGTGCGTCATTGCCCGTCTGGTGTATTGTTTGCTGAGACCCAGCAAATGCTTTTCCTTGTAGATGAAATTTACCAAAAAAATTTGATCTGATAAACTAAGCGAGGAGAGTGCTTTCCGCGACATGTACCTACACTTAAGGCGATGTTACACTGGACGATTCGCAATGACGATTTTCAGCGCAACAATGTTGCGTAAAAGTTGATGCCCTGCATCACAGGGGTGCGCGGATGATTTTCTGCGCAAATTTTGCGTTGCATGTTTTTGAATCAGCTTCAAAAACCTGCAACGCCATATCACGAATTTTGCTCATGTTGTTTCGTGTAACATACTACTTGTCGTCAATTTTTTGCGCAACTCCTTCCCAGAACCCTATTCTCTGCCACCGTTGCACTAAAAATCGTCCCGGCCTTGTAACACTTCTGTTGCCAACGGATTTCACGTGCACATTGCGCTTAAAATAGTACCGTGTAACGCTGAGTTGCGCTAAACATCCTCGTTGCGAATCGTCCCGTGTTACATCACCTTTAGTCTACAAAGAGTGCCCGTTAAGGACTTTTTCACTCAAACTTTTGTATTCCCCTAACGTTTGGAGGGTTTGGCGTAATGCTGAAGACTAATAAATTGTAAGGACATGGTACTCGACGAAAATGTCTTAGTACTGCCCTCTCTTGTTGGCGGGAAGCGAGAAAAATATAACTTGTCAACCAGGCCTCAGTTGTTCAGAGAGCGGATAACCGTATCCACTGGATAAAGCCAAAACCCAGTAGATAAAACATATGGGAAAATCTCTACACTGCCCTATGATTTACGAAAAGAGCAAAAATTTAACTATACCTTATTATAGGGAATAAACGCTCCATGAAATTAACGCGAATTAATTTTAGTCGCGTTAATTTCACTGAAATATCCTAATTTACACAAGCGTTAATTTCCTATAATATTAAAGGTAATCAAGCGTGTGGCTTTGCAAAAATCTGGCCAAAAGTGTAAGTTGAAGTAAAATTGCTCCGTTGGATGGCGACTTATCCACTGGGTAGTTATTTACTCTTTGATCAACTGGTGCCAGGTAGCCGGGATCCTCAAAAGGAAAAAGAACCTCCAGGTTACATGCCTGTATTTATCACTTATCACAACAAGCATGCATGCAACAAATTCCTCATAACCTTTCTGCTTATTCAGTAAACAGCCCCCCTCGGATAAACCAACAATGAACAAACAATGTCACGATAGCGGTAGCGGAACGATGAAAAAGCTGTGTTTTATTTGCGTATGCTCTTCCTAATTATTATTACAAGCAACGTCTATGGTTTATTTACAAATAGTAACTTATATGTTTTTCTCGAGTTTTTAATTAACACCTTGCTGTCATTACCCACTATAAAGTCCACTTTACCCATACATGAGCAAGGTTATAAGATATGACCAAATACATTTCAAGTTGTACTCTGTTTTAACCTATAATTTTTTCACCTTTGCAGAATCCTTAAGCTTGCACATTCAAGTGAAAGCTACCGACCAGCACTTTATAAGGTGTTCCAACACTGTGGATAAAATCTTAAAGTTTGATCATTCAAATTGAAGCGGTCAAAAGCTATTGAACAGTTCTTTCCTGTGGTGCTGTTTATTATGTTGTACAAGGTGGCTCTAAATTATGAGTCTGGGTGAAATCCTAAAGTGTGACTATTCAAAGAAAACCTATTTTAAAACATTCTTTTCGTGTGGTGCTTTCGGTTTTCTATATTTTGGAAAATGGAATTTTCGACTCTTTCCAGATTTGAACTACACTAGCTCCTTGGATGCAATGAACTACACTGTGCTATAAAATACCTGTGTTGAGCTTGTCAATTATCATGTCATCGTTTACTTTTGCGGTTCAGTGGGCCGTGTAATTCTTTTGAAGATAAACTTTTCACCTCCTGTGAGAATGTTCATTTGAATCATCACACTTATAAACCCCAAAACCGTTTTTGGCCTAAATAAATCTTTGTGTGACACTGAGCAAAATGCCCCCCAAATTTTTGTTTTTGGCTAAAACTGCAATTTTCTAAGTTAAAACCACCTTCAGCATAATAAATAGTACCACAGAAAATACTGCTCAATAGCTTTCATTTTAGGATATCGTCCACACACTTTCACAAATCGAGGTTGACTTAGAATTCATTTTCTGTCAACAAAAGAGCATGTTATCAAGTGTTTATTGAGCACGATGATTTTAGGTTTTCGCAGATGTCTTAAATGACTTGGGAAAACTAAGATCGAACGCAATAGCGTGACTCGAGCGTTTTTGCGATTAGCACTTTCATGTTTACTTGGCACGCTGCTTAGACCTGCGGCGTGATAAATCAGTTAACGAGAAAGAAAACAAATTCGACAAATTTTCGGCTTACCTTCCCACTTGGAAAATACTGAAGAACAAAAGAACCTCAGGAACGTATGGCTCAGACCTTTCAGGGTCACAGCCAAACGTTGTTAATAAAATCGCATTTAATACAGTCGTGACTTTGGAGGGTAAGAGGTTAAGCAACCGTGATCGTAGGTTCTCTGAAGTGTTACTCCTCAAAATATTTGTAGCTTTGCCAGACCAAACACTCTGCTATAAACTAGTGTTTAAACTGAAAACAACTTTCATGTCATCCTCGTAATAAAAATGTTACACTTGTCCGCAGCTCAAAATCCATTTTAAAACATGGAAAATATCGACCACTTGGTCTGATACAGATAAACATAGAAAAATATCGGACCCTCAGTGCTGATTGTTCTAATGGCTGATGCTTTCGCTTTCATATCCTACGCGAGGACACAAAAAATCTAAATTCACTTGAAATATGGGAAAAATCGGATCTTGCAGACCGATAAACGTATAAAAATATTAGTGATATGAGACTCTCAAATAGGTCCTGATATTAAAGCATATTGTCCTAATTGCTGATACCTCCCATGTCCATCTCCTCGTCGTCGAGATCGACTGACTCAGAGTTTGAACTTCCAACAGAGTTGGGTATGCGTTTTCTCGGAATCCTCCCGTTTGGCATGGCTTCTCCGCTGAATTCCTTGGCCTGGCCCTTGTGGTACTTGTGTTTACCTCGCTGTTGGTTTTTATGTTGCACTAGCGATTCCAGCTGATCTGTCAAGCTTGCCAGCTTGTTGAAGGTCGCGTGGTCATGCTCTAGCGACAACATCTCTCTCTCTAAATGCAGGCTTTCTCGGAGCATCGCAGATTCTTCTTTAAGAGCTTCAACCTCTCGCTGGAATTCGCGCTCTCGCCTCTGGAACAGCGTTTCCAAGGTAATCTTCTCGGCTAGCAACTTGTCGTACCTGAAAGCCCAATCTTTAGCTCCGTTGCCCTCCTCGTACGCGTCCTCGTCGTGGTTAGAAGGCCTTCGAAGCTGCAGCTTTCTCTCCAGTTTTGCGACCTGATCCCTCAGCGCTGCAATCTGTTCCTTGTAAAAAGTCTCTTTATTGTTGAATATCTCGTCTCGGCGAGACCGTTCTGATAGTAACTCCTTGATCTCAGTGGACATTTGCTCGATTTTACGATCCTGAAGAGCTAACTGCTCCTGATACATCCTTTCCATGGTACCGGTCTCGCTCGCAGTTTGTTCCTTACTCCGAAGATTGTTTTCCACACTCTCAAGCCTTTGCTTTAAATCTCGGATACAATCGTGTGCCGGGATATCAATGAGATCCAGCTCAATTCCGCATCCCCCCGGACATAGGAGTGTTTTCTTTTCGTATCGTCTTATATCTTTCAAGGACAGTTTTCGACCACTTTGCTCCAGATTGGCATTTGCGGATTGTGGTGAGCCACCGTCTGTTTCTGTTTTCTCGTCCGTCTCCTCCATGTCTGATTAAGCGTCCGACTTGTAATAATCCGTCTCGGCCAAAGCTGACAGCTCGTTTTAGAAGCTAAGCTCTTCGAACAATCTGTTTGTACGGCGATTAGAAGAGTTCAAACCAAACCGAGAACCGTTAGGTTGCGAATTATCAGCCCGGAATATTTTGGTCACGTCTAGTTGACCTCAAACAACGCGATAAATTAAGTGTAGTAGCTGTTCAAACCGTCTGTTCAGCTGAGAATAATTATTCACTTCCAATGAGTGCAATATGGGCCGTTGTATCCCTTGAGGGAACCTAAAACCAGTCCTTCCGGACCTTACAACGGCTTTGCTTGCCTGCTTCACAATAAAGTCGAAAACACGTTTTACTGCTCACGGTTATTTCGCTTTCTTTATGTAGGAGTGCCTTCCTTTGTAGGTTTCTATAATTTTATCATTTCTCCCGCCCTCTCACTTGAATCTGTCTCGATTTGAGTTGATAATGGTGGAAGAATTAAGGGGCGTAAACCCGCTGCAGTTGCCTCGAATCACCACCGATTTTTGGTACAAGAGAACCGAGGTCCAGCTGCCGATGGAACGAGCTTTGTCCCAGCGATGTTTAATATGCCCTTCAACATCCAAGCAACCGACCTAGATAGGAAACTCTATACTCGCTATTCCGACCTTTCACAAATTTAGGATATGATAACTTCACGCAGGATTGTATGCATGACTCGCATTGTTTTGGCGGATTAGATCAGGTTATCTCGGGTCATTGAGTATTTATAATTGTGGCGGAAAGGAATTTGCGCTCACAGAGAAAGGCAGTCTATCTAATTTATTTCAGATCACTCTGACAACGTCAACACCGTTGAATTACATAGAACCTTTTTAACTCTTTCTGTGAAAAGCATCTGTGTCATTTGTTGGAAAGAAACGTATGTTTCGCGAAAAAATCCGCCATTTTGCAAGCGGGGCAAACTTTTGCGAAATACAGTGTTTGTGGCGGGGGGGAGGGGGGTTGGGGGCGTCTGGGGGAGACTTAAACCTGTCTGATGTCGGATAATTCCCATCAAATTTGAAAACTAAACAAATTATGAATTGGAAACTGCTTATTTTAACTTAAACTGCTGAATTATTTCAACTGTTATTGAATCTCCTGAATCAGGGTTTCAAACTCCAATCTCTAAGTGGAGTATGTTATTCTCATTCTTTACGAAGTTAACTAAGTCGTCTTTGGAATTAAATAACTAAAAAATAAAGTAACCCCACCTTCAGGAGTTATTTTCCTTAATCCACTTCAGAAGTTATTTCAACTCTTTGAAAATTGCTGTCTGTCTGTAAAATGTTGAAACGTTGTCAAAATCAGCGAAAAAAAAAACTACCGTATGGAAAATTGAAAACGCCATTACGCGCTTTGTAGCCCAGCTACGTCTCACTAAAATTTTGCCAGAATTATTTGGTTGAACAGTGCCCATGAACCTCTGTTCATTCAATTTTGATACCTACTTGAACAAAATTTCAAATGGAACACTTAGACGCCCTCCCCCCCCCCCCAAATCAAGGATGGAAAATGGCGCGTTTTTCATGTCGTGCGACTTTATCATTGATTTGGGGGAGGTTGGGGGTTGACTTCATCATTGATTTTGGGGGGTAGGGGGTTTCTGTTCCATGTTATTCCTTCCTGGATTGCAGCTCTTTATAACTGACTGTTTATTTGAGATTCACTGTGACATATCAAGGGCTATTAAGGTCACGCTATTTTTATCGATGACTTTTATTTGTCGTCTTTAATCTATTTGGGGCTTTCGTCATGAAAATGTCCCCGATTGATTGAATACGATTGAATACCATAATATTTTAAACATATCGTGCATCTTTTCCAATCGTTTCTCCTAGCGGGTCGCTTCTTGCGGGGAGGAAGGGGGCAGTTTTTATATAAAAGGTAGCGGAGGGATTGTCGTACCTTAGGATGTTAAAATCTAAATGACAACCATAACAGTTGTCCCGATACTTTTTGGGGAATCAAGCCGAAAGAAAGAAACGATATGACAGGAACTACTTGCCAGAAAGAATAGTTGCCTCCCTGGGGTGAGATGAAATCGCGCCACGCCTACAAAACGAGATTCTGGTAGTTTACTGCAGTTACTTTCACACTTTTTCACGATCAATTTTCACTTTTTCTTTTCTTTGGGAATCTCATCCTTCTCATCGACACCAGTATGGTCGATCCCCCTTTGTACAATCGTTAAAATCAATGTTTTTTTTCACATCTCAACATTGTTTTCGTAACTTTTGGAAATAATTTCAACAAGCTCACATGGATTGTGTTTTTCAAGTTCGTTGCATGCATTGCCTGACAACCTCCAAAAATTAGAAAGTTGTTTCCTTGTACGTGCACTTCAAGATCTTCCCGACATCTCTTCCACAAACAATCGTGTTCTCTCCTCCATTCGTGTCCACACATCGTCACCTGGTCGGAACGGTGGTTTCCGCCCATCCAACCATCCCAAGAACCGCCCTAGGGCGTCCAAATGAGAGCGGTCAGGTGGATTCTGTGCTATTCGGTTATACTCGCGCTCCAACCGACGAAGCTGGGTCAATACAAATTGCTTCTCCGCTACCATGTCCACGGCATCAGAAAAAAACCTGTTTGATACAAAGAGGAAGCTGTATCAGTGAGCCCAGAGTGTTTCATTAGAATCCCCGGAAAAATATAGAAGGTGGTGCCTTCTTCATACATAAAAATGGTTTCGCTAAATTTCTAATAGCCCTCTTGTGAGTTTGTCACCCGTGATACGATTTGCATCGCGTTCCCTTCCCCCTCCTCAGGAAGAACTTGCTGGTGGTGTAGCAGCCGCTTTAGAAGTCGTTTGAAATCTCGAAACTTTGTTTCCCCTCCCTCTTCCATATCCAAAAAAGTTTTTTAGAGAAATGGCCCCACTGAAGGCGCTTTTGTTTCTTTGTTTGAGCTTGCCACTTAGTATGCTCAACAAGTTTCCATCTTCCTGTCCTCAACCCCAGGGCCACACAGCGATCAGGGCCTTGAAACGACTACAGCCGGTACAAAATGTTTCCTGGCGCAAGCTATAAACAAAACTACAAAAAGTCTAGTGGCAAATGACATTTCATGCCATCGGAACGGGGTTGTTCCGCTTGCCCCGAGGGCATGAGAAAAGATTCACTAACCTGTTTAAATATACACACTCACGGCAAGATGGACCGTACAATGCTGCATACTTCATAAATATGGCGTCTACCCTTCCCACAAGATCGTTACTGAAGCCAGTAAAGTACTCAAGCATATGTCTTCGTTCTTTCTCTTTTCTCTCTTTCTCTGCCTGCTGTGGCGTTCCAAATAGGGATGGGAATGATTCATGACCCCAAGCGCGAAAGGAGGCAATTCCTTGACGAAATGAGCTAGCGAGCTGGCCTGTGTACTGAAAGTGAGAACAGTGAGTATTCATAAATGTTCTTTGATGATAAATAAAAATAATTCTGATAGCAATCATGTTACTTTCTTGTGCCAGCTTATAAAGTGGCACACAATGTTTATAAACGTCACCTTTCACTGGTATGAATAGGACCTTCAGGTTTCTTTGCCACAGCAACCAATAGCAATTAGAGAAATACGGTAAATTTTGGGTCGATCGATTGATAAGTAAGGTAGCCGTACAACGGCTTGAGGCCCCAAACGGTAGTCAAACCTTACGCACACCAGATGTAAGTTTTATGCACTGATCTAGGCACATTACAATCGGCTTACCCTGGTTTGTGACAGCGCGTTAGACGAATAATTCAAGTGAAAGATATACCACGGAAGAACCTTGGTTTCCCATTTGGTTTATGACATTGAGATCAGGTAACTGGAATTTTGTTCTTTCAGAACAATTTTTGGTTCGATCGAAAATTGTCCTGTGCTTGCCGTTTGGCAATAAGCTCTGTGATTGGTCAATCACAACAAAAATACTTTTTTAATCAATCATAACTTGCACAAATCGCGTTTTGCCCGCGCTTGGCACCGGTTGAGTGTTTCCCATGCTTGGCGTGGTTATACACTTTTGCTTCGTGTTCTGATTGGCTACTTGTGATTGACCAGAAGTCTTTACTGTAGAAAACTGCTGTATGAGTAACTTGCAATACCTTTTTTATTACGTCTTTTATAACGTCCGGGATTACGTCAAGCGGACTGCTTGATGAATAGTCAAACGGGGCGAAGCGCCATCGAGGAATCAACTCCTGGTCCCAACTGACAAAGAACTCGTCACCATCGAGGTCCCCTCCCGAAGATTCGTCTGCGTGCGGTCTGGGTCCTTTCGTCGGGAACACGATGCAGTCGTTGAGATGGGCGTACTGTGGTTTGTCCTTCACAAGTTTCAAAACACGTATGTCACCGGGGTAGTAACAAGGATTGCGAACGACCATCACTTCTTGAGCCGCTTGGAATTCTCCGAGCTGCACTTCGTCAAATAAGGTTGGTTGGAAAACACACTCGCCATATTCAAGCTCGTTGAGCGGATCACACACACCAAACACCAGTCGAGACCTGTAACGGTTCATGGATATTTAGGATCCTTGAATGCATTGATAGTAACACCTGATCTGTTAGTTGGTGATGATGGGTTGATATTATTTGAAAACCCGAAGATTGGAAAACAAGTTTGTAACATTATTCTACTTCTATATGTTACCACAATGGCAACAAAATGATATATTATTGGCTCAGTTCTATAGATTATAGTACTTAACTAAACAAAATCTAATCTTTGTCGCAATCATCATGACACAGCAAAATATGAACAGCGCAAAATTGACTCTTGCCGAAAATATAACTCGGCCGGTTTGACCCACGTTACCCTCTGCCCGCGCTGGGCTACACGGTCAGATACGGCAGTCAAGGTGTTTAGCTTTTAACAAACTAATTGGGGACACTAATAAAGTACTGGAAAATAAGACAAAAGGAAAAAAAATGAATATTTACATATATAGATAGATAAAAGGTAAGGTACAATAAAACGAGAAATTGAAATATAATTCTGTAGAAGAGAGGACTAGTGAAAGCTAACTAATTAGTAGGGACTTTACAACTGATTAAACGTAGGTTGAAAAATTTAAGAACAAATGTTGCAGTTCTTACACTCCTCTATAAGAAGTGTTAAGTCTTTCTTGTTGATACTTTGTTTGAAACTAAACAGGCTCGAACTCTCACGGTCGGCAGGGCTTAACTTTCCTCATAGGAGGGGTCCGAAAAAACGCAGTGAGTGTTTACCGTAATGTGTTGTTCTAAAACGAGCGGAGTGACTGTGTACTTTTTTAAGTCGCTTAGATATCTAATATAAGCATTACGATGACAAGTGGATTAAAACAACGTGTATAGCCCCACCTGGGTACCAGCACTCTCAGCTTGCATTTAGATGTCTGCTGAAGACTGGCACTGGCTTCGTCATCATCATGGCCACCTTCATCAGCCACGTTGTCTTTCTGCATCTTTTTAATCTCCTTGATGCGAAGACTTTTGAGTTCTCTCTGAAGACGGTGGCTCTCCAAGCCGTAATTATGCAGCCACTCAAGCATCTTGCTCTCGCCTTTGATGCGCAGGTAGTACTCGGTGGATTGCGCAGTGCCGCAGAGTTCCCTCAACATGGAATGAAAATCGCTTTGCAGACCTGTAAGATAGTTATGGTTGACCCCACTATCGGCTAACAACATAATGATCTGTTTGTTCAGATAGCCAACGGTGTACGGCCGTGAAAACTTCACGACCCCAAACGTGGTGCACGTCCTCCGCATGCGTTCATCCGGGATAGCAAACTTCTTCATGGACTTGCGGAATTGTACCTTGACCTGATCCTGGTCCCCCAGCTGTCGACTGAGAACCAGCACGCCTTTGAAGCCCTGGTATCGAACTTGTACTACACTGGGTTTGGCTTCCAGGTGTCTGACATCCTGTATCTGTTGCGCAAATGCATCTGACATGAAACCACACCCATCGGTGAAGATGTACTTGCCACGCTCTACGTCTTCAATGACATTGTACTCGTGCTCCTCCAAGCTGATGCTTTGCCCAAAGGTGGAGAACAAAAGTCCGATCCTATAGAGGGTAATAATGTAGAAATAACAATGATAACGAAAATAATCAGGTTCCGTTTTAATTCATCAGAGCTTTCGTCTCGGGATGACTTTCCTCCCGGAATGAGTTAATCTCGGTACCTGGCCGTTTCCTTGTTGCTTTTAACATGCATGGTTTCGTCTACGGATGATTTCATCCCTAACCTATGTTATCCCAGGATGATGAGAAATCCATGTTAATGCGATTTGACAATCCCAGATACAAACAAGAAAATTTCGTGTCGGGACTAAACTGCTTTCAGGTCATCCCGTAACGATCAACGAAACCAAGAATTTGTCACAGGAGGAAAGTCATCAAGGAATGAAATGATCTCTCGGCTCTCATGTGAGCGGCCCTTAATTTTGTAGTATAGATGTCCAGGGGCAAATGTTTCATTTTTCTGGTGATCATCATGATCAACGTTGTTGATCGGAACAGAACGAGGCTCTATTTACGATCAGCGTTGTTCGCCATGTTGATTTGTTTTATTCACTGTTCAGCTGGTCATAACACAATGCAACATTTGTTGAGAAACATAAAGTAGTTTTTTTCTGTACCAAAGACAACCACATGACACAGGGTTCAACATTGTTCAATAATTTATTGCTCGTCAAATGTCAAAACGATGCTGTCACTTGTTTGTCCAAGGATTATTGCTTGATGTCTTCACTGCCGTTTGATACGTTGCATTACTTGTTTCAGCAATCACCATGGCTGGTTGAAGAGTATATCACGATGAACAATCGTTAAACACGCCGTCCGTGTTTCGTTGGATTGAGAGCTGATTTAAGTGGGAGTTTGAGAATGGTCGTACGCGGCAATCCTATCTACAATGAAATAACCTAAACAGTTGAACAGTTCTCTAACAGCTTACCTTTTTGCCCGTTTAGCAGCTGTCTTGATCTTGGAAAAATCTCCAAACAAAGCGAGCAGTTCGTAGATTTCTTCGTTAGAGGCATTCATCAAGAAGCAGGTCTTCTCTTTCAGCTGTGAGTTGGAGTGACCCAGAAATCGGCACATCACGCCACTGAAGAATACTCCTCGCTTCAGGATCTCTTCCGCAGCTCCATCAGTGTCGGTGCCTCTCCCCTGCTTAAAAGTCACTGTCATGAGCCTGTCGACCACCTGTTGATAGGGTTTCAAACACAATAGTCAAAACTAAACTAATTAGTTACTAAGGGCCGTGTCAAAAGGTACAAAGGCTTTTCCTAAATTCCACGACCTACGCCGTTAATTTTTGTCCGTTGGCGATCCCGCGCCCCATTTAGATTCCTCATTCATTCCTTATCCCCTCTCAATTTTTTAAAGCGTCATCTCGAATATTGCCAAATCCAGGGTCGATAATGTCACACTTCGGGCCTACACGCTTGAAACTTAACCCTGTTTCTGTAGCATGAGGCATCCAGGAGAATTACTACCTCCAAGGCTTCTTGGGTGGGATGTTGGCCAATCTCAGGGTTTCCCCCAGCTATATGTCAGTAGCACACGAAACACATCAGACGTAAGCGTTCTACATGTAATTGAAACAATTCTATCATAGTTTGCTTAGTTATTTTGCAACAATATGCCATGCCAATAAACAACTACAGTGTTACGTAAAAGTTTACGGTACTTCTGCAACAATCCTGGAACGTTTAACAACAAGGTGGTTTTCTTTTCTTTCTTTTCTTTTTATTCCTACTGAAACAATTATTAGGGTAAATTTAGCGAGTAGAAATAAACGCGACAGCCAATTTTTGTGATTCAATCTCAGACCGTAAGTACAAAGTGGTATCACTTTTATGTACGTACTGGTCGTGTATTCGCAATCACGTTCCCGATCGTGAGGATGGAAGGGCGATTAAAAGCCCCAAATTTACTTAGCACCCAACCACCCCCCCCCCCCCCCACTTCCTCCAATTGAACACTGATCATTCTCGTCCCCAGAGCTACGCGGTTTTTATTAAATTACGTCTCGTGTAGCCCTCCGCTGAACGAACAGATCGTAGGCTCTGGGAACGAGAATAAACACTGATAGGCTGATAGGCTCATATGTATAACCCTACCTGTGGCCCATGCGCAGATATGAGATATTCCAAGATGAGGTTTCCACCCTCCACTTTGTCATATCTCATTGGAGGTTTTACCAGTCGCCCGCTTATGTCTACGTGTTTCAAGTACAGAGCTCGTTCTAAGTGACCGCGAGGTGGAGGCTTAATGAGTTCGTCTGGCACAACATACGGTTCCATCGTCTAAGTTTGCTGTGAAAAGAACGGATGGTTATTTGTAAATTCTTGTACCCCCTTAGACTTAAAATTCGCGTCGTGTATTTATGTCTGCAACTTTGCTGTAACCTTACCTGGTGTTTGTGTCACCACTCAAATGAAAGCTTCTAGTTTAAATGTTTATTCGATTGAGGTTATGTTTCTTACGTTTTACAAAGGGAATTCGAAACCGTTTTATAGTTCCAAATCTTGTGGACTCTTCAGATGACCCAAAGAAGTGATGAAAATGGATCATTTGTCGTGCTTCAGCTCGCTTGGCAGCTGACTGTCAGATGAGCCGTGTGACTGCTGGAATCTCATACCGCATTTGAAACAAACGACTAAAAATATTCGACTTCGGGATCGGTAAAGAACTTTTGAAGCCGACCTACACGACATTTTGTAAAACCGGTCTGGATTACATTTACATCATGCACGAACCCTTAATCCACCGTCCGAGGAGTCCTTGTTTCCAATCCATACTTTACAGACGTCCTACAGGTGGCTAGGCTGCCTTTGTTCTTTGTGCTGTTTTGTTGAGAGTATGAATTCATACTAACATATAATGTACTTCCAAACTTTTTTTTTACTATCAATCAACTATTTTTCTTTTCTAATTTCGTATTTTTGGGGGGGAGGGGGGGCGTCAGTGAATTTTACTTGTAGGGTACATTTTTAAATTTGTGCGTAGAATCGGTTTAAATAACAATAAAAGAAAAGTTTAGAAAAGGTCTCTGCGGATATTTGCAGCGAAATTTTCCTCACAAGCTCATTTCTAAAAAAATTTTAGATCGATGCCAGCTGTATGACCGCCATTTTGGGAACCGGTTTTGTCTCCATCTTCCGTATTTTTGTCACCTCGTAAAAAGCTTTGTGGTTCACGCAAGAAAATTTTCCTGCCGCGATTGAATAGTACTCTTACTTGATTGAGACTTCTTTTGTAGTGAGCAATTAACTTGGAATTTAGTCCACTGCACATTGAACGCGAGCTAATCAGTTGAGGGGAAATATAAACCTTTTAATATAAACAAAGACTGAACTACTATCCACCCAACTTCTTTCGCTAAAACACATTCGTTTTTACTTACCTCAATCCCTATGTCAAAATATTCCGTCACCTTTTGCTTCAAGTGCATTCATCAACGGCCTGCTTTACAAAACGCTCCGTGAAAAATTAAAAATACAAAATATAAGCAGAGACATGTTTCTTTGAGGACAAACATATCTTTCTTAGAAGTTTGCGTCACTTCCGGTGGTTTTCTAGGAACACTTAAGAACCACAGTCTGTAACTTTCGAGAATCCGCGGTCAGGAAGCGAAAATTCGAATTTTCTTTTTCTACACCAAAAAGACCCTTTTGGTGAACCTTTTTAAAAAATGATACCCAAAAGTTCCAGCGAGGCCTTATTTTGATAAAAACGGACAAAGTTCGAAAAGCTGCCCAACCGCCGTCGAAGGCCGAGGTAAATTATGCAAATTAGCGTATTTTCAACTCGCGAGAACATGACAACAAAAGCTCGGACTAAATTCACTTTTTCACCATTTGTTTTTCATCCCTTGGACCTCCTTTTAAACTACATTTCATTGCCATGTTAACAATTTTTCTTTGCTATTCACACGCTTAAAAAATATAGCATTCGCTCTTCAGTTGATTCATCAAATTTTACTTTATTTCGGAAGATCACAGCGCCGGGGGTATACGTATCTACAGGGCAAAAAGGGATTCTATGGAACGGGCAATTATTCTTCTTTATCGTACTGAAATGGTTAGTTTGGCCCGTAACAAGCAAGCGCGCTAGAGGCAAAAACGTAGAGACCATTTTCACACATTTCGCCGTTTTCTCTGTTGTTCTCATATTACAAGCTGCATATCATTTTGAAACAAAAATCAATGATACGTTGGTCATTTTGGTCAATGCTCCCAATTTTATTTGTTTTTAAATTTTAACACTCTATATCTGTAGCAATAACTTGACTTTTTTAATCAAACTCGATTATTTTCAAATACGGGAACATTAAGCACTAAATAAACAATCCTCCGACGCGTGTACGGGGGAATTCGAACAAGAAGCTGTACAAACGTCGAAAAGAATTAGGTTTGTAACAGAAAACCGCCGAGTAGCCGCCAACTTTCCATATTTCGCCAATCGATATGCTTTTAGTTGACGTACTGATTATAAGACTTGCTTACTTTAATAGGAACTTTGAACGACAAATATTAAAACGTTTACCATGAGAGATAAATTCTACTGCGTCACACCACACTACAGACAATCTTATATCACTAAAATTTTGATTTTGCGCCGTAAAAAGTAACGCTTAAACATGCATAACAACACTGTCAACAACGTGTTGCTGCTGAGACTATGTTAATATAAATAGGTATAAAGGAAAATACATTATTTGTATAAGGCGCTTCTCTCTGTTCGCTCTGATTTCAATTCAATATCCGACCTGAGTCAAAGGCCACCTACGAAATCTTTTTTGTTGCCTATATAAGTATAGTTATTCACTTACTCGTCTTTTTGTGGTACAGACGTCTGAACAATGCGGAAGATGTCTTATCCCCTTCGAAGAGAAGGCAGCAAATTGGAATTTTCTTCCTGGTAGGTGTACGTTTTTATTTTGTGGAGGCGACAACAGGTTGTCACGTTGCGTGACATACAAAATTACATGGATATGCACAGCAGCGCGTCCGCGAAAATTAGAAAAAGAAAACAGAAAAAGGAAAACGAAAACAAAAACCACAAGAAGAGTGGCAGAAAACTAACACATTTCCCTAAGAAAATGTTCTCGACTCATCGACAAAACCAATAACGAAAACAAAGCCAGAAATAAATTTATATATAAAACAATAACAATATGAACGTTTGAGAATACAGAAAAGGATATTCCCATAACTTGGGGATGAAAATAGGATGCATTCCAGCAACCGATAAATAATGGAGAGATTTTGGAAGGCCTGATTTACGATTGTCCTTCATACATGACAATTTTGTTATTTTCTTTGGCAGGAGGGGGAGGGGGAGGGTGGGAGTGAGGGGTATGAGTAAATCGCAAAAGTGCAAAGCTTTAGCACAAGTGAGAATGTCCAGTAACAAGAAGCAACCGCCTCGTTTCCTATCTTAACCTCCTGAGTAAAATAAAATCTGTGCCAAGTATTTATATGGAGCCACGGAATGAAACGTTCGGACTAAAACATCTAAACAAAACAAAACGCTTCCCCAAATATAAACGGTTCCACCTCCGCAGGTACGGAAACAGAAAACCCGACACGCCAAAATTTTGATTTTGAAAACCATATGCGAAGGAATCATGATTTATTCTGGCTTGGTGGTCCAGCCTCTCATATGACAATTCAAGGAAATGACGGTTTTCGATGTACAGTAGAATTTCCATAACTCAACTTAAACCGTCAATGGATACCCAGAACTAACCCGCTCAAACGAAAGGTCTTGCTATCGAGTTTTACTGGGATGAAGTGAGATAAGTAGTTCTATTTAGCTTAGATTTCGAACTAAAAGAGGTTCGGGTTATATAGATTGTATGATCGTATCCTGGGGGGACTCTCGTATGAAAGTGGCGGGGATGCTTGTCGGAAAATTAGAATTAAACCCCTAAAGGAGACCAATCTGGGCGTGGCACAGGCTTAATTTGACCTCTAAGGGAGACCATGCTAAAACAGACCACCAAGTAAGAGCTACAATGATTTTAATTGCGCTAAAGATTGACGGTGTTTGGTTTTTTCATATAGACGTTTCTTTAAGCACAACCCTAAGCGATGGGTAAAAATATTGGCTTACCGTAAACCCTAAGCGACACCAAAATCTGCAATTCACACCCCTAAGCGAGACGACGAGCATTCCCGTCACTTTCATTTAGGAGTCCCCCCGAGGGGGATCGTATGAAATGAGAGTGTTAATCGGATCCTGAGAGTCAGGAGCGGCCGCCACAGGAACAACCAGCAACAAGATCACTAAGCGCCGCAATATACGGGGCCTTTTTTCTGCGGGCGGATTGAGTAGACACCTCTAATTCCAATTTCTCACAGAGCGTCTCGAGCAAACCCATTTTCAAGTTTTTCAATGAATTGTTAACGACCAATTTATTTCTTCATTCCGCAGTTCAAATATATGAACTTCATATATTCATAATTTCATCTTCATCTTTCCCGGGTATATTACGAACCAATTTTATGACCAGCTCCCAGTTGGCTTGTTAGCTCAATTGGTTACAGCGCTGCACCGGTATCGCAGAGGTCAGGGTTCGAGTCCCGGCAAGCCTGATTTTTTCAGGCTTTCTGCATAAGTTGCAGCAACCGCAACTGCATAAGTTGCGTTAATAACTGCGAGGATCTTCTTTACATTTATTTCAGTGAGTCATATTGTTTGATTAACTATGCGGAGGGATTAAGTCAGGGAATTGAAATTTTTAGGGTGTATATTCTTTATAAGCGCATTTTCAATGAGACTGTGGATACGTTCGTGCATATTGCTGTAGTTCTGGAATTTCCTTGCACTCAGTTAATTATTAGTGAAGTTATATGGCTGTCTATCATGTCTATGTAAGAGGATTGATAGTTGATTTTGTTGTTTCCTTTGCATAGTAGCAGTTACAGTAACGTCAATATTGTTTTACGACTAGATGGTGGTTACAAATGGTTTGATGGCACGTTCTCTGATTGCGACTTCAAGGTTATCAAAAAAGACGACTGAGAGGGCTACGACGAGTGAGAAGGCTGAGGAAAAGAAAGATGAAGATCGGCCATCAGAAGACATCGATTATTCTGGGGCTTATCCTTGTCCACAAGAAGGATGCATCAGGGTCTTTCAAAACCTATCTAACCTAAAGCGGCATCTTTCTGTGGAAAAATGTTCCCGTTCACTAGAGAGACTTTCCCTTTTAGGCCTAGCAAAGACGGAATACGCCGCAGTCCTACAGGAAGGAATCTCAACTATGCCAACCCTCGAACTCACGTCAACGCTTTCGTTAGCCTCAGCATCTGCTAAGGAGGGATGGGCTCTGAAAGAATCGAGAAAGGCTTACCGTTTTAATGAGAAACGTAGAAGCTATTTGGAAGCGAAGTTTAATCTTGGGCAGTCGACGGGAAGAAAGGTTGACCCTGACTTCGTGGCGAAAGAGATGAGGCGAGCCTTGGACTCAGATGGCAAACGACTATTCAGACCATCTGAATTTCTCATAGTGCAACAAATCACGTCTTTTTTTGCTCGACTTGCGGCCAAACTTCGCCATCAAGTTGTTGCAACGGAAGATGACATTTGCGCTGTGGAGGAGGAGGCAAACTTTCAAACGGCAATACAAGAGATTCTATCCGAGATTGAAGTAGAGCATCCCATTGTCTTCGACCAGTACAATCTCTGTGCCTTGGTCGTTAACAATTCATTGAAAAACCTGAAAATGGGTTTGCTCGAGACGCTCTGTGAGAAATTGGAATTAGAGGTGTCTACTCAATCCGCCCGCAGAAAAAAGGCCCCGTATATTGCGGCGCTTAGTGATCTTGTTGCTGGTTGTTCCTGTGGCGGCCGCTCTTGACTCTCAGGATCCGATTAACACTCTCATTTCATACGATCCCCCTCGGGGGGACTCCTAAATGAAAGTGACGGGAATGCTCGTCGTCTCGCTTAGGGGTGTGAATTGCAGATTTTGGTGTCGCTTAGGGTTTACGGTAAGCCAATATTTTTACCCATCGCTTAGGGTTGTGCTTAAAGAAACGTCTATATGAAAAAACCAAACACCGTCAATCTTTAGCGCAATTAAAATCATTGTAGCTCTTACTTGGTGGTCTGTTTTAGCATGGTCTCCCTTAGAGGTCAAATTAAGCCTGTGCCACGCCCAGATTGGTCTCCTTTAGGGGTTTAATGCTAATTTTCCGACAAGCATCCCCGCCACTTTCATACGAGAGTCCCCCCAGGATACGATCATACAATCTATATAACCCGAACCTCTTTTAGTTCGAAATCTAAGCTAAATAGAACTACTTATCTCACTTCATCCCAGTAAAACTCGATAGCAAGACCTTTCGTTTGAGCGGGTTAGTTCTGGGTATCCATTGACGGTTTAAGTTGAGTTATGGAAATTCTACTGTACATCGAAAACCGTCATTTCCTTGAATTGTCATATGAGAGGCTGGACCACCAAGCCAGAATAAATCATGATTCCTTCGCATATGGTTTTCAAAATCAAAATTTTGGCGTGTCGGGTTTTCTGTTTCCGTACCTGCGGAGGTGGAACCGTTTATATTTGGGGAAGCGTTTTGTTTTGTTTAGATGTTTTAGTCCGAACGTTTCATTCCGTGGCTCCATATAAATACTTGGCACAGATTTTATTTTACTCAGGAGGTTAAGATAGCAAACGAGGCGGTTGCTTCTTGTTACTGGACATTCTCACTTGTGCTAAAGCTTTGCACTTTTGCGATTTACTCATACCCCTCACTCCCACCCTCCCCCTCCCCCTCCTGCCAAAGAAAATAACAAAATTGTCATGTATGAAGGACAATCGTAAATCAGGCCTTCCAAAATCTCTCCATTATTTATCGGTTGCTGGAATGCATCCTATTTTCATCCCCAAGTTATGGGAATATCCTTTTCTGTATTCTCAAACGTTCATATTGTTATTGTTTTATATATAAATTTATTTCTGGCTTTGTTTTCGTTATTGGTTTTGTCGATGAGTCGAGAACATTTTCTTAGGGAAATGTGTTAGTTTTCTGCCACTCTTCTTGTGGTTTTTGTTTTCGTTTTCCTTTTTCTGTTTTCTTTTTCTAATTTTCGCGGACGCGCTGCTGTGCATATCCATGTAATTTTGTATGTCACGCAACGTGACAACCTGTTGTCGCCTCCACAAAATAAAAACGTACACCTACCAGGAAGAAAATTCCAATTTGCTGCCTTCTCTTCGAAGGGGATAAGACATCTTCCGCATTGTTCAGACGTCTGTACCACAAAAAGACGAGTAAGTGAATAACTATACTTATATAGGCAACAAAAAAGATTTCGTAGGTGGCCTTTGACTCAGGTCGGATATTGAATTGAAATCAGAGCGAACAGAGAGAAGCGCCTTATACAAATAATGTATTTTCCTTTATACCTATTTATATTAACATAGTCTCAGCAGCAACACGTTGTTGACAGTGTTGTTATGCATGTTTAAGCGTTACTTTTTACGGCGCAAAATCAAAATTTTAGTGATATAAGATTGTCTGTAGTGTGGTGTGACGCAGTAGAATTTATCTCTCATGGTAAACGTTTTAATATTTGTCGTTCAAAGTTCCTATTAAAGTAAGTAAGTCTTATAATCAGTACGTCAACTAAAAGCATATCGATTGGCGAAATATGGAAAGTTGGCGGCTACTCGGCGGTTTTCTATTACAAACCTAATTCTTTTCGACGTTTGTACAGCTTCTTGTTCGAATTCCCCCGTACACACGTCGGAGGATTGTTTATTTAGTGCTTAATGTTCCCGTATTTGAAAATAATCGAGTTTGATTAAAAAAGTCAAGTTATTGCTACAGATATAGAGTGTTAAAATTTAAAAACAAATAAAATTGAGAGCATTGACCAAAATGACCAACGTATCATTGATTTTTGTTTCAAAATGATATGCAGCTTGTAATATGAGAACAACAGAGAAAACGGCGAAATGTGTGAAAATGGTCTCTACGTTTTTGCCTCTAGCGCGCTTGCTTTTTACGGGCCAAACTAACCATTTCAGTATGATAAAGAAGAATAATTGCCCGTTCGATAGAATCCCTTTTTGCCCTGTAGATACGTATACCCCCGGCGCTGTGATCTTCCGAAATAAAGTAAAATTTGATGAATCAACTGAAGAGCGAATGCTATATTTTTTAAGCGTGTGAATAGCAAAGAAAAATTGTTAACATGGCAATGAAATGTAGTTTAAAAGGAGGTCCAAGGGATGAATAACAAATGGTGAAAAAGTGAATTTAGTCCGAGCTTTTGTTGTCATGTTCTCACGAGTTGAAAATACGCTAATTTGCATAATTTACCTCGGCGTTCGACGGCGGTTGGGCAGCTTTTCGAACTTTGTCCGTTTTTGTCAAAATAAGGCCTCGCTGGAACTTTTGGGTATCATTTTTTAAAAAGGTTCACCAAAAGGGTCTTTTTGGTGTAGAAAAAGAAAATTCGAATTTTCGCTTCCTGACCGCGGATTCTCGAAAGTTACAGACTGTGGCTCTTAAGAGCAGATGTTGCCAAAAATCAAACATTTTAAAAATATTGTGGCAACAGCTCAAAAATCAATTCCCCTCATATTGTCATGTTAGGTAGACCTTAATGTGAAACAAATCACTGCATAGTTCGTTTGGCTGAATATCGATTTATTTTCAAGAAAATCGATATTAACGGAATTTGCTCAAAAGACCGCTTTTGAAGCTCAAAATTTAAGGCAAATTTCGAAGCTGCGTGTGACAAAATAAAGCATTCCAGAGCAATAAAAATTAACCAAACTTGTAGAACGATGTTTAAATATGTGTCAAAAGAAATTTCAGCAATTTCTGCTCATTTATTTCAAGCTCTAATTAAATTTATTCGACATACTTTTGACTAGATAAAAAGTATATCAAGTTTACGCCCTAAAAAAAGTATGTGGTACCGAATATTATTCGTCAAGAATCTGGATTTCAAGAGGAGAAGGGATGTTTTTTTTGCCTCCTAAAAGGATTTTTTGGGGAAATTTATTGACGCGATGTTATAGAATTTTAAAGTTGGAAAAAATGCGTTGATTCAAGCGATCAGAAAAGTCAGCCTAATTAACTCAGTGTACACATACACAAACAACTTCACGTTTACCGCAGGTTTTGATCAGCCAGCAACCGATTTTAACACAAAATCCTCTAACCTTCATGTTGCTGTATCACAGATGAGAACTGTGGTCCTTGTTCATGATAAAATTCAAGCAAACTGCAAGGAAACTTGACAGGATATCGCAACTTGCCATGCCGTTTCACGAACATCCGCCGTTTTTGATGTGAGGATTCTCTTTTCCTATTTTCGTTGGAAAGCAGGCTTAAGGTGTTGTACATAAGATGCCTTTCCTTTGAAACTAGCGCTGAACTGAACAGCGGAACAAGAAGTCGTTAATACAAAAACATCTGTTACGTCCTTTGGGTGATGGCGCTAATTAATTCAGTCAGAACGAGTTTTCGTGAAATCGACAACTGCATGCATGTACCGCGGTAACGAAATTTTAGGGGGCATCGGGTGACTTTGGGGAATAACGTTAAATTGTTTTTCAAATAAGCTATTCTTGACATCCTACGTTTATTAATTTAAGGACTGAGCGAAGATTCTCAGTAGACTGGTTTTAGACGAGCACTTAAAAATGCGTGAAACTGAAAAAAAAAGGACGGTTGCGTGACAGTAACCCTAGAGGTGTCTCCTGGTGGGCAGGGCGAAGGGATTTAAAAAAATAGATTCTCAGTTGGTTTTCCAAGAGGTAGCACAGTTAATGAACTATGGCTGGATTAAAATACAAAGTTGGACATGATAATCTCGTTTTCGGCCTGAGAATGTCTTCTTTCTTTTTGTTTAGGGTGGGGCGGGGTTTGGGCTAAAGGTGTTTGAAAAGACGTTTAAGAGAATACTAAATCTACTGATTGTATTAAGTGCCAGGGTGAAAGTGATAGTAAAAGGTGCGTTTCTTTGGGAAAATCCAAAAACGGATTTGTGATCCCAGATCATATGGATTCTTCGACACCAAAGAAACGCAAAATCCGAAAAAGGATTATTTTGTCATGACAAGACAGGCTGGAGGCACGCAATATATAAATCAGAACGATACTTCTCTCGTACTGCCCTAGAATTCAACTAGAATGGAATACAAATAATTTATAAACAGGGATAGTATCTGCAGTAGTTCAAGTGAACTCGCTGTTTGCGTTCACAATTGGCAAAATATGGTCCTTGAATAACAGAAATGGTACACAAATGAAGTTATCCTGACGTGTCAATGCTTCTGTCTGTACTTTTGGAGGAAACTTTTCAAATATACGGAACGGAATAATCAGCTGAATTTTCTTTTCCACGATCGAATGTTTTGTCACGTAAGATCGAGAGAAAATATGGCGAGACCAGTAAATTTGCATGGAAGACCGCTTGACAGATGTACTATTTTCGGATCCGTCCCCCAAGGAAACGCACGGATCATGAATCCTAAAAATCCTGATTTAGATTTGATCTGATGTATCCATTCGGAGTGTGGATTCTTCAGATCACTAATCCCTGATTAATCCATTTTTGGATTTAGGTAAAGAAACGCAAAATTCGTTTTTGGATACAAGAATCCGGATTTGGATCTTCCCAAAGAAACGTGCCCTAAGTAAACGATTCTTGGCATTAAAGGATTTTCAAATAAAGCGGAGCTTTTCCATCTCTTGCTTCAGAACTCACCTAACCCCACCTTTAAGGTATCAATTATGCAGAAGTGAAACCTTTTGCTTTACAACATCACACAACATTCAAGCCAGCCACCTGCATGTGATAAAGCTTTGTTCAGTAATTATAAAAGCGGATCAGAAAGGAATTTGCGGGTTCTCGATTTTCCGAAAACTGGATTTCACAGACCCAAAAGGCTCCGATTAGAAATACTTAGTCCGTGCCTGCACCCTTTCCTCGTGCGTTCTAATCTTCTTTAATAGCATCTTGAGGTGACTTGGACAGGATGGGGGCGATGGGTGGAGGGGGGGGGGGGGGATCTACTCAAGGGGAAACCTTTTCATGTTGGTGGATTAAGGGTGCGTTTCTTTGGGAGAATCCGAAAACGGATTTGTGATCCCAGATCATATGAATTCTTCGACGCCAAAGAAACGCAAAATCCGAAAAAGGATTATTTTGTCATGACAAGACAGGCTGGAGGCACGCAATATATATATCAGAACGATATTTCTCTCGTACTGCCCTAGAATTCAACTAGAATGGAATACAAATAATTTATAAACAAGGACAGTATCTGCCAGAAGTTCAAGTGAACTCGCTATTTGCGTTCACAATTAGCAAAATCTGGTCCCTGAATTACAGAAATTGTACACAAATGAAGTTATCCTGACGTGTCAATGCTTCTGTCTGTTCTTTTAGAGAAAACTTTTCACATATAAGGAACGGAATAATCACCTGAATTTTCTTTTTCACGATCGAATGTTTTGTCACGCAAGATCGAGAGAAAATATGGCGAGACCAGTAAATTAGCGTCTCCCCGGCCAGTGTTTTTGTACTTGTTTTATATTATGTCCTTTTCTTGCCTTGTGTAATATGTTTTTGGCCGAAGATAAATAAAAAAAAAAAAAAATTTGCATGGAAGACCGCTTGACAGATGTACTATTTTCGGATCCGTCCCCCAAAGAAACGCACGGATCATGAATCCTAAAAATCCGGATTTAGATTTGATCTGATGTATCCACTCGGAGTGTGGATTCTTCAGATCCCTAATCCCTGATTAATCCATTTTTGGATTTAGGTAAAGAAACGCAAAATCCGTTTTGGGATACAAAGAAACGCACCCTAAGGGTTTAAACCTCCCCCTTCTCTTAGCCTTCAACCCCGGCTGCGCCCTCATTTTGTTGGCTCACGCTCTTTGCAGTTTTCGTTTGCAAACTTTATGAATCGACCAAACTCATTCAACGTTATTCAACAATCTTGAACACAACTTTGTTGTGCGATGTTGAACAAGGTGGGTAAACGAATTCAATACTATGGATCACACCTGAGAACATAGATAAAGTTCAATCAATACTACAGAACATCATTGCACAGGGTGGCACACCTGAGAACAAAAGAAAAGTCGGCAAAATTGTGAAACATCATTAAGCTGGAAGGCCAAACTTGTTTTAAAAATTCAACAGTGTTGATCGGTGTTGAATAGAACGTTGATGAAACCCCCCAGTTAACCGTTTTGTAGTTTTCTTCACTGTTGGAAGCTTTAAAAAAAGACTGCACGCACTACAGTGTCAGTCGAGTAGAGTCGTTTTTCGTTGGTGCCTGTTGAGCATCGAAAGCGGAAAACCCAAGACTCATAAAAAGTCATCCAAGTTAAGCCCTTAGTGGGTTGTATTTTCTGCCACAGGACAAAGCTCTTAACAATCTTGCTGGCCCCAGTTGTTCAAACGTTGGATACCGCTATCCACCGGATAGATCTCTATCGGGTGGATAACGCAACTGGTTTCCCTAACACTTATCCACTGGATAGTGATTTATCCGGTGGACAGCGCTATCCAACTTTTGAACAGCTGGGGCCAGATCATTAAATTTATTCCCTGAAAACCAGTACGAGTTTTGATTTCTTAGTAATGTCTATTCTCCGTAAATAAGTGTTTGTGCGTTAAATGTACACTAACACGTAACTACGAACAAGAACGCAGGTAAAAATAAAAAGGAGGTTTAAGGTATCACCACTGCCTAATTTGAAAGTCTTTGAATGCCAGGAATCAATACAACCAGTCGATTCAGTGTTCTCTAAAACTTCTTTCCCCGAAACCTATAGCCCCAGCCCCTCCCCACCCTCACCCCAACAAAACGAAAAAAGAATTTTAAGACCGAACAGGAAATGTTCATGCCTGACTTTGTATTTTAATCTAGCCATAGTATATAATATAGCGTTCATTAACTGTGCGACTTCTTGGAAAACCAACAGAGAATATATTTTTAAAACCCCCTTTGCCCTGCCCATCAGGTGAAAGCCCAGTCTAGGGTATGTCACGCAACCAACGTGTGTTTTTTTCAGTTGCACAGATTTCAAAGTACTCATCGAACCCAATCTACTGACAATCTTCGCTCAGTCTTATTAGTAGTAAACGTAGGAAGACAGAATTAGCTTATTTGAAAAAAATTAAACCCAATCCCGCAAAGTCACCCGATGCACCCAAAATTTCGTTACCGCGGTACATGCATGCAGTAGTCGATTTCACTAAAACTCGTTCTAAATTAATTAGCGGTATCACCGAAAGCACGTAACATATGTTTTTGTATTAACGACTTCTTGTTTCGCTGCCCAGTTCAGAGCTAGTTTGAAAGGAAAGACATCTTATGTACAACACCTTAAGCCTGCTTTCCAACGAAAATAGGAAAAGAGAATCCTCACATCAAAAACGGCGATGTTCAGTGAAACGGCATGGCAAGTTGCGATATCCTGTCAAGTTTTCTTGCAGTTTGCTTGAATTTTATCATAAACAAGGACCACAGCTCTCATCTGTGATACAGCAACATGAAGGTTAGAGGATTTTGTGTTAAAATCGGTTGTTGGCTGATCAAAACCTGCGGTAAACGTGAAGTTGTTTGTGTATGTGTACACTGAGTTAATTAGGCTGACTTTTCTGATCGCTTGAATCAACGCATTTTGTCCAACTTTAAAATTCTATAACATCGCGTCAATAAATTTCCCCAAAAAATCCTTTTAGGAGGCAAAAGAACATCCCTTCTCCTCTAGAAATCCAGATTCTTGACGGATAATATTCGGTACCACATACTTTTTTTAGGGGGTAAACTTGATATACTTTTTATCTAGTCAAAAGTATGTCGGATAAATTTAATTAGAGCTCGTAAATAAATGAGCAGAAATTGCTGAAATTTCTTTTGACATATATTCAAACATCGTTCTACAAGTTTGATTAATTTTTATTGCTCTGGAATGCTTTATTTTGTCACGCGAAGCTTCGAGATTTACCCTAAATTTTGAGCTTCAAAAGCGGTCTTTTGAGCGAAGTCCGTTAATATCGATTTTCTTGAAAATAAATCGATATTCAGCCAAACGAACTATGCAGTGATTTGTTTCACATTAAGGTCTACCTAACATAAGAATATGAGCGGAATTGATTTTTGACCTGTTGCCACCAAATGTTTGACCGTTGGTAACATTCGCTCTTAAGAGCGAATGTTACGGTCAAACATTTGGTGGCAACAGCTCAAAAATCAATTCCGCCCATATTCTTACATTAGGTAGACCTTAATGTGAAACAAATCACTACATAGTTCGTTTGGCTGAATATCGATTTATTTTCAAGAAAATCGATAACAACTCAATTCGCTCAAATTACCGTTTCTGGAGCTCAAAATTTGAGGCAAATCTCGAAGCTTCGCGTAACAAAATGACACTTTCCAGGGCAATAAAAAGTATCAAACCTTGTAGAACAATGTTTAAATTTATGTTGAAAGCATTCTCAGCAATTTCTGCTCATTTATCTACGAGCTCTAATTAAATTTGTCCGACATACTTTTGACTGGATAAAAAGTATATCAAGTTTAACCTCTTAAAAATGTATGTGGTACCGAATATTATTCGTTGAAAATCTGGATTTCAAGAGGGGAAGGAATGTTCTTTTCCCTCCTAAAAGGACTTTTTGGGGAAATTAATCGACGCGATGTTATAGAATGTTAAAGATGGACAAAATGCGTTGATTCAATCGATACGAGAAGTCTGCCCATAATTAACTCAGTGTTTACGTACACAAACGAGTTCTCGTTTTCCACAGGTTTTGATCAGTCAACAACCGATTTTAACACAAAATCCTCTAACCTTCATGTTGCTGTATCACATATGAGACCTGTGGTCCTTGTTCACGACAAATTTCAAGCAAACTGCAAGGAAACTTGACAGGATATCGCAACTTGCCATACCGCTTAACCGCGAACATCCGCCGTTTTTGATGTGAGGATTCTCTTTTCCCATTTTCGTTAGAAAACAGCCTTAAAGTGTTGTACATAAGATGTTTTTCCTTTAAAACTAGCTCTGGACCGAACAGCGAAACAAACAGTCGTTAATACAAGAACATCTGTTACGCGCTTTCGGTGATGCGGCTAATTAATTCAGAACGAGTTTTGGTGAAATCGACAACTCATGCATCTACCACGGTAACGAAATTTTGGGTGTTCGGGTGTATCGGGTGAATTTGGGGAATAAGGTTTTATTATTATTTTTTTTTCAAATAAGCCATCTTTGTCATCCTTCGTTTACTAATTTAACGACTGAGCGAAGATTCTCAGCTGACTGGGTTCGATGAGCACTTCGAAATGAGTGGAACTGAAAAAAGCGCACGTCAGTTGCGTGACATTACCGAGAGCTTTCTTTTTCTTCATGGGAAGGGCGGACGGAATTTTAAGAATATGTTTTCTGTTGGTTTCCCAAGAAGAAGCACAGAATATGAACGCTACATTAGATACTATGGCTGATTAAAATACTAATTTAGTCCTAAAAATTCCTCTTCGGTCTGAAAATTCTTTTTTTCTTTTTGTTAGGGGTGGGAGTGGGGCAGGGTACGGGAGTATACATTAACCGGAAATAACAACTCGTACTGGTTTCCTAAGAAACAAATTTAATGAACTGCAAGATTGTGAAGAGGAGTTTCGCCTTGTTGCTAGAACACACAACCTACAAGGGGCTTAACCTGGATAACGTTTTATGAGTCCTGGATTTTCCACTTTCGCGTGCTTATAGCACGCACTGACGAAAACCGACTCTACTCGACTGACGCTCCTAGGGTGTGTAGTGTTTTTTTTTAAGCTACCAACAGCTAAAAAAACCTACAAAACTCTTTAACTTGGGGGTTCAACGTTCCATTAGGTACCGATCAACACTTTAAAGTGGACATGTTTGGCCTTCCTGCCTAATTATTTTCCATAATTTTGCGAACTTTTCTTTTCAGTTCTCAGGTGTGCTACCTTGTTAAATGGTGTTTCATTATTTTGATTCAGCTTTTCCCTTATTCTCACGTTTGAACAAAAGCGTTGAATTCGTTTGGTCACCTTGTTTAACCTTGCACAACAAAGGTGTGTTTGCCACTGCTGAATGATGTGGAATAAGTTTGGCCGAGGCTTAAATTTTGCAGACGAAAAACACAAAGAACATAAGCTAACAAAATGGGTTCGGGATCCGGGGTTAAAGGCCATGAGAAGTGAGACGTTTGCACCCCCCCCCCCACACCCCCCCAATACCAACAGGTTTGCCTCCAGCGAGAGGCGTAGCTAACAATATGAAGATGGTGTCGAGATTTCGGTTAAACAAAGTCAGGCATGTTTTAACAACGAGCGTTTCGTAGGCTAGTGTGACCTAGAATTATTGGTCATTCGTACAAGTTTTACAAGCACACCTCGCAACTACGTCTTCAATAATTGCCATATATGGCTGCTTACGCTTGCCCCAATACACCCTCCCAATACTAACAGGTTTGCCTCCAGCGAGAGGCGTAGCTAACAATATGAAGATGGTGTCGAGATTTCGGTTAAACAAAGTCAGGCATGTTTTAACAACGAGCGTTTCGTAGGCTAGTGTGACCTAGAATTATTGGTCATTCGTACAAGTTTTACAAGCACACCTCGCAACTACGTCTTCAATAATTGCCATATATGGCTGCTTACGCTTGCCAGTTACTGAAGTTATGTCTAAGTCTAGGGCAGTGCAGATCTTCTGCAGAGTTCCTATCGTGAACTTCGACAGCTTTGATTGACAGACGATTTCACAGATGTTGTATTTTTCATACATGATGGGATGTTGAAGGGCAAAAGTTTCCGTTACTTCGTTAGCGATCTCTTCAATTGCTTTCTCTGTTTCTATCTCATGCATTTCCAACTCTTCTTCTTGACCAGGTAGGTCCATGCTGTAAGTTTTTTTCGCCGATAAGCGAGAAAAAAACCCAGCTATTTGCAGTGGTGTGAGATAGTCGCTTTTCCCAAAGATACTGGAGCCGTCACTCTGCTTTGCTTTTCGCATTGCCTTCGATACGCTCGTGGGGTCGGCTTTTTGACCAGTACGTTCTCCTTCTTGAAAAACCCCAGTAAGATATTTTTTCTGAGCCACTGTGAGGTTCTTTCTTGTCACTCCTGCTGACTTTAGTGCCCATCCCATCGGTAGGGCGGAGCCATCATCCTCCACTGATGTGCGTACACCTTCATCAGCACTTTCTGGAAGGACACAAGCACCATGCTCCAGTTTTGTGGCGTACATGGTCATTGCCTTGTCGTACAGTGTTTCGTATTCCAGGGCATACTTGTGTTTGTCACAGTCCAGATGTTTTTCCAGGGATGAGCATTGCTGAAAGGACTTAACACATCCCTCTTCTGGACAGAAAAACAGATCTCCTTCTCTGTCGCAACTTTCTTCGTCACTGTCATTTCCTTTCGGATAAGCCTTTGCTAAAACCGGTCTTCGCTTTGCTTGTCGCCTGGCTTTGACAGTCTGGAAAGGAACTTCAGAACTGGAACTCTTTTCACAGTTGTTGAGCTGAGGAAGGGGACCCCCGCTTTGTTGACAGAAATTGCTCCAGGATAGAAATTTACCAGAGCCAATCCCATAAGCTCTCCATACATGCAAACTTTCGTTGGTGTATGCGATGTTGTTGATGAAACTTACGCCCTCCCATTTCACTGGCGTGGATTTTGTAGTAGGTTGGGGACCGCTCACTGTCACGCTGACACCGGCAATTCCACCAGATGACTCAATCGCCGTCCTCATTTGCGAGGCTGTCTCTATGTCATGGCCAGAATTGAGGTGGATGCGCATGTGACTTTTAATTGTGGCGGCCTTGCGATCACAAGACCCTTTTCCACCTTGGGGGTCGGAAAAGTCAAAACGCTTCAGTTCGATTTCATGCTTGGTCGCGACTTGAAATGCTGACAGTAATGTGGATGCACAATGATAGCAACCAGCGTTATCAGCCCGGAGATAAACGGAGTTGACCTCTGGCATGATCTCCTTTAGTTGGCCAAAAACGTCATCAACAATAGAGAGCACAGTGGAGCTATCTTGGTTACAGGTTTCAAAAGCATGAACAAAGGTTAACATCTCAGTTTGATCATTGGCATTCCTTCTCATTGCTACACTTATATGCCACGGAATTCCACGCTTTCCGAACCAGTCACTTTGACTCTCACGGAATTTCCGTGGCAAGAACTTCATTGCCCAGTCCATCACTATAAAAACTGATTGTGTATCAAGATTCTCCAGAACCTCATGCCTTGCTGCATCCTGGTTTATAGCTCGAAGGAGGTGTGCCTTCCAAGACTGAATACTCTGTATTGCTTGCAAGATTTCGTACTCCATCTCGTTTCGTTCTTCAGCACTGCAATCAATACTACCAACAACCTTCTGGATTTCACGGAATAGAGTAGGGAGAAGTTCGCATCTATCGCATCTTGTATCATGTTCATGTTCACAGACCTTGATATAGTCGTCATCTTGAGGAAAGCTAAGAGCATATGCCCGACAATGATCCGGGACCATGGAATCCTTCGATACGTGGACCTTTAAAAACACAAAGAGAAGGTTATTTAGACCAAACCATAAGTGAACAATCACAATGGAACGTCAATCGAGGAGACAAATGGACATAAAAAAATATAGGCAGGCGTGCCCAGGCTAACCAAGGTTACCCCTAGTTTGCCTAGACACACTCTGCTTAGTTTTTTTGGGCAACTGTTTGTCTTGTTTCAGTCACTTTGAAGTCCTCGAATTCAAGTATTCATACCCAGTACTCATGAAATTGTTTAAAGGATGCTACACACGAAACAGTCCCACCTTATAGTCGCCTTTGAGGTAGCGTTTCGCCAGATGAAGTTTCTCCTTCTGCACCTTGGCCCATGGGAGCCCCTTTCCATAATTATCTCCAAGCTTGTTAATTACTTCTTCCAATTCATCAAAAGCTTTAGCTCCAGTTGCTGAAACATAGTCCAACCCCTGTAGAGATTTCCTGGTGGATGCTGAACATACGCTGAGGACCTTCAATAGCGTACTGCGACTCATTGGCGTAAATCCCACATCACTGCAGTAACTTAGATACTGGAGCACAATCTGCTCAGGAATCAGGCTTCTTACAACATTGGGAACCTTTATTTCCGTATTTGAAGACAGTTTCAGTGTTTTCTCGCCAAAAGGCAAGTCTTGTACTATGTGCGTGCTTGTGATAAATGACAAGAAATGGTCGAGCTTCTCTGGCGCAATATACATCCTCGTGCTTTTAACGGAAGGGATTTTTGAACCTCTGCCGTGGAGTAATAAATGATGTCTAGCTATATTAAAACGATACCTAGACAAGTTGGGTATCCACCTTTGCAAGTCTTTGATATTCACCTTGTCTGCCATGATGGACAAAATTTGCCTTCGAGAGCTCCAGTGCTCTGCATTGTTGTAACATTCGGACAGACATTCCATCAGGGAGGAGTCGATACTTCTTTCTTCAAGCTTTGCCGATTTAATCAGGGACGAGAGCAACGTTTCAGATTCCCCAGGGGCAATCTCGTCCAGGCATGCATGAACAGCTTGCCTCGCTTTTCTAGTATAAAACCTTTTTGTCCGCTCAGGTGTTTCTGCCCATGGCGTTTCCAGAGAATGGCGGACTGGACTTATATCCCTGGAAATCAGGAACTCGTTCAGCTTTTCCCTGGGCAAGACATTTTCTTCTTCCGCGAAAGGCGGTTCATAAAGACTTCTTTGTAACACGGGACTTGACAGTGGAGCGAAAGAGACTTCATCCTCCTCTTCTCCTTCCTCCTTCTCTTCCACTTCGTCTTTCTGAACCACAGATAAAAAAATGAATGAAGCCGATAAGCGAAGAAAAAAGGAAGGGAGGAAAGAAAAAAAAAAGAACGAGAAATAAATACTTAACAAAACCTCTACAACTAAGGATTACACCGACTCTGACATTCAAGATATCGACAATTAATTTACTAAAAAAACGAAAACCTGGTCCCAGTCCTCTCACGGTTAACTTTACTCTGTTTTTTATTTTATTTTTTTACATCATCAATAAAGGAATATTTTATTTACTGCATGTGTTTTTTAATGGTTAAGAACACGAAGCTCTCTTTTACGCTGTAAACGCCGGCACACACAAAGGGGCCATTTCCGCGGAACTTGTCCCTACTACAGGTCGCGGGGACTGGTGTAGGGTGTGGGTGAGTATAGTCTAAATGTACTTTGAATTTATTGCGCAATGTTTCAGCAAGCTGACTGGTAAGTAAAATAAGTAAAGGAATGTGTTATAAGCCCTACCAGACTCAATTTATTCATCTTTGTAAGTACACTGGCCTCAATGGACCCATACGAAGTAGTAACAGTGGCTGTCTCATTCTCGTCTGCTACTAGCGCCCTCAGGGTCTTCCGACATGTTGGGCAAATACCTAATGGAAATCAAGTGCTTTAAGTCAATATTTGCAAGAAAACGTAATGAATTGCTGTGAAAAAGGCAAGGTATAGCAAAAGTCAATTTACCTGAGCCTACTTGAAGAAATACACCAGTTTTCCTTAATATGATTTGCGAATCATTTTTCCCGATTCCTCGGTCGCACTTTGGCCACTTTTTGCCCTTTTTGTCATGATTGGATAATACCTCTGGCACTCTGCACCTCGCATATGATCCCCTTCTCCAGCCCAAACCAAGCTTCTCACGATGCAAGGGACAAATGGTCATAGAATGTATGTTTGCAGGTTGGGTAAATAAGGCTGCTCGGCTGAGAATAAGGTCAACTTCGTCCTTTGGACCCGAAAAACCAAGACTCGCTGTATGGTTTGATATTTCCCTTGAACAGGCTAGCAAAGGGATAATTTGTGTTTCTTTTTTCCTGTCTCGCGTGTCGAATCCGCAAATTCCACCAACGAGAGACTTGAAAGAGCAGCATACCTCCATATTCAAACAACGACACGCGCCGCAGATCTCGGTGTTTAGTTCATTTACCAAACCTGTTACCAACTGAAGATTCCAGTTTTTAGATGAATCGATTAGAAGCAAACTTAAAGCAAATAAAACTGACAGATGTCATAAAATGCGTACCGCCCTCCCGAATTTGACTTGTTTCAAAACCTAGAAAAGATCTTATCGTTTTGCGGGGTTCCTGGTAGTAATGCCGCGAAACGTCTTTTGTTTTCCCGGGTTATGATCTTACTGCAGTGATCCTGTTTATTGTTTAATTGCCTTTTTGTTGTTGTTGTTGTTTCGTTTGTCGGTTTGATTATGTCATATTTTTTATTATTGTTTTAAAAATGAAAAGCCTGACCTAGGTTTCGTAAGCCATTTGTTTCACGTCTTGATAGTTGTAAATTTCAGTTGAACCTGCTCTGAATTAATTAGCGGCATTTCACGACTCGAGAAACACAATAACACGTGTTTTTGAATTTATCGCCTCTTCGCTCGGCTAGCTTTGGTTCGCTTTTTTGTTCATCACTCATGTTTAACAGAAGACGGTTTCCGTAAAGCATTTGAACGTTTCTTTGAGGAAAATGGAAATGGAGAATACTTACATAAAAAATATCCGAAGTACGCTCTAAAAACAAACAATGGCTCACCGCGATATCGTAGAACGTTATAATTATCAAGCAGTTAGGTTGAATTTTAAAGCGAACGAGGCGACAAATACGGGACCACAGCTTTCATCTTTGACTTAAAAACATGAAGGTTAGTTTATCTATGTTTATTTAGGTTTTCATAGAACGTTAACTGCGAAGCAATTTAAGTTGTTTGTGCATGTGTACGCTGAGGTAATTAAAATGACTAGAGACGACCAGCGCAATTTACACAACTTTAAAATTCGATTTTATCGCGCTGATTCGTTTCCCCAAGACAAACTTTGGAGATCTTAAAGAATAACGCTTTGTCTTTAAAAAGCCAGATTTTGGACGAATTATGTTCGGTACCACATACCTAAATAATGTCTTGACTTTGGCCAATTTTTCATCTTGAGAAAAGTAGGTCACACAAATCCAATTGGATTTTAAACGTTAATGGACAAGAATTGCTCAAATTGCTTGAAGCGCATTTTTTGACACAGTTCTACGAAGCATGGTAGGTTTTAGTTCGCTAGAGTGTTTCATTTTGTGGCGCGAAGCTTGGTAAATCGCTCCAAATTTGAAGTTCAAAAAGCGGCATTTTCTCAGAAATCGGCTATTATCGATTTTCTCGAAAACGAATCGATATTTAGCTAAACGAAGTATGCAGTGATTTGTTTCACATTAAGGTCTATCGAACTTGAGAATATGGGCGGAATTGATTTTTCAGCTGTTGCCACTATTTTTTGAAAATGTTTGATTTTTGGTAACATTCGCTCTTAAGTCGTTCCCAAGGTCTTCTCGGTCGTTAAAAGTAGCGCCATCTTGGATTTAGCTTTGCAGGCGACTGTGCTGGCCGAGGACGGCAAACTAATAAGGTTTGGGAAAATTACCGCAATAGCGCTAGCACGATAAGAATTACCCCTCCAAATTGCTTTCATACATTTCTTAATGCAAACAGTATTTTCCGCGGTCGGGGAATATAGTGTTGATAAAAGACTTGAACAGACATTTTCGAACATTGCTTCCGTTTTATCAGATGATTTATTTCTTATACTTTTAACTACAATCTGACATTTTTCAGTTTTTCAAAGCTTTATCTATCCCTGACTACATCGACTGACATGACTGACATCACTGTGCGTTTAAATTTTCTCTTGTTTGTTAACGTACTTTTCTTGTTAATTAATGATAATTAAAGGGGCAGTATCACGAGGATTTTGCTCGCGTTTGACCACACTGAAAAGCCAATAGTCACATTAATGCACCTATCAATGTAAACCCCGTGGAGGGGGGAAGTGCGGGCAAGGGGTGGGGATTTGACCAAGAAGTAAAAATTTTGGTCAATTGCCCAAGGGTGGGGAAGCATACGTTCACCAAATGTAGTTAAAAATCCCCACCCAGGGGCAAAATACCAAATAAAAGACGAGCTGTGCTCATACCTTTAATAACTGGTGACTTAAACTTAGTATGAAGTTCACAAACTTGCTTTGGCTAAACGACAGAATGTAGGGCCACTTACACACATCTTCAAACGAACTGGCTCGTTTGCTCACTGCCGAGCCAAACGAGCCATCACATACATACACCAGTATACACCCAACACTTAACGCTCAAACAATTCATTTCTCGTTTTTTTTATCCACTGCCGAGCCAAACGAGCCAAACGAGCCACCACATACATACACCCAACACTTAACGCTCAAATAATTCATTTCTCGTTCTTTTCATCCACTGCCGAGCCAAACGAGCCACCAAATCTAAATGCCTTCAAAAATGGCCCTGTATCCTGTAGTTGCTCCCTTGATTTAACCTCTCCCTTACAAGAAAACATGTGTGATGTACATCATCATGCCTGTGAGAGTATTTAATAGACAATGAAAACGAATTTAAACTGGAACTTTTTAATGGAACTTTTAATGTGACGATAGATCACTATCCTTATAAAAGGTGCTCTACACGCGAGACTATGAATCTTTCACATTTGATTTCAAGATACAACTGGACTTTTCAAAGCCAAGAAAGAAGATGCCACGTAACCACGCTTAATCTTGGTCCCAGTTTCTCTGTCGAAAAAATCAAATGTCCCGACCCCCGAGCAAAGGTACTCGATCAAACCTCCCACTGGGGGGATGGACTTCGCCGTCAAATCCCCACCCCTTGCCCGCCCCCCCCCCCCCCCCCCGCTACGGGGTTTACATTGATAGGTGCATAACATATACGAAACCATACTAATTCAGTGTTCAGACACCATACTAATTCAGTGAAGCTATTACTAAGTGTCTTTGGCCACGGATGGCCAAGATGGAACTAGATTACAATTTGAAAACGTCTGGCGAACGTTTTCAAATTCTGTGCTTGTATCTTGCAAAAATCATTGAAAACTTATTATGGTTTGCTCTCCCTGCAAAAAATCACTTAATATGTTCCTCTTGATGTTCCAGGAGCATTTTGTGTGTGAGTGAAGGCATTTAATCTCAATTTCAGCGAGGTTTTGAAGAAACGCGAGGAAAATCACCGTGACACTGCCCCCTTAAATCATGTCAATCGTAGCGTTACTGAATTTATTTTAGCCTATTTTATCACATGTTGTTATATGGCTGCACTTCTTCATGATGAGAAGCAGAGTTGTGATTGTTCTCTCGTGCGGATAAAACTTTGTAATTTGAACGGCTTGTTATACTTAGCCTTGGAAAGAAAACGCAAGATAAACCGGCTCAGTTTTTTATATATAACGCTCATCCAGCCGAAGTCAAAGATGCTACTTCTAATCAATAACTTTTAGCTGTCTTATCAAAAGACACTTTACGTGTACTTTTGTTTTGTAAATATATAAGCGTCTTGCAAATATCTATGTATATGGTTTCTACATATACATTGTAATTTCTTCTTTAAACGGCAGTATAGCTTTAAAATAGCTTTGAGGTGTTTCTTTGTGTTGTAAGTAGTACTATATTGTAAACTGCAGGGGCGCTGTATACACCAGTCTGGTTGTTGAATGGGCCACCCCTCCTGAATAAAGATGTTTTGTCTTAAAATGGCCCATTTCCCAATTGCCTTCAGCCTCTTTTCCAAGGTGAGGCCCGCCCGGAAAGCCTTTTCAAATAAAGAAAGCCTCTCACTTCCATATTAAAAGTTATGTATCTTACCACACTTTGAGAAAAAAAAAGAGGGTAAAGACATTTCGGAAATGGAACATTGTTTTCAGTTAGCCTTCTCCCAAGGCAACTCAAAAAGGGAAAAAAGAACGAATACCTTACAAGAGACTGGTTTTCTTCCCTGTGTTCCTCTTCCTTCACATTCTATCTCCAGGCCTCTCCCCCCCCCCCCCCCAATTCCAGTTGCGGCTGCTCTCCCAATTTCCCTTTTCCAGGTTTCCTAGTTGTCTGCGGAGGAGGCTAAATTTCACTTATATGCACGGTTTTCATAAACCATTTTCCCGTATCCCTGACCTACAGTTTGAACTGAGACGTTAACATGCAATGCAATGCAAACAAAGACGAGCGCCTTTGCTGACAATAGATGTACTGTGCTTGCAACAAATTAGCGAAGAATTAGAAAACTTTTGGGGGGAATAAACAAGTCGTCCAATGTTTCTCCAAAACGGACTGTACATGCTTGTCTCGTAAAACATATACCGAATCATGGGTTTCAGTTGCGAGATAACAATATTAGCTTGTAAATGTGGGCACAAACATGTATAGTCTTCCCGCTCATATTCCGCGTGTCGCTTTGTGGCAAGTCCAAATAAACATACTGTCTTCACATAGATTATTTAACAGTCTAATTCGTCAATCAACTGATTCCTCGATGGAAAATACCTGGGAAGCATTCATTCAGTGTTTCACAGTGCAACAGCAAATTATTTAACTGTCTAAAAGAAAGATCAGGTGAACCTGCTAAAGAGCAAATGTTAAACAGATTCTTTCTCTTTTCACTGACAATAATAATAATAATGATTTTATTAACGTGTCAAGCAAAAATCTAGCAGAGGGGATTCCCCACTGCTAATAGAGGACACCTAACTTTCTAAAATACAATCTAAAAATACAAAACGAATTAGCATAGAGTCAAAACTAGAAACTACTAAGAGTTAGAATTAAAAACTACTAATGATTACTCACACAACATACATACTACAAAAACTCCATTTATAATTATCAAAAATTCTAAAATCTTGTAATTAAAATCATAATTAAAAAATTACGAATTGCAAAGGTAGCAACCGCTACATCCATCTAAAATGCTACTTAAATCAAGACTGCGTATCCGGGTCTTAAACTGCTTAAGACTGGCAGCCGATCTGTCCTTGCTTGGTATCTTGCTCCAAAGTCTTGGACCTAGGTATCGAATTGAGTGTTTTCCGTGCGTAACTGTGTTAAAACTAGGTTGAAGTTTTCTGTAGTTTGCCCAAACCTTCGCCAAATGCAGCTATAACTACGGGCCAGTTTGAAAAACACCACACGACGTTTGGTCACTCAGGGCATTTCCTAAGCAACGCTCTTCCGAAATTCACGTTGCACACGCTCAACAAATTCCTTGGCTCTCACCTCAATTTTCTTCCGTACCTCAATACCAGGATTACACGGTCGTCTTGATCGGCGCATAAAACATCTGGGACTGGGCTGCCTGATGTTTTCGTCTCGACAGCAACCGTCCTCGTTTCTATCCAGTTTATCATTTTCCAGTTCTCCAGGGTCCAGTTCTTCATCTAACAGACCAGGGGAATTTTCACTGCAGGCTGTGGATGAGGATGGATCACCAGAGGACATTGAACTTGTAGATTCCCTTTCCTTGAGCCTCGACCATTCTTTTTCCAAGATAACTCTATCTCCCATTAGATTGACTGCTTGGTAAAACAACTTGCCCAGTTTTTTGCATTCTTTTGATGAAGGGCCAAAAACCGCTGCATACTTCATATACGTCTCGTCAATCCTCTCTGTTAAATCATCTGTGAAGGTAGCGAAATACTGGCGCATCTCTTTTAGGCCTTTATCATTTCTATTTCGATCGTGATTCCAGAACGCTTGCATGATATCAGTCGCTACGTTAGACAGGATCTCGCGTATTCCGGGAGCTTTCTTTAGTGGGTAATCACAAGGCTTGCCTGCCTTTTTTGGCGAGAGGTTTTCATTCCAGCTGACAAAATACTTGTTTCCACCCAGGGTCCCTCCGGCACATTCGAACGCGTGAGGACGTGGACCTTTAACAGGCAGCACCAGACAGTCCCTCAGATTTTAGTACCCTTGCTTGTTATCTGTCAGTCTCAGCACACGCACATCGCCGGGCTGGTAGCAAGGGCTTCTCGTCACGACAAACTTCTGGTCGATGCCAGGAAAACTCTTTGCTTCGTCTTCTGGCATTGTGGGGTTAAAGTAGCACTCGCCGTACTTCAGCTTGTTGTAAGGATCGCAAACAGCAAACACAACTCGGGACTTGGGCACGAGAATTCTCGCATTTCCAGGAGCGTTCTTCATCTCGTCTAATTCTTGATTCCTGAAAAACTTCAATTGCTTCTTCTTCTTCCTCCCATCAATTCCGTTGACTTGTATATCTCGCAGAAGACTGAATTCCCCTTTAAAACGCAGAAAATACTCGGCCGTTTCCTTGCACATGCCCTCTAGTATCTCATGATAGCCAGACTGCAATTCCAGGAGATTCTCAACAGGGATTCCTCTGTCAGCCAGTAGCATAATCATCCGAATGTCAAGGTATCCATTCTGGTAAGGGCAGCAATAATCCACGACATCAATGAAGTTGAACGATTCGGGCATGTTCTCGTCGGGGGTCACAAATTTCTGCATTGATTGGTGGAACTGCACTTCAACATCTGTCAAATCTTCTTTGAGGACAAGCATACCTTCGATACCTCGGTAACGAACATGAATACAACTGGGCTGATAATCGAGCTTCAAATTTTTCTTAACTTCATTTGAGAATTCTGGCGACATGAAACCGCATCCATCGGTGAATGTGTATGATCTGAAAACGCCACGTTTTATGTCTGGTTCGATTTTGTACTGGGTTGAATTCAGTGGCAGGGGTTTGTTTAGCGGCGAGAAGAGCGTGCCGATTTTTCTAGCTCGCTTTCCTACGTCTCGTTCCCCCAGAAAGTCGCCAAACTGCGCTAGGATTTCTGCATGCGAGGCTGTAATTAAGTAACAGGATTTTTCCTTTAGCTGCATTTCTGAGTGGCCAAGGAAGGTGTACGCCCGTTGTCTACAATGTATCGCTCTTGCCAGCACCCTTTCGCAGAACCCGTTCGCATCTTGAGCTGGTGTGATATTAAAAGTCAGCTTCATGAGCATTTCGTGAAAATCAAGTCCAATGCGTTCTTTCAGGAACTCTGTAAACAAAGTGCTTTCGAGCTTTTCATAATAGACTGTATAGTCATTCTTTCCAGTGCCATGAAATTGCACATGCAAAATGCAGCGTTCATCTTGGTCGCTTCTTAGCCGGTAAGGTTGCTGGTATCTATGCACAAATGATAGCCACCAGCCATTGTTCTGATACCTACTCTGCCTTAGCCCCTGTAGAATAAGAAAACAAGTTTCGAATTTTCAGCGAGACCCGCAAAGGTGTGGCCACTGCTATGTAATTTTGCATTTTGTGCGATCGACTGTCCAATCAGATTTCAGGGAAACCAATCAAAGGTACAAGTTATCTTAAGCTGCTTTCATTGCGGCTATTTAATTCCGTTTGGATGTCCATGAAAGTGTGTGTGAATTAATTAATTAAAAGTGGTCACACCTTTGTGCGTGCCTAAAATATAACCTTTGGATGCGGAGGTCCACACGACGCGTAAATAAACCGCACTGGTTCGGTATTGCCGGATCTAGATTTCTGGTGTAGAGATGGTGGAGGCAGACGTCACTCGAAGTGTAATCAGAACAAAACTGAATGCAAGGCTGGCACTTGCATTCAGTTTTGCATTCAGTTTTCCAGTTTTGTTTTGTGCGTGGCGCAGCAATGTTTTCACGGACTCGCACATTTATAGTCTTAAAAACTGAGAATAAGATTCGATGAACGGGAGGGAAGGGAGGTGAACACTGGATACTTTGCATGCATTTTCTTTCACTAGTTTGCAAAAGCTCTTTTTGTATTTGCGCACAATTCCCAAAGAGGATTTTCTCTTGAAAAAAATTTCTAATTACCACCGCCTACGTAGATTGTTGTTTGGGTTTGTCACACAGTGGAGGGAGACTGGGGCGTGGGACCCGCGAGAAAAGGGGGCGGGAAAAAGAGGGGATAGGAAGCAGGATTCGGAAGGTTGCGGGAAGCGGAAGAAATAAGAAAAATTACACAACATTGCAATCGAAAAAGCCAGCAAAAAAGAGCGGGAACTAATCCTTAGAGTGATCGCGTGACGTACACACAGAAAAGCAACCTCGTTCCGGCAGGGTCTCTCTACTCTGCCTCCTTTGTCGTTTCTGAACACGAGTTGCTGATTTCGCAAAGTCATCACTTTTGGTTTTCTGTCGATTGCTTACTAAACTACAGACTTGTCTTACATTGGTGTCTCACTAATCTGGGTGTCAGTACGATATTATTACTTACTCCACAAGAGGCAACTTTGACTTCATCAATTTTATCCACTTTTAGGGGAAGAAATCAGTTAAAATTATCTGTAGAAGAATTCAGTATTATACTATAAGAGCGTTTTAGGATCCCTGAAGTTCAGGTGGAATTTACTGAGCAGCACTACTTTCTTTTCGTACAATTTGCTATGTTGTGCAAGGTGGTTCTGGTGACTCTATAAATGTCGAAATCCCAAAGTGTGACCATTCAAATGAAAGCTACTGAGCAGTACTTTCCTGTGGTGCTGTTTATTATGCTGTACAACATGACTTGAACTTTTGAGTCTGTTGTCGAAATCCCAAAGTGTGACCATTTAAATAAAAGCTCAGTTGAGCAGTACTTTCCTGTGGTGCTGTTTAGTACGCTATACATGATGATTCTAACTTTTGAGTCTGTGGATGAAATCCTAAAGTGTGATCATTCAAATGAAAGTTACCCAGCAGTACTTTCCTGTGGTGCTGTTTATTCTGCTGTACAAGGTTGTTCTAACTTTTGAGTCTGTGGATAAAATCCTAAAGTGTCATCATTCAAATGAAAGCTGGTCCGAAGCAGTATTTCCAATTGACACTGTTTAGCATGTAGAAACGATGTTGGGATCTAACAGTTAATATATTCAATTTCACCCCTGTAGTTGCTATCAAATTTAAAATGCGCTCAAAACTTGAAAAAGAAAGTGAAATTATAACGCGAGGGGATAAGTCCCAACACTTAAGAAGTTCCGGTACTTATATATTATATTAGAGATGAGGTCATTACTTGGGAAATTCCCTTCCTTAGTTGGCCATGATAGAGTTCAAACAAAGCTTCCTTTGTATTCGATGGAGCCTTCTTTCGCTTAAAATAAAATACTTTTCACAGCACATCACTCACAACAATTGGCCATAACATACTGAATTTCCTCCAACCAGGCATTAAAATTTGACCCGAAACAAGATTGGGTTGTTTACTTTTACCATTATATTACAGCATTACAGCATCCCACGTACACTTTCATTGGGCTGGTCACACGATCTCATCGAAGAAATTGCGTGATGTACCCAACCTACATCTGTGCAGGAACAAACAATTCGCGACGTCATCTTTTTCAAGGTCTTGTTTGCTGCTAAACAAACAAACAAATTCCTCTTTCATCGGGGTCTCGCCAGTTTGTTTGTCACTAAACTATTATCCATTTCCCCGCAACAAGCCACACGATTTACAACTGAATTTACAAAGAGACTGAATAATAAGTGCCCATTTAGAAGGAATCAACAGCAGCTAAATCTACTGAGTTAGCACATTTCTCGTTGTGCTGTTGTTGTGTCAGTTTGTTATGTAGTACAAGGGTAAAGTTCTCAACTATTGATTCTGCGGTTAAAATCCGAAAGCCGGTGACCATACAAAAAGCTATTTAGCAGTGCTGTGGTGCTGATAAACAAGATATTAAAGGCAAACAATGAATTCAACTTACAGTTAGAAGTTTGTAAACAACTTGACATAAGTACATGCATATCATTATGAAGTCTTGAAAAAGAAAACGAAACAATAACTGAGGGGAAAGTCCCAACACTATAAAAGCTCCGGTGAGATTAGGTGATAAGCTGGGAAAACCCCCTTCCTTGATGTTCTTTGTCATCTTTTTCAAGGTCTTGTTTGCTGCTAAACAAACAAACAAATTCCTCTTTCATCGGGGTCTCGCCGGTCTCGCCAGTCTCGCCAGTCATCTTTTTCAGTACAAGGGTAAAGTACAAGGGTAAAGTTCTCAACTATTGATTCTGCGGTTAAAATCCGAAAGCCGGTGACCAGTGCTATGGTGCTGATAAACAAGATATTAAAGGCAAACAATGAATTCAACTTACAGTTAGAAGTTTGTAAACAACTTGACATAAGTAAATGCATATCATTATGAAGTCTTGAAAAAGAAAACGAAACAGTAACTGAGGGGAAAGTCCCAACACTATAAAAGCTCCGGTGAGATTAGGTGATAAGCTGGGAAAACCCCCTTCCTTGATGTTCTTTGTACTCCAGTATTTGTATTAATCTTGTTGGTAACTTTAAAATATCCAAACTTCAAGAGGTCCAAACATCAAAATTCAAGAAAAAATTACAAATGTTATTCCTTAAGATGCGGAAAATGAAGAAGCACTTAGCAAAGTTAGTACTGTCCACTTTCATTTTATAAAAGTGGCCACACCTTATGCATGATTTTACCCGCAGACAATAAAGTTAGCGAAAAGTACATTTTACACTGAACTCAAGGTTTGTTTGTGAAAGTGAAAGAGTAATTTTAAAGTCTCTGGCATGGACAATAGTCTCTCACCCAACAGATTGCTTAGGGCGCGTTTTTTTATTCACAATTCTGGAATGAGAATGGCCAGAATGTAAAATACGCTCGTTTTTTTATTCCGCATTCCTATTCCGGAATGGACAGAACACCATTCCATCCATTCCGCTCCCAAGGGCAGAATGAACAGAATGTTGCGAATGAAAATCCAAGATGGCGGACGGCGAGATGAGCGCTGCGGATTCAAATACGTCTCTACCGGAGAAAAAATCAGGTTACACTTTTGGACACAATGAAACATTGCTTCTAATTTCATTGTACCAAAAGTACGAGGTTTTTTTCAGTGATGTTTCGTACAAGAAAAAGGCAGGACCAGGACCGCGCATCTCAACGGGCGTTTTTTTATGCAGACAATCCTAATTATTCCTAGCATTCCGTACCAACCATTCTTATTCCAGAATTGTGGATAAAAAAACGCGCCCTTAGTTATATTATTGTTCCTTCTGAGGACGATTCCCTTCCTCTTCAGGGCATCACTGAGCTCTTTTAAAAGAGCATGTATCAGGGAGTATTTTATTTAAATGCTACACTGGAACTCCACAAGCTCCCGAAATTCTGTAGTCCTTCCCAACTTCCTGCTGTTCACCACTTTTAATCTCAAGCCAAATAAGCTCGTTCAAACTGTGAGAGCACAGGAGAGTAAGTGAGAGTTCGTGAGAGTCAGAGGCCAAACGAATGCGAGAGCATGGCTTTCCATTTCCTCTAATAAAAATTTGAGCTTATTCAAACGCTTCGAGAGATCACGAGAGTCGCCGGGAGTGCGCGAGGGTTTAATTCAGGCGAGAGTTAAAATTCTCATCTCTCTTTCTTGTTTAACCCGTCGGGGGCTTACGGTTGAATTTTTCTTCTGCACCTACCTTGGTAACGTAAAGATTTGTCTTCCTTCAGGTTTCCTTTACTAAATAGACCCGCTTTGGACAATGGAGTTAATGAACTGTTGAAAATTATATTGGGCAGAAAAAAATTCTCTGAAAACGACCGGAAGAAGATGCTCAATCCATCTCTTTACCAGGCTATCCTCGAGGGCATGTCAATGTGTCCATCAAAAACTTACAGTCACCTACGAACCTTTAATGCCCCAAGAAATGAAGTAACCAATAACATAAATTTCTGTTTGTTGAAGAAAATGGGGAAAAAGCCCTTTCTAACTCCACCGGAAAAGGAAGTCGCTGCTATGTCATTCAGGCAATGTCATGCAATGTCAATCAGCTTTGAATTTCCTAGAATTTGATAAGCCCCAGCGCTTCTAGGAAAACTGCTGGTTTCGATATGCAATATCTGGCAACAAGCTAAGTCGTTGATTTCACCACGCCAACCTAACTTAGTGGGGCAGGAACAAGTAAGGTTAGGTGGTAGTTTAGAACGTATTGCTGTGGTGTCTATGTCTTTAAAGCGGAAGTGTTTTGTAGAATCCAAGATAACTAACGTAAAACACAGGAAGCAGAACGCAGAATCCATGCAAGTCTGCCATTTAAAACAACTGAACAAAATAACCTAAATAATGCAGAAGAGTACTATTGATCAGTTCTTTATCCTTTGTACTGCAGTCGATGAGTGATTGTTTAACCCTTCCGACCCGTCTACTGGATTTATGCATTTGGTGCAGCCTGCAAAATACCCCTGCAGTTTTTTGTGTGGGTTTCTAAATCGTCTAAATCTAGTCAGCCGGGGATTCCCTATTTCCTTAACTGATCTCATTTGTTTGACAGACTTTAAAAGGGCATAGTCACGAGGATTTCGCAGATTTCTGGTCAAAACTGTGCTAAAATTATCGGTAGCTACCTTCTTCCATGCCCAATTGTGTTTGAACATTTAAAGGAACATATTAACTTAATTTCATTAAGAGAAAACAAACCATGGCCATTAAATATCGATTTAATGTCAACACGCTGAAAGAATTTGAAAAGTTTAGCCTAATTTTTTCAAATTGCAATCCATTTCCATCGGTGCCATCCGTAGCAACAGACGACAGAAAATAGTTTCAGTGAAGTAATATAGTCTTTGGTAACAAAACTAGACCATTATTTGTGGGCGTTCATTGATGTGAGGACATATTTTTGATTTTTAAAGTAAACTAAAATAGCGTGATCATGCCCCTTTAAACAGGCAAGTAGGAGAACAGTGTTTCTCAAGACCGGCGCTCACAAAAGGCTGCAGGTCTCTAAGACAAATCGGGAGAAGCACCGATTGTGCAAAGCTGAGCAACATTGACAGGTAAGCCGGCACTGACCAAGAGTGCATTTAGCATGGATATTATGCACAGTGTATACTTGACGACAACATCGAATGTATTAGAAGCCATGGAAAGGACAAAACAAGACAACTTTATTTAGGCAAGGTGGATAGTTCAGTAACTAGCGTGTCTGGAGGACCCTTTTGTGGAGGATGAATGATCGCTTTCACTTTCGCTAGAGGCAAATATTGGACATTTGCCAAGTCTGCTAGTAAAATTCGTGGTAACTCACTTCAGAAATTCAGACTTCAGATTCGCTGCAGGTTTGACAAAACGTTGCACTTTTACAAGTGGAACGGCCCATTCCACTTGTAAAATAATCGTGAAGAAAATTCGGTCCTCACCTTATACATGGGCTGAATATGCCATGCTGTTAACCGTCATTTTGCCATAGCGTAAAGGCTCGCTTGTTGCATTTGACCTGTTAAGGGTTTGAAACAGGCTTTTGCTCGCAAAGAATACTGAATGATTTTTTTTTACTGTGGCTGTGAACATTTCTCGTTTACTGCCGATGTTGAGGGCTACACAGGCGTTTTTCATTATGGAAATCGTATACAGTCAGCCATAATTTGTTGTTTACCTTTGGCTTGAACTTGTTCATTTTTGTGTATCATTTTTTGTTGTAACAATCTGGCGTCATAAAACCGACTGTTTTGGGCCGAATAGCAAGGTTTTTTGGACGTACGCATTACGGACCTATCCCTCCACATCTTTGCTATCGATAGTCTTTCGTCAGTGTTTGTTTGTGTGTTTAAGATTGGTACGGTTTTGAATCAAAAGCAGTTCTAATAACAGTTATTATTATTATTATTATTATTATTATTATTATTATTATTATTATTACTATTATTATTATTATTATTATTATTATTATTATTATTATTATTATTGTTATTATTATTATAGCCAGTTCTCAGTGGGGGACTATTAATCATTATTATTCATTCAAAATAGTTCTCCGTTTCTGATTGGATTTACACAATCCCCGGCTAATTCCGGCTAACCATCTAGTACCGACCAAATTTGGAAGATTTTACTATTATTGGATGATTGACGTCACGCGACAACGGCTTTGGTACTGCAGAGTTAGAGAGCGCGAAATGGCAGACAGCTGGTTTGAAAAGTTGAACGAGAAAAAATTGTTCAATTATTGAATGATAAACGTAGTAAGAACACACACCCGCAAGGAAGGAAGTCGCTTGATTTTTGAATTGTATCTTCGTTCGAAAAGCATCCAAAAATTATTGTATGTTGTGAACTTTGCATTTTGTTACAGATTGAAATCAATAAAGTACATTTTGTCCCTCTCTTAGAGCTCTGGAAATATTTTGAATGAATAATAAAATAATTATTGAATTCGGCTTACGCATGATATGCAGAATTATGCAGATCTCGAACTGCATTAATTACATGTAAACTGATTGTAAGGATCCACTGAGTTATTTCTATGAAGTTGATCTTATACTCTGGTAAAACACCTGCAAAGTTGTAAAAAAGAGTATTCCCCAAACCGAATGTAAAATTTGCTCTTCATAATCTCTTCATTTTTTAGTTCTTGTTGTTGTTGTTTTGCCAAGCAAAAAGTTGCACATATTGCGCTTATTCCGTGACGTGTTCGCAAAAATTCTGGTGGAGCGCTAGTGCAAACACAATGCAACGCTGCACGAAAACTCTTTGAAATCTAAGTCAAACTCATGGAGAAACAAGGAATTTTAACAAAGATTAATAATAGAGAATTCCGCTACTAGTTGAGCTTGGTCGATCGTAAGTAAAATATAGTCGGTTTGTCTCGGCTCTACTAAAAAGAGAAGTGAAAATTTCAGTACTGGTTAGTGAGTCAATTAATTGATTAGTTAGCGAGTGAGTGGTCAGTTAGTTTGTTAAGATGCTCGATATTCAGTTCCCCTTCGGTTAAGAGGGCTGGAACATTTTTAACAGATTAAACTTATCACAAAACGCGACAATGTTTTATTACAATTTACAACAGCTAGCCGAGATTATTACCAATTTGGACAAAATTAGGACAAAGTGTTATTTACAATTTGCGAAGGAAACGTAGGGGCACAATTTTAAGAACATTGCAAGCGCTACCGTTTTCTCGGTCATTCCGACAGCCAACTCAGAGAAAAAACGTGCTACCTCATGAACGCTTCGGATGAAGAAATTCACGAATGTTTGGCACGGTTTGCCGACTTCGATCAGATAACAGATCCACGATTACGCGCAAAGAGAATTGGCATGTTGTTTTCAACGTTTGAAAAGTCACTGAAACTAAATGAAAATGACATTAAAACCGAGCCAGATATCAAGAGAGGCATTTTCAGAAAGCACTCCTTTTCCAGTGGCTGTGGTTTCATGTTTCCCACGTTCTCTTCCAAGCTACAGAGTCAGCTAACAGGCGTTCATTATCCGGAGCCCAGCGCTGTACTAGTACGCTACCAAGGATTTGAGGGTATGTTAGTCCTGAAAGAAGAGTGCGTCCCTCATCGAGTACAGTTTCATACGTCCATGTGCAAATTCACTATCCCAGACGAAGCAGTTCGTCAAGCAATGTCTTTCATATGCATCGTAGATCGTTCCAGAACTGACGCAAATGGTTACCTTGATGTTCCGCTGCTGATGTTGTTAGTGGCCAGAGGTGTATCAATTAAAGACCTCAAGAATTTACAAGAGGACTATTACAATCTCTTGAAGAAAATGTGTGAAGACCGCGCTTATGCTGATTATTTCTTGCGCTTGACTGGACGAGCTAGTCGAGGTGCTCCCATGAACGAAGATTTATCAGCCCTGCGACAAGCCGAGATAGAGGGGATGATGTCAAGAAATCTGGTTGCACGCACTCGAATTTTAGTCCCCAAAGCTAGAGTTGTGTTTGGTGTATGCGACCCTTATAACAGGTTGGAATACGGTCAGTGTTACTTCAAACCAACACTGTTGCATGACGAACAAGAGGATTTTGCAACTGAAGAAAAGGTTGTTGTGGCGCGCAATCCTTGCTACCATCCCGGCGACATACGGGTTTTGAAACTTACCCATGAGAAGCCTGGGTACGAGCATCTGACCGACTGTCTTGTCCTGCCAGTCAAAGGACCACGCCCCCACGCGTTTGAGTGTGGCGGAGGGGATCTGGGCGGAACCAAGTTTCTTGTCAGCTGGGATGAAAACCTCATTCCAAAAGACGACATAAAACCGTGTTCTTATTTGCCGACCACAAGAGAAAAAGCTTCCGATGCCTGGGCCAAGTTTCGTTCCTATGTTTGCTGGACCGTCCGTGGACGTCCGCGAAAGAGTAAGAAGGAAAGTCGTAAAGAAATGATCGAATACTTTGCCAGCTACACAGATGACTTGCTAAGCCGCATTGATAGGACCTACATGCAGTTTGCTAGAGCCTTTGGCCCACTATCAAAGGAATGCAAACAGCTCAGTAAAATGTTTTATCAAGCAGCCAACTTGATGGTCAACAAAAATGTTTTGGAATTGGAATTAGGGCAAATGGAATTAATCAGATCCTCATGTTCAGGTGAAGAATCACCAACAGAAATGACAGGTCTTCTTGAAAACGGGGACGAAGGAGAAATACCTTCATTTTTCGATAGAGTGTGGAAAGAGTTTGACGAGAGAGCATCAAGGTTTGTCGAAGAAGTGCGACAGGAACATGAAAAAAATTGCTGATCGAACTGATCGAGCAAGATTCAGACTAACAAGGAACAGTAGCTCATAACCCTCTGTTGAAGCTAAGTTGTTGTTATCACAGTGGCACGTTTTAATATCAAGGATCCAATCAAGAGGCGGGACATCTAGAAGACAACTAGAAGCGCTGCCGTACAATTCCTATACATAAAGTCACGCGAACACTCAAACGTCAACATGGCTTCAGAAGGACAAGTCATATTTCTTAGTAACTTCCCCGCGGAAAACTGTTTGCTCGCTTACTCCTCTGTCTCAGGATTTAAAACAGGATATTTTTCCAGTTGATTGGCTAATGAAGTGCTCATGTAGATTTTTCTTTGTTTAAATGTGTGACTTATTTTGAACTGTTGTTCGCTTGCCTACAAGTAGATCACAGGAGTTTTTTGTCGGGAAGCGACGCTGGAACGAGCGCAAAGCGATCTGGAGAGAGCAGAGTGAGGAAGACTATGGCTTCTAAACATGCCTGTCCATTCTTCACCCTCCACAAGAACTTGAGATGGATGCCACATGGACGTTAAAGATCGTTTCCGTAAAGTCAGTTAAAGATTATCCCGACTTTCACTTTACTCCAGACAAGAGCTCGAGATTTCGACGGTAACTTAAACAGAAAAGCAAACACTAAATTGATTAACCAATGTTTTCTATCGTCGTAGTAATGTGAAGAACGAAGATCGTGCACAGAGCTTTTACATGAGCCGCAAATTATAACAAACTATTTTTTAACGTTAAATGTAAAACCGAGGTTAGGGCTCTGGGGCCCTGTTGCACTCGGAATTGTAGATAAGGGGGACTTTATACATCCAGTCTCTGAAATGTATCAGAAGATTTTTGAGAAGGCCGCTCTGTAAGGGCTTGAATACATGGTGAAACATTTAACGTTTAACACAAAAAGTGCTACACGGAACAATCGTTAAGAAGAACCATGCGATGGAATTGAGTAAGGGCTGGGACATACGCTTCCATTCCATTGCGTAAAGTGTTGGAACGTGTGTTGCGGCCTTCAGTGAATCTTGTTCTTGTTAATATTTTATTGAATACGTGCAGCAAAAACCTCTTACTAAACGTAAGTAACGTACAACATAGTTAACCAAATTTGCTGCTCCAACGTTGTTAAAACGTCCAACACCCTATTTTGTGTGATGTGGATCAATTCGTTTCCTGGGTGGATGGTTTTGATGCTATTGTTGTTGTTGTTGTTTATCAAACACCGTCCAGCAATTGCAGATATTAGCACTTGAGTGCTACACTGTAAATTCGAGGGTAAATAAAGTTTATTGATTGATTGAGTTGATTTAAAACAACAGTGATGGGTGACGTTCAGCCGTGTGTGCAAAACTGTTATCTAAGACCCATCTAACAAATGCTGGACGCGTTGGTCAACAATGTTGTACCATTTAGCTGGGACTTAAAATCTCAACTTAAGTTACGAGTGTTTTATGCAACCAGGCCCAGAGGCTGCGACTTAACAAAGTAAAGGACTCGTCTGAAATAGAGAGAAGATGAATCCTAAGTATTGTTTCTTATTGATAATGGTAATAGGACTGAGTGGAGTTCAATTTGGTCTGTAATCATACGAGTGATGCGGGATTCCGATGTGTTTAATTACGAGTGTGATTACAGATCGAATTGGACGACGCGAAATCCTGTTGCCATTTAATCATATCTATAACAAGAACTCGAAACGAGAAAGGAGAAACCCTCTCCGAAGAAAGAAAAGGCAGCATTTTCAGTTGCGAGATGCGAAAAAAAAGCACTAATCAATGAAGTGGAACTTTGCTATGACAGGGCGCGCGCTCGCAGCGTACTGTCCAATTACTTAGGCATGTATATGATGCGTACAACGTCCAATTACACTGTCCTTTCGATGCTCTAGTCACGGGTGGTGACAGCCAATAAGTTTGGAGAATTCTGTTATAGTTATGATTAAATGGTTTTCGTTTCCAACAACATCTAACCACGGAGGGCTTCGTGAACTCGGCCCCAAGGGCTCAAAGGAACCAGAATCTGCTTCAATTGTTTTTGGATGGGCTTCGAGAATTCATCATACAAAACTGATTCACATTTCCAGACCCAAATCAGGTCGATCGACTCCTGCCCTGCCAAACGACTGGTTTGTTGAGGATCCGCCCTTTTAGCTCAGAGCTCATCAGTCTCTTTTAAACCCTGGCGCTTTCGAGTATGACTTAAACGTTTCGTGTCCAATCCTTAGCATATGTAACATTGAAGGAAGTAACGCTTAATTTTAAAGCTTATTTTTATTGCACAGTTCGTGTTTATAAATAAGTTTACACAATCTTTAGGTAAATACAGTTATCCTACTTAAGGTCTTGTTCCTATTTCTATTTCTATTTTTATGTAGGGAAACGTTGTAAGGTTTTTCCTTTTCAAGATGTATGTTATAGTTTTATAGAAATTTTTTTTTTGGCAGTGCCGAGACACCCAGCAGCCGGGTACGGATGTTTCAAGACTAAATACCAGGTAGTCCGAAATTTTTGAAGCATTTCGACGGAATTTCTCTTTCAAACGTTCTGGGAGTATTCGAAGTTTGTTGTAATTAAGAATTAAATGTTATAGTTCAGAATTACCAAGCGATTCAAAAGACCAATCTGATTTTGTAGTTGGTGAATTTCCCGAGTTTGCTTAATCCCCATCTGACCCGAGCCGTAACGCCACGATACGTGTCACGGATCCTGTCGAGTTGTTATCCTACCGGAAATGCATGTGGCCCCAACCTCGTTCCCAGGGCTTTTCCCTTGGCGATTTGGCACGGGCGATTTTTCCCGCCCGTGCCAAATCGCCAAGGGAAAAGCCCTGGGAACGAGGTTGCATGTGGCCCAAAACAGGGAAGATAGTTAATCGCTTTCCACCGCCATACAAAGTTAGGAAGCCTTAACAATAGGGCTGACGCCATCTCAAACCCGGATAATTCTCCGGAACCCACACTACTGGGCATTGAGCTTACATTAATAACCCTACATGCCCAGCAGCCTGGCGCAGTTTTGAAAATGAAAGGCTAAATGTCGATGAATGCCTACCCTGGGTACCAGAGGTAGGAAAATCTAAGAAACATAGGAGGCGTGTTATATGACCGCGAAAAAGCCTCTGGCACCCAGGGTAACAAATGCCCCGCAATTCACGATTTTAGCGGCTCTGAGGTTTTACATTAATTTCGCCAGTTATTGGTTTTTTGGATACAAAACGAATAGCCAATTAAGGGATTCCTAACTTTGCATGGCGGTGGTAAGTGATTCGAAAATATCCTGGTTTGGGGGGCCACATTTCTGGAAGATAACATCTAGTACATCTTCTACAGCATCCGTGACATGTCAGTATGGTGGCGTGACGAAGATGGGGATCAAGCAAGGCAGCTACATATTTCATAGCTTGCTCAGGGCAAGCTCGATAAATTCGCTATCTCAGTACAAAACCAAATTGGTCATGCAAATCGCTTGGTAATTACAAACAAACTTCAAAATTCTATGTGTTTCTTACTGGCGCGTCTGGCCACAAATAATTTTAAGTGTAGCGAACATCGCGATTTTCTAGCCTGCACAAGCTCGGAACACTCGTCCGGTGGGGTAGAAAAACAAATTCTCTCTCAGTCTTCGACTCGAATAGATGATTGGCTTACGTAATCTGGCGTGACAGAATCACCTGAAAGAACTTCACCGAGCATGACAGAATCTACCAAATAAGCCATCTTAGGGGCCTACTGTAATGTAGTGACCCACATCAAATATGTCAGTATTCCGTTTCTATCGGCTGTCATTCTGTGCACTTTTTATGCAAAATGATATTCTGCAGGATGCTGCAGCGTAAAGATCTGCGACAAATGCTGGACGCTCTTGCCCCAGCTTGGTGTCAGTAGCTGTCTGTAAGTCCTTGCTGCCGACTGACAGAAAACTACACTTGCTCCTAGCTAAGTTTTTGTCTCTCAGTTCGAACACCAATGAATCCGATCATAATGTCTGGGTCATCTGTTTATGTTAAATAATGAACGACCTTTTAACCAGACACTATAAAATAGGAACTCTGAACGTATGGCTCCCCGTAAAACTACTGAAAAAGGGCGTAAAATCTCCATGTAAAATTAAGTCCATGGGACTCCCGGGTTACATTTTGGCTAAAACCATGATTACAAACAAAGGTTTGTAAAGGTGCGGGCAGCAGCAGAAAAGACAAATCCTGTGCTGCCCAAAACCACCTGCCGTCGCACAGTGATGCGAATAAAACTTAAGTTGGTCATCCTAACGAAGGCAAGTTGCCGAAACGTCATCTTAAAAAACCTAGCGTTTTAAAAACAAAATTTTACCTTTGTGGCACAGTATAAATGGCTGAGGTCTCTGATCCTAATGTGAACTGGAGCGAGGCACAATCCCCCGGCGGCGGAGTGCTCAGGCATATCAGTGACGGAAGTTTGAGAAACCCTTTTTGGGGGTTTGAAATTGGCCTACTGGGACTTTTTGGGATAACAAATTTGCTGGGGGCCTTATTTGGGGTAGAAAGATTTTGGTAGGACTGTTTTTAGGGTTGATAAAAAAGAGCGTACCTCCAGGTTCTCAATTTTATGCCAAACAAATGCACAAGATTCATTTACAAACTCAATGACTTTTCTTGCAGATAAAAAGGATTTTTTGGGCGCCCAGTGTTAGCTCAATTGGACTTTTATTTTAGGTATAAAAATGTGGCCCCATCTGCACCTCCGCGTCACAAGTATACGTGGGTACCTCCTGCGTAGCGTTTTGATAACAAAATATTACGTTTGTGGCAGATAGCTGAGGTCTGTGATGCTCAGCTGAGCTGGAGCGACGCACAACCGTGGTGTTGCTTACGAAAGGTCCAGATGGAGAGAAGTTGTTATGTTCAACGGGGGACAAACAGGATTGCCTTCTATTGAGTTATCTTCACTGTCACAAAGGTTCTTTTCAGTGTCATTGAGTTCTATTCTGTCTCAGGTATTCGTTTGTGACGCCACAAAATCGACGCTCCTCGCCTTCATCTGGTTCCAGAGGTCATCTCCCGGGCAAAATGCCGGCTTATTCCACTGCATGGAGATTAAAAGGCGATCCCACACTCCGGGAGAACGGGCTGGCTGCGATGACAACTGATCTGTGTCTGGTGATTTGTTAAATACCTCGATTTCTTTCTCATGGGCTTCTTCTAATTCATCAAATTTCTTGGCAACTTGCTCGTATCGCTCACTCCAGTCGAACTCCCTCACCAACATCTTCTTCAAGAGCTCGCATTCTCGGCATGTGGAGCCAGACAAAGATGCCTACTTTACGCTCAGGTTACTTGCGTGGGAGCGCAACTCCTCGTAATCTTTAAAATTGGCAAAATGCTCCACTAGCTCTTGGCGCGCTTGCTGGTGCCGTTTTCTTTCCTCTGTTTCAGTTGCTGGTTTTTTTCTTCATGCACTTGAAACCCGGGGCGAGTTTTTTCATTTTATCTGCGATTTTTGAGGAGGAAGCTGACGCAAAACTTCTGTACGGGTACGGGCTGCTGATGTAACGCGGGATGAGGCCTTTATCCCAGCAGACAAAATATTTGTCACCACCAACCCGACCCCCGCCACATTCAAAAGCATGAGGCCGTGCCCCTCTGGTTGGAAACACGATACAGTCATACAGATCTTTGTAATCTTCTTTTCCGTGTGCCAGTTTTAAGACACGGACATCTCCCACGTGGAACGAAGGGCGGCGTATTACAACGACAGCTTCAGTTACAGCGAAGGCGTCTGACTCCGCTTTGTGCAGTGTTGGCTGAAAGGAACACTCTCCGTAACTCAGCTGACCGTAAGGATCGCTTACTCCGTAGACCACTCGGGAGTCTGGCATGAAAATTCCAAAGTCGAAAGCTTGATTCACGTTCTTATCATTGCCAACGTCAGCATTCTTAGTAGAGCTGGCTTGTGCAATAAGCGCATCCGTCTCTCTTGGCTTGCGCTCACTTTCATCGATCTCAGCTTCTTCGTCGTTTTGAGTGAAAGTACATTCCCCTTCATTTTCTTCATCGTCTTTGGCAATTTTTTCGCCTGTTATGATGTTTTTTTATTTCTGTGGCTTTTAAATTGTTCAACTCCTTGACGATATCTTCGGTCAATCGGTCTTCGTGGAGGGACTGCAACAACTTTTCGTTTCCGGTCATTCGCAGGAAGTAAGTAGCGTACGTTTTGTCTTCCAGCCGCTGAAGCATTTCATGATAGTCTTCCTGAAGTGTCTCTAAATGCTCCCGAGGAACACCTCCTTCGGCCAGTAGCATCACTGTCTGTGTGTCCAAATAACCCAGCGAGTACGGTTGGGAGTAGTCCACGATGCGAAGCGTGTTCTCCTCGCTCATGGGTCCAAGAGGCGCGGCAAAGTCTGACATTGAATGTCGAAACAGTGCCTTCACTTGCAGACTGGGCATTTCGCTACAACGCACAAGAACACCCCTGAAGTGTTTGAATCTCACTTCAACGACGCTAGGTGCGTGCGAGAGATTGTACAACGTCTGCACTTCCTTTGCAAGCTCAGGCGGCATTAATCCACACCCATCAGTGAACACGTACGTTCCCAGGGTGCTTGTTAGGTCATCAATGACGTCAAAATCGTCATCTCTGAGTATCAGACTGTGGGAGAAAGGCGAAAAGAGCAGAGAAAACTTTTGAGCTCGTCTCGCCACTGGAAAAATGTCGTCAAAGTCCTCGAACTTCGCCAGCAAGCTGTGGATGTCATTCAAAGAGGCGTCTATCATGACACAGGTCTTGTTTCGCAGCTGAGTGCACGATTGCCCCAGGTAGTTGTACTGCGAGCCGTTGCACTCGATACCTTTCTTCAGAGTATCAATAATGAAATTTTTGTTGTTCGAGGGAAACTTTACTACCATCAACTGTTCGAGTGCTGCTGAGCCACGCAAACTAAGAAGGTAACTGATAAACAACGAAGTTTCGACCCTTTTATATGAAGCAACGCATGGTTTGTTTTCGTAAACTTCCACATGTTTAACATAGAGCGGGTCTTCCTCATTGTTTTCGGGCTGTGACGGAGGTCTTGCGTCATCACGCAACGAGACAAAGAAAGGGGATCCCATGACTTGCTTTCTCCTCTGTGAGGGCTTTGTTGACACAAAGACCTGAAAGGGTATAAAAGGAAGAGTAAATTCGTCTAGAATTGCGAGGATAGAAAAACAAATACTACAACAAAGCGGAAAAAGCTATTGCCCAATAGGCGAAGAAGAAAGGTTTTCAATTGCTCTTCAATGAAACACATTTAGTTCTCTGAAAAAGTCAGAGCAAATATGCATTTTTCTTTTTACAGTCAGGATTCAGGAGCAAACTCAAAACCAGTATGTCGTGGGATGGATCGAGTGCTGTTTCCGGCGCTTGCCACCAGTTTCTTATCTTGGCAACTTGTGGCAGGTGCATGTTTTTGCTTAAGACTGTCACTTCAGTACGTTTTAACATATTATAATTATCGAATTTGCTATTAGCTTTGCTTTAATTTTGTGTTTGATTTGCAATATTAGATATTTAATACAAACCAACTCGATAGTTAAGCACAACGAGTTAATTATTGTATTTTGATTTAGAATAATAGGAAGGTAATCCATCAAGTGTAAAACAACCTGTAAGCAATAAGACCGATTAGTCCTTAATACCCACTGAATTCAATGTTTTTGTTGTTGTTTTGTTTTGTTTTTGATTTTATCTGATCTTGTCAATCTTGATGTCCATTCTCTTTGGCTTCTTCGTAATTCCGTTTTGGTTTAGTTACAGTTTTGTCGAATTAAGGCTACTGTAGTTTTTGCTGGTTTATGACTTTTTTTTCTGTTTTTTGAGTCGATTTTTCCCTGCTAAAGCAAAACGTTTATGTCGCGCTTTTTCACGAGTAGAAATTCACATTTTTTTAATTCTACTTTGCCATAATTGCCACTCGGTCAGTTTGTCTAATGTGGCTGAACGATCCAAGAGCTAAATTTGTAGCGAATCTGAGGCGAAGGCGCTCAAGTTCAAATAAAACGAAAGAAAATTTACTTTCTGGTTTCTTCATGTTGTACATAAAATCCGAATCTGTTATTCTAAACACAGTGGGTGTGCAGAGGTCGCCTACACAATAAACTGTGATTTATAATGCGAGTGTGGAGTTATTGTCCGTCCTTCTTTAATTAAACGTCTTTTGGGTGGCATTAAAACCCGAGACTACGCAAAGAAACTATCGAAACTAAAGGATGAATAATAACTCAAAAAAACAAAAACTTGAAAAACAGGAGGAAACGGTGTATGTTTTCTTCGTCTTTAATACCACAGGCAACCCAAACGCCGTGTTAGCGAGATCATAATCACTTAACAAAAATATACTTATTTACCAGTGTTCCTGTTTTCGGTGACGTCATTGAGCCCGTGCTATCTCGCCCAGCTTGTTAACTGTGTGTATGTGCTGCTTTGCTAGCGCTGTCACTAGCTAGATTTACCGGTAGTTCGTTACTAGCCAGATTTAGTTCGGGTGCTCGGAAAATGTTTGGTGTGGGTGTACCATCTGTCGATGAACAAAGGTGCCGTGAAGCATCTTTTAAAAAGATTGTCATATCTATGTGATAACATCATCATTTGTGTTTTATGATGGGTACTGGATTTTCAAAGAAAAAAATCACCCTTATTTTGCTAAATCTGGGTGTTTGTAGTGCTAATCAGAGGCCTTCTTAGAGCATTTGCAAGATATGAGTCGGGGTATTCCTAAACAATGAAACCGATTAGGCTTTAATGTTTCAGTTTCACTCACCAAATATAAAACAAAGGCTTCATGTCAAGAATTTGGTTTCTCTGTGGGATGAATTATGCTCAAAATTTCATTCTGCATGGCCATAGAGAGACATGGGAGTGTTTGTGCCAAAAATCTAACAAACCTTGATAAGCCAACTTTTTCTCAACTGATTTTGATAATTGGGCCACTAAAGTACATACTGGTATAGGTATGGAAGTTATGCAAGAAGGCAGGTAAATATGATGATTTTTTTAAAAATGGCAATTTTGGGTAGGGATTTTGACCTCAAATTTGACCCAACTCTAGCCCCAGGCCCCTCTCTGTTTAGTGGCTTGAGAACAAAGTTACATCTATAAAGTGCAAGCTCCATTATAGTAGAGTCCATGGTCAAATTCATTTGGCAGGACAATTTACCAATGGGGTTTTATAGCACTTTCAAAATGCCCCCTGGAAGGGGGCATTTTGAAAAGGGCAACAAATGGGACCCCCCCTAAAACTCCAGAACTAAAAGTCAGAGAAGAGAGCCAAAGTGGCTTTTGAAATATCTCATCACACCCAACTTCTGTGCCAAGTTTCAGCCAAATCGGTTGACCACCACTTTTGGCCCCTGGAACACTTTCTCAGACAGGGACACTTAACTAAGTCGTCTTTGGAATTAAATAACAAAAAATAAAGTAACCCCACCTTCAGGAGTTATTTTCCTTAATCCACTTCAACTCTTTGAAAATTGCTGTCTGTCAGTAAAATGTTGAAACGTCAAAATCCGCGAAAAAAAACAAACTAGTCTATGGAAAAGTGAAACCGCCATTACGCGTTTTGTAGCCCAGCTACGTCTCACTAAAATTTTGCCAGAATTATTTGGTTGAACAGTGCCCATGAACCTCTGTTCATTCAATTTTGATCCCTACTTGAACATTTCAAATGGAACACTTAGACCCCCACTTGGAAAATGGCGCGTTTTTCATGTCGTGCGACTTCATCATTCATTTTGGGGGGGTTGGGGGTTGACTTCATCATTGATCTTGGGGGTAGGGGGTTTCTGTTCCATGTTATTCCTTCCTGGATTGTAACTCTTTATAACTGCGTGTTCATTTGAGATTCACTGTGACATATCAAGGGCTATTAAGGTCACGCTATTTTTATCGATGACTTTTATTTGTCGTCTTTAATCTATTTGGGGCTTTCGTCATAAAAATGTCCCCGATTGATTTAATACGATTAAATACCATAATATTTTAAACATATCGTGCATCTTTTCACAATCGTTTCTCCTAGCGGGTCGCTTCTTGGGGGGAGGAAGGAGGCAGTTTTTATATAAAAGGTACCGGAGGGATTGTCGTACCTTAGGGTGTTAAAATCTAAATGACAACCATAACAGTTGTCCCGATACGTTTTGGGGAATCAAGCCGAAAGAAAGAAACGGTATGACAGGAACTACTTGCCAGAAAGAATAGTTGCCTCTCTGGGGTGAGATGAAATCGCGCCACGCCTACAAAACGAGATTCTGGTAGTTTTTTGCAGTTACTTTCACACTTTTTTGACGATCAATTTTCACTTTTTCTTTTCTTTGGGAATCTCATCCTTCTCATCGAGACCAGTATGGTCGATACCCCTTTGTACAATCGTTAAAATCAATGTTTTTTTTTTCACGTTTGAACATTGTTTCGTAACTTTTGGAAATAATTTCAACAAGCTCACATGGATTGTGTTTTTCAAGTTCGTTGTATGCATTGCCTGATAACCTCCAAAAATTTTTCCAAGTATCCTTAGAAAGCTGTTTCCTTGCACATGCACTTCAAGATCTTCCCGACATCTCTTCCACAAACAATCGTGTTCTCTCCTCCATTCGTGTCCACACATCGTCACCTGGTCGGAACGGTGGTTTTCGCCCAACCAACCATCCCAAGAACCGCCCTAGGGCGTTAAAATGAGAGCGGTCAGGTGGATTCTGTGCTATTTGGTTATACTTGCGCTCCAACCGACGAAGCTTGGTCAATACAAATTGCTTCTCCGCTACCATGTCCACGGCATCAGAAAAAAACCTGTTTGATACAAAGAGGAAGCTGTATCAGTGAGCCCAGAGTGTTTGATTAGAATCCCCGGAAAAATATAGAAGGTGGTGCCTTCTTCATACATAAAAATGGATTCGCTAAATTTCTAATCACCCTCTTGTGAGTTTGTCACCCGTGATACGATTTGCATCGCGTTCTCTTCCCCCTCCTCAGGAAGAACTTGCTGGTGGTGTAGCAGCCGCTTTAGAAGTCGTTTAAAATCTCGAAGCTTTGTTTCCCCTCCCTCTTCCAAAAAAGTTTTTTAGAGAAATGGCCCCACTGAAGGCACTTTCGTTTCTTTGCTTGAGCTTGCCACTCAGTATGCTCAACGAGTTTCCATCTTCCCGTCCTCAACCCCAGGGCCACACAGCGATCAGGGACTTGAAACGACTGCAGCCGGTACAAAACGTTTCCAGGCGCAAGCTATAAAGAAAACTACAAAAAGTCTAGTGGCAAATGACATTTCATGCCGATAAAACTGGCGGCCGTCAAACACTTTTGCTCGGATACTCAACATTAAATTCTTATTAAGTTTTCAGAAAGGGCCTTACGTTTTTTATTTAAAGTGGATACTCCCATGCGAACACTTGTTTCATTGTCAATTTCATTCCGTGAAAAATGCCATCGGGACGGGGTTGTTCCGCTTGCCCCGAGGGCAAAAGATTCACTAACCTGTTTAAATATACGCACTCACGGCAAGATGGACCGTACAATGCTGCGTACTTCATAAATATGGCGTCTACCCTTCTCACAAGATCGTTATTGAAGCCAGTAAAGTACTCAAGCATATGTCTTCGTTCTTTCTCTTTTCTCTCTTTCTCTGCCTGCTGTGGCGTTCCAAATAGGGATGGGAATGATTCATGACCCCAAGCGCGAAAGGAGGCAATTCCGTGACGAAATGAGCTAGCGAGCTGGCCTGTGTACTGAAATTGAGAACAGTGAGTATTCATAGATGTTCTTTGATGATAAATAAAAATAATTCTGATAGCAATCATGTCACTTTCTTGTGCCAGCTTATAAAGTGGCACACAATGTTTATAAACGTCACCTTTCACTGGTATGAACAGGACCTTCAGGTTTCTTTCCCACAGCAACCAATAGCAGTTGGAGAAATACGGTAAATTTTGGGTCGATCGATTGATAAGTAAGGTAGCCGTACATCGGCTTGAGGCCCCAAACGGTAGTCAAACCTTACGCACACCGGATGTAAGTTTTATGCACTGATCTAGGCACATTACAATCGGCTTACCCTGGTTTGTGACAGCGCGTTAGACGAATAATTCAAGTGAAAGATATACCACGGTAGAACCTTGGTTTCCCGGCTTGGTTTATGACATTGAGATCAGGTAACTGGAATTTTGTTCTTTTAGAACAATTTTTGGTTCGATCGAAAATTGTCATGTGCTTGCCGTTTGGCAATAAGCTCTGTGACTGGACAATCACAACAAAAATACTTTTTTAATCAATCATAACTTGCACAAATCGCGTTTTGTCCGCGCTTGGCACCGGTTGAGTGTTTCCCATGCTTGGCGTCAGTTACACACTTTTGCTTCGTGTTCTGATTGGCTACTTGTGATTGACCAGAAGTCTTTACTGTAGAAAACTGCTGTATGAGTAACTTACAATACCTTTTTTATTACGTCTTTTATAACGTCCGGGATTACGTCAAGCAGACTGCTTGATGAATAGTCAAACGGGGCGAAGCGCCATCGAGGAATCAACTCCTGGTCCCAACTGACAAAGAACTCGTCACCATCGAGGTCCCCTCCCGAAGATTCGTCTGCGTGCGGTCTGGGTCCTTTCGTCGGGAACACGATGCAGTCGTTGAGATGGGCGTACTGTGGTTTGTCCTTCACAAGTTTCAAAACACGTATGTCACCGGGGTAGTAACAAGGATTGCGAACGACCATCACTTCTTGAGCCGCTTGGAATTCTCCGAGCTGCACTTCGTCAAATAAGGTTGGTTGGAAAACACACTCGCCATATTCAAGCTCGTTGAGCGGATCACACACACCAAACACCAGTCGAGACCTGTAACGGTTCACGGATATTTAGGATCCTTGAATGCATTGATAGTAACACCTGATCTGTTAGTTGGTGATGATGGGTTGATATTATTTGAAAACCCGAAGATTGGAAAACAAGTTTCTAACATTATTTTACTTCTATATGTTACCACAATGGCAACAAAATGATATATTATTGGCTCAGTTCTATAGATTATAGTACTTAACTAAACAAAATCTAATCTTTGTCGCAATCATCATGACACAGCAAAATATGAACAGCGCAAAATTGACTCTTGCAGAAAATATAACTCAGCCGGTTTGACCCACGTTACCCCCTGCCCGCGCTAGGCTACACGGTGAGATACGGCAGTCAAGGTGTTTAGCTTTTAACAAACTAATTGGGGACACTAATAAAGTACTGGAAAATAAGACAAAAGGAAAAAAAATGAATATTTACATATATAGATAGATAAAAGGTAAGGTACAATAAAACGAGAAATTGAAATATAATTCTGTAGAAGAGAGGACTAGTGAAAGCTAACTAATTAGTAGGGACTTTACAACTGATTAAACGTAGGTTGAAAAATTTAAGAACAAATGTTGCAGTTCTTACACTCCTCTATAAGAAGTGTTAAGTCTTTCTTGTTGATACTTTGTTTGAAACTAAACAGGCTCGAACTCTCACGGTCGGCAGGGCTTAACTTTCCTCATTGGAGGGGTCCGAAAAAACGCAGTGAGTGTTTACCGTAATGTGTTGTTCTAAAACGAGCGGAGTGACTGTGTACTTTTTTAAGTCGCTTAGATATCTAATATAAGCATTACGATGACAACTGAATTAAAACAACCTGTATAGCGTCACCTGGGTACCAGCACTCTCAGCTTGCATTTAGATGTCTGCTGAAGACTGGCACTAGCGTCATCATGGCCTCCTTCATCAGCCACGTTGTCTTTCTGCATCTTTTTAATCTCCTTGAAGCGAAGACTTTTGAGTTCTCTCTGAAGACGGTGGCTCTCCAAGCCGTAATTATGGAGCCACTCAAGCATCTTGCTCTCGCCTTTGATGCGCAGGTAGTACTCGGTAGATCGCGCAGTGCCGCAGAGTTCCCTCAACATGGAATGAAAATCGCTTTGCAGACCTGTAAGATAGCTGTGGTTGATCCCACTATCGGCTAACAACATAATGATCTGTTTGTTCAGATAGCCAACGGTGTACGGCCGTGAATACTTCACGACCCCAAACGTGGTACACGTCCTCCGCATGCGTTCATCCGGGATAGCAAACTTCTTCATGGACTTGCGGAATTGTACCTTGACCTGATCCTGGTCCCCCAGCTGTCGACTGAGAACCAGCACGCCTTTGAAGCCCTGGTATCGAACTTGTACTACACTGGGTTTGGCTTCCAGGTGTTTGACATCCTGTATCTGTTGTGCAAATGCATCTGACATGAAACCACACCCATCGGTGAAGATGTACTTGCCACGCTCTACGTCTTCAATGACAGTGTACTCGTGCTCCTCCAAGCTGATGCTTTGCCCAAAGGTGGAGAACAAAAGTCCGATCCTATAAAGGGTAATAATGTAGAAATAACAATGATAACGAAAATAATCAGGTGCCGTTTTAATTCATCAGAGCTTTCGTCTCGGGATGACTTTCCTCCCGGAATGAGTTAATCTCGGTACCTGGCCGTTTCCTTGTTGCTTTTAACATGCATGGTTTCGTCTGCGGATGATTTCATCCCTAGCCTATGTTATCCCGGGATGATGAAAAATCCATGTTAATGCAATTTGACAATCCCAGATACAAACAAGAAAATTTCGTGTCGGGACTAAACTGTTTTCAGGTCATCCCGTGATGATCAACGAAACCAAGAATTTGTCACAGGAGGAAAGTCATCAAGGAATGAAATGATCTCTCGGCTCTCATGAGAGCGGCCCTTAATTTTGCAGTATAGATGTCCAGGGGCAAATTTTTCATTTTTCTGGTGATCATCATGATGAACATCGTTGATCGGAACAGAACGAGGCTCTATTTACGATCAGCATTGTTCGCCATGTTGATTTATTTTATTCACTGTTCAGCTGGTCATAACACAACGCAACATTTGTTGAGAAACATAAAGCAGTTTTTTTTTCTGTACCAAAGACAACCAAATGACACAGGGTTCAACATTGTTCAATAATTTATTGCTCGTCAAATGTCAAAACGATGCTGTCACTTGTTTGTCCAAGGATTATTGCTTGATGTCTTCACTGCCGTTTGATACGTTGCATTACTTGTTTCAGCAACCACCATGGCTGGTTGAAGAGTATACCACGATGAACAATCGTTAAACACGCCGTCCGTGTTTCGTTGGATTGAGAGCTGATTTAAGTGGGAGTTTGAGAATGGTCGTACGCGGCAATCCTATTTGCAATGAAATAACCTAAACAGTTGAACAGTTCTCTAACAGCTTACCTTTTTGCACGTTTAGCAGCTGTCTTGATCTTGGAAAAATCTCCAAACAGAGCGAGCAGTTCGTAGATTTCTTCGTTAGAAGCATTCATCAGGAAGCAGGTCTTCTCTTTCAGCTGTGAGTTGGAGTGACCCAGAAATCGGCACGTCACGCCACTGAAGAATACTCCTCGCTTCAGGATCTCTTCCGCAACTCCATCAGTGTCGGTGCCTCTCCCCTGCTTAAAAGTCACTGTCATGAGCCTGTCGACCACCTTTTGATAGGGTTTCAAACATAACAGTCAAAACTAAACTAATTAGTTACTAAGGGCCGTGTCAAAAGGTACAAAGGCTTTACCTAAATTCCACGACCTACGCCGTTAATTTTTGTCCGTTGGCGATCCCGCGCCCCATTTAGATTCCTCATTCATTCCTTATCCCCTCTCAATTTTTTAAAAGCGTCATCTCGAATTTTGCCAAATCCAGGGTCGATAATGTCACACTACACGCTTGAAGCTTAACCCATGAGGCATCCAGGAGAATTACTACCTCCAAGGCTTCTTGGGTAGGATGTTAGCCAATCTCAGGGTTTCCCCCAGCTATATGTCAGTAGCACACGAAACACATCAGACGTAAGCGTTCTACATGTAATTGAAACAATTCTATCATAGTTTGCTTAGTTATTTTGCAGCAATATGCCAATAAGCAACTACAGTGTTACGTAAAAGTTTACGGTACTTTTGCAACAATCCTGGAACGTTTTAAGTGGGTTCAAGACTAACTTTAACAACAAGGTGGTTTTCTTTTCTTTTCTTTTCTATTTATTCCTACTGAAACAATTATTAGGGTAAATTTAGCGAGTAGAAATAAACGCGACAGCCAATTTTTGTGATTCAATCTCAGACCGTAAGTACAAAGTGGTATCACTTTTATGTACGTACTGGTCGTGTATTCGCAATCACGTTCCCGATCGTGAGGATGGAAGGGCGATTAAAAGCCCCAAATTTACTTAGCACCCAACCACCCCCCCCCCCCCCACTTCCTCCAATTGAACACTGATCATTCTCGTCCCCAGAGCTACGCGGTTTTTGTTAAATTACGTCTCGTGTAGCCCATCGCTGAACGAACAGATCGTAGGCTCTGGGAACGAGAATAAACACTGATAGGCTGATAGGCTCATATGTATAACCCTACCTGTGGCCCATGCGCAGATATGAGATATTCCAAGATGAGGTTTCCACCCTCCACTTTGTCATATCTCACTGGAGGTTTTACCAGTCGCCCGCTTATGTCTACGTGTTTCAAGTACAGGGCTCGTTCTAAGTGACCGCAAGGTGGAGGCTTAATGAGTTCGTCTGGCACAACATACGGTTCCATCGTCTAAGTTTGCTGTGAAAAGAACGGATGGTTATTTGTAAATTCTTGTACCCCCTTAGGCTTAAAATTCGCGTCGTGTATTTATGTCTGCAACTTTGCTGTAACCTTACCTGGTGTTTGTGTCACCACTCAAATGAAAGCTTCTAGTTTAAATGTTTATTCGATTGAGCTTATGTTTCTTACGTTTTGCAAAGGGAATTCGAAACCGTTTTAAAGTTCCAAATCTTGTGGACTCGTCAGATGACCCAAAGAAGTGATGAAAATGGATCATTTGTCGTGCTTCAGCTCGCTTGGCAGCTGACTGTCAGATGAGCCGTGTGACTGCTGGAATCTCATACCGCATTTGAAACAAACGACTAAAACTATTCGACTTCGGATCGGTAAAGAACTTTTGAAGCCGACCTACACGACATTTTGTAAAAGCGGTCTGGATTACATTTACATCATGCACGAACCCTTAATCCACCGTCCGAGGAGTCCTTGTTTCCAATCCATACTTTACAGACGTCCTACAGGTGGCTAGGCTGCCTTTGTTCTTTGTGCTGTTTTGTTGAGAGTATGAATTCATACTAACAGATATTGTACTTCCAAACTTTTTTAACCGGCCGTCGCCATGATGGTGACCGCCGGTTTATAAAATGGACACGGGTTTTCGTGAAAGCAAGTTGGCTTAACATACGAAGAAAGTGCTGTAAAGCTTGTGGTACGGGTACTCAAGAGCGGTACTGTCTTATATAAGACGCATGCGCATGTTAGTCTTCTGAATGTTACCTTCCTATGTTTTTGTCTTTTAATTTACAGTATTTAAGATATGAACGGCGAAGGGTTGTTTAAGTTTGGGGTTTTTTGTACAGTACAGCCCAAAAATAATGCACGCGCAAGAACTTCTTTTTGCGTCCACAAGCCGAGAACTTCTTGCGGCTACTTGCAGGATGCCTGCACTTGAATACTGCAAGCCGCAAGAACGTCTTTGCGTTTAGAAGTTATGCATCAGTCAATTCCAGCTGCGCCCATCCCCCCCCCCCGGGCAACTGCGGGGCATTTGCCCACCATGTCAGTCACGGGGGTGGGGGCATTAGCAAATTTGGCTCGGCCCGGGGGTCGGGCATTTGCCTACCCCGGGACTACCCCCGGGCTTTTGACACGTATGTGGTTTCCGACTCTAAATCCAAATTTGGAGGATTTTATCGGAAAGGACGACCAGTTCGGCAGATTGGCTTGTCTGTCAAAGTTAAGGACTGGACAAACTTGTGGAGGTTTTCTCGATTTTATGAGTTAATTTCTTCATTGCTTAATAAGGTACAACTTCAGCTATCGGGAACGATCAACGTGAATCGACGAACGTATGCTGCATTGATCACGGATTTTATAATTTGAAAACTATCATGATCGTTTATTAAATTCTAAATATGTTTATAGCGATCGTCGTGTACTTTTGCATATTATTAAAATATTTGTCAAGATATTTTTACCAGCGAACTGTTTAACACAAAATAAATAACAATAAAATGAGAATCAACTATCATGTAGTGTTGTCTGCGAAGTCAATATCATTGCTTGGCGGTTTTAACTTTATTTATAACCATAGGAGAAGACGGAGAGGCAGACCTACAGAAACGAAAAATCACACATTTAAATGCTGAAAGTGGCACTATTGTGCAATAAATGAAAATTGCTGCAGTGTTGATTGAGGACGTACGATCCCGGGGGGCGGGGCATTTGCCCTCTTCCTTCGTCCCCACCGCGGGGCATTTGGCAGCGTAAGTGCCCCCATCCCCGGGAATTTGCCATCCAAGAAAGAAAAAATGCTAATGCCCGGGGGTTAGCCCGGGGGGGGGGGGGGCATGGGCGCAGCTGGAATTGACCGATGCATTAAAACCGCAAGAACTTCTTTGTGGTAAGATATCTGGACCGCAAGTAAGCGCAAGAACGTCTTTGCGCTAACATCTTAAAAACCCGGAACCCGGAGAAGGTAAAAAAGAGACCACTTTGTAGCGCAAGGCACGTTCGAAATTGGCTGCCTTTGTAACTTGCAATCAGTTGTTTATTTGGTCCCTTGTAAGTTTTTTTCTTCAGTTTTGAATTTTTTATCCGATAAAGAGTTCACTAGGTTCTGAATTTGACACTGGTCGCCTTCTATGTTATTTTTTAACGGCTAGGGAGAAACGAGACTCAAACGAAGCACGCGTATGTTATTGTTTATGTGTCCCGGAGTCCCAGACACGCGGTACGCTTAGCGGCGCGAAAGATTTCGCTCGATTTATTTCACTTAAATGAGGAACAATGGCAAAGCACAGTCCATCAGTCACATTATAAAGAACCGACATTCACCTGTTCAGTGTTGCTGTACTTCCACCAACATATTAAACTCCGACAAATACTTTTAATTAGTTGCGCTCACACGTGTGAGAAATGAACATGGTCACTCAGATGAGAAGAAATAATACCCGAAGTCTTAATTGGAAAAACACATTATGTTTGTAAAAATAGTTCCACTCATTACGCTGAAGTCGATATCACATTTTAAATCTTCGAAGTAAACCAAAAAAGTCTGAAGGAAACTAAAACTCCGCGATCTGAAAGAAATTCGGCACGTCAATTCCAACCTGAGTAAACACAAATCTGCCGTATGCAAATTTGGTATGATTTGCTTGAATGACATTTTGTAACGCAATGCATGAGCAGATCTCTAAGCCGTCAAGACAGCAAGCCCCGGGCAGCAAGCTGTGTCGAAAGGCGAATGTGTAGTTGAAATCATATGTCTATGCTATTTCTTCGAGTATCCCTTTTTTGCTGAGAAATTAAACTGGTAAAGATGCAGGGATTCTTGATGACTTCACCCACGCGATGGCATGACCTCCTGCATGTGTAAGTCTTGTCTTGTCTTGTTACCTCGGTGTAAGAACCTGTGAAACTCACGGATGACGTAAAACAAAGGAAACAAAAACATTTGAAACAATACCGTACAGCAAAACAAAAGCTAAAAAACAAAGAAAATCTTGTCAGGTTCTTACACCGAGGTAAACCCGACACCTGCCTGTCAAAGAAGAGTTCGCGCAGTTTGCCGCAATTATAGCTTTTGGACCTTTTTGTTTCTATTTCTTGGATGGAATAAAAAACTGAATTGAGTCAGTTCTGAGTTGAACCCGTATTACTGTATCTGAGACACGCTTAAAAGAATTGTTCATGTTTTGTCATGTGCCGGAGATCATGTTTACCGGGTGTTTACCTTGCAGTCGGAAAGCTGGCGGATATTCCATTTCGTGATGTGAATTTTCTTCGATACTTCGGTTGTTCGAACATTTGCTTCCTTGATTTTTTGATTAGCCTTGTGAGCTTTCGCTTGACTTGGCGAATTGTCGCGCCAACACGCCAACACGCCAACACGGCGAAAAATCGCTCGAAAGCTCAGTGATATTTCAAAGAGAATAGAGCGCGAGATTCGCTCTCGTTACTTTTGCAATACCTCACAGTAACACGAATAATAATAATAAACAATAAATAATAAATCACTTTATTTAGGTGTTATTTAGGTAATTGGGGACACCTCCAAGATCGAATTGGAATTTGGATGTGTTGGTTTTTGAGGAGAGGGGAAAACCGGAGCACCCGGAGAAAAACCTCTCGGAGCAAGGACGAGAACCAACAACAAACTCAACCCACATATGTCACCGGGATCGGGAGTCGAACCCGGGCCACATTGGTGGGAGGCGAGCGCTCTCACCACTGCGCCATCCCTGGGCTGGACCCTCAGTACTTCTTGCGCCTTCTTGCAGCTTTCGGTAACATTAGTAACTTCTTGCGACTAGATTTTCAACTTCTTGCGTTTCGAATGTTCTTGCGGGTAAACTGCAAAAACCTAGCACTTTCACTTCTTTCGCGGGCTTGCGTGTTCTTGCGGCGCAAGAACTTCTTGCGCCACTTCTTGCGCGTGCATTATTTTTGATAGGATTGAATGCGAAAATAGGATTGAATGCGAAATTGACTGTGTTGTCTGATCTAGTTAGTGGTTATGGTGAAAATTTTTTTAGCGCAGGAGTTTTTTTATTGGGATTGACATTTTGAGGGGTGTAAAAATTTGGGAGCCAGAAGGATTTGTGAATGTCAGGAGCATATCACGCTTCTGTGAATGTGATTTGCTTTGAAAGTTGCGTTTTGCGTGAGAGGCAGTTTCCCTTGGCGTTTTATGGGGGGGGGGGGGGTGGTTTGCGAAGTGGATTGTAAGGTTTCTGATTGGCTAACTTGTATTTCGCAGCGGACAAATAGGACAGTTGCGTTTTGCCGGCGTGGGTTAGGAAGAGAAGGAATTGGTACTAGTATGATGATGCAATATTAGTTGATTGCACATCAGTACATGATAGTTCTTGTGAACGGAGAGAAATGAGTGTTTATTTGAGGCGAGAAGTTGATACGAAGGAATCGTCATTAATAAGGGGATTAATTAATAAGGCAGGTGTTACGAGTCTTTTTGCATTGAAAGAACGAAAATATCTGAATATTATCGACGGATTTGTGTGGTTTGCGTGTGGTGTTCGCTAAAGGCTACGAGCAGTCTCACTTTCCGTTCAGAGATAGATAGTGAAGGAAAAGAAGAACAGGCGATGAGCGCGAAATCGATTGCGGCTCGACAGGCGCGTTAGCTTTCAAAGACGTGGGCGACTTTCGTCCCCGCTCGCTTGTTTACCGGGTTAGCAAACTGGATTTAAACATCACGTCATGAGATATCTTGACGTGCCCCATACTCTGACGATCTGCTCGAGCTCGTGTTTATCAAGCGTTATATTTTGATTCTACTGCTATGTTCACTGTTTGTATTTAAGGTCTAGGCACAACAGTAAATACTTCGTCGTCCCTGTGTGAGCATTCTCAGTTGTGGACGAATTCATATCGACATTCAACGTTTGAGTGATTTTGCGTTTTTCAGCAGAAATAAACCGATAAGAAAGATAAGCTGAGTCATCAGAGTTTAAACATTACGTCATCCAGTACCGCTATAGTCAAAATATTGTGTCACACAATCACACTTTTCGTCACGCCGGTTCGTAGAAAACGAGGATCGCGCTAACATTTGTGAAACCTAGGGGTGGGGAGGGTCAGAATGGCCGGTTAAAATGCCCACTCGGCTTTCTTGTTTTACTATCAATCAACTATTTTTCTTTTCTGATTTCTTATTTTTGGGGGGGAGGGGGGGGGTCAGTGAATTTTACTTGTAGGGTACATTTTTAAATTTGTGCGTAGAATCGGTTTAAATAATAATAAAAGAAAAGCTTAGAAAAGATCTCTGCGGATATTTGCAGCGAAATTTTCCTCACAAGTTCATTTCTAAAAAAATTTTAGATCGATGCCAGCTGTATGACCGCCATTTTGGGAACCGGTTTTGTCTCCATCTTCCGTATTTTTGTCACTTCGTAAAAAGCTTTGTGGTTCACGCAAGAAAATTTTCCTGCCGTGATTGAATAGTACTCTTACTTGATTGAGATTTCTTTTGTAGTGAGCAATTAACTTGGAATTTAGTCCACTGCACATTGAACGCGAGCTAATCAGTTGAGGGGAAATATAAAACTTTTAATATAAACAAAGACTGAACTACTATCCACCCAACTTCTTTCGCTAAAACACATTCGTTTTTACTTACCTCAATCCCTATGTCAAAATATTCCGTCACCTTTTGCTTCAAGTGCATTCATCAACGGCCTGCTCTACAAAATGCTCCGTGAAAAATTAAAAATACAAAATATAAGCAGAGACATGTTTCTTTGAGGACAAACATATCTTTCTTAGAAGTTTGCGTCACTTCCGGTGGTTTTCTAGGAACACGTAAGTCGTTCCCAAGGTCTTCTCGGTCGTTAAAAGTAGCGCCATCTTGGATTTTGCTTTGCATGCGACTGTGCTGGCCGAGGACGGCAAACTAATAAGGTTTGGGAAAATTACCGCAATAGCGCTAGCACGATAAGAATTACCCCTCCAAATTGCTTTCATACATTTCTTAATGCAAACAGTATTTTCCGCGGTCGAGGAATATCGTGACGCTAAAAGACTTGAACAGACATTTTCGAACATTGCTTCCGCTTTATCAGATGATTTATTTCTTATACTTTTAACTACAATCTGACATTTTTTTCAGTTTTTCAAAGCTTTATCTATCCCTGACTACATCGAGTGACATGACTGACATCACTGTGCGTTTAAATTTTCCCTTGCAATTGTTTGTTAACGTACTTTTCTTGTTAATTAATGATAATTAAAGGGGCAGTATCACGAGGATTTTGCTCGCGTTTGACCATCCTGAAAAGCCAATAGTCACATTAATGCACCTATCAATGTCAACCCCGTGGAGGGGGGGAGTGCGGGCTAGGGGTGGGGATTTGACCAAGAAGTAAAAATTTTGGTCAATTGCCCAAGGGTGGGGAAGCATACGTTCACCAAATGTAGTTAAAAATCCCCACCCAGGGGCAAAATACCAAATAAAAGACGAGCTGTGCTCATACCTTTAATAACTGGTGACTTAAACTTAGTATGAAGTTCACAAACTTGCTTTGGCTAAACGACAGAATGTAGGGCCACTTACACACATCTTCAAACGAACTGGCTCGTTTGCTCACTGCCGAGCCAAACGAGCCATCACATACATACACCAGTATACACCCAACACTTAACGCTCAAACAATTCATTTCTCGTTTTTTTTATCCACTGCCGAGCCAAACGAGCCAAACGAGCCACCACATACATACACCCAACACTTAACGCTCAAATAATTCATTTCTCGTTCTTTTCATCCACTGCCGAGCCAAACGAGCCACCAAATCTAAATGCCTTCAAAAATGGCCCTGTATCCTGTAGTTGCTCCCTTGATTTAACCTCTCCCTTACAAGAAAACATGTGTGATGTACATCATCATGCCTGTGAGAGTATTTAATAGACAATGAAAACGAATTTAAACTGGAACTTTTAATGTGACGATAGATCACTATCCTTATAAAAGGTGCTCTACACTCGAGACTATGAATCTTTCACATTTGATTTCAAGAGACAACTGGACTTTTCAAAGCCAAGAAAGAAGATGCCACGTAACCACGCTTAATCTTGGTCCCAGTTTCTCTGTCGAAAAAATCAAATGCCCCGACCCCCGAGCGAAGGTACTCGATCAAACCTCCCACTGGGGGGATGGACTTCGCCGTCAAATCCCCACCCCTTGCCCCCCCCCCCCCCCGCCACGGGGTTTACATTGATAGGTGCATAACATATACGAAACCATACTAATTCAGTGTTCAGACACCATACTAATTCAGTGAAGCTATTACTAAGTGTCTTTGGCCACGGATGGCCAAGATGGAAATAGATTACAATTTGAAAACGTCTGGCGAACGTTTTCAAATTCTGTGCTTGTATCTTGCAAAAATCATTGAAAACTTATTATGGTTTGCTCTCCCTGCAAAAAATCACTTAATATCTTCCTCTTGATGTACCAGGAGCATTTTGTGTGTGAGTGAAGGCATTTAATGTAAATTTCAGCGAGGTTTTGAAGAAACGCGAGGAAAATCACCGTGACACTGCCCCCTTAAATCATGTCAATCGTAGCGTTACTGAATTTAGTTTAGCCTATTTTATCACATGTTGTTATATGGCTGCACTTCTTCATGATGAGAAGCAGAGTTGTGATTGTTCTCTCGTGCGGATAAAACTTTGTAATTTGAACGGCTTGTTATACTTAGCCTTGGAAAGAAAACTCAAGATAAACCGGCTCAGTGCTTTATATATAACGCTCATCCAGCCGAAGTCAAAGATGCTACTTCTAATCAATAACTTTTAGCTGTCTTATCAAAAGACACTTTTCGTGTACTTTTGTTTTGTAAATATATAAGCGTCTTGCAAATATCTATGTATATGGTTTCTACATATACATTGTAATTTCTTCTTTAAACGGCAGTATAGCTTTAAAATAGCTTTGAGGTATTTCTTTGTGTTGTAAGTAGTACTATATTGTAAACTGCAGGGGCCCTCTATACACCAGTCTGGTTGTTGAATGGGCCACCCCTCCTGAATAAAGATGTTTTGTCTTAAAATGGTCCATTTCCCAATTGCCTTCAGCCTCTTTTCCAAGGTGAGGCCCGCCCGGAAAGCCTTTTCAAATAAAGAAAGCCTCTCACTTCCATATTAAAAGTTATGTATCTTACCACACTTTGAGAAAAAAAAAGAGGGTAAAGACATTTCGGAAATGGAACATTGTTTTCAGTTAGCCTGAAAAAAGAACGAATACCTTACAAGAGACTGGTTTTCTTCCCTGTGTTCCTCTTCCTTCACATTCTATCTCCAGGCCTCTCCCCCCCCCCCCCCCCCCAATTCCAATTGCGGCTGCTCTCCCAATTTCCCTTTTCCAGGTTTCCTAGTTGTCTGCGGAGGAGGCTAAATTTCACTTATATGCACGGTTTTCATAAACCATTTTCCCGTATCCCTGACCTACAGTTTGAACTGAGGAACGTTTGCCGAAGTGTCACGAAATATTTCATGTTTGCACTTAACATGCAATGCAAACAAAGACGAGTGCCTTTGCTGACAATAGATGTACTGTGCTTGCAACAAATTAGCGAAGAATTAGAAAACTTTTGGGGGGAATAAACAAGTCGTCCAATGTTTCTCCAAAACGGACTGTACATGCTTGTCTAGTAAAACATATACCGAATCATGGGTTTCATTTGCAAGATAACAATATTAGCTTGTAAATGTGGGCACAAACATGTATAGTCTTCCCGCTCATATTCCGCGTGTCGCTTTGTGGCAAGTCCAAATAAACATACTGTCTTCACGTAGATTATATAACAGTCTAATTCGTCAATCAACTGATTCCTCGATGGAAAATACCTGGGAAGCATTCATTCAGTGTTTCACAGTGCAACAGCAAATTATTTAACTGTCTAAAAGAAAGATCAGGTGAACCTGCTAAAGAGCAAATGTTAAACAGATTCTTTCTCTTTTCACTGACAATAATAATAATAATGACTTTATTAACGTGTCAAGCAAAAATCTAGCAGAGGGGATTCCCCACTGCTAATAGAGGACACCTAACTTTCTAAAATACAATCTAAAAATACAAAACGAATTAGCATAGAGTCAAAACTAGAAACTACTAAGAGTTAGAATTAAAAACTACTAATGATTACTCACACAACATACATACTACAAAAACTCCATTTATAATTATCAAAAATTCTAAAATCTTGTAATTAAAATCATAATTAAAAAATTACGAATTGCAAAGGTAGCAACCGCTACATCCATCTAAAATGCTACTTAAATCAAGACTGCGTATCCGGGTCTTAAACTGCTTAAGACTGGCAGCCGATCTGTCCTTGCTTGGTATCTTGCTCCAAAGTCTTGGACCTAGGTATCGAATTGAGTGTTTTCCGTGCGTAACTGTGTTAAAACTAGGTTGAAGTTTTCTGTAGTTTGCCCAAACCTTCGCCAAATGCAGCTATAACTACGGGCCAGTTTGAAAAACACCACACGACAGTTTGGTCACTCAGGGCATTTCCTAAGCAACGCTCTTCCGAAATTCACGTTGCACACGCTCAACAAATTCCTTGGCTCTCACCTCAATTTTCTCCCGTACCTCAATACCAGGATTACACGGTCGTCTTGATCGGCGCATAAAACATCTGGGACTGGGCTGCCTGATGTTTTCGTCTCGACAGCAACCGTCCTCGTTTCTATCCAGTTTATCATTTTCCAGTTCTCCAGGGTCCAGTTCTTCATCTAACAGACCAGGGGAATTTTCACTGCAGGCTGTGGATGAGGATGGATCACCAGAGGACATTGAACTTGTAGATTCCCTTTCCTTGAGCCTCGACCATTCTTTTTCCAAGATAACTCTATCTCCAATTCGATTGACTGCTTGGTAAAACAACTTGCCCAGTTTTTTGCATTCTTTTGATGAAGGGCCAAAAACCGCTGCATACTTCATATACGTCTCGTCAATCCTCTCTGTTAAATCATCTGTGAAGGTAGCGAAATACTGGCGCATCTCTTTTAGGCCTTTGTCATTTCCATTTCGATCGCGATTCCAGAACGCTTGCATGATATCAGTCGCTACGTTAGTCAGGATCTCGCGTATTCCGGGAGCTTTCTTTAGTGGGTAATCACAAGGTTTGCCTGCCTTTTTTGGCAAGAGGTTTTCGTTCCAGCTGACAAAATACTTGTTTCCACCCAGGGTCCCTCCGGCACATTCGAACGCGTGAGGACGTGGACCTTTAACGGGCAGCACCAGACAGTCCCTCAGATTTTCGTACCCTTGCTTGTTATCTGTCAGTCTCAGCACACGCACATCGCAGGGATGGTAGCAAGGGCTTCTCGTCACGACAAACTTCTGGTCGATGCTGGGAAAACTCTTTGCTTCGTCTTCTGGCATTGTGGGGTTAAAGTAGCACTCGCCGTACTTCAGCTTGTTGTAAGGATCACAAACAGCAAACACAACTCGGGACTTGGGCACGACTGATTCTCGCATTTCCTGCAGCGTTCTTCATCTCGTCTAATTCTTGATTCCTGAAAAACTTCAATTGCTTCTTCTTCTTCCCATCAATTCCATTGACTTGTATATCTCGCAGAAGACTGAATTCCCCTTTAAAACGCAGAAAATACTCTGCCGTTTCCCTGCACATGCCCTCTAGCATGTCATGATAGCCAGACTGCAATTCCAGGAGATTCTCAACAGGGATTCCTCTGTCAGCCAGTAGCATAGTCATCCGAATGTCAAGGTATCCATTCTGGTAAGGGCGGCAATAATCCACTACATCAATGAAGTTGAACGATTCGGGCATGTTCTCGTCAGGGGTCACAAATTTCTGCATGGATTGGTGGAACTGCAATTTAACTTCTGTAAAATCTTCTTTGAGGACAAGCATACCTTCGATACCCCGGTAACGAACGTGAATACAACTGGGCTGATAATCGAGCTTCAAATTTTTCTTAACTTCATTTGAGAATTCCCGTGACATGAAACCGCATCCATCGGTGAATGTGTATGATCTGAAAATGCCACGTTTTATGTCTGGTTCGATCTTGTACTGGGTTGAATTCAGTGGCAGGAGTTTGTTTAGCGGCGAGAAGAGCATGCCGATTTTTCTAGCTCGCCTTCCTACGTCTCGTTCCCCCAGAAAGTCGCCAAACTGCGCTAGGATTTCTTCATACGAGGCTGTAATCAAGTAACAGGATTTTTTCTTCAGCTGCATTTCTGAGTGGCCGAGAAAGGAGTACACCCGTTGTCTACAATGTATCCCTCTTGCCAAAACCCTTTCGCAGAACACGTTGGCATCTTGAGCTGGTGTAATATTAAACGTCAACTTCATGAGCATTTCGTGAAAATCCGATCCAACGCGGTCTTTCAGTAACTCTGTAAGCAAAGTGCTTTCGAGCTTTTCATAATCAACTGTATAATCATTCTTTCCAGTGCCATGAAATTCCACATGCAAAATGCAGCGTTCATCTTGGTCACTTCTTAGTGTAAGGTGTCTGGTATCTATGCATAAATGATAGCCACCAGCCATTTTGCTGACACCTACTCTGCCTTAGCCCCTGCAGGATAAAACGAGTTTCGAATTTTCAGCGGGAGGCGCAAAGGTGAGGCCACTGCTATGCAATTTGCATACTTTTGTGAGATCGACTGTCCAATCAGATTTTAGGGATAACTTCCAGGAAACCAAGCAAAAGCACAAGTTAACTTGAGTTGGTTTCATTGCGGCTATTTAATTCCCTTTGGAAGTCCACGAAAGTGTGGGTAATTTAATTAATTAATTAATTAATTAAAAGTGGTCACACCTTTGTGTGTGGCGCTGCAATGCAATGAAAGCTAATAATAACAATAATCATAATTCGGTAAATTGTGATCGTCCGGGTGAGTGTAGTCCTGAGAAGGACTGTTTGAGGTGACATTGACTGACGTTTCGACAACCTGAGCGGAAGTCATCATCAGAGTCAAGTGAACTGTAAATCGTCAGGAGATGTTATAAATCTCTGGTCGTTGTCCTGATTGGTCGACGATCTCGTGATGTTATTGGTCGTCTGTCAGTTAAGCCGTGATGTTGTTGGCTGTGAAGACTGTAAACGTGATTGGTGCGTTTCGATCTGTCTTTTGTTAGTCAAATGTCCGTTGGTCTATTGTTAGTCAAATGAGTCAGTTTGTCTATTGTTTGTCTGTCTTGTTATTGTCGGCAATCAGTCGTTTGTAAGGTGCAGGTAGCTGTTGGCAACGGTTCAGTGGTGTTTGTTCTAAGTTGGTAAACCAGCTTTCCAGAGTGATTCGTTGATAGTAGTCCGTACTGTAGGTAACGCATTCAGCAGAGTCCCAGTCGATTCTGTGGTTTGTTTTTAAATGGTGCTCGGCAATGTAATTGTTGATATCACCATTTCTAGTCGCTCGTTTGTGTTCAGTCAGTCGGACGTTCAGATTTCTGCCGGTCTCACCAATATAAGTGGCCTGGCAGTCGCAGCATTTGATTTTATAAACTGCTCCCCGTCTGTCGCTCGGTTCGTCTTTGTCTTTAACGTTCGTCAGTAGCTGTCGTAAAGTAGTGATAGGTTTGTGAGCAACGCGGATGTTGTAGGGTTGTAGGATTCGTGCGATAGTTTCAGAAGTCCCTTTGATGTAAGGTATGGTTGCGGTAGTGACAGGTGTCGCGTTAGTGTTCGTAGCGTTTGGTTCGGAGTTTCTGTAAGTGTTGTGTCTAATAAAGTCCCGGTTGTAATTGTTCTTGTTGAAAACGTTGTCTAAGTACTTGTTTTCGTCCGTTAAGCTGTCAGGTGAGTCACAAACTAGTTGCGCGCGTCTTGTCAGGGTCCGTATAGTAGTAGCTTTGTGAGAAGTTGGGTTGTAAGATGATTGGTCGAGTAGTCTGTCAGTATGTGTCGGTTTTCTGTAAATTGTCGTCCGTAGTTTGTTATTGTCGCGGGTAACTAAGCAGTCTAGAAAAGGTATTTTACCATTTTCCTCGATCTCCTTAGTAAACTGTATGTCGGCGTTTTGTCCGTTGAGGTGTTCGTGAAAATCGTCGATTTCGTCTTTGTGTACGGCTGTAAAGGTATCGTCAACGTAACGTAGCCAGAGTGGTAGTGTTCGTTTGTAAGTTGCGAGGGCTAGTTCCTCGATGTTTTGCATAACGATTTCTGCAACAACAACGGAAACTGGTGAGCCCATAGCTGTTCCGTGCAACTGTTTGTAGTGCTTGCCGTTGTACTGAAAATACGTAGAAGTAAGACAAAGGTTCAGTAAGTCCATTAAGTCGTCTGTAGGTAGCGGTAGTTCAATAGTAGAGTTGTTGATGGCGGTCTCAGTGCAGTCTAGAGCCAGTTGAAGTGGAATACTGGTGAACAGTGACTCTGATGATGACTTCCGCTCAGGTTGTCGAAACGTCAGTCAATGTCACCTCAAACAGTCCTTCTCAGGACTACACTCACCCGGACGATCACAATTTACCGAATTATGATATGACTCCTGGGTTCAAACCATTTACAATAACAATAATAATAATAATAATTTTGCAGGGAGCCCACTCCTCCAATTGTTGCTCTTCAGTGGGGCCCTGCACTAACCTGCGATCAGGCCGAATTTTAGCATCGCTCTCATATTCTCTTACGTTGGTCGCTCGCTAAAATAGGGCCTGATACAATCTCTCATAGGACCTTGTGCAGGCGGCCAAATTTTGGCCGCGGGAATCTCGCAGTCTGATTGGCCCTTTAACAATAGAGCTGTCAACGGAAGTAAATTGTCTACGAGACTTGCTCACAATTTCGATCCGACCGCCATCGCCAAGGAACAAGTCTGCCGAGGTAAAATTAAATGTGTTGCTCTAATAAATTCTCGTCGTTCTAGGAGAATTGTCACCATTTCTTTCTCTCCTGAGAATGGCGTTCGGTTTGACGCAAGCTGTCTCTCACCTGGAGCAGAGAAGTACAGCAACAGTGAAGTATGTATTCCGTTTTATCGCATCGTGTCTCGGAATTTTCATTTGACTTCTTTCAGCTGGTATTGATAATATGAACAGAGTATTGGTTGTTTCCGCGTTTTACGAAACAAAACGAACAGCAGACGAACAAGTATCTTTCGCCAAGAATGATCAACAAGTCAACCGATAATTTGGTAAACTTAACGGTAAACTGATGTTTGGCGAGAGCCGCAATCAAGTCGCAATAACGATTTTCAGTTTATTCATTCAGCGTTTAATACTTATGTCGTTTTATTGATCTCTGACATTGACATCAAAGGATCTGACTAGTTTTATAATAAATGTTCTTCGTTTTAAAACATGTTCGCTGCTGTTTAGAGATAAAATTCGCTGCTGGACTCTAAATTATCACTGCTGGACTCTAATATTTATCACTGCTGGACTCTAAATTAAATTACAAAATAGTTGATTGTTTATAAACAGTTTTATTTATATCTTTATTCTAAAGAATGAAACTGAAAGTATTTCTCTTAATTGCCCAAGGTTTTTTTACGCAGAAAATCGGTGACAAATGCGAAGAGAATATTTTCGGATACCACCTGAAATGGGAAAGGATTCAAGCATGCAGCATATCAGTTGGTACATGACAACCTCGTCGTGTTTTGAATTTTCATTCAGTTTCAGCTCAGACAGAGCAACCATGTACTATACCGGAACCTTCGAGTTAGCAATCGTGTAAATTTGAGTGCTAGTGCCTAGAAGATATATCGTAGCCTATGGTTTTCTTATTTTTGCCGACATTTGTGTGACTTTTTGCGAATTGCCGTTATGAGAAATTTGCATACCGAGAATCGTGCAAGCAGAAGAAATTTTGATTGGCTGTTTTGTTGAATGTCAATCAATCAAAAAAGTGGGCGGTAGACGTTCCGTAGAAGAATTGTATCAGGCTCTATTTTTCGTTTCGCCCGTCCCGCCTGAATGTTTCACCGAGCGAAACGAAAAAAGAGCCTGATCGCAGGTTAGCCCTGCACATTCTTAGAGAAACTAAATTAAAAAACTAACTACAAAAAATTAAAAACTAATTACAATTGATTAAAAAGCAAAAGCTAGTTAAAAATAAAAACAACACCAAGAACAAAATTATAAAAACTATTTAAAGTTCAAGTTTGAGCTTAGATTTAAAATAAGATAAAAAAGAAGTGTCACGTGTGTCCTGACTTAAGGAGATCCAATCGACTTAAGAGGACTGAAGGACAAGGACTTAAGGAGTTTCAAGCTACTGAGCAGTACTTTCCTGTGGTGCTGTTAACTTTTGAGTCCGTGGATGAAATCCTTAAGTGTGATCATTCAAATGAAAGCTGGTCAGAAGCAGTATTTAACCGGCCGTCGCTATAGCGACCGCCGGTTTATAAACTGGGCACCGTTTAGTCGTGATGGCCAGTTGGCATAACATACGAACAAAGTGCTGTAAAGCTTGTGGTACGGGTACTCAAGAGCGGTACTGTCTTATATAAGACGCATGCGCATATTAGTCTGCTGAATGTTACCTTCGTGTGTTCTTGTCTTTTAATTTACAGTATTTAAGATATGAACGGCGAAGGGTTGTTAAGTTTGGGGTTTTTTGTTTTTGTCTTGTATAACGCATGCGCAATTGAGTAAAGCAGCTAATAGGATTGAATGCGAAATTGGCTGTGTTGTCTGATCTAGTTAGTGGTTATGGTGAAAGGCTTTTTTTAGAGCAGGAGTTTTTTTTATTGGAATTGACATTTTGAGGGATGTAAAAATGTGGGAGTCAGAAGGATTTGTGAATGTCCGGAGCATATCACGCTTCTGTGAATGTGATTTGCTTTGAAAGTTGCGTTTTGCATAGGAGCGGTGTAATATTGTGCTACGTGAGAGGCGGTTTCCCTTGGCGTTTTATGGGGGGGGGGGGGGGGGGGGGTGTGTTGCGAAGTGGATTGTAAGGTTTCTGATTGGCTAACTTGTATTTCGCAGCGGACAAAAAGGATAGTTGCGTTTTGCCGGCGTGGGCTAGGAAGAGAAGGAATTGGTACTAGTATGATGATGCAATATTAGTGGATTGCACCATCAGTACATGATAGTTCTTGTGAACGGAGAGAGATGAGTGTTTATTTGAGGCGAGAAGTTGATACGAAGGAATCGTCATTAATAAGGAGATCAATTAATAAGGTAGGTGCTACGAGTCCTTTTGCATTGAAAGAACGAAAATATCTGAATATTATCGACGGATTTGTGTGGTTTGCGTGTGGTGTTCGCTAAAGGCTACGAGCAGTTTCTCTTTCCGTTCAGAGATAGTGCAGGAAAAGAAAAACAAGCGAGTGAGCGCGAAATCGATTGCAGCTCGACAGGTGCGTTAGCTTTCAAAGACGTGGGCGACTTTCGTCCCCGCTCGCTTGTTTACTTTTGTAAGGGGATTCCCGCGTTAGCAAACCGGATTTAAACATCACGTCACGAGATATGCCTTGACGTGCCTCACACTCTGACGATCTGCTCGAGCTCGTGTTTATCAAGCGTTATATTTTGGTTCTACCGCTATGTTCACTGTTTGTATTTAAGGTCTAGGCACAACAGTAAATACTTCGTCGTCCCTGTGTGATCATTCTCAGTTGTGGACGAATTTATATCGACATTCAACGTTTGAGTGAATTTGCGTTTTTCAGCACAAATAAAAGCGATAAGAAAGATAAGCTGAGTCATCAGAGTTTAAACATTACGTCATCCAGTAACTCTATAGTCAAAATATTGTGTCACACAATCACACTTTTCGTCACGCCGGTTCGTATAAATAGAGGATCGCGCTAACATTTGTGAAACTTAGGGGTGGGGAGGGTCAGAATGGCCGGTTAAAATGCCCCGTGGGCGTTCTTGTTCCATATGATACTGTTTAGCTTGTTGTAGAAACAGTTTCGGGATCTAACAGTTAATATATTCAATTTCTCCCCTGTAGTTGCTATCAAATTTAAAATGCGATCGAAAGTTGAAAAAGAAAGTGAAATTATAACGCGAGGGGACAAATCCCAACACTTAAGAAGTTCCAGTGCCTATATATTATACTAGTGGTAATCGAAGATTAAGAGAATGCGTTCGACTGGTTGCATTCTATCAGACAGCCATTGCTTCTGGTTCCCAAGTTGTCACCAAGGAGACAAATACTGTTTAGCTTGTTGTAGAAACAATTTCGGGATCTAACAGTTAATATATTCAATTTCTCCCTTGTAGTTGCTATCAAATTCAAAATGCGATCGAAAATTTCAAAAAGAAAGTGAAATTATAACGCGAGGGGGAAAATCCCAACACTTAAGAAGTTCCAGTGCCTATATATTATATGAGAGGTGAGGTCATTACTTGGGAAATTCCCTTCCTTAGTTGGCTGTGAAAGAGTTCAAACAAAGCTTCCTTTGTACTAGATGGAGCCTTCTTTCGCTTAAAATAAAATACTTTTCACAGCACATCACTCACAACAACTTGCGATAACATTACTGAATTTCCTCGAACCAGGCATTAAAATTTGACCCGAAACAAGATCAGGTTGTTTACTTTTACCATTGTGCCCTACGCGGTACAGTTTGCTTCTAAGATCACAGTAGTAGATGCCTTGAAGAGCTCTACATATTCCTAATTTATTTTTTGTACTTTCTGCGGCCTTCACCCTAGCTTAGTTGAAATTTTGTTTATTACCTACGTACCTCGATGACGAAAAATTAGCCTTCCTTCGTAGCTCCTTCAGCTTTGCACACTGGCAACTGATTCTCTGAAAACCGCCGGAAGTACGCTGTCTAATCCATCTCGTTCCTAGGCCATTCTCGGTCGCATGATCTATGACCAACCTGTGACGTAATGGCGAAATGGGCGAACTTTGTGGCTCATCGGATGTAATGAGCCGCAAAGTTCTGGGCGCGCGAATCATCACTACGAAGATTTTTAAAAACGTTTCCAATTTTGTGCGGAATAACCGATATCAAAACAATGTATAAACAAAGAGATTGCATTTGGCCGTGCGTGTGTACTCTGATAATGCATAGAGGACGTCAAAACATGGTAGGAACATCAGTCACGCTACTCGCCGTACTTCACGTTTTGACGTCATCTGTGCGTTATCAGAGAACACACGCACGGCCAAATGAAATCTATTTGTTAAACATTCTTTGAGAGCTAGAGGAGATGCCCCTTTGAAAGGGTGGGGCTAGGTAAGTTCTGGCAACAGGACTAACAATCTTACGAGATTTTCAAAGCCAGTTTTAAGAACTTTCTCATCTATGTCAGTTGTCTATTTTTATATCTTATTATGTTCTTATTAATTCAATTAATATTTCACAGGGCCCACACTGATAGCAGTTGCATAACTGAAGTGGTTACCCTCGGCTTTAGGAGCACTTAAACAGAGTCTCAGTGCTCTTGCAATTATGCAGATAAAAAGCAATCTAACTAATACTAATTACAATGAAAACTCTATGCTAAATCTGTTCTAATTTACAATAATTATTCAAGCTAGAAACTAACATAACAATAATAATGATTAATTCTTGAAAAGGAAGGTTTTCAAACTCGTTTTGAAAGCGGCTACAGATGCAGAGTTCTTGATCTCACTAGGCAGTTTATTCCATAATGTAGGAGCTGCAACTATAAAGGCTCTTTCTAAGTACAATTTTGGTCTAATGGAGCAAGAGACTGCGTTTTCTTGCCATGTGCGACTAGATATATCATGCTTGCTTTTTATTACCATTTTCGAAACTGGTGAGTGCTGTTTTTACAGTACAATGTGCATTACATTGGATTATTACCATTATTGGTTTGATTATATTTTATTTTTACTTCTCCATTTTAAGTTAATTTAGTTTACGTAGAACTAATGGTTATACATTCTTAGTTATATATTTTTGTATTTTAGCGTTATATTCACACCACTGTAATTAACTGCGTTATTCAGCCAAATGGCCAGGAAGTAGTTTTAACAAACAATCTTTATCTTTATCTGACTACTACTGTAAGACTGGGTTTCTTACAATTACCAGTTGGCACATTTTATTGTATAATCAACTGATCCATGAAGACAAGGAGCATTTTGAGTGGGCCCCTGAGTGGCTTCCTGAGGGCCATTCGGGCCTTACGTCACTGCCCGTGTTGTAGTCGATTGGGATTCTCGCCGGTTGCTATACTGTCGGTCGTTTGGGGTCCTCGAAGGTTGCTATACTGCTCGAACTGCCGGCTGATAGGTCCCCCTGGGATTGCTATACTGCCCATACTGCAGGCTGGTTTGTTCCCTGAGGGTCCCCAGAGGATGCTATGCTACCTGTACTACCGGCCGATTGGTTCCCCGGGGGTTTCTTTACAGTTCGTACTGTTGGCCGATTGGTTCCCCGAGGGGAACCCGGGGGTTGCTATACTGCCCGTACTGCCTGTCGATTGGGGTCCTCGGGGGTTGCTATACAGTTTGTACTGCTGGCTGCTCGGGTTTCCCGTTTTTAGCAGCCCCGCCCACCTCGCCCCATGCTCTCGCGGCTTCGCCGCTCTTCTCGTGGGTTCGCCACTCGCGTCTCGCATCTCGCGCATAAAACCCAAACGAGAGCCTGCTCGCAGGCTATTAGCAAGTTACAAGTCAAGACGTGCAATCTACGAACAATTACTGGAATGTTGTTATTCAATGTTCCACAGTGCGATGCTATTTTTTTACGCTGTCTAGAAGAACGATAACGTGCTAAACACCTGAGAAAATGTCAAACAGTTTCTTTCTCTTTCAACATTGAAAATCGCTAAGTTTGCTGTGGATTGCGCAAAACTTGGTTAAATGTAGCTGTAATTTATGGGCCATTTTGATAACTACACACACAATTTCTGGCCACAGGATTTCTTAGGCATATCCGCCTCAAATAGAGGAGCCTGGGTCAAGAGTTTTAAGCCCCCCTCCCGCCCCCCCCAAGAAAAATAATTATTTGTGGTATTTTTGGCCTAGGGATTATGAAAATGAAACAAAATTTGGAACACAGAAAGATCTTGCCATCCTAAACATTCTCAAGGACATTAGACGTTCTCAAATGTCATGTGACATGTTACGTGGCTGTTGTTTTGAAAATGGCAAATATTTGACGAGTTCAGTGCCAATGGGTTTAAAGGCTGGTTTCCATATGATCCCTACGATCGCTGCGAACGCTAGAAAAACGTGCAGCCATCGTTGCTATCATATGGAAACCACACGTTAGCGATCGTAGCGAACGCAGCATTTCAAAACGATCGCCGAAGAGTGGTTTCCATATGACTGCAACGATTACTGTACATTTTTCCAGCGATCACAGCGACAGGAGCGATCATATGTAAACCAGCCTTATGAGATTAACTGCTCTTCTGATGCAGATTAATCGTTTCCAGCCCATCGGCACATTAGGAATGATCGTCTATTATTTCCTTAACTAAATTTGAGACAAAAGGTCAGTTTTTTCCTAAAGTTCCAATTTTTTAACGTTCATAAATCTACTTTCAAAAATTAGGACATTCATTCCAAACGTAGAGGGATAGATAATTTAAGTCGTTATCTGAAACGCTCCGATGGAATGCAACTAAAAGTCGGATTAACGGATAAACTGTCTAGGGTACATTTCCTAATCTATAAGACCGTTTTCCTGGAATGAAAGAATTTCTTGAACTGCATGAATATTTAACAAGATATCCCTCCTGTATTGAAACCTTCTGTTCTGAAATGTTCAGCAAGATTAAAGAACTTGATTTTCGATAAATGCTCATGATTTTGAAATACTTCTCAGTAAGCGAATCTTTGTCCTATTATTATTTCCTTCTACCTTATTTCCTGAAAAAAAATCTTAAGTAGGAAAGCGGTGTCTAATTTTCGAGGCTCACATCCTAGAAAATGTACCCACAGCCAGTTTAAAGTTGACTTCTTACTTATCCAACTGTGCGTTAGGGAGATACCGCGCTTCCAGTGAGCGCCCGGCCTTTCCCCGTTATTTTAATACAAAGATATATAGTTCATCTGTAACTATTCTAACATGTGACTTGACAAGACTCATTTTGAAGTCACGGCATGAAGTCCTATAAAATGATGGTAAAGGTTCCTTTAACATTCTTTTCTTAAAAATTCACTTTTTTCGGTATCATACCACCCTAAACTACCTGAGTCGTCCGAAATTCACGTTGCGCACGCTCAACAAATTCCTTGGCTCTCGTCTCAATCTTCTCCCGTACCTCATTACCAGGATTACAAGGTCGTCTTGATCGGCGGATAAAAGATCGCAGTCTGGGCTGCCTGATGGTTTCGTTTGGGCAACGGCCTTCCACATTTCTGCGTTCTTCATTCAACAAGAGAGGAGAATTTTCACTGCAGACTGTAGATGGTGATGGGCCACCAGAGGACAAGGAACTTGCTGAACTTGAAGGTTCCTTTTTCTTCAGCCTCAGCCACTCCTTTTCTAAGATAGCTCTGTCTTCCATCAGATTGACGGCTTGGAAAAACATCTTGCTAAGTTTTCTGCATTCTTTCGAAGACGGCCCAAAGCGAGCTGCGTACCTCATGTAAGTCGCGTCAATCTTCTCTGTCAAATCATCTGTGAAGGTGGCAAAATACTGACGCATCTCTTCTCGACCTTTTTGAGGGCTATTCCGGAACGACCTCCTGATCTTAGAAGCTACGTAAGCCACGAACTGGAGTATCCCGGGAGCATTCTTTAGTGGATAATCACAAGGCTTCTTCATCTCTTTTGGCATGAGATGCTTATTCCAGCTGACAAAGAACTTGTCGCCATTCAACGCCCCTCCGGCACATTCGAATGCGTGAGGACGTGGGCCTTTAACGGGCAGCACCAGACAGTCCCGCAGATTCTCGTACCCTTGCTTGTTATCTGTCAGTCTCAGTACAAGGACATCTCCGGGATGGTAACCGGGGCTTCGCATCACGAAAAGCGTCTGGTCGGCGCCAGGAAAATTCTTTAGTTCGTCTTCTGGCATTGTGGGGTTGAAGTAGCACTCGCCGTACTTCAGCTTGTTGTAAGGATCGCAAACAGCAAAAACAACTCGAGACTGGGGCACGAGAATTCTCGTGGATCCAGAAGCTTTCTTCATCTCGTCTACTTCTTGACTCCTGAAGAAATTCAAACGTCTCTTCATCTGTCTGTCAATTCCGTTGGCTTCTATTTCTTGCAGAAGATGGAATTCCCCTTTGAAACGCAGATAGTACTCTGAGTTGGCCCTTTCCCTGCACATGCCCTCTAGCATCTCGTGATAGCCCGACTGCAATTCAAGAAGATTCCCAGCGGGGACTCCTCTGTCAGCCAGTAGCATAATCATGCGAATATCAAGGTACCCGTTCTCGTAAGGGCGGGAATAATCCACCACATCAGTGAAATTGAGTGATTTGGGCATGTTCTCATCTGGGGTCACAAATTTCTGCATTGATTGATGAAACTGCATCTTAACGTCTGTCAAATCTTCTTTGAGGACAAGCATACCTTCGATACCTCGGTAACGAACATGAATACAACTGGGATGATAATCGAGCTTCAAATTTTTCTTAACTTCATTTGAGAATTCCGGCGACATGAAACCGCATCCATCGGTGAATGTGTATGGTCTGAAAACGCCACGTTTTATGTCTGCCTCGACCTCGTACTGGGTTGAGTCCAGTGTCTGGATTTTGTTCAGCGGCAAGAAGAGCATGCCGATTTTTCTAGCTCGCCTTCCTACGTCTCGTTCCCCCAGAAAGTCGCCAAACTGTTCCAGATGTTGATGGATTTCTTCACGCGAGGCCCTCATAAAGTAACAGGACTTTTTCCTCAGTTGAGTTTCCGAGTGGCCGAGAAAGTAGTACTCCCGTTGGCGACAATATATTCCTCTTTCTAAAACCCATTCGCTGAAGCTGTTCACAGCTTGTGGTGATGTCATTGTGATATTAAATGTCAACTTCATGAGCATTTCGTGAAAAGCAGATCCAATGCGGTCTTTCAGGAACTCTGTTAGCAAAGTGCTTTCGAGCTTCTCATAATCAACTGTATAGTCATTCTTCCCAGTGCCATGAAATTGCACATGCAAGATGAAGCGTTCATCTTGGTCGTTTCTTAGCGGATGGTTGTTAGCTGGAGCTTCTATGCACACGTGATAGCCTCCTGCCATTGTGTTGATTCTTCCTCGGTTCCAGGCCCTGCAGGATAGGTAAGCCAGTTCCAAAATTACAGCGTGACACGCAAAAATCTCACCATTTAAAATTTGCGTACTATCTTGAGATTTGACTGTCCAATAAGAAATCGAAGATAGCTTTCAGGAAACCAGGTGAAGGCTACAAGTGAACTTAAAGGGACTATGTTGCATTTTTTTTTAAACAGTTTGAAAGCTCAAAGTCACATTAACGTAAAAATAATGGCCTAGTTTTGTTCGAAGACACCAAAGGTATGCTGTGAAACTATTAATAAGCGGCTTCGGCCACGGATGGCCAGGATGGACACGGATTACAACTTGAAAGCGTTGGTCTAACGTTTTCAAGGTCTATGGTTGTGTCTAGCAAAAATCGTTAAAAAAAACTTTATGGCTTGCTCTCCTTGTGAATATTCATTTAATATCTTCCTCTTGGTGTTCTATGAGCATTTTGTGTACGCGAAGATACTTAATCATAATTTTACTGAGCGCAGTTTGACAAAGCGCCAGCAATATGCCCTTGACAAAGTCCCTTTAAGTTGATATCTTGGCAGCAAATCGTCGACTTCTGATTGGATAAATGATAATTAACGACAAAAGCATGTGAACTAAGAGTGGTCACACTTCGGAGTAGGTTACATAAAACTCAACATCGGCGGTAATGGTTGATGTTACGCCATTAAAATGCTCATCTTGACTAGACTAAGTGTCTGACTTGAGCAGTTACGTCCGACGTTAAGTTTTATACAATTCACCCCTGATTACAGCATCCCACGTACACTTTCATTGGATTGGTCACACAATCGCATCGGAGTAATTGCGTGATGTACCCAAACTACATCTGTGTGGGAACGAAAAATTCGCAACATCATTTTTTTCGAGGTCTTGTCTGCTGTTAAATAAACTATAAAAAATTCCTCATCGGTGTCTCGTCAGTTTGTTTGTCACTAAACACTATCATCCATTTCCCCGAAACAAGCAGCACTATTTACTTTGAAAAAATCAGTACTACAAGTGAATTCACCAAGAGACTGAATAATAAGTGACCATTTGGAGCACATTTCTCCTTGTGCTATTGGTGTATCAGTTTGTTGTGTAGTACAAGGTAGTTCTCAACTGTTGAGACTGTGGTTAAAATCCTAATGTGTGACCATTCAAAAAGCTATTTAGCAGTGCTATGGTGCTGATAAACATGATATTTAAGGCAAACAATGAATTCAACTTACGGTTATGCGCCGATCAATTCGAAACTTCAACATCCCCCCCCCGGGAATACCCCGGGCATTTGACTGTTCATCGTGCCCGGGGAGGGGGGAATTTGAACGTTGGATTGGAAGGGTGGGGAATTTGAACCGGATTTATCTCTTTTTTTGACGTAATACGCCCGTGCGTTTTTTCGGTTTTTGCAGGGTTTGACGGATTTACAAGATAGAATCTCACCTTTGTTAGTAAATAACTCTTTCAAAAGGGTCTTTAAAAGAAGTATGAAGGTGTCATTACGGCGTATCTCTCTCTGAAAGGCGTGTAAAGTGTGTGATTGAAGATGAAATTTGCCTTTGAGGAGAGGTAGTTCAGTACTAATTGGTGGGGCATTTGAACGGCTTTTTTGCCCCGAGGGGAGGGAATTTGAACAAGCCAATCTTCAAAAGTTCAAATGCCCCGGGGTTGCCCGGGGGGGATGTTTAACTTTCGAATTGATCGGCGCATTAGTCGTTTTGCAACACCTTGACATGCATATGAAGCCTTGAAAAAGAAAATGAAACTGCAACTGAGGGGAAAGTCCCAACACTTTAAAAGGCTCGGTGAGATAAGGTGATAAGCTGGGAAAATCCCCTTCCTTGATGTTCGTTGTACTTCAATATTTGTATTAATCGTGTTGGTAACTTAATGTTATTCCTTAAAATGCTGAAAATGAGGAAGCACTTAGCAAAGTTAGTACTGTCCACCGTTCATTTTATAAAAGTGGTCACACCGTATGCATGATTTTATCCGCGGACAATAAAGTTTGCGAAAAGCACATTTTACACTGAACTCAAGGTTTGATTGTGAAAGTGAAAGGGTTATCATAAAGCCTTTTGTTATAACCGATCGAGTCTTCTTTCGTTTATAAACACTTTCCACAGCACGGAATGCACCATGCACAAAAGTCGACCATATTTATAGAAAGCTCTTTTCGCTCACTCGACGGATTGCTTTATAGTTTTATTATTGTTCCTTCTGAGGACGATTCTTTTCCACTTCAGGGCAGCACTGCGCTCTTTTAAAGGAGCTCGTATCAGGAAGTATTTAACGCTACACTGAAACTCTACAAGATCCATAAATTTTGTAGTTCTTCCCTTCTACTTTCTGCGGCTTTCACCAATTTTAAGCTCAAGCCAAACACGCTCGTTTCACCAATTTTAAGCTCAAGCCAAACAAGCGCGTTTGAACTGTGAGAGCACAAGATAGTCAGTGAGAGTTCGTGCGAGTTAGAGGCCAAACGAACGCGAAAGAGTGGCTTTTCCATTGCCTCTGATGAAAATTCGAGCTTATTCAAACTCATCTTTCTTTCTGCACTTACCTTGGTAACGTAAAAATTTGTCTTCCTTCAGGTTTCCTTTACTAAATGGATCCGCTTTGAACAGTGGAGTCAACGAACTGTTGAAAATTGTTTTGAACAGAAAACAATTCCCAGAAAATCGACCGGAAGAAAGATGCTCAATCAACCTCGTTACCAGGCCTCCCCGAGCTCATGTCCACCATAAATTTGCGACTAGGAAGCGGCTTTGTTCTGCTGTAGGTGCAGTCATCTACAAACCTTTATGCCCCAAGAAATGAAGTAAACAATAAAATAAATTCCTCCACCGGAAAAGGAAGTCGCTGATATGTCATTCTTGCGACGTCATGCAATGTCAATCACCTTTAAATTTCGTAGAAGTTGATAAGCCCAAGCGCTTCTAGGAAACCTGGGAGTGACTACCGTCTGGCGACAACCTTCAGTCGTTGGAAGGTTTTGATTTCACAACGCCAACTTAACTCAGTGGAGCAGGCCCACGTAAGATTAAGGTGATACTTTAGAACGTGTTACTGTGGTATCAATGTCTTTTAAGCATATGTATTTTGTAGAATTAAGATATAGAACGCAAAGCACAGGAAGCATGCAAGTCTGCCACAAAAATAACTGAACAGTATAACCTGAATAGTGCAAAAGAGTACAATCGATCAGTACTTAATCATTTATACTGCGGTCGATAAGTGATGTTTAGCCCTTTAGACCCGTATACTGGATTTCTTCGTTTGGTGCAACTTGCAAAATACCGCTGCAGTTTTTTTGTGGGTTTCTAAATCTAGTCAGCCGGGGATTCCCGATTTCCTTAACTGATCTCATTTGTTTGACAGACTTCAAACAGGCAAGTAGGCTGAGCAGTGTTTCTTAAGACACTCACAAAAGGCTGAACATGTCTAAGACAAAGCGGGAGAAGCACCGATTGCGCAAAGCTGAGCAACATTGACAGGTAAGGCAGTGACCAAGAGTGCATTTAGCATGAATATTATGCAGTCTATACTTGACGACATCATCGAATGTAAAGGAAGACAAGACGAGACAAAACAAGACAACTTTGTTTAGGTAAGGTGGATGCATGGTGTCTGGAGGACCCTTTTGTGGAGGACGAATGATCGCTTTCACTTTCGCTAGAGGCAAATCTTGGACATTTGCCAAGTCTCCTAGTAAAATAAGCTTAATGCACTGAACGTTTGACAAATACTTGTTGTTGTTATAATACTGTTCATGAAGACAATATTTGAAAATTTCCATTGTTTTGAGCACGGGTTGGCGTTTTTTAAAATGAGTTTTGATTGAATCTTTATTTAACCGATTGTGTGCATTTCTCCGATTAATTCGTGACAAACTCACTTCAGCAATTCAGACTTCAGATTCGCTGCAGGTTTGACGAAACGGCCCTGGGGTGCTTAGTAGAGCAACTCGAGAGCTCCGACAGACTCCAAAAAATAACACGTTCCACTTGTAGAATAATCGTGAAGAAAATTCGGTCCTTACCTTATACATGGGCTGGATCTGCCATGCTGTTAACTGTCAATTTGCCATAGCGTAAAGGCTCGCTTGTTGCATAAGGGTTTGAAACAGGCTTTTGTTCGCAAAGAATACTGAATGATTTTTTTTTTACTGTGGCTGTGAACATTTCTCGTTTACTGCCGATGTTGAGGGCTACACAGACGTTTTTCTTTATGGAAATCGTATACAGTCAGCCATAATTTGTTGTTTACCTTTAGCTTGAACTTGTTCATTTTTGCATGGGGAGCTTTGGTGAGCTCAGGATTTCACAGCAAGAAGTAATTCAAGGCGCGAAGTTATGTCAATCTACTAATGATCTTGCGTTAGTTCGGTTCCACGGGTGGTATAATAAATTGACATTCTACTGTAACATGTTAATTTACACATCAAGCATATGCCTGTGCAATCACTGTCGTAAATACATTTCGCCAACTATGTTCTTCGGTCAGTAACAAAACGACGAGGGGTGTCAACTCTAACATTTGCTGTTTGAACAGCACTACACAGTAATGAGGGTCGTCCCGAAAATCTGGAAAAACCTCCCGATTTTGTTATGAAGATCCCACAAAAATAACAAACGATATCAAAAATTATAGTTGGAAAGAGAGAGGGAGAAGGAGACAAAAGGGAGCTCTGTCTCTCCTCAATATCAACCCGCTTTATCTTTTCGTCCGCTTCCACATTTCGCCGATCTTAGGGCCCGTTTAAACATGCGATTTTTTTGTACAATTTTTGTCGCACATTTCAGTGCAATTTTTGTCGCGCTCAAGCTCGCGATAAAAATTGCAAGTGAGTGTAAACTAGCGGCGATTTGTGTGCAATTTGTCGCTGCGATATTGCAGAGGTTTCGATTGATGCAACTTGGCGGCGGTTTGGGGGAAAGTGCAGCAAATATTGCACTGGAATCGCAGCGAAATCGCTGCTAGTTTACACTTGTGACAAAAGTTGCATTGGAGAACAGGACAAAAATTGCACCAAAAATCGCATGTGTAAACGGGCCTTTACGCAGCTTGCATTTCCTATGTCTCTTCTGGTCGCTTACTCTTAGAGGTAAGCAGAGGTGACAGCTGAAATTTAGGCCACGTTCCTACTAGAATAGACTGTGGGAAGCTTAAAGAGGAGAGTTAATTGCATTGTGTTTACTGACTGTATTAGCAACGGCCAGCAGTTCTAAACGATGCTGTTGTAAAGTAAAGGCTTTCAGAAAATATGGTTAATCAGATAGCCGCATTGAAAACTAAAATGTCAGGAATTAGTTTCTAAAGATGCTGTGATGCTGGTTCGGTGGGTCCGGGAAGGTATCTTTTCAAATTGATAACAGCTTCAGTTAAAATAAGGTAAATTGGCCACTGTAAGGAAATTCAAACACTTTTGATCTTTGTCAGTTATTGTAAATCTGCAGCACGCTCAACATGGGCACCAGACAGGAAAATGTAAGCAAAATACATGAAATGTCATTTTCTGTTTTCTCCGATTGTTTCAGGGCCTTCAAAATGGATATTAATTTAAATACGATAACACAGGTTGATCTGTTCGGATTCTGTAGCTAAAATTTTTTAAGTCGCAGAGCGTTATAGGAAACAAAATCTTATCGGCCGAATTTAACCGAGCAGCTGTTTGCTCTTCAAAAATGCTACCTGACTTAATTTCGTATTATATAAGACGTATTTTATTTGTCCCTCCAAAAACAAAAGGAATTAATTTTCCTATGTTACAAAGGTTAGGTTCTGAGATGACATGCAGGCAAACATTTTCCCACGATTGAACCCGAATTTGTGAGGCGGTTATTATTTTCCGAACTGGTATTCTAGAGAAATAACTGGTTGGATGCCCCTGCCTGACTCAAGGTCCACGTGTGTTTTGTGCACATCTTTTGAGAGACCAAGGCCGAAGACAGAATAAAATTCTTCAGGATGTTTCTTTCCTTTGATCGGGGTCAGGTGTAAACACCTGTAAGTCGTGAAAACGTAAAGCAAGAGTAGACTTACTTTCGACATTTCTATGCATATATTTTCGTCAAGACAAGCTGAAGCAAATAAACGGGTCCATTTTTCGCACGCGCTGCTTCTTTTAGACAAAAGGTTGGCATATTTCATAATTTTGGAACTGGAATGAAATCGTATTTTTCAGTTGGCCTTGTCGAGACTAAAATAGCAATCGATCTCTTGTCATTTTGACGCTGGTGACAAATAGCATTCAAAGTTTAGTGCTTCGATTCAGTGGGTTGCCTAATTAAAGTATTTTTCGGATGCAACGTGTATGCCTGGGGGAGGCTCCTCTATTAAAAAAAGGAAAGAAAATCTCGTTATGTGGGCAAAGTTATGACTCCAGAAGTATTTTTCCCGGATTCTACCTTAGAAGGGGCGAAAATAATTCTGGCTATTTCAGATTGTTAGTGCCTCAGTGATTACCTAATAAGAAAAGTGTTCACAAAGAAAAGCCGAGTTCTAGGAGGTATCTCTGTATTGTCTTTGGCAGACAGCTAGGCGACAGCATTTAAATTATCCCTCAAGGGTAGATTGAAACTATTGTTTAATACTTTTCACTACTTAAACTTTAAAAATAGCCGGCCCCGATCTAAGCCAATTTCAGAGTGGCCAGCTCTGATATTTCAACGTTGCTTACAGTAAACAGGGTAAAGAAGGCATATAGCACAGAGAATAATAACTTTTATGTCCTTAAAATGACCCGCCTATGAACAGATTTGGGAGGTACAGTCATTGTCTTAAGCCGCAGTTTCAGTCAGACCTTGTTTAAATAACCGGCCCATAAAGGTTAAGATTCCTGTATCGTCAGATTAATTCATGAGCGACAGAGCCGAGTAGAGTATTTGGAGATCCTGTTGTGCACCGTTGATGTGCACAGTTTAACCCAAGTTTACATGTTTGACTGATTAAAATCTCGCGTCATTGATTTCTCAGTACTTAGAAGAGATTTTTCCAAGGTAATACAGCGGATCATTTTTAGCTAGAGGGTTATACAATTTACAATTAACCATGCTCAGACAAAAGGACACGTCTCCTGAAAATAAAACAAAGTTAGATGCAAGCCCCAAATATATTATGTAATATTCCAATATTATTTGCAGTTTCCCGAATAATTTCTCGAGGCTCCCGATTCCCGGCAATATCTTCAGATTCACGAATAAATTTTGCGGTTCTCCCGAAACAAATATTCTTAGAGTTGGCACCCCCTGTAAAACGCATGATTTAGATGCGTGCGGGTATACAGTGGAATCCTGATTTTTTGAATACTCGGTTATTCGAAACTCCCGATTCTTCGAACCAAAAGTCGCTTCCCTTGAATTTGCTTCAGTCAAACACTGTAATTTTACCCTCGATTTTTCGAAACTCCCGATATTTCGAACTAATTCTTTCTTCCGTTCAAAAATTTACATTCGATTTCTCGAACTCTGAAAGCTCAGGAACCAACACCTGAATGCAATTAACAAATTCCGGAGAAGGTGTTTTCATGCGTTTTTTTTAAATTACAAATCAAGTGACAAATCTGTCATTGAAGTCATAAGAAACTACAACGCCGTTGTTACACAATCGAGGGTCTTGACAGATTTCCTTTGTTTACTTGCATTTTTCAAGCTCTTGCCGTAGCGCATTAATATTTTGCAGTTCCTTTAAACCGTGGAGTACAGGGTATTTTTTTTCTTATACAGTAAGGGGAAGGAAATGCAGTCAAGAGTCTGCGCAAATTTACAGACACATGTATCAGTACAGTACTGGTTTTTGTTCTGCCGAAATTGGCTTAAATCCTTAAATTTTCGTTTTGTTTTAAATGTACGTTTTGTTGGTAAATAAAGATGGGTCACACATTAACAAGAGTGATATACCATTGTTGTCTGCCTTCTTGGATCTTATAAAACAATTCCACGGTAAAACAGGTGTGATTTGATGCCACCTTCGATTTTTCGAACCCCCGATTTTTCGAACCAAGTTCCATTTCCCTTGGAGGTTCGAAAAATCGGAATTCCACTGTATTTTTAAACCAAAACTTTTCCGTTTTGATTGACGGTCTACATAACGAACGACAAAATCTATGCCTTGATGTACGCATTATTTATAGTTTTGAAATGACTATACATTGGGAAACAGAGTACTGTATTTAGTACGGAGACAAGTCAAATAGAACCTGGCATACATTTCTGTTTGTGACAAGGTATTATTTTGCGATGCATTTCAACTTTCATGTGAAATTGAAATTCGACGTTTTGTACACCCGGTGTATACCAAACACTAATAATGTATTCGTAAACCGGGCTCGCCGATCAGTTTGACCTGAGTTTGATCTGTTTGATGACGTTCTCTCATCAATTATCCCTCCCGGCCACAATCAATTGTCTACCATGTACCATACTTCAATGTACAACATATAAAAAGCTTTCACACAGGAAGAGACTCAATTCGTAGATCTGATTGGTGTTGAAGACTAATAAGTTAAAAGGCTACAAAATCATTAATGTTCTACTTGAGCGGAAATAACAATCTACAGAGGACAATGAGTTTACTGTGTCACTGGTAAGCTCGATAAAATAGAGCTATGGCGTCGATCGCGCGTCGTCCGAGTATCCTTGGTAGCTTTCCGCATGTTTCCAGAGTTACTGGCTATAATCGGGACCCAGAAAAGCACTGGTATGTAGTCACTAAACTTGCGTTCGGCTTAAGGCTTAAGATGAATTTGCTAAGAGCGAAATTTTCACCACTTTCCTGACGAAATACACTGTAGCATCAATACATCTGAAGCCCGCCAAGCGAGGTTGTGACTTCAACAGACAACCAAGCCATAGTTTTGTTGTGTCGTCGTTTGAGCTTTATGCTAGATTACCTCGGCAGCGAGAGTGTGCGAAAGACGGGTTGGCTCACTCCTCAAAATTTGGCCCTGTTGTGGAAGCGGTAAAAGGAATTGCTTTGGACTGTGACTCACCGTGTAGTTTTGGCGGGAAAAACTTCCAGTCGAATCACTGCCCTTTTAGGAAGCATATACACATAGATAAAGGTAATTTTGCCTTCGAATTAATCTGCTCTGTGCCCTTTTAGGTAGCACATACCCAAGGACACAAGTAATTTTGCCTTCGCATTAATCTGCTCTGTGCCCTTTTAGGTAGCACATACCCAAGGGTTCAGTTAATTTTTACTTCGCATTAATCTGCTCTGTGCCCTTTTAGGTAGCACATACCCAAGGACACAAGCAAATTTGCCTTTGCGTTAAACTGCCCCGTGCCCTTTTAGGTAGCACATACCCAAGGACACAAGTAATTTTGCCTTCGCATTAATCTGCTCTGTGCCCTTTTAGGTAGCACATACCTAAGGACACAAGTAATTTTGCCTTCGCATTAATCTGCTCTGTGACCTTTTAGGTAGCACATACCCAAGGACACAAGTAATTTTGCCTTCGCATTAATCTGCTCTGTGCCCTTTTAGGTAGCACATACCCAAGGGTTCAGTTAATTTTTCCTTCGCATTAATCTGTTCTGTGCCCTTCAGTTTAGGTAGCACATACCCAAGGGTTCAGTTAATTTTTCCTTCGCATTAATCTGCCCCGTGCCCTTTTAGGTAGCACATACCCAAGGACACAAGTAATTTTGCCTTCGCATTAATCTGCTCTGTGCCCTTTTAGGTAGCACATACCCAAGGACACAAGTAATTTTGCCTTCGCGCTAATCTGCTCTGTGCCCTTTAGCACATACCCAAGGACACAAGCAAATTTGCCTTTGCGTTAAATTGCCCCGTGCCCTTTTAGGTAGCACATACCCAAGGACACAAGTAATTTTGCCTTCGCATTAATCTGCTCTGTGCCCTTTTAGGTAGCACATACCCAAGGACACAAGTAATTTTGCCTTCGCATTAATCTGCTCTGTGCCCTTTTAGGTAGCACATACCCAAGGACACAAGTAATTTTGCCTTCGCATTAATCTGCTCTGTGCCCTTTTAGGTAGCACATACCCAAGGACACAAGTAATTTTGCCTTCGCATTAATCTGCTCTGTGCCCTTTCAGGTAGCACATACCCAAGGACACAAGTAATTTTGCCTTCGCGTTAATCTGCTCTGTTCCCTTTTAGGTGGCACATACCCAAGGGTTCAGTTAATTTTGCCTTCGCATTAATCTGCTCTGTGCCCTTTTAGGTAGCACATACCCAAGGACACAAGTAAATTTGCCTTTGCGTTAATCCGCTCTGTGCCTTTTTAGGTAGCACATACCCAAGGGTACGGTTATTTTTGCCTTTGCGTTGATCTGCTCTGTGCCCTTTTAGGTAGCACATACCCAAGGGTAGGGTTAATTTTGCCTTTGCGTTAATCTGCTCTGTGCACTTTTACAAAGCACATACTCAAGGGTACGGCTAAAATTAATCTGCTCTGTACGGCTAATTTTGCTTTCGCAGCATATAAATACGCAAGGGAATCAATCGCGCGCTCGTCACGATTCTACGCAGCGGGCGATTTTCGCGCTGGCTCGCGTTCTTTTTAAATTGGTCGACTGTCCCTAAGCGAAAACAGAGATTGCTCGTAATGTGTACATGAGCCGAACCTAATCAGAATCAACAAGCAACCCCTTTTTTATCGGAGACGCTAGAATGTAAATAATAGTTAACGTTACGGCAGAGGTTAGGTTACGCAAAGGTGTTATGGAAGACTTTCATTCTTCCTCTGACGTTACGGTTAAGGCGCCGTCTTGATAACTCCGCTCTTGCGGAAACTTTGTTTTATAAAGGGTCACCCGTCGTGAAATATAAACCCACCTGATGTACACATCTCACCCAACGCGCGCCGGCTTGAATCAGTATTAACATCTCGGGATCATTCACGGTGGTGGTCCAGGGAAATTTACACAGAACAAATCGAGAACCACGTAAAGCAGCGGAAATACTCAATGCCCAGGTTAATGCTACTTTGATGTATGCCCAGGATCCAGAGAAGCGATGCCCCGATGGCCTTCGATGTACAATCACGTCAACAAGGTCGAATAAACAGTAGCAGAGATTGCGGTGAAATTTATCTCGCAAGCAGGCTTCCTCTTTGGCTTATGTCTTATGCAAGCGACAAAAGCCGGGGTACTTGTCCCGCCTGTGCCCTCGAAGTAACTGCTCTCTTTGTTTGTTTGTTTTTTAGTAGAAATCAGTTTAGTTACTTGACAAAAAATAAGCTGCAATCAGGTTAAAATTTCACTACGATCTTGTTTTCATTAGTCATACAAAGGGACAGACAAAAGAAATTCAACGAAACCAAGCCAAGAAATTTCTTGCGAACACTTGATCCACGCCGGCTTTCACGTTGTAGGACAAACTGAAGTGCCTGGCAAAGGATGTTAAAAGCGAACAAATTTCTCGATCTTATGCGAAAAATTACGCGTGACCTGCGGCCAGACTCTATTTCCGTTCGGTTAAACGGGCCCGCGGTAACCGCAGAGCAAGAAAAGTTTTTAGCGGACGACCAAATAAGAGGAAATACAAAGAACGCTGCTAAAATTGGGCCCGATAGAAGATTATATTGCGCGCTTTATTTTCCTTTTTTTTTTCTCTTCTCTGTTTGCCAACAGGTCTCAATAAATTGTAGTTATCTGTCAACATCTTCATATTTTGCAGCAAGAAGCTAACACCTCGTTTCATTCTTATGAATCCTTAAGGTGACAAATCATGGCGTTAAGTTACTGTTAATATTAACTGAGGGGGGATTCAATCCCCCTTCAGCTAATTTGCATAACAAATCCTGAAGCGATCAAAGCCCGTCATGTAGTATCATTTTTTGTTGTAACCGACTGTTTTGGGCCGAATAGCAAGATTTTTGGAAGTACGCATTACGGACTTATCCCTCCACATCTTTGCTATCGATAGTCTTTCGTCAGTGTTTGTTTGTGTGTTTGAGATTGGTACGGATTTTTGAATCAAAAGCAGTTAATTCAGAGGTGGAGATGGTGGAGAGGTGTATTAACCAGTTTTAGGAACTCCGCAGTAAAGCACTCTGCGGGAACAGTCGGAGAAATTGCGAGCTAACATTTAGCTGGGAGCATTGTGATACAGCATAATATTAGGTAATTGTTTTGTAAGGCGCGATTGGACAGCAATGGAAATGGCGCTATATAAATAAAGTATTATTATTATTATTATTATTATTATTATTATTATTATTATTATTATTATTATTATAGCCAGTTCTCAGTGGGGAACTATTAATCATTATTATTCATTCAAAATAGTTCTCCGTTTCTGATTGGATTTGTACAATCGCCGGCTAATTCCGGCTAACCATCTAGTACCGCCGACCAAATTAAAGTGCATTTTGTCTCTCTTATAGCTCTGAAAATATTTTGAATGAATAATAAAATAATTATTGAATTTGGCTTACGCATGATATGCATGATATGCAGATCTCGAACTGCATTAATTACATGTAAACTGATTGTAAGGATCCACTTATTTCTATGAAGTTGATCTTATACTCTGGTAACACACCTGCAAAGTTGTAAAAAAAGAGTATTTCCTAACCCGAATGTAAAATTTGCTCTCCAAAATCTCTTCATATACACATATTGCGCTTATTCCGTGACGTGTTTGCAAAATTTCTGGTGGAGCGCTAGTGCAAACACACTACTATCTGAAATAAGGTTTTTTGAACGAAAACTCCTTGAAATCTAAGTCAAACTCATGGAGAAACAAGAGATTAATAATAGATAATTCCGCTACTTGTTGAGCTTGGTCGATCGTAAGTAAAATATAGCCGGTTTGTCTCTCTACTACACAGAGAAGCGAAAATTTCATTACTGGTTAGTGAGTCAATTAATTGATTACTTAGCTGGGAGGGTGAGTGGTCAGTTAGTTAGTTTGTTAACACGCTCAATATTCAGTTCCCCTTCGGTTAAGAGGGCTGGAACATTTTTAACGGATTAACCTTAGCACAAAACGCGACAATGTTTTATTACAATTTGCAACAGCCGAGATTATTACCAATTTGGACAAAATTAGGACAAAGTGTTACTTACAATTTGCGAAGGGTACCAGGGACGCAATTTTAAAAACATTGAACAAGGATTATTCTGCCCCACCTTCCACCCATCGCCCCCCCCCCCCCCCCCCCCATCCCAGTTTTGCTCTGTTTTGTTTGTATTGCTCTGGACATCCACCTTGCAAGAAGTTCTTGATCCATTACTGCACGAACTGAACCTTCATGCCAGATGATGTCTAATTGTGTCACTAGAGGCCATCTTGTTTCGTTGCGTTCTGGAAAGGCTAAAGCACTCAGAAACGGGATTAAAACACAGGGCATATTGCGTTCAGATAAATTGTTCCATCCTGTAGTAAATCGTTGCTCAGGAGAGAGAAGGGAGAGGGTGTTCAAGACAAGGATGAAACCTTACCGAGATGAATCCATCATACCCAGATATATAAACGTCACAAAGAGAGAGGAAAAAAAGATCAGGTACTGGGATGAATTAGTTCTTGTAAACGGCCCGTTGTCGTGCTTTCAACAACCTTTCCCTCAAGCCTCCCTGACCGCACAGAATATACTATACTAGCGCTGTACCTAGTATATATTGACTTAGCACAGTAAATATTGCTAGTAATTATTGATTTAGTGTTATCATTTTTGTGTCTTTCTTCCAGTTATCAAACACAAGTTGTCAATCGCAATTCCTTCCCTATGCCCTATGGCGTTGTCCACTCCCATCAGTGTTCCACAAAACACCGCCCCTCCCAACGATGGAGAGGTTTACATTAAACACCTGGAATTTAATGGCAAAGATGAAACTACTTTCCGCTTTGAGTATAAGAAATTGGATGACACTCTGCTGTTCGAATACTTGAAGCGTCACGAGCCTTCGTTTCGTGAACGTCTTATGACCGTGTCTTTTAACACATCCATGGTCGAAGTTGAAAACGTCAACTTTTGTAAGAAAGTTTTGACGAAAGGCATATTTTGCGAAGGAAAGCAGCACCGTTTTCTTGGTCATTCAGACAGTCAACTCAGACAAAAAACATGCTACCTAATGAACGCTTCGGATGAAGAAATTCACAAATGTCTGGCACGATTTGCCGACTTCGATCAGATAACAGATCTAAGATTACGCGCTAAGCGAATTGGCATGTTGTTCTCAACGTTTGAAAAGTCACTGGAACTGAATAAAAATGTCATTAAAATCGAGCGAGATATCAAGGGAGGAGGCATTTTTAGAAAGCACACCTTCTCCAGTGGCTGTGGTTTTATGTTTCCCGAGTTCTCTTACAAGATACGTAGTCAGCTAACAGACGTCCATTATCCGGAGCCCAGCGTTGTTCTAGTACGCTACCAAGGATTTGAGGGCATGTTAGTCCTGAAAGAAGAGCGCACAAACGTCCCTCATCAGGTACAATTCCACTGGTCTATGCAGAAATTCGCCATCCCAGACGATGCAATGCGTCAAGCAATGCCTTTCATTTGCATCGTGGATCACTCCAGACCTCGCACAATTGGTTACCTTGACGCCCAGTTGGTAAGAATGTTAATGGCCAGGGGAGTGTCAGTTGAATACCTCAAGGATCTCCAGGAGGACTATTACAGACTCTTGACGCGCATGTGTGAAGATCCCGCTTCAGCTGAATTATTCTTGTACGTGACTGGACGAGATCCTAGTCAAGCTGCTGACCTGAACGAAAGTTTACCAGCCCTTCGACAAGCTGAGATAGAAGAGATGGTTGATTACGTTCATGAACCCGGAAACGAGCCTCCAAGACGTCTTGTTGCACGCACTCGAATTTTGGTTCCCGAAGCTAGAGTTGTGTTTGGTGTATGCGACCCTTACAACAAGTTAAACCACGGTGAGTGCTATTTCAAACCAACACTGCTGCATGACCAAGGAAAGAAGTTTGAAGGAAGCAAAGAGGTTGTCGTAACGCGCAGTCCTTGCTACCATCCCGGCGACATACAAGTTTTGAAACTTGCTCATGAGAAGCGTGGGTACGAACATCTGACCGACTGTCTTGTGCTGCCAGTCAAAGGCCCACGCCCTCACGCGTTTGAGTGTGGCGGAGCAGATCTCGGCGGAACCAAGTTCTTTGTCAGCTGGGATAGAAACCTCATTCCAAAGATAGACGTAAAACCGTGTTCTTATTTGCCGACCACAAGAGAAAAAGCTTCCCAAGCCTGGGCCAAGCTTCGTTCCTATGTTTCCTGGTACGTCCGTGGACGTCCGCGAAAGAGTGAGGAGGAAAGTCGTAAAGAAATGATCGAATACTTTGCCAGCTACACAGATGACTTGCTAAGCCACATTGATAGGACCTACATGCAGTTTGCTAGAGCCTTTGGCCCATCATCAAAGCAATGCAAACACCTCAGTAAGATGTTTTATCAAGCAGCCAACTTGATGGTCGACAAAAATGTTTTGGAATTGGAATTGGATCAAATGGAATCAACCAGATCCCCGTCTTCAGGTGACGAATCACCAACAGAATCTTCAGGTCTTCTTGAAAATGTGGATAATGCAGAAACACCCTCATTTTGCCATGGCAATAGAGAATGGAAAGAGTTTGACGAGCGAGCATCAAGGTTTGTCGGAGAAGTGCGACAAAAACGTTAAGAAAATTGATGATCGATCTGATCGAGCAAGTTTAAGATCAACAAGGAGAAGGAGCCCATAACCCAGCCCCTGTTGAAGCTAATTTCGTGTTATCATAGTGGTACGTCTTAATATCAAGGATCCAGTTGAGTAGCGGGACATCTAGAAGACATCTAGAGGCGCTGTTGAACAATTCCTATATATGAAGTCACGCGAATACTCAATCGTCAACCTGACTTTAGTAGGACAAGTCTGGTTCAGTTCTTAGTAACTTCGATTCTCCGCGGAAAACTGTTTGCTTGCTTAATTCTCTGACTTAGGATTTAAAACAGGATATTTTTCCAGTTGATTGGCTAATGAAGTGCTTATGTAGATTTTCCTTTGTTTAAATGTGTGACTTATTTTCAACTGCTGTTCTCTTGTCTACAAGTTTATCGGTAAGCGACGCTGGAACGAGCGCAAAGCGATCTGGAGAGAGCAGAGCGAGGAAGACTATGGCTTGTGAAAATGCCTGTCCATTCTTCACTCTCCGCAAGACTTGAGATGGCTGCCACATGGACGTTAAAGATCGTTTCCATAAAGTTAAAGATTATGGCGACTTTCAGTTTACTCCGGACAAGAGCTCGAGATTTTGACGATAACACATACGGAAAAGCAAACACTAAATTGATTAACCAATGATTTCTGTCGTGATGTGAGGAACGAAGATCGTGCACAGGGCTTCTACACGACCCGCAAATTGTAACAAACTATTTTTTAACTTTAAATGTAAAACTGGGGGTTAGGGCTCTAGGGCCCTTTTCCACCCGGAATTGGAGATAAGGGGGACTTTATATATCCAGTCCCTAAAATGTATCAAACGATTTTGAGAGGGCCGCTCTGTAAGGGCTTGAATACATGGTGAAACGTTGCGTTTAACACAAAAAGTGCTACATCGAACAATTTCAAAGAAGAACGATGAAGTTGAGTAAAGGCTGGGACATACGCTTCAATTCCATTGCGTGAAGTGTTGGAACGTGTGTTGGGGCCTTCAGTGAATCTTGTTCTCGTTAATATTTCATTTAGTGCGTGCAGCAAAAACCTCTTACTAAACGTAAGTAACGTACCAACATAGTTGACCAAATTTGCTGGTCCAACGTTGTTGAAACGTCCTACACCCCATTTTGTGTGATGTGGATCAATTCTTTTCTTGGTTGGATGGTTTTGTTGCTATTGTTATTGTTGTTTATCAAACACCGTCCAGCCATTGCATTTGATACAACAGTGATGGGTGACGTTCAGCCGTGTGTCCAAAACTGTCATCTAAGACCCATCTAACCAATGCTGGGCGCGTTGGTCAACAATGTTGTAGCATTTAGAGGGGACTTAAAATCTCAACTTAAGTTACGGGTGTTTTATGCAACCAGGCCCAGAGGCTGCGACTTAACAAAGTAAAGGACTCGTCTGAACTAGAGAGCAGATGAATCCTAAGTATTGTTTCTTATTTGTAATGGTAATAGGACTGAGTGGAGTCCAATTTGGTCTGTAATCATACGAGTGATGCGAGATTCCGATGTGTTTAATTACGAGTGTGATTACAGACCGAATTGGACGACAAGAAATGATATCCTGTTGCCAATTAATCATATCTATAACAGGAACTCGAAACGAGAAAGGAGAAACCCTCTCCGAAGAAAGAAAAGACAACATTTTTAGCTGCGAGATGCGTAAAAAAGCACTACTCAATAAAGTGGAACTTTGCTATGACAGCGCGCGCACTCGTGGCGTACTGTCCAATTACTTAAGCATGCATATGATGCGTACAGTGTCCAATGAAACTGTCTTATCGATGCTCCAGTCGCGGCTGGTGATAGCCAATAAGATTGGAGAACTCTTTTATAGTTATGATTAAATGTTTTCGTTTCCAACAACATCTAACCAAGGAGGGCTTTGTGAATTCGGCCCCAAGGGCTCAAAGGAACCAGAATCTGCTTCAATTTTTGTGTGGGCTTCAAGAATTCATCATAGCAAAACATTCAGATTTCCACACCCTAGTCAGGTTGATCAACTCCTGACCCTGCCAAACGACTGGTTTGTTGAGGATCCGCCCATTTAGCTCAGAGCTTATCAGTCCTGGCGCTTTCGTGTATCACTTAAACGTTTCGTGTCCAATCCTTAGCATATGTAAAAGGAAGTAACGTTTAATTTTAAAGTTAATTCAGTATTGCACAGTTCGTGTTTATAAATTAGTTTACATAATCTTAATGTACATTATTTAAAGTTATATACAGTTATCTTACTTAAGGATCTTGTTTTTATTTCTATTTCTATTTTATATGTAGGGAAACGTTGTAAGGTTTTTCCATTTCAAGATGTATTTTATAGCTTTTTTTTGTTTGGCAGTGCCAAGACACCCAGCAGCCGGGTACGGAAGTTGCAAGAAGTCCAAAATTTTTGAAGAATTTCGACGGAATTTCTCTTTCAAACGTTCTGGGAGTATTCGACGTTCGTTATAATTCAGAATTAACTGTTATAGTTCAGAATTACCAAGCGATTCAAAAGACCAATCTGATTTAGTAGTTGGTGAATTTTCCGAGTTCGCTTATTCCCCGTTTGAACCGAACCCTAACGATAGTGACGTGTCACGGATCCTGTCGAGTTGCTTTCCTACCGGAAATGCATGTGGCCCAAAAAAACGAGGATAGTTAATCGCTTTCCACCGCCAAACAAGGTTAGGAAGCCCTTAATAATACGGCTGACGCCATCTCAAACCCGGATAATTCTCTGGAACCACACTACTGGGCATTTAGCTTACATTAATAACCCTACACGCCCAGCCTGGCACAGTTTTGAAACTTAAAGGCTAAATGTCGATAAATGCCTGGCAGGTCACGATTTTAGTAGTCACCTTCGCAGCTGCTCGGGCCAAAGTCACGCAACGCTCCCCGTCCCCACGCGGGGGAGGAGCGTTGTGTGACGACCCTAAAAACGGCTGCGAAGGAGACTACGATTTTAGCGGCTCCGAGGTTTTACAATAATTTCCCTAATTATTGGTTTTTTGGATACAAAAACGAATAGCCAATTATCGGCTTCCTAGCTTTGCATGGCGGTGGTAAGTGATTCGAAAATATCCTGGTTTGGGGGACCACATTTCTGGCAGGAAATGGGGATCAAGCAAGGCAGCTACATATTTTACAGCTTGCTCAGGGCGAGCTCGTTAAATTGACCACCTCAGTACAAAACGAAATTGGTCATACAAATCGCTTGGTGATTATAAACAAACTTCAAAATTCTATGTGTTTCTTACTAGCGAGTCTGGCCACAAATAATTCCAAGTCTAGCGAACATCGCGATTTCCTAGTATGTACAAGCTCGGAACACTCGTCAACTACAAAACCAAAATACTTTTCTGAATCGCTTGGCAATTCTAAACAAATATCGAATACTTTCAGAACGTTAGAGTAAGCCTTTCTGTCGAAATCTTTGAAAGTTTTGCACTGCGGGGTGTTTAGTTTTATAACATTTAAATTCATTTTAATAGTCTAGATACCCGGCTGCCGGGTAATCTATGCACTGCCTTTTTTGTTGCATTTTGAATAAATGTTATGTAAATCAAAATTACTTTACATGGACGGCTTACCGTTTACCGTTTACACTAACAAAGCACACACACACACCTATTGCTGCCGTCTGGTGGCGTAGAAAAACAAATTCTCTCTCAGTTTTCTATTCGAATAGATGATTGGCTTACGTAATCTGGCGTGACAGAATCACCTAAAAAACTGCACTCAGCATGACAGAATCTACAAAATAAGCCATCTTAGGGGCCTACTGAATGTAGTGTGACCCACATCAAATATGTCAGTATTCCGTTTCTATCGGCTGTCTTTCTGGGCACTTTTTATGCAAAATGATATTCTGCAGGATTCAGCAGAGTCAAGATCTGCGACACATCCTCGTTCTTCATTGAATCTCGTTTGCTCTTGTCCGAGCTTCGTGTCAGTAGCTGTTTGTAAGTCCTTGCTGCGGACTGACAGAAAACTAGCTCCCAGCTAAGTTTTTGTCTCTCAGTTCGAGCACCGAAGAATCTGATCACAATGTCTGAGTCATCTGTTTATGTTAAATAACGAACGACCTTTTAACCAGACACTTTAAAATGGGAATTCTGAAAGTATGGCTCCCCATAAAACTACTGAAAAAGGGCGTAAAATGTCCAGGTTAAATTAAGTTCAAGGGACTCCCGTGATACATTTTGGCTAAAACCATGATTACAAACAAAGGTTATGTAAAGGTGCGGGCAGCAGTAGAAAAGACAAATCCCGTGCTGCCCAAAACCACCTGCCGTCGCACAGTGATGCGAATAAAACTTAAGTTGCTCATCCTAACGAAGGCAAGCTGCCGAAACGTCATCTTAGAAAACCTAGCGTTTTAAAAACAAAATTTTACCTTTGTGGCAGAGTATAAATGGCTGAGGTCTCTGATGCTAATGTGAACTATAGCGAGGCACAATCCCCCGGCGGGGGAGTGCTCAGGCATATCAGTGACGGAAGGTTGAGAGACCCTTTTTGAGGTTAAGTTTGAAATTGGCCTACTGGGACTTTTTCGGATAACAAATTTGCTGGGGGCCTTATTTGGGGTAGAAAGATTTTGGTAAGACTGTTTTTAGGGTTGATAAAAAAGAGCGTACCTTTAGGCTCTCAATTTTATGCCAAACACCTGCACAAGATTCATTTACAAACCCAATGACTTTTCTTGCAAGTAAAAAGGATTTTTTTGGGCGTCCAGTGTTAGCTCAATTGGACTTTTATTTTGGGTATAAAAATTTGGTCCCATTCGCACCTCCCCGTCACTAGTATACCTGGGTACCCCCTGCATAGCGTTTTGAAAACAAAATATTACGTTTGGGGCACATAGTTGAGGTCTGTGATGCTCTGCTGAGCTGGAGCGGCGCACAACCGTGGTGTTGCTTAAGAAAGGTCCAGATGGAGAGAACTTGTTATGTTCAACAGGGGACAAACAGGATTGCCTTCTATTGAGTTATCTTCACTGTCACAGAGGTTCTTTTCAGTGTCATTGAGTTCTATTCTGTCTCAGGTATTCGTTTGTGACGCCACAAAATCGACGCTCCTCGCCTTCATCTGGTTCCAAATGTCATCTCCCGGGCAAAATGCCGGCTTTTTCCACTGCATGGAGATTAAAAGGCGATCCCACACTCCGAGAGAACGAGCTGGCTGCGATGATAGCTGATCTGTGTCTGGTGTTTTGGTAAATACCTCGATTTCTTTCTCATGGGCTTCTTCTAATTCATCCAATTTCTTGGCAACTTGCTCATATCGCTCACTCCAGTCGAACTCCCTCACCAACATCTTCTTCAAGAGCTCGCATTCTCGGCATGTGGAGCCAGACAAAGATGTGTACTTGAGGAACAGGTTCCTTGCGTGGGAGCGCAACTCCTCGTAATCTTTAAAATTGGCAAAATGTTCCACTAGCTCTTGGCGCGCTTGCTGGTGCCTTTTTCTTTCCTCTGTATCAGTTGCTGTTTTTTTCTTCATGCACTTGAAACTCGGGGCGAGTTCTTTCACTTTGTTTGCGATTCTTGAGGAGGAAGCTGACGCAAAACTTATGTACGGGTACGGGCTGCTGATGTAACGCGGGATGAGGCCTTGGTCCCAGCATACACAATATTTCTCACCACCAAACCGACCCCCGCCGCATTCAGTAGCATGAGGCCGTGACCCTCTGGTTGGAAACACGATGCAGTCATATAGATCTTTGTAATCTTCTTTTCCGTGTGCCAGTTTCAAGACACGGACATCTCCCACGTGGAACGAAGGGCGGCGTATTACAACGACAGCTTCAGCTACAGCGAAGGCGTCTGACTCCGCTTTGTGCAGCGTTGGCTGAAAGAAACACTCTCCATAATTCAGCTGACCGTAAGGATCGCTTACTCCGTAGACCACTCGGGAGTCTGGCATGAAAATTTTAAAGTCGATAGCTTGATTCATGTTGTTATCCTTGACAGTGTCAACATTCTTAGTAGAGCTGTCTGGTGCAATAAGCGCATCCGTCTCTCTTGGCTTGCACTCACTTTCATCGATCTCAGCTTCTTCGTCGTTTTGAGTGAAAATACATTCCCCTTCGTTTTCTTCGTCGTCTTTGACAATTTTTTCGCATCTTATGATGTTTTTGATTTCTGTGGCTTTTAAATTTTTCAACTCCTTGACGATATCTTCGGTCAATCCGTCTTTGTTGAGGGACTGCAACAACTTTTCGTTTCCGGTCGTTCGCAGCAAGTAACTAGCGTACGTTTTGTCTTCCAACCGCTGAAGCATTTCATGATAATCTTCCTGAAGTGTCTCTAAATGCTCCCGAGGAACACCCCCTTCGGCCAGTAGCATCACTGTCTGTGTGTCCAAATAACCCAGCGAGTATGGTTGGGAGTAGTCCACGATACCAAGCGTGTTCACCTCGCTCACGGGTCCAAGAGGCGCGGCAAAGTCTGCCATTGAATGTCGAAACAGTGCCTTCACTTGGGGACTAGGCATTTCGGTACAATGCACAAGAACACCCCTGAAGTGTTTGAACCTCACTTCAACGACGCTAGGTGCTTGCGAGAGGTTGTACAACGTCTGCACTTCCTTTGCGAGCTCAGGCGACATTAATCCACAACCATCAGTGAACACGTACGTTCCCAGGGTGCTTGTTACGTCATCAATGACGTCAAATTCGTCATCTCTGAGTTCCAAACTGCGGGAGAAAGGCGAAAAGAGCAGAGAAATCTTTTGAGCTCGTCTCGCCACTGGAAAAATGTCGTCAAAGTTGTCGAACTTCGCCAGCAAGCTGTGGATGTCATTCAAAGAGGCATCTATCATGAAACACGTCTTGTTTCGCAGCTGAGCGTACGATTGCCCCAGGTAGCTGTACTGCGAGCCGTTGCACTCTATACCTTTCTTCAGAGTATCAATGATGAAATGTTTGTTGTTCGAGGGAAACTTTACTACCATCAACTGTTCGAGTGCTGCTGAGCCACACGAAGTAAGAAGGTGACTGATAAACAACGAATTATCGACCCTTTTATATGAAGCAACGCATGGTTTGGTTTCGTATAGTTCCACATGTTTAGCGTAAAGTGGGTTTTCTTCATGGTTTTCAGGCTGCGTAAGAAGTCTTGCGTCATCAGGCAACGAGACAAAGAAAGGGAATCCCATGACTTGCTTTCTCCTTTGCGAGGGCTTTGCTGACAAAGACCTGAAATGGTATAATAGGAAGACTGAATTCGTCTAGATTTTGCAAGGATAGAAAAACAAATAGTAATAATAATAATAATAATAATAATTAATCTTTAAAGAGGATACTCCCATCACGTTGAGTGGTTTTCAGGGAGGTCCTCTATAACAAAAGAATAAAATAAAACTAAACATTGTAATAGATACAAGCTAAAACGAAAAATATAAAAAATACAAATATGGTAAAAATAGATCAAAGGTCCTTAAAATATAAATACATATTTTGCTAAAACTATTGAATCATATAATTTGATTTGATAAAAAGGTGTTCAAGAGCCTTTTAAATGTATTGCATGGCATGGGCCTCCTCAAGTCCATGGGAAGAGCCATCCAGTCGTTAAAGGCTTGGAATGAGGTGACGCGTCTACCCCAATCAGACGTAACTTTAGGTAATCTGGGCAAATAGCCATTCCTGGTATTATAGTACAACAAAGAAAAAGTTGTTGCCCAATAGGCGAAGAAGAAAGGTTTTCGATTGCTGTTCAATGAAACACAGTAATGTGCTCTGAAAAATTCAGAGCAAGTATCACAGTATGCATTTTTCTTTTTACAATCAGGATTCAAGAGCAAACTCAAAACCAATATGTCGTGGGATGGATCGAGTACTATTTCCGGCGCCTGCCACCAGTTGCTTACTGTTGGCAGCTGGTGGCAGGTGGATGTTTTTGCTTTAGGCTATCAGTTCAGTGCATTTTAACGTATTATAATTTTCGAATTTACAATTAGTTTTGTATTGTGTTTGATTTGAAATATTAGAATATTTAATACAAACCAACTCGGTAGTTAAGCACAACGAGTTAAATATCGTATTTTGATTTGGAATAGCAGGTAGCTAATCCACCAAGTGTAAAACAAACTGTAAGTAATAAGTACGATGTTTCGGTAGTTTAGTCCTTAAGGCCCACTGAATTCAATGTTTTGTTGTTGTTTTTGTTTTGTTTTGTTTGGTTTTGTTTTTGAATTTTATCTGACGTCTTTATCTTGTCCATCTTTACGTCCATTCTCTTTGGCTTCTTCGTATTCTAATTCCGTTTTGGTTCAGTTACGGTTATGTTGAATTAAGGCTACTGTAGTTTATGCTAGTTTATGACATTTTTTTCTGTTTTTTTTTTAAGTTCATTTTTTTTCCCTGCCAAAGCAAAACGTTTATGTCGCGCCCTTTCACGAGTAGAAATTCACAGTTTTTTTTATTCTATTTTGCCATAATTGCCACTCGGTCAGTTGGTTTAATATGGCTGATTTGTAGGCAAATTTCTGGCGAAGGCGCTTAAGTTCAAATAGAATGAAAGAAAATTTACTTCCTGGTTTCTTCATGTTGTACATACATGTAAAATCTGAATTTGCTCATCTAAACACAGTAGGTGTGCAGCGGACGGCTAAGCAATATACTGTGATTTATGACGCGAGTGTGGAGTTATTGTTCGTCCTTCTTTGATTAAACGTCTTTTAGGCAAGAACGTCACGCTAGCCCACATATAAGGCACTAATAACATTACAATCCTATATGAATATATACACTAACTGACTAAAGCACCTACCTCCACTAACACACACTTTCCTTCACTTGTACTCACTTTCCTTCATTTGTCAGTACTCACTTTCCTTCATTTCTACTCACTTCCCTTCACTTGTACTCACTTACCTTCACATTAGTGCCTTACATGTGGGCTAGCATGACGTTCTTGCCCTATATGTGGGCTACCATGACGTTCTGGCCGTCTTTTGGGTGGCATTAAAACCGGAGACAACGCAACGAAAACACCGATACGAAAGCATCAAAACGACTGAAACCATCGAAATTGAAGGATGAATAACAAGAACCAAAAAACTTGAAAAACAGAAGGAAACAGTGTATGTTTTCTTCGTCTTTAATACCAGAGGGTACCCAAACGCCGTATTGGCTAAGTCATAATCATTTAAAAAAATTTTTAGTTCCCGTTTTTTGGTGACGTCATTGAGCCCGCGCTATCTCGCCAAGCGTGTTAACTATGGTGCACGTGCTACTTTGCTTGCGCTGTTACTAGGAAAGTTACTTGCCTCCGCGACCTAAGTAGCGGCTACGTAGGATCGGAGACTACTCGCTCTTTGTCCGCTGGTAGAATAGGTTTTATTTTCTTTAAAGTTAAATTGCTCTTTCGCTTGGCTCTTTCGCTGAACGTTCGGAGGGAAACTGGTTAGTAAGTGAAGAAATAGTATTACGCATGTCATGATCAACGATTTGAGAGACATTCATTCTTTCAGTGGCAGTTATTAGCCAACGGTCGCTGCCTACAGCATTTGCCTGACCCCCGGAGGGGTGGAACACCCAAAATCTTAACCTAGACCAGACCACTTTCAGCTTCGCTTTGAAACCCTATCCTAGAGTAGACGCCAAAAGTCCCTACCCTATCCTACACTAGCTATGTTCCAGAAATCTTCCGTCCAATGGAAAACATTCTGTCGATCAACAAAGTTGCCGTGATTGAATTTACATTAAATTTTCGAGTTTTATAAACATTACTGATTTCCCTCGTGTGACTATGTATAATTCAGTTAACTTTTGAACAAACTGAACGAACAGCAGAACGTTTCTTTTCTTTTCAAAGCAACAATCCATCAAGCCGTGATTTGGGACAATTTGGAAATGTATCCGCCTACATAAATGTGTTTCACTCGAGGGCATCACTGAGCAATATCGCCGTTTGAATAGATCAAGCATTTACTTCTTAACCAGAATGTCTAGTTCCTATTTATATCGTACAAATAAACTCGAAGACAAATTTTGGCTTAACTCGAGAGCCGACTTAATGTTCCTTATTACCACTCAGGAATTGTAAAACCCATACGGATCAAAAGAGTTTTTCTATGGGTATAGTCGGTCGCTTGAGCTGATAATCCGTGACCACAAGCAGAGAACTGGTCACGCAACATGCACGTGCTCTGATGCATGCTCATGCTCGGTGACTCTTGACATTTCTACGCCAATGAGCGTCCTCATGCAATTTTTGTATGCCCTAGGTTTCTATTTAGGTAGTATAATTTAAGAAGAGGTTTTAATGTCCGCGTGTCGTACGTTTCTCCTTACTCGCGTAGTACAAACAGATTCTGGCTTCGTTTACGAAAATCACGTGCTTGTGCAGCCATTTTTTTTTCTTTTCTATTTTCTTTCTTTCCTTCTTTTGACAAAAATGATTGGACTCCAAAATCCAAGAAATCAAAGGAAACGGATTTTGTCTATTGTCTTCGTTTTTGTCCAGGTAAAATCCAAGAAGATGAGGAATACTGTTCATAGAGCTTGAATTGACTCAGTTTCTTCGAAAAATAAAAATTATCAGATTGTCAATTTGTGTTGGTGTTTTTCTTTGTTTTGTTTTGTTTTGTTCTGCAGACAGAGATAAATTTTGTACGGAATTTAAGATATTTACAGCATCCTTCTTGAGCTTTAAGTTAAATATGTCAGAGGCAGAAGCAGACGCTTGAACGTTTGAAAAAATGGATAATTATAATGATACGGAGAATTGTAACTGCCCGGTACTAATATTTAACGTAGTGAAAACAATACAAAAGAGCAATCTGAGCAATATCAAGATTTATACAAAACAGTGAGAACTGCCGAATCTGTGACAGAGACTTGAAACCGTAGCAAAAAGTGAGCTGGACAAAATCAAAACTACACAGTCTTGTTTTCACCGTAAGGATAAGTTTACTGTGTTTTTGCGTGTCTGTTGCGTGACAGCCGACTCTGGGTTTAAATCCCTGAATTTACCGCATATGGAATTCAACTAGTCAGAAAAATTTCATTTCAAAAATTTCACTCTAGAACTGAGCCAAAATTTGTCTCATAGCGGCTTGTTAATATAAATCATGAACAAGTAACGTTATACTGGTGAACCGCTGAACCGCAAAACGCATGGAATGCAAGAAAACTAAAGGTGTTTTAAGTCGAAGAAATATATATTCCTTCCGTTTGTCCACCTTTAAATTTTTTTTTTAAAGGCGTCATTTCTCGTTTTGATCGTTTCGGTAATTTCGGTTGTTTCAGTCGTTTCGTGTCGGTGGTTTCGTTTCGACTCGTTTCGTTGTTTCGGGTTTTGCTACATGCCCTTTTTTGTCGCTATCGTCATGATTTAAGCGCCATTATGTATGATTACTACATACCTTTAAACCAATAATACAAAGTCTTTTTCTTCAGGGAATGTTAGCTCCTCAGTTCCTTTAAGTTGTATGGATCTATATTCTCCCTCACACGCAGCAGAAATCGTCCTAAAAACTGTATACGGGATTTGTCTTGCAGGGGTCATTATGCAAGTTTTAGCAGTGGAGGACAAACCTGTATTTCTGGAATTTTCAACGAGTTTAATGAGCTGATCTAGCCCGCAGCGGAACATCCTGTTTTTCCCGCTGTTTCCGGCGCGACAGTCAGATGCTAAAACAGGCTTGAAAACAGGCTTACTTTCTTAAACGTATTTAGGTTATTAAGTCTTATACTATTATTGGGTTTGTTATTGGACCGACTACGCATAAACCCAAATGCAAATCAACTGTTGTTGTATCCTTTCAAGCACTCCTTCAAACTGACGGCTGCAAATTCAAACTGCTTTAATCCAAACTTAGCTAAAAAAGAAAGGATAGCTCCTTCAGTTTTGTAGTTTTGCAATGTTTCACTAATTCTGTTATTGTTTCATGCCGTTGACGAAAAGTAAATTGAGAACTGACTATTTGTTTGACGAGGGTCTGGATATGGGGTTCGTAGTAACTGACAATTAACCGAACGGCATAATTAACTACTGACAAATGGCCTTAACTTCGCAAAAGGCCTGCTAGATGTTGATATTACTACACATTTTATAGTGTATGTTTATGTCTTTTGATAATTTATGTAGCGTGTATTGACCAGCGTCGAAGTGATCTATGACATATTAGTTAATCAGTGCCGGATACTTTGGGCAACGTTTATAATCATAATTCCTACATGTTGCTAAATTACGAAGCATGGAATCAGCAATTCTCATTTTACTGAATAGATTCAGACCAGGCATTTGAACAGGCACGGAGGCCGCGTTTCAATTTAATAGCCTGCTTAGCAGGCGTTCGGAGTATCAGAGAGGAGTAATTTTTCGGCACATCTCGCTCGCGTCCTACAATATTCAAATTACTCATGCGCCTAAACATAACTCAAACAGTAGAGTCCTTAAAGAGATAGGTCGTGGAATTATTAGTCCTCAAACAACTAACATATTTTACTTGACAAGGTCGGGACTGCCATCAAGGCGCAATTTTTTGGCCTGGACTTGTAAGCGGGACTCATGACTCGGGTGTTTGGACCCAAAAGCGGCTCACCAATGACATGCAGCAACTGAGATTTGACCAAAAAAAATAAAATTAAATTAAAAAATAAAAATAATACAATCTTTCTCGGCATTTGCTCGCTTTGATTAGTACTGATCTTATTTTATGGATTTTAAAAAACTTAAATGTTAGATATTTCATCATAGCTAATTTTAGTTGCTAAAACGGTTACCAAAATTATTTTGGGGTTCGGCGTTAATTATTAATAGCCGCAACTGACACCTGACAAATGGCCCAAAATTTAACTGACAAATGACATTTGTACCCCCCCCCCTCCCCCACTCCATTCAGATTCCTTCCGAACATAAGAATATTGACCAGTCCACTAAGAGAAACATATCTGTATGCGATTTCTACCAGGGATCAGCGCCATTAGGACCCTGCCTTCCGTGTATAACTTGAACGTTTCGTTTTCAATCTTTAACACATGTGAGACTGAAAAGAATATAATTGAAGTTTATACTGTACGGTGTTTAACTATTTTTATTGGACAATTCGTTCTTACAATGCGTGCAGCAAGGACGACTTCAGTTACTTACACAACATGGCACACTAACAAGAAACACAATCATTACTGTCTTCTGTGGCTTAGGCAACCTATTGAGGGTGAAAAAATCAACAAAATAATGTGATCCAATAGCTCTCTCTATCCTATTTACACATTCTTACTGGGGACTTACAGAAAAATGGCTCCTATCTGAATGTTGTCTCTGCGATCATTAGACCAACGAATCTGGAAACAGATTTGCTTTTGACTTCAACCACGATTACGAACAAAGTTTCAGCAACAGGAAAAGGAAACCTTGTGCCACCCATAACCCTTAGTTTTCACCCAAAGTAGTGTTTGAAGTCGACATTGTATATTTGTTGTCTTATGTTGTTTGTCTGACGAAGCTAGTACTCGGGCGTTCCCGTCCCGCTAGCTCAACTTGGCACGAACGTTCACGACATCACCAAATGACGGATCACGAGCGTTCTCTGGCCAACACACAAGCCGTTCCCAGTCTTTTTCGCGCACTTTAAGGTCGCCCGTTAGAGAAAGAAAACGCCTAGAAACTACAATCTACGTTTGAGCCTGTGATGCACGTGTGAACTGGGGCGAGGAACAACCGGTGTTAAACTGAAAACACAGGTCTGGATGGAGAGAAGTTGTTTTGGCGTTATACCCCAACAGGGAGGAGAAGCGTTCAGTTCAGTTAAGTGAATGGACTGTGACACTATTCGTGCTCGTGTGCGACGCTACAAACGCCACGCTCCTCTCTTTCATCTTGTTCCAGAAGTCATCTCCTGGACAAAATGCCGGCTTTTTCCACTGAATAGAGATTAAAAGGCGATCCCACACTGCGGGAGGACGGGCTGGCTGCGCTAACGTCTGCCCTCTGTTTGACAATTTAGTGAGTGCCTTGATTTCTTTCTCGTGAGCTTCTTCTAGTTCATTCAATTTCTTGGCAACTTGCTCGTATCGTTCACTCCAGTCGAATTCCCTCACCAACATCTTCTTCAAAAGCTCGCATTCTCGGTATGTGGAGCCAAACAAAGATGCGTACTTGAGGAACAGGTTCCTTGCGTGGGAGCGCAACTCCTCGTAATCTTTAAAATTGGCAAAATGTTCCACTAGCTCTTGGCGCGCTTGCTGGTGCCTTTTTCTTTCCTCTGTATCAGTTGCTGGTTTTTTCTTCATGCACTTGAAACTCGGGGCGAGTTCTTTCACTTTGTTTGCGATTCTCGAGGAGCAAGCTGACGCAAAACCTATGTACGGGCTGCATATGTAACGGGGGATAAGGCCTTGATCCCAGCAGGCAAAATATTTGTCACCACCAACCCGACCCCCGCCACATTCAATAGCATGAGGCCGTGCCCCTCTGGTTGGAAACACGATGCAGTCATACAGATTTTTGTAATCTTCTTTTCTGTGTGCCAGTTTTAAGATACGGACATCTCCCGCGTGGAACGAAGGGCGGCGTATTACAACGACAGCTTCAGCTACAGCGAAGGCGTCTGACTCCGCTTTGTGCAGCGTTGGCTGAAAGAAACACTCTCCGTAATTCAGCTGACCGTAAGGATCGCTTACTCCGTAGACCACTCGGGAGTCTAGCGTGAAAATTCTCAAGTCGAAAGCTTGATTCGCGTTGTTATCCTTGTCGGCGTCAACGTTCTTCGTAGAGATGACATCTTCAATAAGCGCATCCTTCTCTCTTGCCTTGCGATCACTTTCATCGATCTCAGCTTCTTCGAGGTCATTAGTGAACTTAAATTCCCCTTCGTTTTCTTCTTCTTCATTGGCAATTTTTCTGTGTCTTATGTTTTTGATTTCTTTATCTTTTAAATTTTTCAACTCCTTGACGATATCTGAGGTCAATCCATCTTTGTGAAGAGCCTGCAGCAACTTGTCGTTTCCGGTCTTACGTAAGAAGTAACCAGCGTACGTTTTGTCTTCCAACTGCTGGAGCATTTCATGATAGTCAGCCTGAAGTGTCTCCAAATACTCGCGGGGGACACCTCCTTCGGCCAATAACATTACTGTTTGTGTGTCCAAATAACCCAGCGAGTATGGTTGGGAGTAGTCCACGATACCAAGCGTGTTCACCTCGCTCATGGGTCCAAGAGGCGCGGCAAAGTCTGCCATTGAATGTCGAAACAGTGCCTTCACTTGGGGACAAGGCATTTCGGTACAACGCACAAGAACACCCCTGAAGTGTTTGAATCTTACTTCGACGACGCTAGGTGAGTGAGAGAGGTTGTATAACGTCTGCATTTCTTTTGCAAGCTCAGGCGACATTAATCCACAACCATCGGTGAACACATACGTTCCTAGGGTGCTTGTTATGTCAACAATGACGTCAAATTCGTCATCTCTGAGTACCAAACTGCGGGAGAAAGGCGAAAAGAGACGGGAAATCTTTTGAGCTCTTCTCGCGATTAGAAAAAAATTTTCAAAGTTCTCGAACTTCGCCATCAAGCTGTGGATGTCATTCAACGAGGCGTCTACCATGAAACACGTCTTGTTTCGCAGCTGAGTGTTCGATTGCGCTAGGTAGTTGTACTGCGAGCCGTTACACTCGATATCTTTCCTCAGAGTATCAATGGTGAAATTTTTGTTGTTCGAGTGAAGCGTAACTACCATCAACTGTTCGAGTACTGCTGAGCCACGCGGGCTAACAAGGTGACGGATAAACAAAGCTAAGAATTTTCCATTCTCTTATATAAAGCAACGCATGGTTTGGATTCGTAAAGTTCGACATGTTTAACGTAAAGGGGGTCTTCTTCGTGGTTTCCAGGCTGTTCTGGGGTCTTGCGTCATCCGGTAACGAAACAAAGAAAGGGAATCCCATGACTGGCTTCTCCCTTGTGAAGGCTTTGCTGACGAAGATCTGAAAGGTTTTAAAAGCAAGACTAAAAAACGATTTCTATTTTCAATTTGCAAGGATAGATAATCAAACAGCACAACAGGAAAACAGATATTGCCCAATAAACGAAAACTAAAAGTTTTCATTTACTGTTCATTAAACACAGGTGTGTGCTCTAAAACCTCAAAGCAAATATGTTTTTTCTTTATCCAATCAGGATATAAACTCAAAACCAATCGTGACACGGCTCCAGCACATTTTGCCGCGCTTGCCACCAGTTTCCAAGCCTGGCAGCGGGTGGCAGGTGCACGTTTTTGTTCAGGGTATTCGTTCAGTGCGTTTTAACGTATTGTAATTAACAACTTTGTTTTTATATTGTTTTGTGTTTTCATTTAAATAAGCAGAATAGTTAATAGAAACCAACTCTACAGTGAAGCCAAACGAGTTGAGTATTCAATTTTGATTTAGAATAATAGGTAGCTAAACCATCAAATGTTAACAAACTGTTGATAGCAAATCAAATTCGTACCAAAATCTTCATCGCGGTGGCCGTATATACGGTATTTTTTCTAAAAAAAAACTTTGTACTCTTAAAATAAAAGGATTTAATGGACGATGTAAATACGATGTTTCGGTATTTTAGTCTTTACGTCCCAACTAAATTCAATGTTCAAGTTAAATCGGACGTACCAGTCTTGTCCATTAATTAGCAAGCGTAACAAAGCTTTTCTGTAGGTTTTCCGCACGTTCGAAGCATTTTTCGCTTTTTGCTTCATTTCGTGCTTTGTTCTTGCACGCGCCTCTGTCGTTCTAGGAAAGAAAACGACTGCTCGGAATTAAGATAGTTTATGCGTCACATTCAGTAATGGTTCTTTTTTCCGTCCATCTGAATGGATCCATTTTTCTCCAATTTTTTGGGCGCCAAAACATAACGGGGATGTCGCACCCTTTCACAAGTGGAAACCTTTAGCAACCACAGGAGCAACGATAAAGAAAGTGCAGCTTAAAAAGTGAAACACGTCCCTTTAGTTTACTTCGCTATCATTTCCACTCCTTCAGTTTGTCTAATGTGGCTGAACGATCTTAGAGCCGAATTTGTAGCGGGCGTGTTCAAGTTCAGAAACAAACATAGAGCGAAACAAAATTTACCATCCAGTTCCGATTTGTTGAAATCCGAATTTGGACATTTAACGTTTTAGCTTTGCAGAGGACGGCTGAGTAATTCAGACTGTGATTTATTACACAAGTGTCGAGCCACTTGAGGCTCTGCTTTGATTAGACTTCTCTCTTTGTTTGATTCGCCGCTGTCTTGACTTAAGCCCTATTATACGATTATTACATACCTTTCAGTAAACCAACAGTACTGATAAACCTTTCTCCTTCAGGAATTGTCAGCTCAGCATCCCCCTACACTATATAAATGTATATTCCGACTGAGATACAGCAGAAAACGTCTTACAAAACTGCAACTGAGGTTTGTCAGGTCTGTCTTGCAGAGGTTATTATTGCAGGTTGTAGCAGCCGGGAACGAACCCGTATTTCTCGAATTTTAAACGAATTTAATTAGCTGAACTAGCCTGCAACGGATCATCCAGTTTTTCTGTCTGTTGTTTCACAGCAGGCAGTTAAAACAGGCTTAAAAACCTCTGATAAACGTTTCCAGAATATTTAGCCACGTATTGTATAACCGGCTTCCTAGTGGACCGTACACAATGACATACACAAATGCAAATTAACTGTTGTTGTATCCCTTCAAACCCTCCCCAAACATGACAGCTTTGAATTAAAGCAGTGAGCTGAAAACCAATACCACATCATCTGAAAATGTGTTTTGTTTTTCTAGTCTTAAGATATTTCATTAATTAGGTATATTATCGTTTCGGTTATGAAAAAGTAAATTAAAACTTGAAAAATGTTACAGACCTTGTTTGACTGGGGTATAGCCCATACTTCCAGTCATAAAAACGTCCGTGAATTTGAGAAATTTTAGACCGTTTATTTATCCTCATATTATTTTAGATGTACCGCAGAGCCAGAATTGATTAATTATCATCATAAGCCAAGCTCTCGATTGCGAGGAAGAATATTAACCAACCAAGAGAAAAAAAATAAAAAATAATATACCGATAAATCACTTTATTTACTTGGTGACGATATTTTAGCATGAAAGTGCTAATTGGGGACACCATAAATCGGACAAAGTAGCATTATACACCAGAACATAAACATTTTTTAAAATTCCAACTGGTAGAGACTGACCCATTGGCTTAGCTTGGTTTTTTACATTTCCAAAAAAAAAAGGATTTTCGAACTGAGAAGAAACATTTCCGTTGAAAGAAGCATTTAGTTCCTTAATTCACCTGAGCGATTTTTTTTTCACTAGTTGGATAAGATATGGGCTGATAGTCTATTGGTAGTGGACCAATCAGAGCGCACGCTTGCTCATATCCAGGGCTCTCTATGCAAAAAGTTTTAATTGTACGATTTCACTGTGGTAAAGAGGTAATATAATGTATATTGGTACAGAAGCGCAACATTCCAGGAACGCAGAGTGCTTTACGCAGTATTTCAGTTTGCATTCCTAGAGGCTGAAATGTAGAAAGGTAGAGAAGTGGCTGCATTCTGCAATACAACCACATTAAAAAAGTGCGCAAAGCACAGTTGCTTTTATCTTTTTACAACTTGGTGTCTTCATCAATGGATCTGAAGTACTCTTAAAAGCGCTACGACCAAGGACAATTGATCTAAGAATTTTTATTGAGTGTATTTCCGGCAAATTGTTGCTCTATTAAGTTTAAATTTAGTACGAGCAATATATCGCCGGATATCGTTGCTACTACGAAACTTTATCTAACTTCCGCAGGGTTGATATCCACGGTTACTTAAACCTTCAATATGATCACCAATCTCGCTTGTGGTTTGCCTTCCTTCTGTTCTCCACATATATTTCTTGTGGCACTAGTTGGGAAAATGTGCTTAATTATAAAGACATTTCAGTTAGCTTTGATGATTATTTCCTTTATTCTCATGACCTGTATGTTTGAACAAGTAGTAATATTGTGAGGAGAAATTAGAGGCTTGTCACTATTGGTGCTTAAAGGGTTAAACAAGAAGGAGAGTAATATCAGCCGTGTTACAGATTCGCACCAGTTCGGAACTTCCGACCTGGTGCGAATCTGACCAGTTGTTTACTTACATTGACCGGGGAGTTCACTTTGATACTGCATTGCTACAAATTCAGCTAGTGAAGAAAGACGAACGTTTTGGACCATACAAAATCCAGCGCCCAGACCACAGAGGCGTAGCCACACCCTGGAAGAATAGGAACATTGGGTGACCTGTGCAATATAAGGCAACGTCATTGCTGATGCGATAATGGTTGTTTCTATTTTTTGTCTCGCATGGGAATGTGAACACAAACAGAAACAACACAAACGAAGACGGAAATTCCATGGCGTGAATTCGATAGTGCAGTGGACACAGTATGCTTCAGACAATGTAGGCAATCAAGCCGGGCGAAACCTTGCGTGCAAATACCGTTGTGATATTGCTTTTAAGCAGTTTTAAGGATGCGTCTGATTCAAAGAAAGTTCCGTTTCAGCGCGTTTTCACTTTCGTGTTTTTTGGGACCAGGCCTACTCTTTTAGACCAGTAGTACATAAATGAAGAAGGAGCATCAGTCACCCATGACTGTACTGAGTATCCTCCGCCAGCATCCTTAGCTGAAAGCCATCCGTGGAACAGCTTGACTGAGCCATTTTAGGTAAAGTAATTTATTTAGTTAATTATTTTTAATTATTTTCCAAAGAACTGCATCTTCCGAATTATCACCGGGGAAAACAGAAAACATTACAGGGCCTTTGCTCGGCTGAAAATTGTCTAACATGAAACATTTTTCAAGTTTCTGCTACGGTTATATAATGGTTAATCGTGTTAGAAATAGAAAAATTCAGCGTCGCCGAGTTCTTTAATTTTCGGGCATAAAGCACATAAAACACTATAATTTAACTCGATATAGCTTCAATCTGTGGTTGTAACTTTAGTCAGTAATACTGGCCAATGAATCGCAGGAGACCAAATCTCTGTGCTACATTTTATCTGAACAGGTTTATTAAAAGCAATTCACTGTCAACAATTAAAATTTAATGTCAGTCTTCAAGGATACATGCCTTTAAATTTTAATACAAAGACTCTTGAAGGAGCACATTTGTAAACCATGCTGACCATGTACAGCCACACTGGCGATATTTAATTGGGTGGCTCGAGGTTGTAAAACAGAAACCTTTCAAACTTCTAACGCTGAAATCTTTGTCATTTTCTTTTTCATGATCATAAAATGTAGAGAACCCGTAAATGATACTGATCTATCAAAAGAAAGACAGGGTTACTGTGCATTTTTAGAGAGAGTTTAATTCGTGCAAAATTATTATAACTATTTAAAACGACGGGAACTCTCTTATGGCTTATTTAAGGATGAATCTAATAGGAGTACAGACGACCAAAATTGAACATTATTGAATCATATTATTGGAAGCAAACCTAGAACTCATCTACAAGCGATTCTTTTACTGAGCTCCTTGTTATAAACTGTTTTCCTTACGACAGGAGCCAAGCTTTGACCACAAAACTCAAGGAGAAGCACAAAAGAACTGCACAGCGCAATGAAGATTATCCCAGCCACTGTCTGTGTCCTTCTGGTATTGTTAGTCACTACACCTCACGAGTCCGAGGCTGGTATCCCAATTGCCTGGTTTGTCAAGGTTGCAGCAAAGGCCGGTTGGAAGCTCGTTAAAAACGCGTATTATGCTCGCTGCAACACACGCAATGTTCCTCCTGGTATAAGTTGCCCCGGAGTTGTATTTGGTGCTGGCATGACTCGTAACCAAGCCCAAAACGCGGCCAGAGCTTACGCAAGTGCATTCGGGGATCCACAATGTGGTCGTTACGTCGGACATTGCGATATCTATAGATTCACTAAACGAAGAGGAAAGTAAATCTAGGGTACTAAGGGCACGAAACAAAAGATTCCTCGATGAAGAACTCTAAATATAATCTTGATAAAGTAATTTTGATAGAGTAAAACAACAAATAACAACTTTGAATGATTGTAATCCTGACAACGTAACGATCGTTTTGAACATGTTGTAGAGTAGGATCTATAAACTTTTACATGGACGCTTCTTGTGGTTCGTCAGGTAGTGTCTTAAACACATTTTTGCATGAGAGTTCAAAACTAGTAATTAAAGACTGAAGCTTTCTTGCAAAAAGCCTTTTTTATGAATAATTTGTTCAGTTCTTATGGCAGCATGGGCCCTCAGGAAAGAATTATTCCATTTCCCGACGGTAGCCGATCCCACCAAACCATTTAGCAGTCAAGGGGAGTTTCCCGCCAGTTGAAAAGACATGCAGTTCTTAAAAAACCTCAAAGCTCTTTTATGTTTTTTTTTTTTCACGGTGGAGTTACTACGACCCAGCTTCCGAGTATCGAAGCTCTGCAGAATACACATAAAGTTTCCAACCGCCTTTTCTTAGCATATGCGATGTGGAAGGGATGGGGTGTCGGGGGGCGGAGGACTTTTTGTTGGGGGAGTTGGTTTTAGCTTGGGGGTGCGTTGGAATTGAGGATGAAGATGTGTCTCTTTGCGCTTAAATTACCCTATTTCGTTCGGACCAAAATAAATCACTTTTGATACCGTATCACGGACATATTTGATGAAAAAGTATCATTATTACCCGGCTTTTCACACCAGAAGACAACACGATTCTGTGAACTCCATTTCATCAAAGTTGACCATGACATTGGCCCGATTTATACTAGAGACGGATCATCCGTCCAGACGGATCATCCGTCACGACGAATCATCTATCTAGTATAAACACGGGATGAACTATGATACGAACTATCGTTGCGTCTCGTAGTTCGTCCCGTATTTACACTAGGCGGATAATTCGTCTAAGCGTGACGAAAAGGCATGGGTACAAGTCAAATCCTTTGTATTTCACTGCAAGACGACCGCTGGCTTTAGGTATCGAGATCCTGATTTTTGAGTAGTTCGTCTTCTGCCCGTATTTATACAGACAGACGGATCATCCGTCGAGACGAATTATCCACGGTAGTTCGTCTGTCAAGACGAACTACCGCGATAGTTCGTCTGGACGGATGATCCGTCTGAAAGCCCGTATTTATACACAGACGAATTATAAGACGAACTACCGTTCTTTGCCCAAGTTCGTCCCAGACGGATGATCCGTCTCTAGTATAAATCGGGCCATTGAGAGTCCAAAAAGAATAGCATGTTGAAGTCAGAGGATTTAAAAAAAAATCATCTTGTTAATGGCAGTCTTGCATATGTCAACAGTTGAGTCACACTGTTTTAGGAAATTCTAGCAGGATTGCCCAAATTCAAAACTGAAAATAAAATTCGTCTAATTTCATTTTTGATTAAAAAAATTAAGAGCAAACATCACCATAAAAACAAGCTTCTCAATAGCTTCATTTGAGTGGTAACACTTTATGGTTTCATTCACTAACTCAAAAGCTGGAACCACCTTATACTGACAGCAGAATAAACAGCACTACAGGAAAGTACCACTCATTTTCATTTGAATGGTCAAACTTTACGGTTTATCCACAGCCAGACACAAAGGCCCGGGGGCTTACTCATTAAAGTTTCGTGTTGGGAGGCTCTACCCCAAAACTTTGGTTTATTTTTGCGTTGCGGTTTCTGCCAAGATTTTAAAAACATTTTTGATACTTAGACTTAGCTGCTGTCTTAGCGTGCAGAGCAGGTGTTTTTTACGGAATGAACGCTCGTTCGTCCTCTCTCTTAGAATCATTTTTTGGCTCGCCCCAACCATCCGTCAGTTTCATTATCCAAGATGGCGGCATGTCCGATTTTTCATCGGATTATTCATCGCTCGCCCAGCAAATACGCCTGCTTTGCAGGCTACTTCTGTCTCTTTCGGCGGCATATTTTGGCGACCTTTTAACATCATAAAACAAGGCCAGAACTACCCTACACAGCAAAATTAACAGTACCACAAAAAGTGCTGCTCACAGGCATGAAAACGTGGACAGACTGGAAGCAACAAAGCCCAATTACGAAAGCCTACAAGAATTACACGTTGTCGCTGACTCAGGTCAAGTCTGTCAAGTTTGGACAACTCTCTCCGTGTAGTTGCAATGAGGTTCTGGACACCGTTGAAGTTATCTTTCGTTTTAACAGCCACCAACTGCCTCGAAACTGCCTAAAATAACTCATGATATCGCTGACGTAATGTTTCTATTTGCTTATCCATTTCTTAGGAGCACTTGAGGTCAAGTGGATGTTATGTAACTACATGTACAATAGATCTACAAGGAAAAGGAAAACAAACTATTTGCCCTGTCAGGCTCTGCATATCGTGTCAGCTGGAAGACACGCGACAAACAAGGTTACGAAACTACAATATTAGCTTTCAAAAACGAAATTGCTGTGTCAGTCGAGGATCACCAGAACATTTTAAAGGAGGCCAGATAGATTCTCTTAAGTCAGCGCCTTTTGAATCTCCAAACTACTGTACCCAAACATGTTCTCTCGAGAACATTTCCGGGCATTGTTCTTCGTTGCAGTAATTCTGCTTGTTGTGGGTAAGTGGGTTTAAAAAGCTTTGTCGGTTGTTTCACAACTATTAACTGAAATGAGATGAGAAATCAGTGTTATGTTAAGGGCGTTCCTCGGAAAGGCCGAAAGTTATCAAAAAAATTAATGCTCAACGCATCGGGCTTGATATTTACGGACTGCGTGTTTCTTGGACAAATTACTTCGCATTTGTTTTCTCCACTCAGTTTTATGAATGGGGTTTGGTAGGTTTGCAAGGGATACTTGACAAAAGGCTTCGGAATACTTTCCAGTGGAACTAGCATTTCATCCAGGGGGCATATTATACTCGTAGAACTGTAGTGGCTTATGCTTAGAGGTCTGAGCTGTTTTCCTACTATTACCTACATTTATAGACTCTGTTATGAGGTTGCCCTGTAAATCACTTGGCCCATGTATGCTGGTTGTATCGGTTTAACACTGTCTCCAGCCATCCAGTTTCTTAATTATAAGAAGCAACTCGCGCACACGCAACCTTGTCGGAAAAAAGTCTACACTCTTCTAACTTTGCAACTAGTCCAACTGATTCATTGCATTTAGAGCTGAATCTGCAAGGAGGCTTCAAGTATGAGATTTTTTATGACGAGGGCATAATATTGCTTTTGCTTTAAAATGAACGTAAAGTCAATCAAAGCATTTCGATAAATTTTGAAAGATGAGTCAACCAAATTTGTTATTTTAAGTTCGAGTTAAGTTTCTATTGTGTTTATTTTAATAGAATCAGGGTCCATGTAACTTAAGCCTCAATAGTTCCTCTTTATGGTGGCTCCACGAAGGGGATCTTTAATTAAAGGAAACAAGGATAAAGTAAAGGTTATGTTGCGGTGATTGACTGAACTTAAATAATCCATATTTACCGAAATTAAGTCTATCAGAATAATTATTTGCTTGTTTATCTTTCAGTTTTAACTAATAGATATATTTAATTTATCAGAATCGAGAAGTTTCTTTCATACTTCCCAGTTGCTAACTTCAACAAAAGACCTGCCAAAAGCAACAATTGAAACCTAATTATAGCTGTAAAAAGATACAGGCTTTTTAAGTCTCATATTTGTTCCTTTTAGAGGAAGATTGGATTTCTGTGCTCCAAAGTCTGATTGTCTGTGAAATTTTAAAAAGTAGTAAATAGCTCCCTGTTTGCAATGCACAATGTCCAAAGTAATTCGCGATCTGGCATCGCGTTTGTTTTACCACATCCCTTGATGGTTAAAAGCACGCTTCATTTTTTCCACCTATTTGAAGTGAAATCAAAACGAATCGTGCTTTGTTCACGCGCACGGGCGTTTCGTTTTCCCGCACTTCGCGTCAGTGGAATGTTTTTGCTGTGAGCTCTCATTTACGGCACATTGCGTTGTAAGTGCCCGTCATGATAAACATAACCAGACTGCGGTTTTGGTTTTGCGACTTTCCAAATACTGCTCATTATTAGAGTGGTTCTCTTATGATTGTCTTAGAACCAAGGTAGACAAATCCACTTTACGGAATGATTGAAACACGCAACCATTGTCTGACAAGCACAGGAAAATGACAGAAATGAGTGTTGTAAGCCATTATCAAGGTTGTTTGAAAATGCGCTATAATTGCTTCTGATTAGTAAGAACACGTGGCACGAGATCAAACTAAATCATTTATAAATTGTATCGGTCCTCTTTCAAAGAAAGGTTTTGGTCTAAACTTCGGTTTGAAAAAGAGACTAAAGACATTTGAGCGTGGCCTGATACCTAGTTTCAGGGCTTGAATCACTTTAAAAAGATCTCTATTTTAATAGAAGAGATATTTATCTAGCACTGCTTGCCATCTTTTCGTGACTTTGCAAAGCATATTTGTCGATTTCCAAGATTCTCTGCGACCTGCCTAGAGTTGATAAGTTTGAAGGACCACTTACTTCAGCAATTTCATTACTAACTTGACAAGTAGCAAGTTGGCTCAAAGCTGAATTAAGTCAATTAAGGACCTCGAAGAAATCGCTAAATCCAGTACAACGTAACGTAACGTAACGTAACATAACATAACATAACATAACATGGCATGACGTGACGTGACGTGACGTGACATGACATCTCGTTACATATCATACAACAATTTTAATTAAGCAGCGCTGGCTTGCACATTAAAAGATTCTTTCTCGTCTTCAGGTTCGATGATTCGGGTTCGATCTTTTGCCTGTCTGTCTGTCTGTCTGTCTGTCGGTCTGTCAAGCAGTCTGTCTGTCTGTCTCTGTCTGTCTGTCTGTCTGTCTGTCTGCGTGTCAGTCGGTCTCTACGTGAATGTCTGTCTCTCCCTTGTCCTTGAGTCTGCTTTTCTTTCTTTCTTTTTTTTTTGCCAACTGTACTGGTTTTTATTTTATTTTTTAGAGCAAGGCAGCTCACAGGATCCAAACAAATGCAACACCGAAATCTTGCCACATAAAAACAAGGTTGTGGTTAGCTGGACAATTAATGTCGCAAAGCTGACACCCGACTCCTATTCAGGAATATGTTTTGGCAAAGTTCGCTCTGATGTCCTAGATACAATCTTATGCTGGAATAAAACTTCGAAAGCCTTCTTCTTTGAACATCACGATGAGTCTTTATTCTCTTGGTGTAAGGCTAATAAACTCAGACGTCCCCAGGCAACAGAAAACGGTGATGGTTCTGTCACCGTTTCTGTAGAGATGTCATCCACAAGTCATGTTGGTGTCACGGTGTTCTGGGATGTGCTATGGGCTGAAAAAATGCACAACAGGGCTATAGATGAAATGTTATACTGCACCTATACAGCTGGTAAGTATAAATCACAGTAACACGTGAAGCTACCTAACTAACCATAATTGTCCACGAGCTTCAAAACTGTCTAACGGAAAAGACATTCCATTTTCTACGTATAACATGTTATCTAGTATTTTTCTTTTCTCTTTTTTTTTATTGTTATTATTTTTTATTAATTTTTATTTTATTTTTCCTTAATTAGTTAATCATTTACCATTTGTGTATTTTTGAAATTCAAATTTTTGGAGCCGTTATAGTATTTTCCTTCAGTATAACTCTGGCCCTGAGGAAGGCTAATTTTGTTAGCCGAAATATTGGCCGTTAAATAAATCAGCCCTTTGCCGTAGAACCAGCCTTGCATTCCGTTTTGTTCTACTACGTGCCAAAACATTTGCACTGAGAACAAAAGCTTAGCCAACATAAGTACCAAAGGACAGCTTTAATTTGAGTGGTTACGTTGAAGGATTTCACTCAGACTCACGGCTAAAATTGACGTCTACAACATAACAAACAGCACCACTGAAACTAAAGCTCGGTAGCTTTTATTTGAAGAGTACATCTCAGGATTTTATCCGCAAACTGAGCAGGTTTAGATTAATTTTTCCAGTATAGGAGACGGCTCCACGGGAATGTTTTTTTCAACAGCCATCGTTTTAATAGTTCAAATTTTTCAAAAGAATGAGAGGCTGGGATAATTTGAAAAATGGTCTGTGAGAAAAAATGTGGAACAAAGAACAAGTTAAACTAATTTTCTTGTAGTTCTTGTTATAGATGTCGGTTTTTTTTTTCTTTTAGAAAGTTCTGGTTGCGGTACAACTGTACACGAGACAGTCGGGGGCACAAAAACAAAACCCGGGGCGTGGCCCTGGCAAGTGTCCCTAAAACACCGATACTGGGGCCACTTATGTGGAGGGTCCGTCATTGGCCCGCGATGGATCTTAACAGCGGCTCACTGCTTTGATGCGTACGGTCATGAAAATTTCACTGTTGTTGCAGGTAAGAATCTTGAGAGATTATCCTGTGAATGGAATCTCCAGAATGAAAAACTGCCGTGTTCTTTTTAGGGAAGTACAGTTTTTAGGGACGTAGAGTTTAACAGAACTTTTTTAATTGGCAGTTTTATTTATTTATTAATAGTCCTTTTTCATTTATATTGTGATAACTTTAAACAGTGCCCAGAATCAGTTATTCAAGCTCCACCCATCCATTCATCCATCCATTCATTCATTCATTCATTCATTCATTCATTCATTCATTCATTCATTCATTCATTCATTCATCCATCCATCCATCCATCCATCCATCCATCCATCCATCCATCCATCCATCCATCCATTCATTCATTCATTTATTCATTCGTTCGTTCGTTCGTTCGTTCGTTCGTTTGTTCATTCGTTCGTTCGTTCGTTCGTTCGTTCGTTCGTTCGTTTGTTCGTTCGTTCGTTCGTTCGTTCATTCATTCATTCATTCAAGAGGGATAAGAGGGAGGCAGGTGGCTATTGTCGGTCATCCATGATCACTAGGTTAAATTTGGCATAACGTATGCGACATACGCCCTTCACTTTGCTACAATCCGTGATGTTAAAAGAGTCGATCAGAGTGTGTTCAAAGAAAGAAAGTTGAAAATTTTAAGCTCTACCTTAAAGTGACCTCGCATGTCAATAGTCTTCCCCCCCGGGGGGCACTTGGCCCATGTTTGGGTATAGGGCTGCCCCTGTGGGTTTGAAATCCTGTCCCTGTTTAGGACAAAAAAAAACCTAAAATACCTACCCCGTGTAGTACAACACCCTCCATTTTAGGTCCCTGTTTAGGACAAATGACAAAATACACACCCTGGCCAGGACAGACACATAAAAATTATATACCCTGTTTAGGACAAAGAAGCAAAAAAACCATACCCTATCAGCGGCATATCCCCTAATAAACCATATAAGGAAGTACTCCCCCCCGCGCCCCCGGGCTAGTCTTCCAGCAGCTCAGTGGTTAGAGCATCCGACCGGTGTACGGAAGGTTATCAGTTCACCTTCCTTTGTAGACTAAGTCTGGCTTTCATTATTTTCTTTTTTCTTCCTAAAGAGAACTGATGCCTTTAAACCTATTATTTTCTTCAACCTAGGTGAACACCATCTCAAAACTACAGACGGCTCCGAGCAAGAGATATCCATCGAAAGGCTCTTCAAACATCCTAAATACAACACGAGCAGTATTCGTAATTACGATATGGCAATACTGAAGCTGGATAGAACACTACAATACAACGACCACGTGAGTCCAGTATGCCTTCCAGAGACAGATTTTGCCTCTGGAACAAAATGCTTCGTGACTGGATGGGGAACAACTGGGAACAGTTCTAAACGGCGCCATAAGGTGTGTACTTATATTGGAATTCCGGTAGCCAGTGGGATACCTTGGCAAACCTAAAGAATGCCAGAATTCCCTGGAAACTTTTACCATTATGTACATTGCAGTTTCGGGTCGAGGAAATCAATTCTTCGGGAGGGGAGCCACAGGAATTACTGCTAAACGATGGCCAGAGTTTTCCACTTTCAAGCATGTAAAAAAGGACGTTTTTAGGAATAATGTTATTAAGGGGATACAGTTCCAGTATGTCGTGATATTTATGGCTCTTTGTATGTTCCATCCTATGAGTATGGTAGTTTTGTCTGTTTTAGTATGAAATAAGATCGTAGATTTGGCCAGCTTATGGTATAAATCGGGTGTGGTTCTAACTGACAGTTTCGCAGTTGTCACTGAAGATAAAGTCAGCTGCATTAAATCACTTTCACACCGACAGGTTTTAGAAAGCACTGTAGTGAATCTTTACCAAGGATACACCGTGTTGGTACCCAAAAATTACAGTTTATAGCTACTAGTGAACATTTTCAAACTAAAAACTCTTTAAGAGCCCTGCGTGGTAGGGTAGCAAAACTGTAAAAAGTTGATTGTAAAGGCTGGTTTTCACTAGCTTCGGAGTCGGAGTCATAATCAGAAGTATAGAGTGTAACGATCTAGTGAAAATCAAACAACGGAGTCGTAAGCAGAATTTCCGATTGCGCTTGCGATTCCGTCGCTTATGATCTAGTGAAAACTAGATTGTCAGAGTCGTAAGCAGAATTTTATACCCGGGGGGTGTGAGGACGAGCCCCGTGAGTGGTTTAATCTTCCGCTTCTGCTTACGACTCCGACAATCTGGTTTTCACTAGATCGTAAGCGACGGAGTCATAGGCGCAATCGGCAGAAAATGGAAACGTTCTGATTCTTGCACTCCGATTCCGTCGCCCTTACGACTCCGCTTACGACTCCGTTGCTTGACTTTCACTAGATCGTAAGCGCTCTAACGACTCCGATTACGACTCCGACTCCGACTCCGTCGCTAGTGAAAACCAGCCTTAATGAGGAAATTTCGTCGTATTTTGCAGGTTTTAAAGCAAGCCAAGCTGCCCCTTGTTTCACGGATCACTTGCAAGAGACGCTACAAAGACTGGCACTCTCTGGGTTATAAAGTCACGAAACGCATGCGTTGTGCAGGCTACCCTAAAGGGGGAGTTGACGCATGTCATAGTGATAGCGGAGGACCGCTGGTTTGTGAGAGCAACCGGAAGTGGCACCTGTTGGGTGTGGTCAGTTGGGGTGCTGGTTGCAGACAAGATGGAGGATATGGGGTGTACGCTGATGTTTTTAAGCTTAAGAAATGGATACGTCGAACAATGCGAGATTTCTAACATGCGTAAAATGGTGCGTTTTGTTTTGTAAAAGATAATAATGACGTTTAATTTCCGTTACACAAAAATTCTTTTTCTTAAATGTGGGGTAGCATCCACTGAAATCTTTCGGTGTTTTCAGTTGTAATTATCTGGTGGATAAATGAATTTTTCATCCAGACGTCGTTTAGATGTGGTGAAAAAAGTTGTAGAGATTTCGGAGCTAAAAAATACCAAACAAAACATGAAAGAATGAGCATTCGGCTCACATAATGTCACTTTTCACGGCAGGGACGAATAAATATTTTTGTACTTGGGAGCAAGTGGTGAAGTCACCGCTCAATTGCAACGCGCGCGTTCCCGATTGAATCTGAACGTGAGGATATCTGTTTTCAGAAAATTTTGAATATATGGGCGTGATTTGAAAAAGGGTCTTTTTTTTCTACAAGGGGAATGCAACCCACTTACGCTCGCCCTGGGTCCGCCCCTATTTAGGAAACCACAAGTAACTGTGAACCAAAGGCTTGAAGCAATTATCGTGCATTGTTATAGAATAATATCTGGTTAACATAACTCCAGATTTGAATGTTAAAAGATAGTTCGCCTTAAAATTAACACGCCTGCACATGACGTATAATTAACAATAAACAAAAAACCTTTTTGTTGTAACACATTATTAATTAATTAGTTGGCGGTGGAGTGCCCACGAATATACAGTACATGAACAATCATGTTAATGAAACTTTCTTAATTTTAATTGCAGTCAATCATAAAGAGAGTTAAAAACGTTCTGGGTTAATTGTTTCTGAGTGGGTTTTTCCGGCTACACTGAAGATTCTTCTTTGGGGTCAAGAGTGAAGTCATTTAAGTAGGTAAAAGGTGGAATATGATGGTCCAAGCTCGTTCCCAGGGTTTCTCTTCTTCCCGTTCCCTGGACGCTCCAGGGGACGGAAGACGAGAACCCTGGGAACGAGGTTGTATGATAGTCCAGGTCAGTGTAGTCCTGATAAGGACTATTGGTGACAGTGAATGATGTGTCGACAAGCCTGTGCGGAAGTCGATCATCAGAGACAATCTATGACTTCCGCACAAGTTTTCGAAACGTCAGTGACCAACAGCCTTTTACTTATCCGAACGAACATACACAACCCGAGAAACGAGGACTTACCCTCACAGTTAAGCAAACTACTTACAAATTCTTCTTTCCTTGATAACTCTGTAACTTACTCCAACCATTCGAATGCATCAGCCGAAAACGACACGAATCTGCTCTCCTGCACAGGGAACGCATATTTTTCATCCTGTGTTATTACTTGGCATACTCAACAGTTATAGCAGGGCACTTTTCCAACTGCTTTGTTTTTCACTTGACAGAAGAACATAGAGAGTGAACGTCTAGTTTATTTTCTTGTGATGAAACTGGTTTAAATACAAACATAAATACTCTAATTAAATACAAAAGAGTTAGTTGTAATTGCAATCTGCATAATTTAGAATTGTCGAAGAGCCTTCTTTTTCAGTTTGACAAAGCTTTGTTTGCCTCTGTAGAAAAATTGGCACATTTTAAAATAGGTTCTAAATCAGAACATTCTTGAAACTGCAGGCTAATTTCCCTTGAACTAGTGATACATATTGCCTTCTTTGCATCTTTAATGCTTAGCTAGGCTCTTGTAAAACCTTAGTTGTTCTTTTAGTTTCTTAGGATTTATTTATTTTTCTGCTATTATCTATCTATAGACTAGCTTTTAAAATACCTGCCACACTATTTTTAACTGTAGATTGACAAACGGCGATGTGGGTATTACCGATAAAAGCCACAGAATCTAAAAAAAACTGTTTTGAATTCACTTTCCATTATTAAAACATTACATGCAAGTAATGTGTTCAAAATTGCATCGAAAAATTACAACATTCGTCAACAATTTCCTAGCCTAGGGCAATGTGGACTTAGCAAACAAAGCAAGCAGTAATGATAAATACAACAAAAATTGTAAGATAAATCTTACAGATCTTTGCTTACATCTTGCAAAACAAGACCAATTTCATACGTTATGCTATTGTCAAGCCACATTTGGAACAAATATCTTGCCATCTGGCTTGATAACATCTACTTTAAAAATATGTTTACGTAACAATTCTATCTTTGTCATCGTTTATGACATATGTGCATAAATAAGTAGTTGCAATAATCGCAACTAAAACGCGCATATTTTTCTAAACATGAGAAATACGAAAATTTCATTTTCTAGTTTTCAACTTTTGTCTCTAAACACCGATTATTGCAACAGCGTAAGCATTTCGTCCTTGCGGTAGCTCCATATATTTTTCCCAGCTGTTGAGTTCGAAATCAAATGCGTAAGTATGGGCAGTATTTTCACCGCCATCAGCACCGAACACCACCAGCATATTTTGCACAATCTGTGCCCGGCACAATGAATATCCCACGGGCATCGAAGGCATATTGAGCCATACATGACCCTCAAGATCAAACGCTTCAACATTCAAGATGTCGACGCCATTCTTGTCGCAACCTCCAACTACAATCAGTTTATTTTTCCACGCGACAGCAGCGCAGCCATAACGCTTTCGCCTCATAGGCGGTAACTTTGTCCATTTTCCTTGCTCTCCGTCGAAAATCTCCGCCGTGTTTTTGGCGCTGTTGAAGTAGAAACCAGATCCTCCTCCTGCCACCAGCAGTTTGCGACCGATAATTGCGCCACCGAAGTTACAGCGTTGTTCCAACATTGGGGACAGAGTAAACCATTCTTTCTTTTTCATGTTGTAAAGCTCGACGCTGTTCAGAACACTGCCTTGATCGCAGCCGCCCGCCACGACAATTCCATGCTCTGTTCCCGTGACATAGCACCCCCAGCGTCGCTTTCTCATGTGCTTGACTACCTGCCATTCTTTGGTAACCCAGTCGTACAGCTGAACCGTGTTAAGGGCTTTCCATCCGCCAAACCCGCCAACCACGACAAGTCCAGGAACACCTGAAAATAGCAGAAAATAAATAAATAAATAAAAGACATTTAGAGAAGAAAGCTTTGTTGCCCAAAGGTCTACTTCCAGGTCGGATTGAAATTTAGTTTTTCGTCATAGGGAAGCACGCTTTAGAACCGAAGAAAACCCTTGGAGCAAACAGCGCAGATTCCTCAGTGGATTTCAAGATGGGAAACTCGTGGTAAGTGCCTGTGCTGCCAGCACTGCTCCATCCCCGTTCCCCAGTATCGGACAAATATTCAACGTCTGCACCCTGTCACCACCAAACCGCTAGACCATGGCTCGATATTTACCATTTATGCACAAAAGTCCGGAAAGTTCGTTTAGGAGGTAAATAGACGAATAGAACACGCTGTTTCTGTTCGTTCCACGGAAACATTTTCGCTTATTGAACGGGAATTCTGAGATTGAACCTCATTTCCAGGATAAGGGTCGAACGAAATAGAAAACTGTGTTTAAGCACTGATTTTTCCCATATTTGACACTGGTTTTAGGCCTGATCACACAAAGGTCCACAAAGTACTGCCGCTTCAAGCAAAACGGCGGGTTCTTCGGAGCGTGAACTTCAAACGGAACGCATTCTTCCCGAACTGAAATTTCCGATAGAAATTTCCGGAACATGCACGCAACTTTTGAGGCATGAGTTCTGGCTCAGTGACTTTTTAATCATGAAACACTTTGTGGCACCACTCAAACTGATTTAAAGCAGTTTTATCCTTGGTATTTTGTATCACGCTTTACAAGTTGTAACAGCTCGTGGCCGACAAAAATCTAAATTTCTGTTGTTTTCTTTCAGTATTTCACAATGAAATAGGAAGAATATTATTTGAAAAAAAAAACTTTGGCGTTTCTAGGGTAAGGGTTAATTCAGTGGGAATCGACCTTGTTTATGCTGTTCAAGTCAAGTATGTACAGTAAGTTTCTTTCACTTGTTTTTAATGGTAAACGTTTCACTGTAAAGGTCACGGGCTTTTGTTGTAATACAAATGTATTAACGACAAAACTGTCTCTTTGAAAATAAATGTATTCAATTTTTTACAAACACCGTAAATTTTCAAGAAGGTGCTTTATTTTAACAATACATAGCCCCCGCCGGCCTGTAATTGCAAGTTTTCTACATAAACTTCGCTAACATTTAATGTTGTGAAACTGTTAAATTCATTAACAGTTAAATAAATACTTTGTTTTATCAATAAAATTGCTTAAACCTTACTTGGCCATACTCATCGTTTTTATCTCTCTGTTTTTTTCTGTACATTAAAATAAACCTGAAATGTCAAGCGTCTTTTCGCCCTAACCACCGTAGGCAAACATTAAAATTGATGCCTACAACGTTTACCCGATAGTTTGTATAATTTATCCTTGTTTTATGAAATTACTTTACTCGCTTTACCTGTAATTGCTGTGGCATAACAAGCCGTTGTCTTCACCGGTAAAGGCGCGATCTCACGCCATTCTCGTGTCGTGCAGTCAAACACCTCCACTGTGGAAGTCGGTTCGCTCCCTTGTTCTTCAGCGGCTCCTCCAATGACGAATATGTGTTCATGTAGCTCGATGATGTCATATTCGCGATTGAAGTCAATTTCTTTACCGGATCTCGCTTCTTCCGTTTCCAGTGCATCAACTTGGGCAGCTGTGTCTCGAAGAAATTTCGCTTGAAATTTTTCTTTAATTTCTCCGGGAATGGCAATCACTGCTTCGAACTTTTCTCGAAGCTTCTCTCGTGCCTTGGCGAAATCAAACTCGTCATCTTGTTCGGGTTTTTTCTTCTTCTTCTCGAAGGATTCTGTCTCGAGGAGAATCTCGGGCTCTTTAGTCTTGGACCAGACGGCATCGGGCTTCCGTGGTGGATCATGCTTCTTGAAAGGTTGTTGTTTTTCTTTCGTATCTCCTTGAGGCAGGGAACGAAGCCATATTGAAGCATCTCTTAACACATCGACTGCTCGTTCCATGTTTACACATAACGTGTCGTTGACGTGTCTTCAGAAGCCTTCTTTTAGAGCCAATTGCGCTAGAACGACAACCAATATGAGAACAGAGAGCGAAATTATAATGTAATTAAAATTTTCTTCCGCGCAGCACAGCCGATCACAGCTCGAACCTGCCGTGCGAAGACCTTTGATCGGAAACGAATGTGTATAAAGGACAAAACCACTTTATGCAAATGTTGTGTTTTCGTTCTCCTTGGGGTATTGAGCACAAAGCGATTTTCCGTATTGATAACAAACAAGTAACATTAGCATTGCTTGAGTGGTAAAATGGCGCTCGATTGGTAAAAATAGCCGTATGACAGGGATTAGCAATAAAAAAACACAAGCTGATCTTTTACTTTTGATGTTGCTAAGTGATCTTTCAATCGCCAAAAGTCGCAGTGTATTTGCATATTCGTAACTCTCTGTTTGAAGACAATTTGTACTGGCCCGTTTTAATCTGCATTTATCATGTAATAATAACGTAATTACTGGTCTTGAGGAGCACTGAGTTAACAGTCACGGCACTTTATGCCATAGAAAGTCCGAAACCAGATTAATTTTACGAAGGAAGATTGGCAAGACTTCTTATTTTAAATATGAGTAATTTACTTTTAGATAGAATAAAATAATGTACTTTTTAATAGGATTTTTGGTAATTCCAAAATTGCACCTGCCTAGGAACATGTCGCAACGACGTTTCCCCATGCAGGTGCAATTTTGGAATTAAGAGCAACATATAGCACCGAATAAAATCGAAAATCGTGTGTTGTACGTACTAAGGGGTCATGGAAGTGTACAGCCTAGGATGTGTAGAAGGGACACGTTGCAAGGACAACTTCTTGTGCACACGGAAGAAAATTTAGCGGCGATATGTTGCAGCAACATGTCTATATGTTTGTGGTGATCTCGATTCCAAAGTGCAATGGCTCAGCTATCGTCAGGAGTTGACCAATATCAACAGACAAAACAAAAACACTGGTTGTGTCATGCCCCTGAGAGCATAACCATCTGGAATGTTCCGGTTGTTTAGTGAAAACACGATTGTGTTAAGAAAGAAGTGTTAGCTATTACAAAGTTAGAATTCAAAGTCTCAAAGAGCACTTCTTTGACACATTTTAAATCAATCATTTTTTAATTTCAATGAAAACTTACATTTAGTATTGAAGAAGCTTCAGAAACAAAACAAAAAAGTTGCAAAACCTTCTCCGAGCTTCTCGTCTACTTTATTTTCATGCTCAGTCACTTGAAAAATTTTAGCTATAAATAAACGAACATTTTAACCTTGTTTACCAAATAATAATAGAACAAAAATACGAAACAAGAAGAGTTGATACCCCCTGATGAGAGCGCCTACGGCGATTTTTTTAAGTCCACCAGAAAATCAGCCACCCAGGGACTGTGAGTAGTGTAAGGTGAAATAAGAGGCTTTCCATCCTGAGTGGTGGACTGTGTATGCTTTGAAATGGCCGTGTTGTCTATCCTGTTAGCCTTGCTAAAGGGGATGTTTAGGGCTTTTAAAGTAAAACGAAACAAAAACAGAAAACATATATTAAGACGATACTGCCTTTTTTCGTTGATGCCACAACTACGAGTTCGGTTTAATAAACTGAAGATCGTTGCCGTATAAAAAAAAACTTCAAAAAAAAAAAAACAACCCCTCAGAACTTGATGAAACAGTTTGCTCTATAAAGCTTTCGTTCGCATATAAGAATATGCTAAAATTTGTCCTTAGGTGTCTCCTTTGATACTATAAAGAGATTCTGGTTTAAGAAATCAAGGCACACGTTTAATGGCATTCTCACAAGTTTATTTTCCAGGTTCTCCATTCAACTTCACTCGTCCAGATTAAAGGACTATAAATTAAATAAATCAATCACTCGTACACAAGACCAGATTCACATAATTTAAATACTATCTATTAAATATTAAGATCTCTCTAAAAATCATTTGTACTTAGTAACCTGCAACAATGTGGTCCTGTAACCTAACTACGTGATAAAATGGTTAATGATAATGAGTAGATCTTTCAAAAAGGGCTAGATGAATGTTTATAAGTATGAATAAATTCTGACTGAATAATCGATCCCTACGTAAGCGATGTCACTCTAAGCAAGAGAAATAAAAGAAATGGTCGTCTAAAAAGGAAAATTCATCAATACTATTGACTAATGTTAGAACACGTTGTTTAAAGAGAAAATAATTGTTTTTAACAATTAATGTTGAAAAAATAGTGAATAAAAAATAGTGTAGATATGGCATTATTTATGATGAAAGAGCGAGGTATATTTGTAGGTGATGGCGGATATCTCGCCAAGTTCCACTGATATTAAAAAAAATTAACATTATAAAACATCAACGATTATATGTTTATCTCTATAGTACACACTCAAAAAGAAGAAAAATGGTATGTAATTCGAGGGGAACAGTCTTTCAGTTTAATTCAGCAACATACCCAGGGGCTACTGTAGCTCAGACGGATTGTCGATCGATCAAATATAGTCTTTAATAAACTCCGTTTCTAAATTGGAAAAAAAATTCTCGTAGCTTCTTAAGTGTTTACTTCGAGATTCACATTTGCTATGTACAGTTACACGTTGTTAACAAAGATAATTAAAAGAATTTCTTTAACAAGAAAACTGACCTTGCCGGAGATATTCTTTGAAATCACTTTGAATAATGTACAGTGCTACCATGATCAGCTTCCAAAAGCTGTGCGTTTGAAGATAACCCGGACGTATTAGGCAAACAAATTATCACAAATTACACGGTTCAAAATGGCGTTCAAAGTTTCGCAGAACTTATAACCTTGATCATGACAACTCTGTTAGACTGCCACGTGAACACTGCACCCTGCAATGGTCAGTAAAAACTCGTATTTGTAAGTGTGTCCTGCGAAAAAAAACAAAACAAAAAAAAAACAAAAGGTTTTTTAACAAACAGATTATACAAGGCGGAATGTTTAAGAAGTACAATTTTAAGTACAATTTAATAACCCAGTCGTATAACGCAATTCAGAATTGCACTGCAGTCTCTTACTTCAAAGCAAGCCTTAGGGATCACTGTCGGGATACGGAAAAATATCTAGACCAGCTAGGATTTTCGAATACGCAACGTCAGCTTGTAAATTCTGTAAGAAAGATTCTCTTATCTCAAAATTTTCCGCCACTCAAACTCGGAAAAACGTTTAAGATATTAAAAGCTGTGTTAGCTTACACATTCAAATCCCCTTATATAAAGCAATGAAGCGATATGGAAAAACATAAATTTTTTAAGCCTTCCGCTGATTGCCCCTGAAGTCAGCCGGGGACACTACACAGAAGCGTATAGGAAGTAGGGAGACAATGAAATCTTATACCAATAGTTTACTTCTGTGCCTGTTAAGCAAACTAACGACATGTCTACAGAGGAAACAGACTCAAACCTACTTTTCAATCAGTGGAAGTGGGCATGGGACGAGAGTGTAGTGGACTTCCCAGGTGTCTTTGTGGGGGTGTGTACTTCTCGCTTGTGGGTACCGTTGAGTCCTAAACAGAAACAAAATAAATGGCAAAATGAGTTAAAATGATTAACCACAGCAACTGAAATGCAAGCAGCACCATCAGAACTCGGAGCCAAAACATGCAACTGGCGCCAAGCACGCGAATGAGTTCAAATGGTGCCAAGCGCGGGAAAACTTGTAAACCAGTGCCACGCGCGGGAAATCAGACAACAGGTGTCCAAGCGCGGGAAAACGCACGCAAACCAAGTGACGAGATGTATGACGGATTTGCTCCTGATTGGTTTAAAAAGTTTGTTCTAATTGGTTGAACTCGGCATAAGGTAAACCAAAACATATTTCGCGCCTACAAATGGACTTCAGATGAGTGGAGAGTACGGTAAGCAAAAGGAGCACAAATGTTAATAAGGAGAACTTGTTAGTAAAGAGACGGAGAATGGAAGAAATAAGGAGGAAAAGAAGGTTATTCATTGAAGTTTCAGAAGAACAGATCATTCAAAAGACGTCTTCATTTACTGTTAGTTACATAAGGGGTTTTAGTTACTACTAAATGACAACAGAGATTTTACATATGTGGAATTTCGAGGAATGACGTGCAGCCAAGCATAGTACGTTACAGTTTTAGTGTTGGTCTATCCTTAGACCTGTCCAAAGAGAAGATATTTTAAGGGGGAAACTCGAGCTGGGGAAAAATACCACGTAACTCTTTTTCTAAGCTGTCTAACGACTTCCAGTTACAGGGTTGAAATTAAAGGGGGAAAGCGAGGTGTGGAATTGACCTTGCGTGACAGTTTTTCTATATTCAATCTGTATGAGACCCTTATTCAGTGAAATAATTTTGAGGTGTAATTCTATGTTCGAGACACTTTCCCGGTTAATTTTACAATTTTGAGGGGTAACACAACTTGCGTGACAGATTTTTTCTAAAGCTAACCTGTTTAGGACTTCCGGTCAGAGAGAAGGTAGAAGATTGTTCGAGGTTTTGGACCATTTGACGCGACTCCGCCAGCAGGCGATGGAGTTTACTTGTCGGTGAATTGTCCCCCTCGGCCTGGGGTGAGAACGAAAAGAGAAGAAAGAAAAGAAAAGTTCAGTTAACTTGCCAAGAACATAGCTGCCCTGTCACGCAAGTTATTGGAACTTGGGTTAGCATATTACGAGGTATGTTTATTATTTGCATTAAAATTTACGTTAGTAGTTAGGTGCCTTGAAGTGAATCAGTTGTGTTACCTTAAATAGTCTTCTCTAAACAAACAATTGTCTTTGAATCAAAGGCCGCCTAAATCTAGTAAGATTTCACATCAGAAAAACAAAACTACTACACATAGTTAGACTTAAAAAAGGGTAAATTCTTAACTGTGTTGCTGCGGCGGTGGAGAAGTGAAACACAAAAATTTGGATTTATCAACTGAGTTGATAAGGTAAATTGGGCACCGTAGAGAAATTAAAATACAAAGTCAGGTACTGACGTTTCGAGCGTTAGCCCTTCGTCAAAGCGAATCAAGGACTTTTTCTGGCGTCCTTATTTTGTCATCACCGATGTCGCCGACACTTTTATCCAATATCGGGAACATCTGGGACGGTCTGGAAACAAAGAAATCGCGATCTATCATCTGAGATTTTGCCGACATATGAAAACCAGACTTATAGGGAATACTGGTCGTGTCACTTACAATCTCAGCATTTTCAATTCCAAAATCTAGTACCAACGTTCTCAGTTTTGTTTGGGATTGATGCCTTAAAATATAATTTCGAGGCACTGGCAAGACCAAAAGATGAGTGTATTGTATTATGTTGGCGTCGAGGATCATTTTAAGACGCGGTGAGTAAAACACTGAGGCTCATAAACCTTTGTAAGGTCCCACACACCACTCACCTTTGGAGGTGATGATTTTGTCACAGGCACACCAGTTGAGTAAGGTGAATACGAATCTGAGGGTCTCGACGGTGTCACGGTATTTAGGTCCACAGGCCTACCAGCCGAGAAAGGTAAATAGCTGGTGTGGTCTTCCTGTCTGGTGCTCGTGATTGACAAGTTGCCTAGCGGCGGGTACATGTCTGTTCGAGTGTTAGGTGTGCTGAAGTAGGCTGGGTTTCTGAGGAAAGGGATAACCAAACACACATTTACTATCTTTCTGTTAATCATCACATAGGATGCTTTCAACATCCTACCAGTATGGGCGTGTCTTCGTTAACGTTGGAGGTCGCTAATTTCTGTATTGTCATAAATTGATGAAAAACGAAAAAGTATGTTTTTTCTTTCTTAGGACTTCCCATCGAAAAGTTTGTCTTTTAGGTTAGACGAAAAAGTGTTCCGAGTCTATTCTCAAAAAAGAAGTGAGGTGAAAACCACAAACAAATGCAATTTTGCTTTGTTTCACCTTGCTGGCAGAAATGCTTTTTCTAATGTCACTGCGGGCTGCAAAGGATCCTGGGATAGGTTGTCGAAGTCGTCTGCCAAGTCACTTCCGGCTGTGGCGTGCATCGAGAGAGAGGACACTCCACCACCACCTGAAATGAAGTGGTAAGTCCATAACAAATAACCAATAATCTACAAAACAACGTTTTGCTTGCTCTTACTGGTTATGTTACTGGTTAGAAGACGTTGAACATATTGACTAAACTTAGTACACAGTGAACTTCAAGAGAATAAAAAGTTAGGCTCCGAAGAAACGGACGCAACATTTCCATTCAATAACATTCAACACTGTTCGTCCAACCTCATTCCACATGGTAGCCAAACGTGTCATTCAACAGTGTTGAACGTTGTTGAATGGAGATGTTGAATGCGTTTGTCGGAGGCCTTACTGTGATACTGGACATAAGCCCCAGGAAAGCGTCTAACCTAGAGACAACAGTGATCGTTTCCAGAACTGCTGGGACCACAGACGCGTACAGGAGGGCATTCTTCAGGTGGAAGAGCTTTGCAAGTTCCAGAGATGAAATTCAAGCTTCAAGCTTTTCCTGCCAAGCCGGAACATGTTGCTCTATACCTTCAGTATTTGATGGACACTACTCATTGGTGTGAAGGACTTGTTTCAGTTTAGGATCTGGTTTCCAGTTTAGTATCTTCGGTCGAGTTTGTTCACGAGCAGATTGAATTTAGGGCAGTTATAATGATCATTATCACTCCATCTTAGCATAAATGTTACTTGGTTCACATTAAGCTGTTCTTACCAGGAATATAAGCTGACAGATCATCATCAATACCCTTGGAAACCGCGGGAGCTGCAAGGAAAAAAACGTAAACGAACATGTAACTCAAGACTCGAAACGCGTACAATATTTGCTAGGGATAAAGGCAAGTCTTATGAAGATAATTGCACCAAGTATAGCCCAATCTTTACGTAGCTTTGATAACAAAAAAATTCCACAAGCAGTGAAAGAACTACATACCATCAAAATCTAGTGACCTTGTTGAAGCTTGGTCCTGAGAGTAAACACAAGTTGGACGAAAAAATTAATAGATGTATCTAGAACATTATAGAGCGCTTTTCAAACGAGTGTCGTAAAACCAAAACCAAAGTAATTACCCCAGCCAATCACAACAAACACAAATTATCCAATGAACCAATCAGAACTCGAAGCAAATACATGTAACCGGCGTCAAGCGCGGGAAAACGCGTGCGAGCGCGAGCAAGTCGCGACTGATTGGTTTGAGTTTTACTCCTGATTGGTCGAGAAAGTGGCGCGAAAGGTTTTATCCAATCACAGAGCGAAGTAAAGCAAAACCAAAGCAAAACACGAATTACTTTCGACACCCAATTGAAAACCGCTCTAACGCTTTAAGTTAACTCTGCGTACCGACAATGACCACGAGGATCGATTTGAGAAGCCCATAGATGTTTTGTGGAGAGAGAAAAAGCCAAGGAAATGTGAACCGAAAAAGCTTCTGGCGCTAGGACAAGAACCAATAACAAATTCGACCCACATACGACAGCAAGTGTACATAGCAGGCTGAAATGGAATCGAGGGTCACATCGGTGGAAGATTAGTCAATCCTTGTTCCCCAAAACAAACCGTAACAGTCAAAAAACCAACGTGTTTAATCTACTGATCAACTGCCGTTGAATGATGAAATAATTCCTGTTACTTTTGAACCATGTGTGCTAGCCATAGTAAACTATAAGCAGTAATTCCTTATCCTAAGTCTAACACTTGTGAACACGTAAAAATCGCCCGACGTATGAAAACAACGCAAGCCGAAAACGGACGGCTCTTCGCCTACAATGCATTGATGCTGACAGGAAAAATAACATGTTTAACACCTTTGATAATAAAGGGTTAATAGGAGAGTCGTGTAAATGTCATCACCTGATTTTCAAAGTAATCTCCATTGAGGTGAAAACTTGTCGCATCGTAAAAGCTGCTAATGGGCTTCTTCTCTTCATCCGGTGGATTAGATTCCAATTCTGACATCTTACTGTATGGAGACAAGTGAATGTAAGCAAATGAGGATAAAGGAGGACAAAAAAAAAAGGTTGATAGAAGGTTTCTTCGCGTAAAACCGCAAATTAAAATGATCAGTACATTAAAAGGGCAAAATTTAAGCATGATACAAATGTTCAATGGGAAACAAATTATTATCCAGTTCAGCATGCTAAAGAACATCGCCGTCATCATCATCATCATCATCATCATCATCATCATCATCATCACCACCACCACCACCACCACCACCACCACCATCATCATCATCATCATCATCATCATCATCATCATCATCATCATCATCATCATCATCATCATCATCATCATCGTCATCATCACCAAAACTTACTCGGTTTCTGTAACGTGTTTGGATAACATGTCATGAGAGCTTTGTAACTGGAGTTGCATGTACGAAATATCGCGTTGCTGTCGTTCACAAATCTGCAAAGAGAAAATCAAACAAGGAATTGTAATCATTGTGTTTCTTCGTAGATATAAGACTGCGCGAACCAAAGTAACGTGTGAATACCAAGTCTGTATTACTGGGTTTTTTTTCTTTTCTTCCCACCACACTGACTACAGTGCTGTACATGCTTAAAAAAATGAAAAAACAAACCAAACAAAACAAAAAGAAAAATTGCAAGACAGGCTGCTCTCAGAATGCGACATGAGTGGTGCAGTAAGCCGGGACGTTTGGAAAACAAGAAGAAAATAAGTCAAAAAGTCGTAGTTAAAAGTCAATCAAGAGCTTGTTTTTAAACCAGATAGCTTATGTGCGGACACGAAAACCGTATTTAGTTTAACAACATTTTGTTCACACATGAAACGCCAATTTTGGCACAAGCCACTGCGCCGCTTCAACGATAAGGAACAAGTTAAATGATACACGTTTTCGTATCACTCCAGGTGTAGTATTAACAAGCAATGTTTACATTGTTACAAAAAAAATCTGTCCTGTATAAAGTGCTAATGGAGAGTAAATGTAATTGGGTTGCAAAGAATTCTCAACCTCATCCTTTGTTGTAACTAGTTTTCACTCGGTAACTATAACATTAATTAGTATAATTTTAACGCTATATTCACCGCGCTACCCGGCTGCTAAGCCTAAGTCACTTTTTTCGTGTGTTGTTTTTGTTTACTTTTTGATGTCCACATCTCAAAATTATTCTAAAACAATTATTTGCCTCAGGCTCAGTAAATATTGGCGAATATTTACCTCGCCAACGCCTCGGTAAATATTCGTCAATATTTACTTCGCCTTCGACGAATAATTGTTAGGTCACTGGATGCAGTGGAGGAACGCATTGCATCCCGGCCTGACCAATCGATGGCAATCGATCATCGGAAATCCAATCGATCAATCGATAACAATCGATGACAATTAGTTAATTGCTATCGATTGCTATCGGCCAATCGATGACCAATCGATAATCACAAGCTCGAGTCCTCTAATTGCTATCGATTGCCATCGATTACAATCGATTACCATCGATCATCGATTACTATTGACTGTCATTTGCTGTCAAGCTGTTTGTCTTCGATCAATTTTCGATCAATTATTGAGTTCCGCTCGTGGCCGCGTAGGTGTCTGGTGACTTTTGCTCCGTCTTTTGCACAAATAACTCGGTTAACATGTGTCCGGTTATTTTGACTATCCAGCAGGTTGTAGTTAACGGGTATCACGAGTGCCCTTTTTCTGTTGAAGTTGCCTGTTGGCGAGCGATGAGGATCGATAGGCTTCTGTAGTAACTTAAGCTTGAGCGAGTAGGAACAGTTTCATTCCAGTTTGTTTTCTGTTAACAATTGTAATTTTGCATATACCTGCATCTGGTATAAAGTTCAATAAATTGTTGTTGTTGTTGTTCACAAGCACAAATGTTAGCAAATCTTTCCTCGATGGTAATAACATTAAGTCGTATTATAGAGAGGTCATAGGTTTATTCAGTAATAATGTTTCAACACTACACGAATTTAGCGTCGACCATCTTAAAAGTACTTTATTTTACTAAGGAGAAACTAACGGCAAAGTCACTCTCCTCTCTTACGTCCTCTCCTGGCGGCTTTACTGTTGAAAGTCTGGCACCAGGCTCAGAGTAGCGTAATTGCGTTACTTCGTAGTTTTCACCCTAGATAATCCGCAATTTTAACAACTGTTATGTAATTTCATTTTGCCGTATTTCTCCTGTAAAACATTTTCTTTTTTACTTCCACCCAAAAAATATGGAAATCGATGACAATCGATGCCAATCGATGATAATCGATGACAATTGATGAAAATCGATGACAATCGATAACAATCGATTGCAATTAAAAAACACAAATTTTTTGGCCATCGATTGGTCATCGATTTCCGATATCAATCGATTAACTGTTATCGATTGTCATCGATTGTTATCGATTATCCATTTAATCGATTGGTCAGGCCGGGCCGGGATTGCATACAGGGAAGAAGGTGGTGGACGAGGGCAGGAGTGTGGCAGCGTACAAGAAGGCATTTTACCTGTCGAAGGTTCTGAAGTTCTGAATCTGTTCTCTCTTGTTTTGATTTCTGTAAATCAAGCAGTTGGTCCTTGCGTTTCTCTCTCTCTCCTGAAGAAGTAGAGCGGAATATATAAAGCTAAAACAGTTTTAGTTCCGATATTTAATTTTTGGTTACAACTTAGCCTGAGAAAACAGCCGACGTCTCACGAGGTCGCCACTTGGAGGCCTCGCAAATCGACGTCTGAGTAAAGAGCGCAGAAATTCCATACTGATGACGCGTCACTACCCAGATCTAGGCCAGAACGTCATGGTAGCCCACATATAGGGCAAGAACGTCATGCTAGCCCACATATTTGGCACTAATGTGAAGGTAAGTGAGTACAAGTGAAGGGAAGTGAGTACAAATGAAGGAAAGTGAGTACAAGTGAAGGAAAGTGTGTGTTAGTGGAGGTAGGTGCGTTAATCAGTTGGTGTATATATTCATATAGGATTGTAATGTTATTAGTGCCTTATATGTGGGCTAGCATGACGTTCTTGCCCATCTAGGTAGTGCTTGTGATTGGTTGTGCCACGTGGGAACTTTCTTTCAACCAATCACAAGCACTACCAAGATCTGGGTAGTGACGCGTCATCAGTATATAATTTCTGCGCTCGTTACTCAGACGTCGTTTTGCGAGGGCTCAAAGGGCGACCTCGTGAAACGTCGGCTGTTTTCTCAGGCTAGTTACAGCTGTACATAAAGTACTGTTATTGCGGGATCTTATAAAAGTGAAAAGTGTTTGACAACTTTGATACGTTTACCTGATAAGAAGAGCTCCTTTTGCAATACCAAAACCTCCTGCTTGGCCTGTAAGAAATAGAGCATAAACAAAGTTTTAATCAAGCTTACTGCATGCTTTTAGCCACTGGCCAACTAAGGCTGAAGCCACAGTTGAAAAAGAAATTGTAACAGTTTTACCTTAGCTAGTTCTGCTTGAACTTCATCAGCGTCACTGAACTGTTTACTTATATCACCTACAAAGAATAAAAATAAATAAATAAACAACAGAAAAGGGTGAAGCTATTTTGGTAGTTAAATAATTCCTGGCTTACACGAACAAGATCTTATTGTTACTAATCCTTGATTCCTGTTAGACTACAAATCAGCGCCTACCAAGGCTTGCAGGGAAAAAGCAATGTGCCAAACGTACATGCAAGAACCTCCGGTCCTATGCTTTCATTTGTATCCTCTAGACAAAAAAAATTCTTAATGCAGCCAAGTTATGTCCAAGTTAATTTGCGTTTCAAGCGCTGACTGCAGTAGTGTCGATTAGAAGACACAGGAAAACAATGAAGAGAGAGGAAGAAGGGGGGTACGAATTACCCTTCTGTTGAGGAATATTCGAGAGACCAAGAAGATCGATTGGCTCCACATGACTCAGTTTGACCTTATTTTTCTGAGGACGACAAGTGACCAGTGAGACTGGTCTAAATGTAACTTACAGGCCAGATGAAACTTTTTAAACATCTCTAAGCAATGTTGAAAAGTGATGGATTAAAGTAAAGTGTAATCTATACCTCTTAGTTTTTCAACTTCATGTTTGTTCGCCGTTGCCTGGTCTCTCCATTGATCTCTTTCTGTCCTGAGTGTACCTTCAGTTTTTCTTAGTTCCTATGTAAAAAGCAGTGCAACAGACAATGAAATTTATTTTCGTCTTCCTCAGTTGATACAGCCTTTGCTATGTCCTGTATGGTTCAACTTTCAGTAGAAACAGAATAATACTGACCTGACATAAACCTTCAAGTCTTTTAATCTTTTGTTGTAATTCTCCTAAGTTCACATTTGCTTCCATAATATCATTATCCTTACAGAAAAAAAAACAAAACAAAACAAAAGAAAGCATGTAATCAGTTACATTCCCACACAACGTGTGTGCTTCTCTGCATTTTTGTACTTGCTCGTGTAAGAGATGTTGTATGGGGGAGTTTTCAGTACTAGCGTGTTCGAGATTCCCCTTAAAAATGCAAGCCAAATTCAAGAAGCCCTCGTCCCAACTGCTTCTTAAATTCAGAGAAGCCTGTTGAAAGGAACAATACCCTACAGCAATCACAGCCACAGACAATGCCAAACGACACGAGTTAAACAAAAAATGTACATAATTTTGCATGCTACAAGCAGCACAATCTAGACATTAAAGTTGCATGCAACAGTCACAAGCCTTTAAAACAAGGAGAAAGCTACTCAAAGCTTCCCTGCTAGCAGAGGTCTCTCACGGCGAGAGAAAAATGAGAGGAAGGAGAGACTCTCTCTCTCCTTCCTCTCATTTTTCTCTCGCAGTGAGAGACCTCTGCTCGCAAGGAACACAAAGCAGGCAATGATAAGGAACAGTACTTCTCTTGACTTCTCTTTGTCTCACAGCTTTTGTGGGAAACTGAATGAGTCACACACCTTAAGTTTGAGTTTTGTTAATAGTTCCTGTTCTCTGGCTTGAAGTTGTCCTATCGTGTTCGATAACTCTCTCATGGATGATGTTAGAGCACTGTTCTTCTCCTGAGAAAAATGGAAAATAGCAATCATGTGGTTTGGATGCTAATTACAGCATGAAAAGAAGATGCTGTCTCAACCAGCCTCGGGCAGGTCGATTTTCTGTTAAGCTAGTACATGTATGCCACACATACATGCATTCATACTTTCACATTATTTTTAGTTCTTAATCTACATAACATACATTATTATGTAGTTCTTTTTCCAACTCTATCAGCAAGATCTGTTCTGTTTTAATTTCTTTTTTGTCTCTTTGTTAGGTGATCTTTCACACAGGGCTATCCTCTTGACTAGACTGTCTTTCCAAGGCTCTTGTATTTCATTACTCTTCGTTCTGGTACTAAAGAGTTTTAGGGACTTTATTGACAAATTTATACTTTTATGGGTATTTTAATTATGTGACAAACTGTCAATGGGTAACAATTAAACTTACTTCAAGTTCCTGTACTTGGTGAAGTGAAGTATTTGCATGCTCAGAAACTTGTTGAAGCTGTAGCTGAATGTGTAGAAAAAGATGATAAGAAATTATTTGGATTTTCTAATCTATATATTATATAATTTAAAGTCTTATTATGAGATCTACAGAATTTCACAGGTATTTTACAGATCTTATTTTCATAAATTCAGTTAACAAACCTGTGTATCTTCTAATTCTTTGACTTTATTCTTTTCCTCTGTTTCACATGCTTTTAGCCTAAAAACAAAAAAAGAAAAAGAAAAAAGATGAAATACAAATCAGCAATCAGTTGGTAACATTACTTAAACGAAAAAAGACCAAACTAAAAAGAGAAGTAACTTATTACCTCGCTTGCAAACCCTTCAATTGTTCATTTCTATTTTTTAGTTCACCTGTAAAAATTATAACTGAATGTAAGTAACACATTGTACCTTCACTTACAGAATTTGCAAACATGCATTACATGTACATTAACAGCCATTCCATTTTTTAGCCAAGATCAGCATCATAATTGCAGTAGAATGCTACTCATGTTTTGACAACAGTTGATAAAATTTCAAATTGCCTAGTTTTCCATTTCACTATGATGTCCACATAACCATTTCCTTTGTTTCATAGCTCTTTATCTTGATTGTTTTAAGAAGAAGCTAGTGAGACTCCATTTGATACTCGAATTTTGATTGGAGTGATGTGTGTGACAGGCACGTCAGAATTGGACAGGTTTCCTGACTTGTGTAACCTGTCTCCTAACACAGTCAACTCTTCCAATACTATCGGAACACGGAGAAATTTTTTGCTTCCTGATTTGATTGGAAAAGCTGTTAATGGAGCGAATGCATGGAAAAAAATTATACACCAGACAACTGTTGCAACACAATTTGGGAAACCTAACAAATTTCCAGATGTCTGGTGCATAAGATCATGTGTTCAGCCTATGAAAAATTCAGCTATCAGTGAGATTATCTTTCACTAAATGAATATTTCTTTCCCCCCCACAGGAAAAGTAGATTATTGAAATGAATCATGAAATCAACATTGTGATAATTGACTCCACTTTTTATTCTTCAAGGGAATGCTCCTCCTGTTCTGAATGCAAAGTACAGAAGCAGCATCAACAACACTCACTTTCAAGCCTGGCAGATCTTTTCTCAAGAGCAAACACCTGGGTTGAGAATAAGAGAGCAAATGGATTATTCAGTGACACCCTGATCCCCAGAGAAGATGGTCTTCCTCTAATTAGCTCAAGGGCACCTACCCTAAACAAATGTGTATGTGGTTGTAAATCCCAAATGCAGACACCTTCCTTAATCCCTCACACCTCCTATTTAAAGATGCCTTTTAAACCAGTTCCTTTCTCCAAATACATGTGCATATATTTTGTAGTTCCCAATACCCACAACTGCACCTTCCCTAATGCCCTAAGCAGAGACATTCTCTGACAGGGACATGTCTCATCAACAGGTACTGATCCCAGTTGACAACTCCCCTAAGCAAGCAAAGTCACATATTGATGAGTACTCATTTACTAGGTACAAGCCACATATCAGCTAATCTTGGAAAAAGAAACATCAACAAGGCATATATCTGAGTGTATACTTCATTTTACTTAGATCTACCATTAATTTTTTTTAAAGGCAGAAAACAGTCTGTCATTTTGAATGTCTACTCACCCTCTGTCGGTCCTCTTCCCAGGCTACAATCTGTTTTTGATGAGCTTGTACCATATCATTCAGTTCCCTGAATAGAGAAAAGAAACAAACAAACAGTCAGTAGTAATCAAAGTTTATGAAAAGTCAGTAGCAACTTCAAGCCAGTAAAAAAATCTGACGTCAACGTACGCCTGCCTGCCTGTCCATTTTGAACAGACTCTGGGGGAGGGGGAGGGGAGTCCCAAGGCAACCCGATGGCGGGAGGAGAATGCCATCTTTTCTGGGTGGGAAATTGCGCGGTGCTTTTGGGCAGCCGACATTTTTCTTGGTGGGAAATCACATGACAATTGTCACTTGTGAAAAAGAGGTTTCTTGAGGGCCAATTTAGACGGTACGATTTTTGCTTATGACTGTCGTATGCAACTTTTGTAGAGTGCACTGCTCACGTCAAGCAAAGATCGTATACAATTTGTCATTCTAGCATTTTGATTGTGGCTACGACTGTCGTAGGGTTTTAAAACATGTTTCAAAATCCTACGACATTTTTCATGTTGTGTGCGAATAATGTTAAGATGTTGTCTCATGTATATACGTTACTGTCAGTTAGTGACTCAGACTACATTTTATTGCACACCTATATGTACAGTAGCTCTTATAGACTGCCTCAACAGAGTTTGCTGTTAATACATGTATTGCTGGAAAAACATCTTAACACAAAAATCGTAACAATTGGAGCACATATCATTCCTACCTAAATGCATATGTAAATGCCAAGATACATGTCAGCTGTGAATTTCAACTTACAGCTGTACTTATTTATTTATTTATTTATTTATTTACTGAATTTTGATTAACCTGTCTCTATCTTTGAGTTCCCCTATAAGTAACTGAAGTTCACGCCTCTGTCTTTGGATTGTATCAGTGTCAACATCAGAGAGCTGGAAAAAAAAATACAAAAAAATATAATTTACAGACTTATTTCATTTCCCTTGAAGATAGACACCTCTCCAATGAATTGCAAAGGCAGATAGTAAGGGCTGCCCAAACGAGTAGCTATCTCCATTTCAGCAGACGTTTACAACCAACATGTGTTTTTCATTTATCCGAAATGATAGTAATGGGAAAACAGTCAAAGCAACTCCAAAGGAAATGGTTTTCACTTCAATATAGTGGGGCATTCAAGATACATGTACATGTAGAAAGGGTTGAATATTGCAAGGTGAATCACTACAAGGTTACTAACCTGTTTATTGGTGGGAGACAGCGAGCTGTTGTGAAGTCTTGGACTTGTTGTTCTGTGCATGCTTGGACTTACTGATTGGCGGACAGGACTTGTACTGCGCAGGGGTGATTTGCTTCTTGATGACCTTGATGGACTGACACCTGGCTGATAACTTGTGTTGCTTGCCCTTGGTTTGTAGCTACTTGGTGATGTTGTCGAGAAGGATGAAACAATGGGCTAACAATGGAGTAAAATATTAGCCTGAGAAAACAGCCGACAATTCGCAAGGTCGCCACTTGAGCCCTCGCAAGACGACGTCTGAGTAACGAGTGCAAAAATTTCCTACTGATGACATGCACTACCCAGATCTTGGTAGCGCTTCTGATTGGTTGTGCAGCGAGGGAATTTTCTTTCAACCAATCAGAAGCACTACCAAGATCTGGGTAGTGCACGTCATCAGTATATGGAATTTCTGTGCTTGTTTTTCAGATATTGTTTTGCGAGGGCTCAAGTTGCGACCTGGCAAAACATCGGCTGTTTTCTCAGGCTAGTAAAATATTAAATAAATTTAAATGAAGCACACACATATGTACATGGTTCTGAGGCACCTTCACAGACCAATGATGATCAATATGATGATGACAATAATGATGATGATGGCAATCATGATGATGATTTAAAAGTAACAGAATTGTTTCAGTTTATTTCTTGGTGGAAAAAAGATACACTAAAACCTTTCTAAAACAGCCTCTGTTCACAACTAAATTTTCTGGCCATTGCAGAAAGGTGGATGAGAGGAGGCTTCAACAATTTAAGATCCTTTGTAAGGAGCGAATATGGATCAATGTTAAGGATAAGAAAACTTGACCGTTGACAAGAGGTGGTAGTTATGGAGGGTTTGCAATCAGATTCTTTGTCCTGATATATCAAATGATACATCAGAGGTCCAAACAAGCAAACATGGCCAGTAATATTGTTGTAGAGAGGTGGCTGTTATCTGACAAGGTGCATTGTGCAGAGTCCCACACTGAAGACATGCCAAAGTCTTCTAAATTCCACCTTGCCTGAAAGCCACGCAAAAGATGTTTAGCATTACCAACATAAAACACAACCTGGATTATGGATAGGTTTAATAAAAGCATTGGCGTAAATGGATTCGCAGTCAGCAAAACAAATTTAGTCATTTTATAAAGGTGGCTGATATGGGGAGGTTTCAGTAAGATTACTTTGAATACAGTGGAACCCAATATAACAAAGTGCCAAGAGACTCGCAAATGTGTTTGTTATATCGGGGGTTAATTTCCATACATGTACTTTTTACTATTACTGAAGAACATTGTTCCTTATACCGGGTTCTTCATTATATAGGATTACATACATTACATTGAAATTCCACAGTAAGTAGATTTTTGTTCAGAGCAAGCAAAGTGGCCATTGTAGGCAGGTGGCTGTCGCTGGAAGTTTCATACTAATAATACACCTAACAGGTGTGCTCACCTTTGTTTTGGGAGTGCTATGAAATAAATTACTGGAATCATAAGAGTTATAACCTGTGATGAAAGAGAACAAACAGTTAGTACAGGTTACAGGTTGTTCCACTACTACAACAAGTAACAGGTTACCCTATAACAGTACACAAGCTACAAACAGCTCACGCATAATTTATGGTACTAACACCCCCCGGCCATCATGGTTTCTCTAGAATGAAACAACTACGACTATAACTAATCCTCCCGGATGGGATGAAATGCCATCACAGGGTTTCCCAAGCACTTCATAGGCGGATCATTGTTTATGTCAGCAGTCTTTGATCTAAGCATTATCATAAATTATCGAAAATTTCACGGTTAGCTTGGTAAATGAGAACACGAAAAATTGAAAGAGACTGGCACAATCAGTAAAAATAGCAATATGAGAGGAGAATGTTGAAAATTGAAGGAGATATTCCTTTTTGAAAAAGGTCAAATTTACAGACGTTTGTATGGCTGGGTGGCAAGAGTTGCCACCCAGCCATTTGAACGCCTGTAAATGTTGTAAATTTTAAAAGCATCATTTGAAACCTGTTTCCATCCTTTTTCTTTCAAACTTCGCATGTTAACTAAATGTTATATGCTCTTTCTAGTTATAATCTTTGTTTGTTTATTGGATGAATTTCAATTTTCAAGATGTGAACAATGACATCAGCAAGGATCTGCCTATTGGGGGACCCTAAAAGTTCACTTGTACCCATTTATTCACCTTGTAGTAAGTTACTGGAGCAGATTCCTTGTTGTTCCAAGGCAAGGTACCTCTATAAGTTCCATAACCTTTTGGGCACACTTTATATTATCATATATCGGTTTTGTACAGATTATTTTACATTCATGTTCTTTAAAAAAATGCTAGCATTAGAGAAAAAAGACCTCCTCACTTGCCATGTACATGTGGTTCAGAAAATGTTTAGATCTACGTCCAGTAAAAATTATGCCAGATTAACAACTACTCTCCCTTTAGCCCTTTTCTGGTTCAGACATCACTCACTTGCTAGTGCAATTATTCATTATTGATTATGTTCTTCTAAATTACCCCCTGGATCTGTTGAAATCAACAGACTTGATCTATATGTCCCTATTTTACATCACACAATTTTAAAAACTTCATAAAACCCCCCATGCCAGTCACTACAAATTGAAAGAGAATAACTTGAAATCGCTCTCAATTGGAAAAAATAAACAGACTGAATTATTTTAACTTTGTACATGTACTGTTTGAAACATGTTCTAGTGGTCTTCAATCATACATTTAGTTGCCATTGTCAAACACTCAATTGTGGCTTGTGAATTTATAGAGTGCAGTAAACAGAACTCATTGAATGAGTTCGAGGAAAATAAAAACACAGCAAGAGAGAGGAAAAGTCACACCATTAAAAATCAATTTTCTGTACGACCCATAAAAAGACGTCAATGCAATTAAACGGTCCAATTCATCTTCGCAAAAAAATTGTTAATAAAATCTTCGCTAACGTATACTTTACTGGTAATAATAAGCTTAATAGTTAACTATAAACCCACAACATATTTACCTTTTCCAAGATCTGCTGACAGCTGGACTCGCTTTTTCCCAGCCATTTCACCGCTATATCCCTTAATCGGCAGTGATCCACCAAATCGCTCCATTGATCGAAAGAAAGCGTTCGATTTTTACTAAAATTCGTCCTGATCTCTGATCGAAGGTGCAGACAAGTCAACAGGTCGATCAAATGCGAATCGCTCGCCCACAATTTGACGGCACGTCGCAAAAATGCTTTCAAACTCCTCCAAATAACAGTTTTCCCTAAGATCGTTCAATTCTGAACTAAAGCCTCCTGGAAGTAAAAATATGGTGATTCCTTCCAAATGAAAATTAACCGAATTTCGTTACTACAGACGCCACGGACGAAAGTTGCGCGCGTGAAAGACGCTTCACAAGGCGCATGCGTCTATTATTTTTGGGAAACCGCTGGCTGCTCAAGTCACTATCAAGGGTTTGTTTTGATGATTTTTTGGAGGAAAAACAAATATCGGAGAGTGCCTGATCTGAACGGAGCAGTTGTCAATTAACAAACAAACGCAAAAAGATGCAGCTTTTTTCCTGGCAATGAAAATAGTGACGAGCATTCCATTTTTCCTCCAAGGGATAGAGGAACAAAACATGCGAACGCACCGCTGCCCCAGGAGGGGTGGGACGTGGATGCTCAAGGTACCTTTTGGGTTTGTTACCGCTTAGTATGCTTTAAAAAATGAAAAAAGAAAAATTGAGATTATTTTTTTTAGTATAGAACCCTAAAATATTTCACATGAAAGGCTAGGTGACTTCTTCTGGGGAAGAAATTTTACTTATAAATACAAGCGCTAGGTAGGTAAAACGGAAAAAGGTAACTCTTGGGATGAGTTCGAGCCACATCTGCCAAACATGATTCTGGTATTTTTTTACGGGTTGGGTTCATATTTTGGTCCCTTTATCCTTTCCAGCCAAGGCGTAGCTTGTCCTTTTAAGAAAGCCTTTGAATTCACAGCCTATGAGATGCACAGTGCCGGTTTGGCTATTGATGGACTCGTGAGAGATTGAGTGGTGACATGCCTGCAACCTCTGAATTATATATGATAAAACAAAGGGATGAAAGGTTTTCACAAACTGAGAAAAACATTCTGTCGAAAAGAGTGTTTATTTCTACCATTAGCTTTGCGAATTCTCTGCTTATTTGATATCAGCTGATAGCTTAGCAGCAGAGATCCGGTCATCCGAGCTGTCGATTGCTCATATTAATACATACCAGTGGAAGTTCTCGTAAGAGATCACCACGGCAATTCAGAAAAGTGGTCACAACAAGGATCGCAACTAGACTGGTCGGTAATTCACTCAAGTGGTCACGGTTGCTTACGGAAGCGGTCGCTTACGAGAGCTTATAATAACAGGGTTTAAGTGTCAGTTCAAACAGGGTTTTGCAATGCTGGTCGTAACTAGAACTGGTCGCTTAGAGCGGGCGCAAGGAGAGCTTCGACTGTATTATGATACCGGTGTGGGACTGTATGTATGATATTAAAATGCGGCTACAGCGTGGTTCTTAACTAACCTCTTCCTAGTCCATATCCTGGCGAGTTTGAGCTGACCCCTGTAGAGAATAATAAGCACCCGCCTTCCTTCTCTCTTGGGTCTTCCCGCACTAATTAACTGCCACCTGGTTTCGGTACCAGTCTGCCGAGCGGGAGGTCACGGGTTCATTTCCCCGCCGGACCACCAAGCAGAGACTTAAAATAACTGAGATAGCTGGATGGTAGATAAACAGATAGTTTATTAAAACTATAGCATTGCAGCTAAAAAAAAGGACAGCTGACCTGTTTATGAAAGTTACAGCTGAGACTAAAAATTTTAGCTCTTAAAACTCCATATATATAAAATATGGAAACATTTGAAACTGGTTAGGTAATTCTGGATGTACATACAGAACTTGTCCGGCACTGGAAATGCTAAGCCTTTGCAATTGGTGTTGTCTCGTTCATATTTACATGCTACTTCGAAGAGGACGTTAAAGAATCCATGATACTGTTCGAAAAGAGTACAGGGGACGGAGTTCCTTGAGGATCTTCATAGGGAGCCTCGAAGATCTTGAGGGGAATCCTTAAAGATCCTCCCCTACAAATTTCAAAGATCCTCAAGGATCTTTCATACTCTTTCAAAGATCCTTGAGGTCACAGTTCTGCAATGATACTTGAGGTACCTGCGAAGATCGTTAATGTCCTTGCAAAGATCATCAAAGATCCTTGTGCAGGATGACCGATCTTGTGCAGGATCAAAGAATTTAAAGGATCCTTGGCAGGATCTTATCAAAAATGATAAGGATTATTGCCATGTAGGATCTTGAGTAGGATCTTGTGTAATCTTATAGGATCCTGTAGGATCTTACAAGAACATCCTGTAGAATCCTTAATTACAGGATTTCTACCAGGGTTGTCTAACGGTTCCGGATTTAATCAGCCAGATTATGACTTAAAACTGTCGGTTTGGGGACAGTTATAAGTCAACTAGCAACATTACTTCGTTCTTCCTTGGGATGGGACACTTGTCCACCGCACAGGACACGGTACACATGATTAGGTTCGTCCGTCGATCGCCCGCCTACGCCGAGCTAGAAACGTAAGCACTAGATGATTGACGGACAAAAATTTATCTGAGCCACTGAACTTTAGCTTTCCGCAAAAGATGTTGACACAGTTATCCAAAATATAATGCAAGGGGTTAAAGTTCAATGGCAGTATAGCAAATAGAGCTAGGGAATTTAAATACCTTCAGTTCAGAAAGCATGAATAAATTCCTGGGTAGAGAGCTGGATTCCGCGATAATTTAAAGCGAAAGGAAAGCTTCAACCAGGGTAAGTACTTCTACTTCTTCTCTTATTTTGAAAAACTTACATTTTTTCTCGTGGGTCAAAGATGGAGCGGCCATTTTGAAGAGCTCAATGAGTTGGAAAGATTTTAAGGTTCCTAAAGTTTAAATTCCTTTCTAAGCAAGCAGTAGTAGCCATACCTCTTAAAATCTGACTTGAATAACATTTTGAAGACTTTCAGAACTGAAAACCCTTTTTATGCTTGGGAATTCTGAATCTGTAACCCCTTAAGGTTATGGAAGGTTTTCGACGAGGCTTGAAGTGAATGTTACTTCTCTCGGCAAACTGGGCACAAATTTGTTGGAGTCACTTAATTTGTTTAATTTACAAAGCACATTCCTCGTTGACAAGAGTTCTACAAGGTGGAGCATGGAGTCAGTGAACAAGTCAGTAATTTAATGTAGACGAATTTTAGACGAATTTTATTGCTATATATTGCAGCTACGTTTAATTAACTTAGTCCCAATGAGGAAAAAATTCATGATCTCATTCAGTAGGTGTCTCAGCTATACCTGATTTCACTTAGTTATTACGAACAGTTCAAGACTAAATTCATTTTAAATCTAACTACACAATACTACCAACTCAGTCCTCATATAATACCGGAGTTTTAGTAATCACTGTTCCAAACAGCCGAAATTAGGTATAGTTACTCTTGTACTCATTTATAACCGGGACACTGCTGCAGGTTTCCTATATCCCTTAGGTGATTTAATCAAAATCCAGCTCCATATTTAACCTGTGAAGTGGATTAAACTTAACAAGCAAATGATAATCACCCGCATTTTCTCTTCACCACATGAGAACAGACAAAATAACGTCACCTTTAGATGAAACGGATTTACTTCTGCTTCGTTATATATTTCAGTTTGATGAAGAAGAACCTTTTAATAGGAGAGCCCTGATTGTCATTTTTCGCTTTTGTAAGCTTGTTTTCAGACACGTTTACTTAATCGATTAGTATTCAAAGTGACATATGTCTTCTTTAAGCAGGAAATCGCTTAAGATTATTTTTACCTTCTGCAGAAAATGATGAAGATTCTACTTTTACTGTTGGTGATGACAGGCAAGTTGTTATCATGCAGTTTTATTTGATCACGACCATTAATGTTGAAGACACACACTAAGCTTGGCAGAAGCATTCACGAATGCCCCATTAGTCCTGCTTCATGTCACCTCCCTAGAAATTCCCACTACTCCAAGCTGTACAGAAGACACCGTTTCTAGAATTGTTATTGGTGCTCAGCAAGAACTGAAGCGGTTGCTCCTCGTCTTTCGGCCCTTCAGCCTACGCAACCATCTCAGAATCCCGCGCGCGCTTCACACCCGTGTAAGTCGAGCATTTCATCCTAACAACCACTCAATCTTATCTGAGAAAACGAATGACTTGGAACAAGTTTATGAATCTCACAATCCTGATCCTAATCCAAAGCAAGCATGTCCCAAGTCTTTCACAGCGTCACTGGAAAGTTTCCCGAAGAACCCCGACTTTCTAAATTCTTGTTTCTTTACGCGCTATGAGTAGCTCTCTCTGGCATTTTTTAAATCGTTTTTCTTCTTCACGATACCTATGTTTTTGCTCAGGAACACTATCGCAAAGCTGTAGGGAAGGCTCCGTGGTAAATGACCATCTCGGTCAGCGGCGCGTGTGTCGTGGCGGGAAACTGGGGAAACCGTGTCGCGTGCGACGCGAGTGGAGTGGAATGCTTCCTGGAGAAAGGTTGGTTGTCAAAGAGTAATTTTTTTTTTATTCCGGCTCTGAGACCATGCATCTGTACACGAACATCTTTTTTAAAACAAAAACTAAGGACAACACTGTGCACAGTGACGAACTTTGTTTTATCGTCTCACCACCGCCTCCCTTAAAAAAATTGTTGTGCACTGGCTCTGTAACATTGCGCCCTTAAACACAGCATTGAGTACCATGGCATGGTGCAGCCATCAAACATTTTTGCCTTGGTCGGTGGATGGATAGATGGATGGATGGATGAATGGATGGATGGATGGATGAATGAATGAATGAAGGAAACGTCTTAATATTATTCTCACCTTGCTCAGGGCAAGTTATTATCTCTCTCAATTTTGGAAAAGCTTGCGTTCTTCGCTCTAAGCAAAAACAAAAATGCCATTGCATAAACGGAGCCTACAATCTATACCTCTTCTTTTAGTTGATGACACGTTCTTTAATTCACTAGGTACCGCTTCATCAACACTCTAAAGAAAGCATCCGCCCGATCAGATTATCAGAACCTCGTTACTACTCATACAAGGCAGTTTGACAACATTCATAACAACAGGCAGTTCCTGGCCTGGCACCGCTGGTACCTTCTGGAGATGGAGAACATTTTACGTAAAGTGGACCCAATAGTGACGATACCCTACTGGGACTGGAGTTTATGGTCTGGGGCGCCTTGGATGGATCAGGTACCGTGCAGCGTTTGAGCCTTAACTTTACTACGCCAGTAAGGACCGATTGCTTTTAAAAACGAAGGCTAAGCTAGACCTGGTTTAACCCTTTCACTCCCAAGAGTGCCTAAAATCAAAATTCAAGACAAACCCTAAATTTCATTTTTTTAAATAATTCAATATAAGTAGTACCATGTGAAAGTACTGCTGATGAGGTTTCATTTGAATGGTCACACCGTAGAATTTCATCCACAGACTCAAAAGGTACTGACTCTGGGAGTGACAGGGTTAAGGCTAAACTTAAGGCTATATTAAAACAAGGTCAAAATTGTATTAATCGAACATACACGAGCCACAGACTTGCAAAAAGGTCACGTCTATACAAACGAACAGAGTCAAAAGACAAATGTGCAAATCGTACTGACCTCGCTTGGAATTGGATCAGAAAACGGCCTTCCTAAGTTTCTTAAACGCTGTCTACACTTCTTTTAAATCATGATGATCGAATGAAAGTCTATACGAGCGTATTCATCCAGTGGTTCAGAACGTCCGGCTCTTAAACTTGCATGTTTCTCCAACATGATGAGATGCTTGTCTATCATGTCACAGGGGTATAACAAACATTGGTTACTCCCTAATGGTTCCGCAACTTGGGTACCCATTTAACCCCCCTAATTAACCCAAGTGCAGACAGACAACGTGTAGTAAAGTGCTTACTCAAGGAAACGGATACAAGAACACGAACCACCCTATTCTTCAGGTTGAAAGTCGAATTTTCTTTAACAGGTTGTCACGCGGATCCATTCGCTTTTAGATCCTGCAAGATGCCGTTCCACATCGAGGAATCTTTTATTATTAAATATTTTTGAAAGCTTAATAAGGTCAGGATTTATTTTTATGTAATAACTTATTGACTTGGATAGATGCGATAAGAATGGGCATTGCAGCTATTCCAGGCAAATTCCGTATGCAAAAGAGGTCATTTTTCACATCCTGGAAACTTGAAAGTATAGTAGTGTTTTTTGCCTCACTGTTTTGTAGATGATGAGCTTCTGGAGCAATGCACCATGGGGCTTTGGAAGCAATGGTAGATATGATAGAGATGGCTGTGTGTACGGTGGACCGTTTGCAGAACATCAATGGTCACTTACAAACGGAGAATGCCTAAAGAGAAATTTTAATGGTAACTAGTCATTCCATTAACGACAGACGATAAAATCTTCTCTGGTTACGTCCATAACAGGTTTTGCGAGCCACAGAACATTTCAGTTTGAAGACTGCTTCGTAGTTGGACTACCTAGCATGAAAACCATCTCATCACCGTTTGGAAAACTGCGAGATATCTTCGCTGATTACGGTTAATGCAAAAGAGGTCATTTTTCACATCCTGGAAACTTGAAAGTATAGTAATGTTTTTTGACACCTTCGTGTGGCTTATAAGCCATATAGGTTAGTGCGCTAACCCTAGAACTGATGTCCACCTAAAAAGGCATTTTCCTTTTCATATAGGAAAGACACGTACTCCTTATATATGGTTAAATTGTTTTTCCAACAACCTCTGCTTTTCAACTGATGTCAGATTGTACGGTTCAATGAGCTGCACGGACTTACAACCATCTTTGATGTACCTTTGGTCATCTTCAATTTGCCTTGACACCTGGCTTTGACCGCGCTAGGGACTTAATTTGATACAGTATTTGATAGGAGTGAAAGATATTTTAATGATAGCAACTTTGGCAGCCCTGTCAAGTGTTTAAGGAAGTTGTGTGATGCGCATTTGATCATATGCATATGTTAATTTGCGCAGCATTTAATTGTTATTATTTTTCGTACAATCAAACCTGCTTTTCATTTCTTTTATTCTATAGGTAATCCACCTGACTGCATCGCCATTCACAAATGCCTTCGCATCTTTTCCCACAAGTTCACCCAATTCGAGTCGACACTTCGCGACAACTTACACAACAACATGCACTGCAGAATTGGCGGCAAAGGTGGCACCATGTGCAGCAAGCTATCAGCCAATGCCCCAGAATTCCTCTTGCACCACGCCTTTACCGACAAGCTCTGGGCTGACTGGCAGAAGAAGGAAGCTCGTTACAAAAACGCCTACTTCAGAGGTATTATCTACCTTTATGGAGTCACACCCCGGCTCAGGCCTCAGGATGTCATGGATCTGTCCAGGCAGCCCAGAGGGGTCTGTGTAATCTACGACAACCCACTACACAAGAACTATAAGCTTTGCCATGATAGCCTGGCCAGTTTGACCTTAGCAGAGATCGACGCCATTCCGAGACAGCAGTTTACTCGGGTCAGTAATCTGGAGTTTGAGTTGTTCATGGTGAAGAGGAAAGCAAAGGCAAGAGCCAATGAACTGGAGATGAATAATTTGGAACCCAAGAAAGTCTTGTCCAAGAGCGCAGAGTTGAACTTCCAGGATGACAAACTGGGCTTCAAAGTGGAAGATGTAAAAGAAGCAATTGAGAAAAAGAGAAAGAAGAAGCGAGAGGAAGAAATAATCAAGAAACCTCATCTATCTGCACAATGAGAAATTAGGCAAATGATCCTTTTTTTTCATTAAGACGGTCATTTAAGACTGTACGCAATGTTATCAAGTTACCTTATTGATGTAGTCTCACATATAGCTAGGCAATAATTATATGCTTTTACATGCAATAATTTTGTCTGTTTTTAACTGTTCAGCTACTGACTCTTCCACTCTTTTGCCATTTCAGTCAGCATCAACCCCTTTTGTCAATAGGCATCATGAGAATCAAACAGCCAACGCACATAACAGACCGACCCATTGGTAGCTGTTCTATTGCCTTTACAAGATTAAGAGCCCTTTATAAGTAAAGTTTGGCTAAATGTATCTGTTAAAAAAAACTACCTACCACACTCATTTTCAGGGCAAAATTCCCTCAAATTTCACCCCATCTTCCATCAAACAGTCCAGTTATTTTGCACATGCAAGTCTCTTTCCCATATGGGAAGTTGGTGGGTGGGTGCATTGATAGATATTTTAGTACAACTAGTGATTCTCTATTGCTGAAGAGTTTGGTACTATAAGAAACATTTGGCTGAATAAGCCAATAGACAGCTCACAAGAAGATGGTATACAAATTAAAACTGTAAATTCCAAGGGGGCCAAAGTTGTAAAAACAAACAAACAATTTCGCACAAAGTACTTCTCGGTGCATCCAAAAGTTAAACTTGAAAATTTCATTTAAATTAAGCTGCCAAAAAACTTTCATCTAACGGTTTTAAACTGAGGGAGTTTGTCGACGCTGTAACCAAGTCAACACCTTGTTTTTGATAAGCTGACCGCGCTCACAATGCACTCTTTCATTAGCATTCTGCTACCGTAATTTTAGTCCACTTTGCTCAAATGTAGAAATCTTACTACCACCGATCAGTTTTGAACATATTTCTACCCAGTCCCCTGGTAGTTTTGTTATGTTTTGTCATAACTAATGAGTTTTATGAGGTCTCAGATGACCTTCAGGTTTGCATCAAGGCCCACAGTGCATTCGAAAGGGCAAAAAAGATGGAAAACGTGCGCAGTTTGAAACAAATCGCGTATATACAATGGGGTTAGAGAGCGAACACTCCATATTCACGTAAGTGAAAAGGCTTAGTTTGAATCGGCCATGCATAGAGGAACGAGGAGACCTGGTGCGAGGGCTCAGTCATCCTTGTTCCCAGACTCTTTCTTAAAAGCAGTTACTCTAGTACCCGGGATCTTCGCGTCTCGCCTCACTCTGACCAAAAGGATCGGGGGCTCTCATGATGACATGACAGCCCTGGCCATGTGGGGGAGGGGGAGTACCTCGTCTCCCTTCTGCTCCCTATTTCTTTGTTTTCTAGCCTACACCCCCTTCCCCCAACTCCCATGCTCTGCTCTGTGACTTGCCCCAATTCTCCCGTTTCCTTTCCCCTCCAGTTTCTCCCAGAATCCAAACTTAAGACAATTACTGGCTTTTGACTCAGTTCTGGATGAAACGATCCTACTCTCATACCGCGCTCTCAGTTTTTTAGTATTCTGCGACAAAAATATCTGTGTATTCCTTGCTCTCTAATGCGCACTGATTAAGAGGTTAAGAAAAATCTGTGTATTCCTTACTTCGACGCAAAAAGTCAAAAGAAACACGAATATCTTCTTCCACAAGGCACGTTGCGCGAGCAAAATAAAGATCTATATATTCCTTGCTCTACAAACCTGTTACGTGAAAGGCACAGAGGAATTTCTGTCCCTTGTCCTACATTTGCGAATTGGGCGCAACACATTTAGTGATATTTGTGTATTCCTTGATGCACAATTGCGCTTTACGCAGTAGGCAACTTTATTCTCAAACACGGTTTGAGACATTAGCGAAAAATAAATCAAAGCCTGTGTACTCATTGTTCGCTAATTACGCGTTTGAGCGGCAAACAGAAACTTTTGTTACATTTTTACGTTGAGCAAGTACCAAAACAAAAAAAAACTGTGTATCCCTAATTGTTCCCTAGTTATGTTTTTAGCGGAACACAAAGGCAAATCTCTTCGTCCCTTGTACCTCAGTTGTTCTGAGTTGCGCTTTGGGAAAAACAGAGAAGAATAACTGTGTTTCTTCTTCTTCTACGTTTGCCCGTCGGGCATGAAAGCAACTAGTAATCAATCCATCCCTTCCGTTGTTTTACATTTCCATGCGATTTGCGTGAAGTGAGGAGAAATCTGTTCATACCTTGCTCTACAAAGTGCGCTAGGCGAAAAGCGTAGAGAAATCTGTAAATTTCGTGTTTGGCATAGAGTCAAAGCGCGTTGTAAGATAAGGAAAGGAGAAAAACTGCGTTGTGTATTCCTTGTTTGGCAAAGCGCGTTGAGCGAAAATTAAAGAAAAATTTGTATATTCCGCCTTGTTGGCAAAGCGCGTTGAGCAAAAAGCAAACAACAATTTGTATATTCCGTCTTGTTCGGCAAAGCGCGTTGAGCGAAAAGTAAACAACAATCTGTATATTCTTTGTTTGGCAAAGCGCGTTGAGCGAAAAAGAAGGAGAAATAAATGTATTCATTGTTAAACAAATCGCGTTGAGCGAAAAGCAAAGATAAATACGTATATTCCTTATTCGACAAACAGCGCTGCGCGAAAAGTGAAGAGAAATCTTTCTATCGTTTAAAAGCAAAGAAACTCTTAATTTCATGTTTCTTTTACGTTTCAAAGAGAAATCTGTATATAAAAAGTACAACCCAAAATGCAAGGAGAAGTGAGATTGAGACTTCACCTCGCGCGCTTAAGAGGAACGCTGTTTAGCTGCCATTGTTTGTATATATTAACTAGCGTTAAGCTGGCTGGTTTACTCATTCTAGTAGCATCTTCCTTCTGTTCGTAAAACCTCTGGGAAAAAGCACGGTGTTTTCGAAAACAGGAATGAAGTTTTTGCTTTTGAAGTCAGTGAATTTTCAGTATGAATTTCTGGGCGCAATAGCCATAGGCCACAAAATAACGGCAAATACCTTCCCCGATAGTGCCACGTTTAACTGACTTTTGTGACTTGAAAATGCAAGCAAGCTGTTACCTCTTTGAGGGATTTTTTCGGTAAAACATTTAATTGTACGAGACCCTACTTTTCGCTACAATAACAGCAACGTTGCAATAGTTTTTCAAGCATTGCCTTGTGTAACTGACCGACGGCGCAACAAAACTGATTTAGCGCGTGAAGCGAAGCATTAGGTAAATCATCAAACGACGTCAGCTTTCGACAACAAGAATTAACAATGCGAAAATTTAATAACAAATAAAATGGCTCTGCATGTGTGTTGTCCTTTGTGGTACATTCATAAATCCGTACTCTTGAAAACAACAGGGCGAAACCCTAATGGCGCTACACTCGCTATATTGTTGCGCGCGAAGAAGACCAAATTTTGACTTTTATTAAGAACGTGATTATAGACATGCACAACAGTGAATTTCAATTTGAGTGTTTTTATTTGAACACGAAGGTTCACTTTACATATTCAGCGATTCAATAGTTTTGTTACCAAGCTATGAAGAACTGAGCGGATGCAGATTCAAGTTCTAATACTACCAAGAAACTTGAGAAAAATATGAATTCATGATTTTAAAAATCGGTTCCGTGTGACTCCGTGGTAGATTAATTAATAAATGGAAAGGAAAAAAAAGAAGTGACTATTTCACTGCTGACATGGAAACACAAGTATCCATTAATGAGAAAAACTTGATAAACATTCACGCAGTGATGAATCACAAATTTCTATCGAGTTTGAAGAGTAAGGCGATCGAGAATTTGTAAAGAAAAACGAATCAAATTGTGAACAGAGTCGAAAGAAAGGTTGAAAATGACAGTTTCCGTGAAGGCTGGAAAGAATAAGACTCGCTTCCGAGCGAACTCACTTCGAACTGAGGAGACAGGCTGACGAATAGGCAGCTCATGAAAGCATGCTCGCTGTAGCTCCGTCTATGGTGGATGAGAACTGAAACGAGCGAGATAACCTTGAGAACTAGAGTGGGCCCGAAAACGACAAACAACATGCCTCCAGTTTCCAGAAAGTTACCTTGAAAGCTTGTTGAGGAATGTAAAAACTGTGACTGATCTTTTGAAATCAGAAAACATTGGCAAATTTTAATCTCGAAGACGAAATTGGAATGGAGTTTAACTAGGAGGAAAAAAGAGAGAAGAGGCAAGGAAAAAAAAAAGACGGAGAGGATGAAGAAACAGAACAAGCTTCGATTTCACCTTACAGCAATTAAGTTGATCGGCGGGTTAGAATAGCAACACAGATCCTGAAACTGCCTGTTAAACTGCATGAGAGACACAGATGAGGAAGAGATATTTCCTCACAAGCAGTGGAACCGAAATCAGGGAAATTTAAGGTATGAGAACAGCTCTACAACTTAGCGAAGTAAGACGAAGAAAACAAAATTGTTAGCCAACCAAAATGTACGAAAATTGTTACTAACAGCGAATTTGAAATGCCAGCTAGATTACCGCTATTTTGTCCATTCTGTTACATACAACCTGGTTTTGAAATCACTGAATTAAATGGATTCCTTAAATAATATTCTAACTTCCTCAAAGCTGATAAACGCAAAGCTTCGTGAAGTCTTAAACTCTCCTCCTGACTTAAAAGAGTGTGGAAATTTCCGAGTTCATCAAAATAGTTTCTCAAAATGATGACATGGCTTCAAATATTCTTTTCTCTAGAGATTGGGCCACATAAAAATAACTATTATAAACAACAACAGCTGAAATTAAATAACAAACGCAACAAGTATCAGAGAAAAAACGCACACTGGCACAGCCAAAATCTCGAAAATATTTCATTCTAAGTAAAATTGTCTCTCCATTTGGTCCATCATGTCACATAAAACATTTTCTTGAAGTGATTGAATATCGTCCACTGTCTATAGCCAGAGAAACTGAGTAGAACAAAAGAAGCACAACACCAGTGAATCTGTCTATCGTCGATTAACAATACTTGTGTATATATAGCCTTGAAATATCATAATTTTGATAAGATTTCTTAAAAGTCAGATTTACTAGAAATTATGGTGTGTTACATTTTTGTGTTTTCGTCTCAAATTTTTGTCGTATATGTTATCATAGCCTCTTAAAATTTTGGCGTATCAGAACTAAAAAAGTCTCACCTAAAATTTGCCGGTGGAATCAAGTCTCAAAATCTCGGCGTATTACAGCTAAACCATATTCTCGAAATCGGTTTGACTTATTAAAATATTGCAGACCCTCGATAATTTGGTGTTAATCTAATTTGTGATATTTTGGTATATATTTCTTGAAATGTGGAATGTTGAAATTAAGGACAAAAGATTTGCCACCAATTTGGTTGCTAAGCGATCTAGAATCTCTGTATTAAATAGAGTATCGTAATCTTAGACTCTCCAGCTGAAAGAGCTCAGTCTAAAAAGCGCCACTTAAAGTGACTGTCCACAAGTCTTGAATCGCGTATACTAAAACCTCAAAGATGCTAGGACTGGCTTGGTGCAGATTCAGCGGCAACGCTTTTCGATTTTACAGCGACCCAAGCACGTAAACAGGCCCATTCAGAGCTGTGCTTCGCAAGAACGTTTGAAGAACGTTAATCGGCACGTGAAACATGTCCAGCGTACTTCCAGACGAACACAGTAAAACCAAATACTGTTGCTTTGAAAAGCCGTTTTGCGTTTTGCCGTCACGAAGGTTAGCTCTCACAATTTCTTCATGAATATTCTTCATGACAAACGCACGTTTTCAATTAGCTTACGGTGGCAACTTTTATAAATTGCTGACGGAAAGTTACGATAAGAGGGCAAAATAAAACATTTTGTTTGAAGAACTGCCTCAACTGACTTATTCCTTTTACAGAGTAAGCTACTTTAAAAAATGGAACAATGAAATGACTGTATGAGTGCTGTTTTAAGACAAACATTTGTTCAGTTTGTTTTCTCAGTTACGAGACTGACAGTCTGAGAATAATTCAAACAAATGTGTTCTCTCACAACTTTTTGACAAGCCACACATAACTAGATTTCATTCTGAGAATTCTTTTTCTTTCCTTCAAAAAAGTAACCTTTCAAACTCACGAGGAAGTATATAGCTAAGTATCGTACAAAGACTTACATAATAGCCTCGTGTTCTTGCCACGGTTTTCCCGGTGCGACAAAAAAATTTGCATAACAAGGAAGTTAAAAACGTGGAACAAGTTTAGGTCCCCAGAATGTTTGCGTTTTACGCTGACTGTTTGCCAATGTTATTGTTTAGGCTTTTCGCAGTAACTGTTTATTCAAGAAGTCGGAACATGTATGTTAATTCGTCGGAATCGAACTAAAACCGGCTTTCCAGATTATTTCACGATCTGATAAATTCCCTTAAATGGCCATGGTACACGGTGTTTTTACAAAGTCCAATAAGCAGTAAATGTACATTAAAGTCAGTAGAGGAAAATTATCAAGCGAGATCTCAATTTTGTGGTGGGGTGCTGGGATAGATAAACAAAAAATCCATTTTCTCGCTTTATTCGTGCGGTTCGCCTCCCCAGACTTAACTGGGCGTGGTTAGAAACAGGGCACACGCTTTCGAAGTTACACGCGGTTGACAAACTGAAATTCACTGGGATGCATGTTGGATGCAGGTTGTGCTTCCGATTAATTACCTTAGAAAGAGCAGCAGACTTTTGTTCATTTTTGCGAGAGTTGTATAAACTTTTTGGGCGAATTCCGTCAAACGCTCAGTGAACGCTAATCAGATCCTGAAACAGTTTACTTCTAGAGGAAACGTTGTTGTAAAGAATAACAGATTTGGGGGAAATTACTTAAGCTTTCACTTCATAGTAACACAAATGTCAGTTTTCTTCAGAAAACTGTATCTACATTTAAATATGTGGTCAATTCCAATAAAGAATAAGAGGCACCCAACCAGACAATATTTGCCGAAATGCCGTTTTCTGTTTTTCAAATTGTTTCAGGGTCTTTAAAAGGAATAGATTTGTGTATGCTAACTCAGGTTGGTCTGTTCGGATTCTTTAGCTGAAAATTTACTTTGCAGAGAATTAAATCCGAATGTCTCAGGCGATTTACGTCTTCCGAACACATATCCTGCCTATAACCGAACTGTTGCGCGCCCATGAAAAATGTTCCTCGATGTTACTGCGAATCGTATTGATCGCTGTGCCGGCTGGGCGAAACCAAAAATCGCGAAACCAAAATTTAGAGGCAATTCAAACGCGTGACAAGAAGGTCGTGGTTAAGAATTTTGAGATGTCACAATCTCACCAGTTTTCAAGTCAGGAGCCCATGTCAAGTTCATAAAGGGAGTGCATGTTTATTTGGTGTATACTTTTCTAGAAGAGTTTTCAAAACGCCCATCTAAGAAGTCTTTGGATACGCGTCCGAGTTAGGGAGACGTAATTTGTCAATGTTTTTAGCTGAAGGATTTCAAACAAGAAAAATGTCCTCATTTCTTATTTGTTTAAACAAAAATATGCGTTCACGTTCTCTGAAACATTTCTGGCTCAATTGATTGACTCGGCCTTGACATTCACTTCTTAGACGGCGAACATTTTGAATTAATAACGCCATTAACATTAACCTGTTTTGAAAGAGATCAGTAAACAAATGGAAGATTTTGCCACTTCGTTTAATTCAACTGATGAATTCCATGCTAGCAGAGGCCCCTTTTCCTTTTGTATCCGTCAGCTCAGCGAATACAAAGGAAAAGGGGCCTCTGCTAGCAGGGAAACTGATGAAAAGATTTTTTTTTTCGGTTTGATCAATTGCCCTGGATATGAAACACGTACTAAATTATCCATTTCTCGGAGATAAATTTTCCTTTTTTTTTCGAAGTTATGTGTTCGAGTTAGGAAGAGAGAATTAAGTTTTTTTTTTGTCGTTGAAGGTTTTCAAACAAGAAAAATGCCGGCAATTCTTATTTGCTTAATCAATAATACGCGTTTCACGTGGGATACGTACTTTGAACTGATATTTTTGGCTCAATTGATTGATTTGGCGTTGGCATTCACTTCTTAGACAGCCAAGCATTTTGAATTAATAGTTCAGTAAACATCAACCTGTTTTGAAAGAGATAAGTAAACAAATGGAAGATTTTGCCACCGTGTTTCAACTGATAAAGTGTTTTTCGGCCGGATTATTAATTGACCCAAATATGAAATAATGAAATTGTCCGTTTTTCAGAGCAAGTATCCTAGGTACTTTTGAGTTTGAGAAACAAAGCGTTCTGTAGATGGATTATTTTCGGTTGCGGCCGGCACATTAAAACTATTTCCAAGTTGGTAAGTTAAACATTACACTATCTTCAGTGACAGTTCAATAGTCTCTTTACGTTACTGACAACACACGAAACATGTTTTCGAGCTGAAAACAAGTTTCGCCTCAAGTGTGTCGACAAACAAATCATCATAAAGAAACTTTACTTTTCTCTTTTCATATCAGTTGGCGTTTGGCCTTCAGAGAGTGCACAGAGTTCACCTATAAACCGAAGAACAAAATCCTTTCCCCCCAAGAGATTCCTGATCATGAAGTTTGTCGCAGTCAGCGTTTTCTTGACTCTCTGTTTGGCGGTTGGAGTGGAATCAGGGTCTCTTCAGCTCCCCAACAATGGCTTGACGCTTTCGGGTAACGCTAACGTTCAGTTTTACGGGCCTAAAGAGGACGTTTGGGCTGGTTTGTCTAACGGTAAAAACTTCAAAATGATTCAGTTCTTTGGTGTTCGCTACTCAAGTAGCCAAAGCCATTGCATTCCCTCCTGATTAATCAAACTAACTAAAGCAGGTACAACTGGAATATGAAGTTGACACAATTTCATACAAGCTACTGAAACAGTTATTCTGCACACCAGTCGTTAAATCTTGCATTTTTATTTATTATTAGCCACAGGAGAGACACAACAGTTCCTTCCGAAATATATTAAACCAAAATAGTCAGTTAAAGAAAGATCGAAAAAGATCTGTGAATGCTGTTATTTTTCAGTTATTGTTATTCATCACCTTTCCATATTTTTTTTAGGGGGTTGAAATGTTAAAGAAAACCCTTAAATTAACGGTGAGTTGTTCTGTTTTCGTTTGCAAGGTAAGCGATATCCCACCATCAACAGTGGTGACTACATTGCTTTGCGGCTGGCCTATACTTCTGGCAGTAACTCCGTGTATTGGCTGATGTGCAATTATAACTGTCAACATTATACTTGCCCAGGTAAACTGATGTCTTCATCCAAATGGTCTTCTTGTACATCCGCCATGATGTTCAGGATCACGGCCATGGGAAGGATGGACGGAGAGGCTATCAACAGTGGAGACACAGTGTCTCTTAGCTCTAAAGGCTATGGAACAGGTCGCCGACTGAGATGCAGCACGTCTTCCAGTGGCAAATGCCACCTTGAATCGTACGTGTTATATTCAATGTTTTAACTCACACCATACCCATAGCTCTTATGCGTGTTTATGTCAGAGTAGTTAATTTCACCACCCTACCTCGCTTTCAGAGTAGAAACTTGTATATTTTACCATGAACAAGATCCCAAAGCAGCAATAATGAAAAGAATATCCACATGCAACGTGCCAGAGGATGAGAGTAATTTAGTGGAAACGAGGCTTGGTGGTGAATTTTGGGCAAGTGACGTAATCATGCACAAGACCCATTACAGATCACGCTAGGGAGACCCCTAAAACACGAAAAACAAAACTTGATTTCAGACATTAAAGGCAGCCAGTGGATTTAAATAGATTAAAATGTGTTTCAATTTTTCAAGGCAATGCCATAAAGATAATTAAGTTAATTTCAGTGTATACTTCCTCCTATCGTTGCATTTACAGAAGCAAAAGTAACGTTCAAAACTCCGAGGTTAGATACCCTAAAAACAGTTTTCTTGTGGCTCCATTTTCTCAGCACAGTTGAATCAGTACCAGCTAGAAATCATCCACTCATTTATTGGCACCCAGTTTCACTTATTTATGGTTCAATTTAAATGCCACTGATTGGTTTTACTTGCAGGACAATCAGTTCGATAAAAGGTAACAACTGGTTCAAATACAGCTGGCTAACTTTCCAGATTTTCTCCAGAGATGCTGTTGATGGTACCCCTGTCCAATACAATGATGTTGTGGGCTTCAAATACATGTACGGTGGCAACAGTGCCTGGCTTTACTACAGCAGCCCATACTTCTACTCCCGTAGCTGTAGCTACTACAACAAATTGGCGTGCGCAAAAGAAAACTATCCCACTGGCCTCAGGATCTTTAAGAAGCTGCCGTGAACCTTAAATGTTGCGACTAAACTGTAAAATACAGTTTAACTTGCCACAACTTCATGGATTAAAGCTGCTAAAATGATTTTAGTCATGATGTTCAAGCTTACCAAGTTGGGCTTGTAGTGTGGAAAGTGTTGCTGAAGACAATCCAGATGTTTAGCAACTCTATTCCTCAGTTCAAACTAGCACAACTTGACAACCTTAAACATTGTGTTTCAAATCCTTTTAGGAGCTTTGGCCAAGGCACTCTTGTATGTTAAACTGTACCTTACGCTTTATAAACAATAAAAGCGTTTTAAACTTGAAACAAATGCCTGGACTACCTCAATCGTGTGTTGCTTTTTGTTTTCGAAAACTCAACTAAAAGGAGAAAAGCTCATTGTCGTGGGCCAAGTTAAAAAGTAAACACCAAATCTTCAGCTAAAAGCTGCCCCCCAAAAACTGACAGGGCCTGTAGGCTTTTATAAAGGGCCTCTGTGCCATTTTATTTCATTTTGAAGCCAAAATATTGAAAAAAAAGGGATGGAGAGAGAACACAAGAGAATAGGAAGAAAGACAGAGGGAAAACTGAAGCCTTTCCACTTTCCCTTTTTCGATGAAGGGAGGGGGTGTGGGAAAGGTGTGCCCCTAAGACCTACCCCTAAAAGTTTTGGAATAAATATTGGCAAATAATTAGTTTCTCCTGGTGAGTGAACAAGGGTGTTTCCCCGAAGAGGAAGTGTCACCTTTTCCCAAACTCGAAGAATAAAACACCGCCCCACCCCCATTTTCCTACATCCGGGGGCACACGACCATACAACTCAAACAGCGAAGCTCCCCACCCCACTCCCCCAAAAATGTGAGGTCGATATTTGACAGTTCTCCTCGAATGCTACCCAAGTGGTACAGGAGGCAACAGTCCTCCCTGACAATACAACTTCAAGCACGTAGCTTGTGTCACCATCAGATTTCATTTGCATCCCATCCTATTCCAATTTTTGATTCACTGGGTGTCAAACATCAAACCTATCAAAACAGTTATTTTTATTTTTTTTTGTATTTTGTTTGTTTATTGTTTTACTACATAAAAATACAGCAAAAAAAGAAATGTACAGCACAATAAAAGGAAAATACAGTTAATTACGGAAACAAAAGGTTACAATTTTCGAGTTTACAAAACATACAATTTAACATGGCTAATTTAATTTACAAAGTGACAGGTTACAAAATAACAGGGTTTACAAAGGCCAACAACTTAGGTATATTACAGCAGTCTGATATGTAATTGCAGTATAATTTAAAAAAGGTGATAACAACTAATCAAGGAGAGATAAGTGGGAGTAGAGGTTCCCACTTTTCATAATGAAAACCAATTTTATTATTTTCTCTCGCAATAGAACGTTCTATATAATATGTATTCTTAATTTTTTCTGTTAAATGCAGAATAGATAATGGAGTTTTGTTTAGTTTACAACGATACAGAAAATATTTGCTTTCCAGGATAATGTAATCTGTCAAGTTATTGTGAATTTTTAGGTCTTGGTTTCCGAAAAAAATATCTTTTATGTGAAGAGATCTGCTCCAGTTCAGCTTTTCTCCGAAAGTAGAGCATACTTCACTCCAAAAAACTTGAACTCTCGGGCAGAGGAAAAGAAAGTGTTCTATGGTTTCTATATCATTTTCGCAGAAATAACATAGAGGAGATTCGATTTTCTTAAACTTAAAAAGCATGTCATTTGTATATAAGATTCTATTAAGTATCTTATACTGAAATTCCCGCAGTTTTGTGCTTAGTGTTGCTCTAATAGGTGTTGGATAAATTTTTTTCCATTCTAATTGAGACTCTTCGGTGTTAAAGCTTTCCTCATATTTCTTCCTAGCAGTAGGCTTAGTGCAAACTTTTGAGACGAATTTATTATAAAGCGATTTCGACTGAACATTTTCAAGTGGGATTATATCACTTTCGTAAAGTATATTAAAAGAATTAGGCTCAAAGGGAGAGGTGAGAAGCGCTATAGATGATTTACTTCCATTTAACAGGTTACGCCATACCAAAGGCATGGCGTCCAGCATACTAATCAATAAATACATGTCGCTGGGGGATAGAATAGATCTCAGAGGCTCCATGTTGAAAACTAGCAACCCTGCACCGTCGTAAAGGTCGCCAATCTTGTTTTGACCTACACTACTTATCCTTCGGTTATATACTGAATTTTTGCCAATGCAAATAAACCTATTATTCCAGAGGATCTGATTCGCAACATCCTTTGTTGTACTGGGGTTGTTTTCATTTAATGAGGACCAGGTTTGGATACATTTTTTATAAAACTCTGGAACAGCAACTGGTAATTTCCTATAATCAAAGTTACAGTGAAACAAAAACTTGCCCCCAACGTTCTTCAAATAGAAATTAAGAAAAAGTTTCCAACTTGCTGGGTAATTATCCAAATATTTCTTAATACACAATATTCTCTGCGTTGAAATCATAGATGCAATATCTGGCATTGTCAAACCTCCTTCCTCAATGGAGTTTATCAAGGCTGCACGCTTTACTTTGGCTTTACCCTTCCAAATAAAAGAATAAAGTAATTCATTGATTTTTTTGACAAAATCAGATTTTTTACACGAGATCAAAGCAACACGATAAAGGATTTTCGGTATGGCAAAGGATTTGATCACTTGAATCCTTCCAATCAACGTAAGACCTCTCCAAGACCAGCTTTGTAGCAATTCTTTTAAAGATTTCTCGATAGATTCAAAATTTTTTTCATAAAAACGCTTATGATTATATGTAAAATATACCCCCAGAATTTTGACAATACTGCTTATCTCATTCACGCCTACATCCGTTGGTTCTAACGTCATATTTCCCAGAGGCATTACTTCCGTCTTTTCATGATTCATTTTTAATCCCGAATAACTTGTAAATTGTTCCAAGGTGTTGATTAGATGAGAGAATGAAACTGTGTCGCGCACGAATGTTGTCATGTCATCGGCAAAGATCACTAACTTAATCTCATTACCGTCAACCTTAATGCCTCTTATTTGTTCGTTGTTTCGAATGTTAATTGCTAATAATTCGAGGGCTATTATGAAAAGATATGGTGACAGAGGGTCACCTTGGCGTACACCTCGTTTAAGTTAGAAAAAAGGTGTGGCGAAACCATTGTTAAAAACACAACTTGATATATTCTTATAAAAAGTCTTAATCCATGCAATAAGAGATTCACCAAAACCAAACGTTTCTAAAGAATGAAATAAGAAATTCAAATTCAATGAATCGAAAGCTTTTTCAAAATCAATTGCAGTCAGAATAGCATCATAGTTTTTCATTTGGGTGAAGTCAAAGATGTCGTTAATGGTGCGGACAGCATCAAATATGTTTCGTCCTTTGACGAAAGCACTTTGGTCGTAATGAATTATGCTCGGAAGCACTTTCTCTAGCCTCATAGCAATGGCTTTAGAGCCTATCTTAACATCGACATTTACCAATGATATAGGTCGCCAATTTTTTATCCTTCTTCTGTCCTTTCCTTTCTTCTCTATTAGTGTGATTGCAGCTTGTTTTTGAGTTGTTGATAGTTCCCCGCAACGATAAGAGTAGTTGAGAGAATTAACCAGGACTTCACCAATTTCAGACCAAAATACTTTATAGAATTCTGCCGATAGCCCATCGTTTCCTGGTGTTTTATTATTTTTAAATGCAGATAAAGCCTTATAACATTCTGCTTGGGTCAGCTCTCCTTCACAGCTGTCGCGCATTGGAACAGATAACTTAGGAATTTGATCATGATTATTCAAAAAGGGGCAAGATGTCTGATCGATCTCCACATCTGTCTTTTCATCATATAAATTAGAATAGAAGGAATATATTTCATTAAGGATTATACTTGGATTTTTGTGCTTTCTTGTTCGTCTGTCAGTAATAGCTTTCTTAGACAGGTTTTTGTCTTTTTATTATTTTCTAGATTTAAGAAATATTTAGTGTTTCGCTCACCTTTTTCGAACCATGTTGCACGGGAACGAATGATTAACCCTTTCACAATATAGTCATATTCTCTTTCATATTCGCTTTTGGCTGTTTCTAACTTTTGTATATTTTCATAAGATGGTTCTTCAGCAATTTTTTCCTCGCACATTTTTAATGTCTCTTCAATGTTTTTCAGTCTTTCTCTCTTTTCACGGGCTTTTTGTTTACTGTAAGAGATGCTTTCCCTACGAATATTATATTTGATCCAGTCCCATACTATTCGGTAATCTGTGCAAAAATAATCTCGCTCAACCAGACGGGAATATTTTCTCTTATCAATTCAACGTATGTCGAGTCTTCAAAAAGGCTATTGTTTATTTTCCAAAAAGAAGGGCCATGATTCTGAGTGTCTAAAGAGTTAATTTCGATAACAACTGCCGAATGATCAGTTCTCACCGCAGGTACGATTTCTATTTTAGCGACATCATCTTGAAGTGACTCCGGAATGAACCAATAATCAAGCCGTCGTTGAATAAGTGGTGTTTTTTGTCTCCAAGTGAACCTTCTGCACTCGGGGTTTTGGACTCTCCAAATGTCAATTAAATCATTTTCTATTAAAATTTCTTCCAGCGCTTTAACCGAGTCTTTTAAGACTGGATTGCCACCAGAGCAGTCTTTAGATGGATCTAGAGTGACATTAAAATCACCTCCGATTATGATTTTACATTGCTCGTAGCGTTCGTCACTGTTAATGAGATCAGAAAGTTTGCGGAAAAACGATGTTTGTTCAGTTGAAGTGTTGGGTGCGTATATATTGACTAAAAGAAACAATTGGTCTTGGATAATGGCTTCAAGACAAAGGAATCTTCCTTCCTCATCTGATTGGACTGATTTTAGTGTGAAATCGAGCGTGTTTCGTACAAGTATGGCGACCCCACGACTATGCACAGTGCCGTGCGCGAAATAAGTTTCGCCTCGCCACTGGGATTTCCATTGATTTTCTATTTCTTTTGTGCTATAAGTCTCCTGGAGAAAACAAATATCTGCATTCTTTTGAGTTAACCAATTGTAAATTGTTTTCCTTTTCTCGAAAGTGCGAATTCCACGAACGTTCAGCGAGATAGCTTTGAATTGTATATTTGTTGTCATTATTCCAGCTTATAATTATTTAAATTTGCGTTTCCTCGAAAGTTGTTGTGTTCAAAAAGCATAATAAAATTATTGACTGACTTAATGGCCCACATAAAGACAAATACAACAGAAAAAAACATTCTACTTAAAATAAGAAAAAGTATGAATCACAGCCAGTAAAGTACTGTTAAAGCTGTGTCGACCGGATCCAAGCAATAGTTAGAAAAGGCGCAATCTGTATAGATTAGTGCGACCCCCGGCCCTTATAATTAAGTGCGTAAATTAAATAAGCATTCATAGCTTCTTATAAATGATGTTTACCTTATATTTTAGTGCAAATGTTATGCTTCAAGACACGTAAACCCTTTCCCATAAAAAAGCTGTAGAAAACTATTGAGCCGCCCTCTCGATTAAAACCCTCCATGTAAGTCATCAATACTGTTACCACAAGCACTGCTTCACGTATGAAAATATATTGATTTTAAGATCAATAATTCACGTACATGTTGTTTAACACCTTCTGCTAGAAAGGATTTTTTGTGATTTCAAGAATGGTAAATCTGACGAACTTTTTGACAGGATTCTCCTTTTTGTCATAACTTTAAAAAATTCAAGGAAACTTTAAGTTTAAATTACGTTTTCTTTGTCATTCTTTCCACCTTCACATTGTCTACAAATATCTCTGTCTATCTCACACTGCCTTCAAATAACACATTAGGCTACTATACTGGTTGTAAACCACAGTTATATTACGTTAATTATATTATTTTGGCAACATGCACATCTAGCAGCCCACGAATTATAGTGTTTGGGGAAAACGGAAGAGAGAGAGAGGGGGGCTCAAACGTTCTATAACCTGCCTACAATCATCCACCAAATCTGCATGTGCCATAATTTAAATTCTCTCTACTAATATTTCAAATAATTTATTTCCTATAAAATTAATTGTCTCCAGATTTTAAAGATCCCTTCATTGATAAGGTTTTGCCATTCTGATCCGTTGGGAAATTCATAACCGTCTAAGGATTCCTTCTTCATTTCTGGACTGTAGCCTGGACTCTGAGAATAACAGAGACATGATAACTTTTGTTTGTATCAGAAGTGAACGTAGGTACCCTGTTAGTTTGCAGGCATTACTTCCCTCAAATTCAAACATTAGAAACAAGCATTACAAACCAAACATTAACAAGTCAAAATCTCAACTGGCAGGAGGCAGGCCAGTGGGCCATTGACAGGTGTGACTAAGGAGTTGAACTTGGGTTAAAAAGTCAGTGGAAGAACTTCCGCCGGCACTCAGCAGGGACCTTAAACCCAAGTTCAGCGCCCTAAAAGCTAGGCCACATTTCTTCCATGCTACTACCACTTCTCTATTTAAATCTCTTGACAAGTAGCACGATTGAGACTAAGCAGCAGCCCATAGACTAACTTGTTTGCTTCACAATCCCTAAACAAACTCACCATTGGAACTTTATAAGTTCCATTGTCTGCCACACAAGGATGAATAAAATGTTCATGAAGGTGATCAGCAAACTCTGTTACCCTGTGGAAAGAAAATATCACACCTTAAACCTTTCAGTTCCGAGTTCTGAGATCTTATTTATCTTTGCTGCCTGAGATACATTTCTTTTAACTTACGTTTTGAGAATTTGTTGGTAGTTCAAACAATATTTCTATTACAAGGCTCACGAAAAGACTCATTCGATCGGTTGTATGCAGCAAATGAAATTGATAAAGTTGTCCCCATATGTTGCTTTTATTTAGTTCCTCACTGACCTAAATTTAATTTTAACTCATAAAACATCTGTCATTTAATCTAAATATAATATCATTTTCTAACCTGTTTTGCAAGGAAGCTGAGACACAGATGAAGTCAAAGATTGAAATATGTTGAATATATTCACACAAACCACCACCAACACCATGAGGACAAACAGGAACTCAAATAAATTATAATATGTTAGAGACAAAAAATCGATAGTAACAGAATTTCCCAGGATTTAAGTTTAACCCAGTCAGGCTTACCATGTAGCACTAAATTTTTGCAGGAGTTTAACTTTGTGGATGGGCAATTATTTGTGTTTTCAGTGCAGGACCTATTAATTTTTTGTGATTGGGAAAGACTGGTTTTTCTTGTGATTTTCCGAAAGTCGCATTCAACTGGAACTATAACATTTTCATTTTTCATTTGAGTAACTGCAATCAAAATACAGGTGAAACAACATGCAGATGTAAAACATGTTAAGACGATTTCCGCTCAACGTTCGAGCAGTAAGTGCAAAAATTAAGTTACCAAAAAAATACTTGCAGCTCTGTCACATTTTGAGAACAGATAAGAAGAACCTATCGTTACTTTTGCTCCCAAGCTGACCCCGAGAGAGAAAATTGGATTTGAAGTTATCCATATTTCAATTAAAAAGACGCTTCATGTCAGTTCAAAACAAAATGGCGCCCGTTTTTAGCATACTTTTACTAGATTTGAAATTAATTTGCTTGAGATTGCTTGAGAATTTCATCGCAGGGTCACTTCGGCAAGTGAACTAGAGTGAGATGTTTCAAATAGCATTTAAAATGTTACCGTGCTATGAGTAGTTTTTTGGTAAATATTTTTTGCACTTATTGCTCGAACGTTGAGCGGAATCCGTCTTAATCAGTGACAGTCTCTATTGCAATATTATTACATCTTGCCCTAGTGTGTCGCCATAGACTCTTACAGTAGTTTTGCATGGGAAAAAAAGGTTGCATGGTAGACATTATACCACAAATTCAAATGTTTTAAATACCTCCAAACTTTGCAGCCATCAACAAGACAACCAGAACTTCATTTAGTCTATTCATACGACAGCTGTCAATCTGATAGAATTGGAATCCTTTGGCTTGAAAAAACTGTTTAAAGATTTGGTTCTGGCAGTGTTCCCCTGTAGCAACACCAAAACCATGTGGTTCTAATGCTTGGGAAATGGCAGCATGTCCCGTTAAATGATTATGAACAGCCGGGTTAATAAACGCTTTACTTTATATTAAGTGTTTCTCAGTTATAACTTGCAAACATTACATTCACAAACAATAACTAACAAAAAATGATGCTTCACGAGCATTGTTATAATATATACATGTATTAAGTCTTAACAGTAAATAGCCTACGAACACAGATGCATTTCCAGCTGTCATTTCCATGTTTGCAAACATGTTATGTCCAATTAATTCAACCAGGCCAGACGTAATACTGTAAGTTGACTGAATACTCTTGATTAAATTTAAAAATAACTATTTTGGTCAGGTTGTTATGTGTAAAATGTCAGTCGAACCTTTGGCCATGTGCTGATTGCAAACTGTACGTGATATGACCAAGTATAACAGACGAAATATTTCTCGACTGCCATTTTTCAATACGTACAACTTTCCACATCAATGACAGTCAACAACAATTAACTACAAAGAACAACATGTAAAGAAATGCATAAAACTTGTTTACTGCAAACAAAATCACTGTAAAATCCAAAACTGTGGGTTAATTACCTAACACATCATCAGGGGATGTGGGTTCCTCAATCCAGATTGGTTTAAACTTGGCCAGTTCCTTCATATAATTTATAGCCTCACCAACATCCCAGCGTTGATTTGCATCCACGGCCTACAGAACAAAGGAAATACAGATGCTACGTAAAGTCGTGGCAAGAGCCCCAACTTGTGAAAAAGAAGTCTCCTTAAAGAATTTGAGGGTAAACTATATAATGCAAAAAAAAAATGTTGTGTTACAGTCAGGGCACAGGGTTACCCACTGCACACATATACAGTTGTGTTAGGGATTAAGAGGGGATGTGAGGCAGTTATTCCAATGCAGTTTTACACCCAGCAATCTGTTAGTTTTCCCAAACGGTTTGCAGTACCCAAGAATATAATATACGCTTGCCAAGTGCATTTAGAATGACAAGATGAAGCAAAGGTTTTTGTCTAAGGAAACTTTCCGACAACAGAGACAAGTCTGTCTCCACTGAAATTAGTAACCACATCAATCAATGAAAGACACGTTTGGGCTAAAATATTCGTTTAATTACAGATTAAGAAATTGAGACCCCTGGGAGGGGGGGGGGAGGGTTTCGAAATTACACAGCGAACTAAAACTGGACCACGAGGGAATGTAACCAGAAACCTACAGCTATGACGCGATCGATCAAGATAACAATTAACCATTTTGATTCGAATCAAAACAACACAATTATTAACCACATCAATCAATGAAAGACACGTTTGGGCTAAAATATTCGTTTAATTACAGATTAAGAAATTGAGACCCCAAAAATGCCCAAACGTGTGATTAGGCGAAAGTGAAAAGGTAAAATAATAGTAAAATTAAAGGCAAAAATTATAGATTGAAAAAAAAATGAAAATAATAATGATAATAATGAAAGCGATCTGTCAAAAGTGTTAACACTACGCTATCAGGAAAGGAGAGCCGAGGCAGAGTTCAGGTACTGTTTGAATACAGGCCTGCGGCCATTATGTCGGCGACTCGTGAGCGCGTGGCTAGAGGCAATGTCAAATAGGCCCGAAAGGCGTCTGAGCGCCAGTCCCCGTGGAGCTTTATCAAGTGTTCTGGTACACGAGACTGGTAGGCGAAAGTGGCGCCACCGCGACGGAAGCTGTGCGGGGAAAAATGCTGGGGATCGAGGCCGATGGCAGAGATGAGACGCTTGAGGGAGGTGCTGAAGATGGAGAAGGTGAGGGGACGAAGACCAGATGCGGTAGGCAGGCAGAAAAGTGGCGCTGTCAAGGAGGCTGGAACTAAGGGGAAGAAATGGAGCAGCGCCGATACGGGGCACAAGGCGGAGCCCGGAATGCTGGGGAGCGGAATTAGGAGGATGCCTTCATTATGTTGCAGGGTCTTGGTCCAACGAATACGAGGGATGGCTCCAGACTCTGTAAACTTGATATCGCGGCGAGCAAGATGGCGGCTAGGATGGAAGGAACCAAAAGAGGCGACTGTGAGGTTGGACTTACGGAGAAAGGAGAAGAAAGCGGTACAGAATAACGCCCAAACCGCAGAGTGAGAAGGAAGTTCCAAGGACAACTGTTGGCGGAACTGGTGCAGTATAGCGGGAGTGATCGGTTGTTTCTGACGTGTAGCAGTTCCTAATAGGCGTTTCAAACCACGCTTGGTTAAAGAGACCGCGAAGCTATCCAAGGCGTCAGCAGAGAAACCACTGTAAAGATGTAGGAGACGAACAGCATTAAGGTGATTCAAAATATACTGGAATGAAGATGTTTTGCAAGCTAAGTAGGAAGCGTAGGACGCGACGGTGTGCGGTGAGGCTGGGAGAGGTACCAGGCGATAAGTACAGCAAAAGTGTAAAAACGATTTCCACTGCGAATGCAAGTTGCGGAAAGTGCTGGGGGCATAGGCGTGGGCTTGTATCTGTGGGACAAGTTGTTGCAGTGTAGAAGCGGACAGTGGCGGGGTTAACTTTGGTACAGGAGGCGAGAAGACATCTGCGAAGTAAGAGAGAAAGCTTTAAAACGCGATCTCAAAGTCAAAAAATCGCATTGGACAAGCCACGTGGGTGGTTGAAATATGACTGGTCAGCGCGTGAAATTGGGCCTCGTGATAAGGAGATAGGTGCCAACGGCTAAGGTGATCAGCGAGAGAGTTTTGACGACCGGGAATGTGAATGGCGGACATCTCAAAATCGTAAAGGGAAGAGAGGAACCAAATTTCACGTAGACACAGTTGCATGCCGAGGGTTCTGGAACGGCCCGAATTCAATGCCTGAACGCTGTTGCTATTGTCGCAGTGAAGAATAAACCGTAGTCCAAGCAAAGCAGGGCCCCAGAGCTTGAGAGCCACCATGATGGAGAGGAGCTCCAAGGTGTTGATATCATCACCAAAACGGTGGAGGATTGGCGCCGGAAAAGGGGTATGGAAAAACTGACCATTAAAATAACCGCCAGCGCCAGTGTTGCAAGCGTCGGTGGAGAGGTGGAGGGGATCGCTGATCCAGGGGGAAGTCTTGATAAGAGAGATGCCGTTGAAGTGGGGAAGGAAATGGCACCACCAGCGTAGATCGGATTTGTTGTCGTCAGATAAGAGACAGGAGGGAGATTCCCGATGGACGCGAAGCGTGTTAAGGAGGGTTGACATGAAAAGGCGGGCGGGGCGGACACAGGCGGTAACGAAGGACATGACACCAAGAAGGGACTGTAACTCGCGGCGAGGGATCTGTGTGAGGAGGAGTACAGCAGAGCAACGGTAAAGGAGCTCTTGAAGGCGATCAGGAGTGACGGACATGGAGATGTCGAGGGTGTCAAGTTGAATACCGAGGAAGACCATATTGGTGGAGGGAGGACAGTCTTTGTCGGGGGATGACTGAAGACCCAAGGAGGAGAGGAGGTCGTTTAAGGCGTTGAAAGCAGCGCATGAGTGTGCAGAGAGTTCTGCGCCGCCAAAGTCATCGATATAGTTTGTGCACTGAAAACCCATCTTTTGAAACATGTAAGTGACAGCGGAGGTAGTTCGTTGTCACATCATGGCCGAGGAGCGAAGGCCGAAAGGTGGGGCGACGTCAAAATATAAAGAGCCGTTATGGCGGTAGCCAAGAAGGTGAAAATCGCGGGGATCGATCCGCAGTTGACGATAAGCGCGGCTCAAGTCCTTCTTGAAGAGATGACAACCCGCACCCTTGTGAGAGATGATATTGATGAGGGCGTCCACTCCAGGTAAACGTAAAGTGAAAGGCTCGCCGAGGTAAGTGTCATTTGGGATCCCACTATTCACGGAAGAGCCGTGAGGAAAACTAAGGTCGACAACAACACGTGGTTTTCCTGAGCGGCTATACGCGATCTGAAGAGGTGAAGTAACTAAGTCAACGGCCAGAGGATTTACAGTAAAAGGACCACAAGTGGCGCCAAGAAGACACTCCGTAGCTAGAAAAAGGTCAATTACTTGTGGATTGGAAGTAGCAGAGCCATGGTTTTGCTGCGTAGAAACGGGACGAATGGGAGCGGAGTAGCCAACTGGCCAGCCAAACTCAAGAAAATCGCAGAGGTCCTGATCGTGGTATTCGCGTAGTTGCGTGCGCCACTCGGGAATGTTTAGCGACGAAGGAACTGGAAGACGCAAGGTGAAAGCATTGGGACCGGACGCAGACTGTAGTTTGGAATGCATGGAAACAAGCATGGAGGTGAGGTGGGACTTGATTGGAAACGAGCGTGCCATGGGCGATGATTGTGGAGAATGTGGCTGGGTGGAGGACCGGTCGAGGAAGGGAAGAGGCTGAGAAGGAGGTGAAGGATCATGTAGTCAGTCGCGTGAAGAAGGATCTGGACGCCTTGTAGGGACGGGGTACCTGCCCTTGGGGCAGCAGAACGCTTGATGGTCTGAGCGTTTACACACGACACAAACGTGTTGTTTGGGGCAAGCAGAGTTGGTACAGTCATCATGCCATGACCAAGCGTCACATATGTCGTGGTGGAGAATAGAGGGCGAAGGGGAAGTTAACTTGGGTTGTGGTTTCCTGGATTTGGAAATTGTGTCTGGTGGAGGCAGCAAGGCAGTGGGGAAGAAAAACGGTTGTTTGAAAGGTTCAAACGAGTCACCCCATTTCACGAGGCCCATCTCTATTGATCGTAGCACCTTATAATGATAGGCTCGAACCGCTGACCATTGATAGCTACACGATAAAACCATCAGTTCATGAAAATGGCTAAGAAGGGCGCCAGGGGGAAAACGATTAGAGCCATCAGGGTACTGCTGGAGGATGGCAATGTAACTCGCCCAAAACTCAGCAAGAGATAAGTCTGAATAGAGCTTCGGCTCACCTGGTGCGAAAATATGAGGCCACGGTTGAGGGAAGCGCGTCTTTTGCGGGGCTTTCACGTCACCCAGCGATTTTGATGAATCGTCGCTTGCAGCAGTGGGAACGGAAAGCGGCGTAGATGGTGCAAGTTTCGCCAGCTCGAGTTGAAGCTCGAGTTTCCGGATCTCAAGTTCCAGAGCGTGATTTTGGTGTGCAACTGTGTCGAGGTTTGCGGTCTCCGGTGTTTTCGATATCTTCGAAGATTTGGACTTGACCAGTTTCGGAATCGCTCCGGGTGATGGAAGTAGGACGCGTGGAGCCGTATCCAGAGGTCCGGTGGCTGGACCAGTGCTGACGAAAGGCAATACGTTGTCTGTCTTAGTTGATGTTGTGATGGCATGAGAGGTCGCCAAATCGTCGCCGGGATCAAAGCTCGTGGGCAGCAAACCATCGATTCCATCCCACTCGTAATCAGTGGAGAGATGTTTGCGGCTGTCCCTCGATTGGCGAGTTGGCTTAGAAGATGACATGACGATCGAGAAAACCGAAATAAACTTGAGATTTCGAAATTACACAGCGAACTAAAACTGGACCACGAGGGAATGTAACCAGAAACCTACAGCTATGACGCGATCGATCTAGATAATAATTAACCATTTTGATTAGAATCAAAACAACACAATGATGCTCTATTAAAGGAAATTTGTATTGATATTGATCAGCAGAAACAGGTGACAGGAATATCAAATAGCCGGTAACTGAGTGAATGACACACATGCCAACAGCTGACTCACAGCATGGGAGACAAGGGAGACACCTGGGTCTTGCCTTCAGGTTCAAAGGGGAAGCAGTGCTCTCTTAGAGACTGGGGAAACAGTGCAGTATACACCAACCTTGTCCAGCCAGCTTTCAGATATTTTTGGCACAGCTCACGCAGCTGTGTGTCGGTATAACCAATCCACCCAGCAGATGTTGTGTAAGCAGGATACCCTTAGCTATGATTTCTTGTTCTGGAACATAATTATACATGATCACTTTTAATAACTCTTCCTTCTTAAAAGCTTTGATGCAATTACATCTTTGGTACTAATTACTAATCATAAGCCAGGGTGCATTCTGTGTACGTCCCACGCCGAAGATACGCCAAGAGTTTCGAAGTTGCACGCCAAGCGGCCGAGGCGCCGACGCCAGCAACCTCGTCCCCAGTCCCCAAGCTAGGCTCTCTCCTCTTCCCGCCGCGAATGCGAAAGAGAGGCGAAGTAACGAGGACAAGAAAGTTGATGGACTAAAAACTTATGGTTCGGTTTATTTGCTCATGTTTATAATTACTAGTACAACTTTCTAACATCACTACAAATCTGCAGACAGTGACAAGGCATTCTACTGGACTAATGCAACGAGGCAATCTTCAGAGCTCTCAAGTTGATTTGTCGCCAAAGAGTGAGATTTTTGACGGCGTAGCCGTCTATTTTGACGCTAAAGGCGTCACATTTCTAGGGGGGTTTGGGGGCATGCTCCAGAGAAAATTTTGAAAAACTGAAGTAGCTAAGACGTGTTTTCCTTTATTATGAGCGGAAATGTGATCCTTCGAAAGTAACTATTTAGATCCCAGATTTTTCTTTTAAATTGACTAATATCAACTCTTTCTTAACATTCCGACTTATCCAGAAGTCAAATTAACATGTCATGTCTCTGAAAAACACGAGTTTCTTCTACATGCTGTCACTTTGATGCTCTTTGTTGTAGTTGTAGTTCCAAGTAGCTTTCTTGGCACTGACCAACAAATCTGCAGGTGGTTCAAAAGTTGACTCCTTGTTGGCCGTTTTGATAGTACGCAGAGAGGCCAGTGTACCATCCATCTGGAGAAAGGGCCGAAATGTTGTTTTGTTTTTCCTTATTAGAGACAAAAACTCTCTCTTCACCGGCATTTCAATGTGGTAGAACAAGAACTGCACGAGAATTTCAATTGTTAGAAAGCGTTGGAAGCCAGTACAAAGGGAACATGGAATGAATTATTCCCAGAATGATGGCTCATTAGGGAGTCACTTAACTTAAGCAGCAATTTTCTGCCTCAAAATGAACTGTTTAAATCAAAAACCTTTAATGCGTGAGAAATAATACTTCTAGCGTGAGGCCGTAAGATTGCATTCGTTTGCGTGAGTCTCACGCTCAATGCGTGACTTGAGAGCTCTGAATCTTTAAGTACCAAACTGTCGTATCAACGAGACGCAAAGTGACTCAAGTCCGATTTTCCTCTGTCTTACTTGCCATTTGCTTGAAAGGCTATCATACTCGTGTACTCTTTTATTCTTTATTGGTTGAGGACTCTGGCTACGAGTGGTCGACAACCGCTGACTGAGGAGCCCGTGGACTCTAAATCCTGAGCCAGGGTTGGTGAAATCCCGGATATTATTCGGTGTCCACAAGTTTATTATTTAAAAGGTAAAAATTTTCAGGCGCCAAGGTGGTTACCTCGGCTACACGCCAACGTACAATATCGTTAATATGAGGTAAGCTTACACCCTCCTACGCCGCGCTGGCTTGGTCTTACGCCGGATCATAAGCACTACTTTCCTGTGGAGCTGTTTAAGGTGTCTGAACACAGTATGCGCGCGCTCTACGAATTGTACTGCTGACGTTAATAAGTGCGCGCACAAGGCTTTGAGAAAAACAAACATGGAGCATGTACATCGATCATTTCATTTTATTCAATGAAGATTATGCAAGTGTTTTTTCCGTCTTAACAATCAAACAGTTTGTTATGTGTCAAAAACGTTTGTTTTTCAATGTATTAAAGGTGATACTATTGGAAAACACCCTGCCTATCTGGGATTGCTTGTATGGATCGAGAAAGATCGAGAATCCTGTCAAATGCAGCGCATGCGCAGTTAACCAGAAAATTGTGACTGCACGATTTAGTGGAAATGCACTGATTTCTACGGAACCGCTAGCTAGAATTTCATGACACTTGGTAGAATAACAGCTCAGAACACGCTTAACTCGCCTGCAAACAAAAATTGAAATCTGACAGAAGACATGTTCAGAAAATGTTAAAATGCAAAACACAAAAATAACAGAAGATCTCTCTGTCAAAAGTTCACGAGACCAGTGTCAATAGGCGAGTATTTTTCTGGGTTTTCTAGAGGCAAATGATGGAAAAAGTCTAACGACTGGATTTTCTGAAAATAAATCGAACCCATTATTTAATGCTGTACACTACTAGCTGTGTTGCCATGGTAACGCTACCTAGTCCAATAAAACATATCAAAATATGATCTTTCTTAGCTGAATTTGTATCTTGCCAATTTTGGCTGCCCAACTGCCAGTGGTTTGAAAATAACGATGAATAACGCATACAAGAAAACTGTGTTCGGCCACCTTAAGTGTATTTATCATGGTTCGTATTTATCATGGTTCGATCATCTCGGTCAGCAGCGCGTGTGTCGAGGCGGGAAACTGCAATCTCGTTCCCAGAGTTCCCAGAGGCTGCATTCCTTTTGGTCAGCACCAAGGATGCAAGACCTCTGGGATAATCAATGTCAAAATACTGAGGAATCGAAATCTGATTGGCTACTAAAATTTACCGGAAGTCTACGAGTAAGAAGTTTCAAAACAGGAAACGAAAATGTCTTGCGATGATTTTCCTGGACGTTTTCGATCACGTCAGAGACTACCCTGCAAGCAGAGGTTTCTTGGTCGCCCTATGTTCCGGCGGGCGAATAAGAAACCTCTGCACAAAACCGTCTGATTCTTTGATCTGCCGCCGTCAGGGATTTTGGACGAATTAATTAAAAATACTTGATTCTAACCGGCTCTCAACCGGTTTTGAAGCTGACGCATGCTGTAAATGCTGTCAAAAAGTGCGCGCGCTGTGATACGCTTGTAAGGTTGTTGTCCGCGACATATTTGCTTTTTTTTGTTACAAAATTCTTTTGTCATTTCTCCTAGCTCAGAAAATACGCAGAAAGATAAGGCAGCAATTGTTAAACCTTTGCTTTACTGATATTTATCCGGTGTTGAAAGTAACGCTCAAATAAAGCGGGTGCAAGTAACGTTTTTATGGAGTTCACAAGTTTTGTTTATGCATGGTTCAATTTTACCTGTTACCATCCCCCCCGGGCAACCCCGGGGACAAGTCCAGCCCTTCGGTCCCGGGGGTGGGGAATTGTTTGAAGCCGTCTTGTCCCGGGGGGAGGGGGGCGGGGCAAATCGAATATAACTTCTTGTTGTTCTTGTGAAGTTCGTCACTTCTCGGTTGACGCCGGACCGCGTGGAAAAGACTGCTTATTTCCAGTGAGAATCTCTAGAATTTGCAGCAGATTGGTTAGAGTAGAGTAATCTCTCAAAATTAAAATCTGTATTCGAAGGTACTTTTATTTTAAATTGTTAAACGAATGTGAGTTTGATGCGTACCCGAATGGATGGCGTTCGTCACAAACAAAGAAATAATTTCTTCAGCGTATTTATGTATATACTAAGACGACTTAAATAGACTTTATATGAAAACGGACGCACGGCTTTATATTAAACAGACAGTGTTCATTCTTATGAAACAAGCTAAGAAAAACTCCTTTAAAATGCCGCCATCAGTTTTTGTTCACGGATCTCTTGTGCGTATGTGCTATATGTAGAATAAATCACATGGCGAAGACCACTTCTTTACTCGCTAGCCGTATGCCACTGCGGTTCGAGGTTTTTCTTAAGTTTTCTTTTTCAAATATAGACATTATACATGTAGTGTCCTTCGTTCAAGAAACTCGAGAAAAGCGTTTAAGTTCTTATCAAAACGTCTGGTTTTGCTATTGTACGGAAATCAATATTGTAATCTATGCTTTGTGCACAAAACAGCGTATTTGTCGTCGATGAGGAGTCCCGGGGGTGGGGAATTGTCTCTTTCTGCGTAGCCTGTTCCAGGCGTTCAGATAGTGGAGCGCGAGCGAAAACTAAAGCGAGCGAAAGAGCGGGAAAAAACGAGGGGAGACTGGGAGAGAGGACCCCCAGACTCCCCTCGTTTTTTTCCCGCTCTTTCGCTCGCTTTATTTTTTGCTCGCGCTCCACTATCTGAACGCCTGGAACAGGCTATTTATAGCAGGTGTTCCCTCGTCCCTAGCCCCCAGTCGCCCTTCCCCGTTTTCGCCTGTAATATTGTGCTGCGTGAGAGGGGGTTTCCCTTGGCGTTTTATGGGGGGGGGGGGGGGATTGCGAAGTGGATTGTAAGGTTTTTGATTGGCTAACTTGTATTTCGCAGCATTTCACAGTTGCGTTTTGCCGGCGTGGGCTAGGAAGAGAAGGAATTGGTACTAGTATGATGATGCAATATTAGTGGATTGCACCATCAGTACATGATAGTTATGACTTGTGAAGAAGTTGATACGAAGGAATCGTCATTAATAAGGAGATCAATTAATAGGGTAGGTGTTACGAGTCTTTTTGCATTGAACGAACGAAAATATCTGAATATTATCGACGGATTTGTGTGGTTTGCGTGTGGTGTTCGCTAAAGACTACGAGCAGTCTCTCTTTCCGTTCAGAGATAGTGAAGGAAAAGAAAAACAAGCGAGTGAGCGCGAAATCGATTGCGGCTCGACAGGCGCGTTAGCTTTCAAAGACGTGGGCGACTTTCGTCCCCGCTCGTTTGTTTACTTTTGTAAGGGGATTGCCGGTTAGCAAACCGGATTTAAACATCACGTCATGAGATATGCCTTGACGTGCCCCATACTCTGACGATCTGCTCGAGCTCGTGTTTATCAAGCGTTATATTTTGATTCTACTGCTATGTTCACTGTTTGCATTTAAGGTCTAGGCACAACAGTCAATACTTCGTCGTCCCTGTGTGAGCATTCTCAGTTGTGGACGAATTTATATCGACATTCAACGTTTGAGTGAATTTGCGTTTTTCAGCACAAATAAAAGCGATAAGAAAGATAAGCTGAGTCATCAGAGTTTAAACATTACGTCATCCAGTAACGCTATAGTCAAAATATTGTGTCACACAATCACACTTTTCGTCACGCCGGTTCGTATAAATAGAGGATCGCGCTAACATTTGTGAAACCTAGGGGTGGGGAGGGTCAGAATGGCCGGTTAAAATGCCCAATGGGCTTTCTTGTTTGTCTTTACACGACACATAACGCATGCTCAGTTCGTAAACTGTCGAGCTGTCGAGCATGCTTTAAAAAACCGGAAGCCGCAAAAGTGGCATCCGGTTTCTGATTATCCCAGAGTCTGTGGCATTTCGATCCCGCTGACCGTAAATGCGCGCGGGCTCTGGGGACGAGATTGGGGAAACTGGGGAAACCTCGGGGAAACCATGTCGCTTGCTGCGAGAATGGAGCCAATCTCGTACCCAGAGTCCACTGGCTTTTTGGTCAGCGGGAGGTCGCCAGTAGAGACTCTGGGATTATGGCAAAAATCTATTTTTTTGATTGGCTGATCCTAAAACAAAGGAACGGTGAACCGGAAACCTAGATAACAAAACCGGAAGCCTACGACCAACTTAGTCACGAAAGGGATATATGAAAGTTTTGTAGTAAATATTTCGGAGGGGCACCGATCTGAATAAATTTTAAAGTTTCGCTATACGGCCATAGCCGTTTTTGTGCGGGAAGTTGCTATGCAATGCCGTCATTTGGCTGTGAAACACCGTGGAAATGCAAGCAGCTTCGATAGAAGGTCATTGCCGAGGCCGTTCGAATCTGGCTGAAACTATTAGCATCCTCGCAGGAAGACCACGACATTGATGTTTTTATAAGGGTTTGTATCAACTCCAATTTGTTGTCAAGTGAAGGGAATTGAAAAGGTTGACACTCCACAATATCTGCAATAAAATAAAATAAATATCCTTTATTTACCCTCGGCAAGTGTTTATAGCAAATTGCTAGTGGGGCCGAGCATTTAACAAACAAACGAAACAAATATTGTAAATGGAACATAACATGTTTTTAAAAATCCTAACTGGCGGGAGGCAAACCAGTTGGCTATATACAAGCGCAGCCGAAGGATTTATAACTCGGGACAACCGAGAAACAAATCCATGAAGTGCTCATGAAGTGACATTTGAACTTAAGCATGCGCACTGAAACCGGAATCCCACGATTTGTGGGATAAAAAATGCCATTATCCCAGAGTCTCTACTGGCGACCTCCTGCTGACCAAAAAGCCAGTGGACTCTGAGTACGAGATTGGAATGGAGCGGATGCTTCCTGGAGAAAGGTTGGTTGTATTTCGTAATTTTCTTTTTCGTCCAGCTCTGAGACCACCTATACACGAATATCTTTTATAAACAAAATGAAAACGAAAATGGCCCAGACACGTGACGTAACACTGTGCACAGTGACAAATTTAGTTTTGTTGTCTCTTAACCGCCTTCCTTAAGAAAAAAATGTTACGCATTGGCTCTGTAGCTGTGGCTCTGAAGAAACGTCCTAATATTATTCTCACCTTGTTCAGTGGAAGTTATTATCTCTGACAATTGTGGAAAAGCTTGCGTTTTTCGATCTAAGCAAAAACAAAAATGCTGTTACATGAGCCGAGTCTACAATCTATACGTCTTCTTTTAGTTGATGACACGTTCTTCAATTCACTAGGTACCGCTTCATCAACACTCTGAAGAAAGCGTCCACGCAATCAGATTACCAAAACCTCGTTACTACTCATACAAGGCAGTTTGACAACATTCACAACAACAGACAGTTCCTGGCTTGGCACCGCTGGTACCTTCTGGAGATGGAGAACATTTTACATAAAGTGGACCCAATAGTGACGGTACCCTACTGGGACTGGAGTTTATGGTCCAGGGCGCCTTGGATGGATCAGGTAATGCGCAACGTATCAGGATCGATTGCTTTTAAAAACGAAGGCTAAGCTAGACCTGGTTTAACCCTTTGACCCCCAAGAGTGCCTAAAATCAAAATTCACGACAAATCCCAAATTTCATTTTGTAAAATACTTGAATATAAGTAGTACCATGTGAAAGTACTGCTGACGAGGTTTCATTTGAATGGTCACACCATAGGATTTCATCCACAGACTCTGAACTTAAAATCACCTTAATGCCTATATAACTGACTCTGGGAGTGAAAGGGTTAAGGCTAAAGTTAAGGCTATATTAAAACAAGGTCAAAATTGTATTAATAAAACATACACGAGCCACAGACTTGCAAAAAGGTCACGTCTATACATACGTACAGAGTCAGATAACAAATGTGCAAATTGTACTAACCATGCTGGGAATCCGTTCAGACCACGGCTTTCTTAATTTTAAACGCTGTCTGCACTTCGTTTAAAAGATCAAATGCAAGTCTGTACGAGCGTATTCATCCAGTGGCTCACAACTTCCGGCTCTTAAACTTGTTCCTCCAACATGATGAGATGCTTGTCTACCGCACCCCCCCCCCCCCCTCCAACATTCTCTCTGGTTACCCTGACGGTGCCGCAACTTGGGTAACCATTTAGACCCCTAAGTGATCCAAGTGAAGACAGACAACGAGTAGTTAATTCCTCGTCTAGGAAAACGGAGACAAGAACACGAACCACCTGGTTCTTCAGATTGAGTGTCGAATTTTCTATACTGACTGGTTGTCTCTCGGATCCAGTGGCATTAAGATGCTGGAAGATGCTGTTCCACAGAGAGGAGTCTTATATTATTTAAATGTTCTTGTAAGCTTAATGAGGCCACGATTTATGTTCATGTAATAAGTTATTGACTTGGATAGATGCGATAAGAGTGGGCATTGCAGCTGTTCCAGACAAATTCTGTATTCAGAAGAGGTCAATTCGCACATCCTGTAAACGCGAAAGCACAGTATTGTTTTTTGCCTCGCTGTTTTGCAGATGATGAGCGTCTGGAGCAATGCACCATGGGGCTTTGGAGGCAACAGTCATTGTGGTAGAGACGGCTCAGATGGATGCGTGTACAGTGGACCGTTTGGAAAACACCAATGGTCACTTACAAACGGAGAATGCCAAAAGAGGAATTTTAATGGTACCTATTCATTCTGTTAAGGATAGACGTTAACATTTTCTCTGACTACGCCCAAAACTACTTCCGCGCGAACCACAGAACACCTCGTATTGACGACTACTTCATACCAAGAGATATCTTCGCTGATTACGGTTAATTGTTCCTAATAGCTCCGGTTTTAAATTGTTGAAGAAGATTTTACACTCGGCCTTCGTTTGGCCTTTAAGCTTTTGGTTAGTGAGCTAACTCCTCATAAATTGTTACATTTTTTTGCCAAAAATTATTTATGTATCCATTTATGAGCGCCGGCAGTCTACTTTTTTCACTGGTGTTAGATTTCACCGTTTATTATCCTGCACGGACGTACAACTATCTTTGATGTACCTTTGACTATCTTCGATTTGACTTGACAGCTGGCATTGACCACACCAGGGACTTAATTTGATAGAGGTGAAAGACATTTTCATGATAGCAAAAATAGTGCTAAAGGCAGTTTTTCGTTTTATCAGACTCTCCTTTCAATTCTTTTACTTTATAGGTAATCCACCGGACTGCATCGCCATTCACAAATGCCTTCGCATCTTTTCCCACAAGTTCACCCAATTCGAGTCGACACTTCGCGTCAACTTACACAACAACATGCACTGCAGAATTGGAGGTAAAGGTGGCACAATGTGCAGTAAGCTATCAGCCAATGCCCCAGAATTCCTCTTGCACCACGCCTTTACCGACAAGCTCTGGGCTGACTGGCAGAAGAAAGAAGCTCGTTACAAAAACGCCTACTTCAGAGGTATTATCTACCTTTATGGAGTCACACCCCGGCTTAGGCCTCAAGATTTCATGGATCTGTCCAGGCAGCTCGGAGGGGTCTGTGTAATCTACGACAACCCACTACACAAGAACTATAAGCTTTGCCATGATAGCCTGGCCAGTTTGACCTTAGCAGAGATCGACGCCATTCCGAGACAGCAGTTTACTCGGGTCAGTAATCTGGTGTTTGAGTTGTTCATGGTGAAGAGGAAAGCAAAGGCAAGAGCCAATGAACTGGAGATGAATAGTTTGGAGCCCAAGAAAGTCTTGTCCAAGAGCGCAGAGTTGAACTTCCAGGATGACAAACTGGGCTTCAAAGTGGAAGATGTAAAAGACGCAATTAGAGAAAGAGAAAGAAGAAGCGCGAGGAAGAAATAATCAAGAAACCTCGTCTATCTGCACAATGAGAAATAAGGCAAATGCTCCTTTTTACATTAAAACGGTCATTTAAGCCTGTACGCAATGTAATCAAACTGCCTTGTTGATGTAGTCTCACATATAGCTAGGCAATACGCCTTTACATGCAATAATCATTGTCTGTTTTTAAAAAGGTTCCGCTACCGACTCTTCCACTCTTTTGCCATTTCAGTCAGCGTCAACCCCTTTTGTCAATAGGCGTCATGAGAATCAAACAACCAACGCAGATAACAGACCGACCCATTGGTAGCTGTTCTATTGCCTATAAAAGTTTGGCTAATTGTACCTGTTAAAAACCCACCTTAGCTTCCCCACTCATTTTCAGGGCGAAATTCCGTCAAATTTCACCCCATCTTCCATCAAACAGCGCAGTTATTTTGCACAAGTCTCTTTCACATATGGGAAGGCGGTAGGTGGGTGAATTGATAGATATTTTATTGAAAATAGTGATCCTTTATTGCTAAAGAGCTTTTTACTATAAGAAAAATTTGGGTGAATAAGCTAATAGACAGCTCGCAAGAAGATGGCATACAAATTAAATCTGTAAATTCCAAAGGGGCCAAAAACACACAATTTCACACAAACTACTTCTCGGTACTGAAAGTTAAACTTGAAAATTTTATTCAAATTAACCTACTAAAAAACTTTCATCTAACTGTTTTAAACTGAGTGGCTTTGTCGACGCTGTAACCAAGTCAACACTTCGTTTTTGATATGCTGACTGCGCTCACGTGCTCTTTTATTAAAACGCATACTGTTATCGTAATGTCAGTCCACTTCTGCTCAAATGTAGAAATCTTACTATCTCCGATCAGTTTTGAACATATTTCTACCCAGTCTCTGCTGGTTCTGTTATGCCCTGTCATGACTAATGAGTTTTATGAGGTCTCAGATGACCTTGAAGTTCGCATCAAGGCCCCCAGTACATTACACTGTAACATTCGAAATGGAAAAAACGTAGAAAACGTGCACAGTTTGAAACAAATCGAGCAAATACAAGTAAATACAATGTGGTTAGATAGCGGACACTTCATATTCACGTGAGTGGAAAGGCTTAGTTTGAATCGGCCGTGCATAGAGGAACGAGGAGACTTGTTGCGGGGACTCAGTCATCCTTGTTCTCAGACTCTTTCTTTAAAGCAGTTACTCTAGTACCCGGGATCTTCGCGTCTCGCTTCACCCTGACTAAAAGGATCGGGGGCTCGAGTGATGACATGACAGCCCTGGCCATGTGGGGGGGGGGGGGGTACCTCGTATCCCTTCTGCTCCCTATTTCTGTCTAGCCTATCCCCCGCCAACTCCCATGCATGCTCTGCTCTATGACTTGCCACAACTCTCCTATTTCCTTTCCCCTTCATTTTCTCCCAGAATTCAAGCTTAAGACAATTACTAACTTTTGAGTCAGTTCTGGATGAAATCCTACTCTCGTGCTGCGCTCTCAGCTTTTTAGCATTCTGCGACAAAAATATCTGTGTATTCCTTGCTCTTTAATGCGCACTGATTAAGAGTAAGAAAAATCTGTGTATTCCTTTTATTCGACGCAAAAAGTCAAAAGAAACATGAATACATCTTCTTCTACAAAGCACGTTGCGCTAGCAAAATAAAGATCTATATATTCCTTGCTCTACAAACCTGTTACGTGAAAGGCATAGAGGAATTTCTGTCCCTTGTCCTACATTTGCGAATTGGGCGCAACGCATTTAGTGATATTTGTGTATTCATTGGTGCACAATTGCGCTTTATGCAATAGGTAGCTTTATTCTCAAACAAGCTTTGAGGCTTGAGCGAAAAATAAATCAAAGTCTGTGTACTCATTGTTCGCTAATTACGTGTTTGAGCGGCAAACAGAAACCTCTGTTACATTTTCACTTTGAGCAAGAAGCAAAAACAAAACTGTGTATCCCTAATTGTTCTCTATAGTTATGTTTTTAGCGGAGCACAAAGACAAATGTTGTACTTCAGTTGTTCTGAGTTGCGCTTTGGGAAAAACATACACGAATAACTGTGTTTCTTCTTCTACGTTCGCCTGTCGGAGATGGAAGCAAATCAGGTACTCAATCCATCCCTTCCGTTGTTTTACATTTCCATACGACTTGCGTAAAGTGAGGAGAAATCTGTTCAAACCTTGTTCTACAAAGTGCGCTAGGCGAAAAGCGAAGAGAAATCTGTCTATTTCTTGTCTGGCATACGGTGTCAAAGCGCGTTGACGATAAGGCAAGGAGAAAATCTGCGTTTTCCTTGTCCGGCAAAGCGCGTCGAGCGAATACCAAGGAAAAATTTCCATAATTCCGCCTTGTTTGGCAAAGCGCGTTGATCGAAAAGCAAGGAAAAATTTGTATAATTCTGCCTTGCTTGATAGAACGCGTTGAGCGAAAAGCAAAGAAAATTTGTATAATACCGCCTTGTTTCGTAGAGCGCGTTGAGCGAAAAGCAAGGAAAAATTTGTATAATTCCGCCTTGTTTGGTAGAGCGCGTTGAGCGAAAAGCAAGGAAAAATTTGTATAATTCCGCCTTGTTTGGCAGAGCGCGTTGACCGAAAAGCAAGGAAAAATTTGTATAATTCCGCCTTGTTTGGCGGAGCGTGTTGAGCGAAAAGCAAGGAAAAATTTGTATAATTCCGCCTTGTTTGGCAGAGCGCTTTGATCGAAAAGCAAGGAAAAATTTGTATAATTCCGCCTTGTTTGGCAGAGCGCGTTGAGCGAAACTGAAGCAAGGAAAATTTGTATAATTCCGCCTTGTTTGGCAGAGCGCGTTGAGCGAAAAGCAAGGAAAAATTTGTATAATTCCGCCTTGTTTGGCAAAGCGCGTTGAGCGAAAAGCAAGGAAAATTTGTATAATTCCGCCTTGTTTGGCAAAGCGCGTTGAGCGAAAAGCAAGGAAATATTTGTATAATTCCGCCTTGTTGGGCAGAGGGCGTTGAGCGAAAAGCAAGGAAAAATTTGTATAATTCCGCCTTGTTTGGCAGAGCACGTTGAGCGTAAAGCAAGGAAATATTTTTATAATTCCGCCTTGTTTGGCAGAGGGCGTTGAGCGAAATGCAAGGAAAAATTTGTATAATTCTGCCTTGTTCGGCAGAGCGCGTTAAGCGAAAAGCAAAGAAAAATTTGTATAATTCCGCCTTGTTTGACAGAGCGTGTTGAGCGAAAAGCAAGGAAAAATTTGTATAATTCCGCCTTGTTTGGTAGAGCGCGTTAAGCGAAAATCAAGGAAAAATTTGTATAATTCCGCCTTGTTCGGCAGAGCCGTTGAGCGAAAAGCAAAGGAAAATTTGAATTTTCAGTTTGTTTGGCAAAGCGCGTTGAGTAAAAAAGAAGAAGAAATAAACCTATTCATTGTTAAGCAAATCGCGTTGAGCAAAAACCAAAGAGAAATACGTATATTCCTTATTTCACAAACAGCGCTGTGCGAAACGTGAAGAGAAATCACCTTTCTATCGATTAAAAGCAAAGAAACCATTTCATGTTTCTTTCACGTTTCAAAGATATATCTGTATATTTGTTGTTTGGGAAAGCGTGCTGACCGGAAGGCAATCTGATAAATCTGTGTTTTCTTTATCTTACAAATTACGCGAAAAGTAAAGAGAAATGATCAGAAATCCGTGCATTTTTCGTCTTTCAAATTGCGCATACTGAAAAGAGAAAACTGTTTATCTGGCATGTTAAAATACATCGTGTAACTAAAACAAAGAAAAAGCTGTGTATTCCTAATTCTACAAGGACCAAAGAGCGAAAAACAGAGAACGTCTGTGCATTGCCCGTTCTAAATTAACGCGTTGAGCGAGAAACAAGATGGAATCTGCGTAATCCTTGTTTTACATTTGGCGAGTTGGGTGAAATGTTTGCTTCTTCCTTGTTCTACAAAGCAAGCAGCACTAAACGCAACTTACAAAAAATATTTGTTCTACATTGGCGCTTCGGGTTAAATGCAGAGAGAAATCTGATTAACTTTTTTATATAAAGCCCGTTGCACGAAAAGCAAGTAGAAATCAGTGCGTCACAGGTTTTGGTTGTTCAAACAAGTACAGCCGAATGTAAGGAGAAGCGCGATTGAGACTTCACCTCGCGCTAAGAGGAACGCTGTTTACCTGCCATTGTTTGCACATAAACTAAAACAGGGATGAAATTTTTGCTTTTAAAGTCATTAAATTTTCACTATGAATTTCTGGGAGCAATATTTGCCGCAAAACGAGGGCAAATACCTTCCCTAATAGTGCCACGTTTAACTTGACTTTTGTGACTTGAAAATGCGAGCAAGCTGTTACCCCTTTGAGGGATTATTTGGGTAAAAATTTTAATTGTACGAGACTCTACTTTTCGCAACAATAACAGCAACACTGTTACAGTTTTGCAAGCACTGCCCTGTGTAACTGACCGACAGCGCAACAAAACTGATTTAGCGCGTGAAGCGAGACATAAGGTAGATCATCAAACCACGTCATCTTACGACAACAAGAATTAACACTGCAAAAATTTAATAACAAATAAAATGGCTCTGGATGTGTGTTGTCCATTGTGGTGCATTCATAGATCCGTACTCTTGAAAACAACAACGCGAAAGCCTAATGGCGCTGCACTCGCTACAGTTGCTGCGCGCGAAGACGACCAAATTTAGTTTTTATAAAGAACGTGATCATAGACATGCACAACAATGAATTTCAATTTGTGTTTTTATTTGAACACGAAGGTTTACTTTACATATTCAGCGATTCAATAGGTTTGTTACCAAGCTATAAAGAACTGAGCGAATGCAGATTCAAGTTGTAATACCACCAAGAAAGTTGAGAAAAATGTGAATTCATGATACGTACAGGTTCTGGGTGAATCCGTGGTAGATTAATAAATGGAAACGAAAAAAAAGATGTAACTATTTCACTGTTGACGTGGAAAAGCATCCATTAATGAGAAAAACTTGATAAACATTCACGCAATGATGAGTCACAAATTTCTGTTGTGTTTGAAGAAGAGTAAGGCGATCGAGAATTTGTAAAGAAAAACGAAACAAATTTTGAAAACAGTAAAAAAAAACGTTGAAAATGACCGCTTTCGTGAAGGCTGGGAATAAATGACTCGCGTCCGAGCGAACTCACTTCGAACTGAGGAGACAGGCTGACGAATAGGCAACTCATGAAAACATGCTCGCTGTTGGCTGAGCTTCGTCTTTGGTGGATCAATATGAGAACTAAAAGGAGCAAGATAACCTTGAGAACTAGAGTGGACACGAAAACGCGACACAATATGCCTCCAGTTTCCCGCCAGAAAGATATGTTGAAAACTTACTCATGAGGAATGTAAAGACTGGGACTGATCTTTTGAAATCAGAAAACACTGGCAAAGTTTCAGTCTGGGAGGCGAAATTGGAATGGAGTATCACTAAGAGGAAAAACGAGGATACACGTAAAAAAAAAAAACAAAAAACAAAAACAAAAAAAAAAAAAGGAAAACAAAAAATGGAGAGGATGAAGAAACAGAACGAGCTTCGATTTCACCTTACAGAAAACTGATCGGAGGATTAGAAATATGGCAACAGAAAAAACTACTGGTTAAACTGCATGAGAAACACAGATGGAGAGGCAAGCAGTGGACCCGTCATCAAGGAAATTTAAGGTATGAGAACAGCTCTACGACTTTGCAAAGCAAGATGAATCCAACAAAATTGTTAGCCGACCCAAATTTCGAAAATTGTCATTAACAGCGAATTTGAAATGCCGGCTGGATCACGCTACTTTGACCATTCGGTCACATACAATCTGGTTTTGAAATCGCTGAATGAATTCTTTAAATAATATTCCTCAAAGCCGATAAACGCAAAGCTTCGTCAAGTCTTAAACTCTCCTCCTGAATTCCAAGAGAATGTCGAAATTACCGAGTTCATTAAAATAGTTTCTTGAAACGATGACATGGCTTCGTGGCTTCAAATATTCTTGTCCCTAGAGAATAACTGAGTGGGCCACATAAAAAAAAAAATTATTATTATAAACAACAACAGCTGAAATAACAAACGATGCAAGTAATATAGAAAAGAAACTCACTGACACAGCCAAATCTCGAAAATATGTCCTAAGTAAATTTGTCTCTTTGGTCCATTATGTCACATAAAATTGTCTTGAAGTGATTGAATATTCTCGACTGTCTGTAACCAGAGAAACTAAGAGGAACTAAAAGAAGCCCAACACCAGTGAATTTGTCTATCGCTGATTAACAATTTGTGTCTAGCATTGAATATAATTTTGAAAATATTTCTTACGAAGTCAAGTTACAAGAAATTATGGGTCTCAAAGTTTTGTCGTACATATTGCAAAAAAATTGTCGTAGCCTCTCAGAATTTTGGCGTGTCAGAACTGATAAAGCCTCCCCTGAAATTTGTGGAATAATTATGTCGCAAAATTTCGGAGTATTACGCCTAAACCTTTTTCTCGAAATCAGTTTGGCTTATTGAAATATTGTAGACGCTCCAAAATTTGGTGTTAATCGAATTTATGACATTTTGGTATATATGTCTCGAAATTTTCGAATTTAACTTTGAATGTTGAAATTTAGCAGAAAAGATTTGCCCACAATTTGGTTGCTAAGCGATCTAGAATCTCCAAGATAGAGAGTATCGCAATCTCAGCCTCTCCAGCTGAGAGACCTGAATCTAAAAAGGTGCCAGGTAAAGCGACTGTCCACAACTCTTGAATCGCGTTTGTTTGGCTTATTAAAATATTGTAGACTCTCGAAAATTTGGTGTTAATCGAATTGATGATGTTTTGGTGTATATGTCTCGAAATTTTAACTATGAATGTTGAAATTTAGCAGAAAAGATTTACCCACAATTTGGTTGCTAAGCTAAGATAGAGTATCGCAATCTCAGCCTCTCCAGCTGAAAGAACTGAATGTAAAAAGGTGCCACTTAAAAGCGACTGTCCACAAGTCTTGAATCGCGTATATTAAAAGTTCAAAGGACTGGCTTGAGCGCGGTTCCAACAGCGACGCTTTTTCGATTTTACAGCCACCGAAACAAGTAAATAGGCCCGTTCTCACTGCGAGAACCTTTGAAATCGGCACGTGAAACATGCCCGGCAAACTTCCAGACGATCACAATAAAGCCAAATACTGTCGCTTTGAAAAAGCTGTTTTGTGTTTTTCCGTCACGAAAGCAGTTAGCTCATCTCAATTTCTTCATGAATATTCTTCAAAAGCAGTTAACGCCAACAATTGACCCGGATGTCACTTTCGTAGTAGGTTCATGACAAACGCACGTTTTCAAACTTTCCTCTACTGACTTACAGTGGCAATTTGTCATAAATTGCCGACGGAAAGTTACTATACGGAGGGCAAAATAAAACATTTTGTTTGAAGAACTGCCTCAACTGACTTATTCCTTTCACAGTGTAAGCTACTGTCAAAAATGGAACAATGAAATGACTGCATAAGCACTGTTTTAAGACAAACATTTGTTCAGTCTGTTTCCTTAGATACGAGACTGACAGTCTGAGAATAATTCAAACAAATGTGTTCTCTCACAACTTTTTGACAAGCCATACATAACTAGATTTCATTTTGAGAATTCTTTTTCCTTCCTTCAAAAAAGTAACCTTTCACACTCGCGAGGAAGTATATAGCTAAGTATCGTACAAAGTCTTACATAATAGCCTCGTGTTCTTGCCACGGTTTTCCCGGTGCGACAAAAAAATTTGCATCACAAGGAAGTTAAAAATGTGGAACAAGTTTAGGTCCCCAGAATATTTGCGTTTTACTCTGACTGTTTGCCACTGTTATTGTTTAGGCTTTTCGCAGCAACAGTTTATCCAAGAAGTCGAAACAAATACGTTAATTCGTCGGAATCGAACTAAAAACCGCTTTTCCAGATTATTTCACGATTTGATAAATTCCCTTTAATGGCCATGGTAAGCGATGTCCGATAAACAGCAAATCCACATTTAAGATAATCAACAGAAATCTTAATTTTGTGGTCGAGTGCTGAGATAGATAAGCAAAAAAAAAAAAAAAAAATTCCGATTTCTCGCTTTATTCGCGCGGGGCTTTCGCTCTGCACTCGTCCCTCACCTCCCGAGACTTACCGGGCTTGGCGAGACTTACTGAGACTAACCGAAACTTTTCGGGCCAATTTTGGGCAAGGTAATTTACACTGTATCTTTGAAACGAAAAAGTTACAAAGCATTAAACTTTGCCATAAGTTAGAAAGATTTCTTATCTTAAAGACAAAATAACAACTTTGTAGAGTAAGTGTTTCATATTTTTGCAAATGGCCTTTCGGGACCAAAAAGTTTTCGGGGCTTTCGAGAAACTCGCACTTGATTAGAGAAACAGCGACAGTTGACAACATTCCTCGGCATGCACGCTGGATACAGGCTGCGGGTCCGATTAATTACCTTAGAAAGGGCAGCAGACTTTTATTCACTTTTGCGAGAGTTGTATAGCGCTCAGTGAACGCTAATCAGATCCTGAAAAGGTTTAGAGGAAACGTTGTTTCAACAGGTTTGGGGCAAATTACTATGAAAAACATTCCCTTTAGAGTAACACCTTAGAGTACTCATAAATATCAGTTTTCTTCAAAAAGCTGTATTTACATTGTGTGGTCAATTCTGTTAAACAAAGTACCCAACCAGAAAATTTTTGAAATGCCGTTTTCTGTTTTCTCAGATTATTTCAGGGTTTTTAAAGGAATATTTGTGTAAGCTAACTCTGGTTGGCTTGTTCGGATTCTTTAGTTAAAAATTTACTTTACGTTGCAGAAAATTTTAGGGAAAGATATCGGATTTCCGAACTGCTACTGGTTTTCCAGAAATGTTAGCTGACCTATTTCGCTCTCTAATATAAACAACACATTTTATCCTCTGAAAACAAAAAAGACAATTATTTTCCATAGTTACAAAAAGTTTGAGGTGACATTTCGCCACAAAAAATTCTATTTTTTTCATCGCAGTTAAATCCGAATATCTCAGGCGATTTATCCGAAAGATATTCCGCCTAAACGAACCGTCAGTTTTCGTTGACCTTGAAAAATGTCCCGCAATGTTCCTGCGAAACACAGATCGCTCTGCTTTGCTCAAATTTTGTGCGAAGCCAAAAATCGCGGAAACAAACCAGAGGCAAAGATTATTGCGTGCGAGTTAACGCGGGACAAGAGTCGTGGTTGAAAGTTTGCACGCCATTAGAGGAAACATTTTCAAGCTCATAAAAAGAGCCCTATACATAATGTTGGTTTAATATTTTTCTCGGATAGGTTTCCAAACGTTTATCTAAAGACGCCTGGGTATGCCTTCGAGTTAGGGAGATGTAATTTTGTCATTTTTTGTTGAATGATTTCAAAAATGTCCGCAGTTCTTATTTGTTTAATCAAAAATACGCGTTTACGTTCTCTGAAACATTTCTGGCTGAAGTGATTGACTCAGCCTTGACATTCACTTCTTAGAAGGTGAGTATTTTGAACTCAGTTAACATTAACCTGTTTCGAAAGAGATTAGTAAACAAATGAAAGATTTTAAATGATACTGAAACAGAATTATTCTTTTTCAGTCTGATTAATTGCTCTGAATATGAAACACGTAAATTATCCATTTTTCGGAGATAAAAAAATAGAAGATTTTGCCACTGCATTTCAACTGATAAAGTTTTTTCGGTCGGATTATTAATTGACCTATTCTAATGAAATTGTCCTTTTTTTCGGAGATAGTATCCTTTAGGTACTCTTCAATTTGAGAAACTAACCGCTCTGTAGGTGGGTTATTTTCGGTTGCGGCGGGTACATTAAAACTATTTCCACGTTGGTAAGTTAAACATTGCACTACCTTCAATGGCTGTTCAACAGTACAGTTTACATTTACTGACAACGCACGAAACATGTTCACGAGCTGCAAACAAGTTTCCTCTCAAGTGTGTTAACAAACAAATCATCATAAAGAAACTTTACTCTTCTTAACAATCAGTTGGCATTTGGCCTTCAGAGAGTACGGAGTTTAGTCTTACAGAGGAACGCAAGCCTTTCTTCCCAGAGATTCCCAAGATGAAGTTTGTCATAGTGACCGTTTTCCTGGCGTTCTGTTTGGCGGTTGGTGTGGATTCAGCGTCCGTCAGCCTTTCGAGCAACCAACTGACCCTTAATGGTAACGCTCACATTCGCTTTTACGGGCCTAGAGAAGAAATTTGGAACGGTTTATCTGACGGTAAAAACTCAAACGTTTCACTACTTTCGTTAGCAATCTTTTCATTGTAGCCAAGGAAATGAACATCGTTTTCTATTCGACGAAGCTTCTCTGATCATAAGATCTCAGACTGGAGCTTTGTGATTTAGACCACTTGAGAGGAGGGAAAAAAATAAATTGGATTGAATTCGCTTCGCCTGAGGGAGAGGAGAGGTTTTCTCGCTTGTTCCGCGAAGAGATTGCTCGAATCTTAAATCAACATACACTGTATGCTGTAAATTCAAAGAAAGATTCAACCCACTCGCCATTAATCTACTATTTCAATTCCCTTAAGAAGAACCGAAAGTTGCTTTCTTGAAGTATGAACTAGTTAACTGTGTACATATACCTTTTCTCTGTAAAACAAAAACCGTTTAATTGATCACTTTTGTACTGTTTCTCAAGGCCACCGATATCCCATCATCAACAGCGGTGACATGATTGCCCTGCGGTCAGCCTACCCTTCTGGTTCCTGGTCGACGTACTGGCTGTTCTGTCACTCGTCCTACTGCTCATATACTACCTGTTCGGGTTCTGTGATGACCTCATCATATTGGTCTAAGTCCTGCGCTAAGTACATAAAGTTTTATATCAGAGCCATGGGAAAGATGGACGGACAGCCGATCAACAGTGGTGATACAGTTTCTATTCAGTCCGTATACCATGGTACTAGTTACCGGCTTAGATGCCACACCTCTACCAGCTGGAAATGCCGCTTTGTTTCGTAAGTGTTGGTGTGATTATAGTAAGTAGACCTATACTAATAGTATAAAGATACATAAAGTAATGATAGGTTAAAAATGAAGAAAATAAATCTTCAACTGCGAAAACAGACCATCTACAATTTCTACAATTTATTCTTTATACCGCAATCTGACCAACTTTAAAAGAACCTCTCCCTTTAAAAAGTATACTTCATAGTAAATGGTTTTTAAAATTTGTAGCAGGGGTTGAGGAATAGTCAGACACTTAATCAAAATTATTTTTTTCAATGAGTGAAAAGGTTGCACAGGATACATTTCTAGCTTTATTGTCTCGTTATCGTAGATACAAGTCGCCTTAAAATCCCTTCAAAAATTGGCTGACGAGTGTTCCTTTAATGTAGTTACTACATGTAATTTTCCTGTCTATGCAATGCCTTGAGCCAGACAAACATTTTATTTTTGCCGCAGAACAACCAGCTCCCTTACAGGAAACAACTGGTTGGGCTACTATTACGCAACTTTCCAGATCTTCTCCAGGAACGCTGTTGATGGTACCCCTGTGCAATATGGCGATATTGTGGCCTTCAAATACCCGTACGGTGGCTACAATCGATGGCTGTACCGCTCAAGCTCCCACTATTACGCCCAAGGCTGCAGCTCTACCAACAAATATTCATGCGCAACTACAAACACGCGCACTGGTTTCAAGATCTTCAAGAAGCTGTGAAACGCTCAAGTTTCAAGTTAAACTGTATTTTACAGTTTAGTCGCAACGTTTAAAACGCTGCGATTTATCTGTAAAATAGGGTTTAACTTGATGACAAGCAGCCACATCATTGTTGCATGTTGAAGCGTACTTTACACTTTATCAACAATGTTGTTGAGTAAGTGTAAAGTACAGTTTAGCATGCAACAATGATATGGTTGAAAGCTTCTGAAAGGATTTCAGCCATAAAGTTTTATAAGCTTGTCATTATGTGCAAGCTTAAGCTAAAAGAAAGTTGCTCAATAAAAGCGCTTTAAATTTGAAACAAATGCCTGGACTACCTTAATCGTGTGCTGCCTTTTTGTTTTGGAAAGAAGACTTAGGAAGAGAAAAATTTTTAATTTCCTGGGCAAGAATTTCAAACATCAAATTCGCACTAGTATGTATGAAACCATAAAAGGTTTAAAAGAAAGTAAGGGGAGGGGAGGAGCAGAGGTATGACACTCCATTCCAACTCGGAGAGCCATGGTTTGAATTCCCCATTTTAGACTTGCGCTTTTAATTCCGGCTCAGGTAGAGAGATACCCCAATCACAAGTTTGACCCCTCCCTACACTAGCAGGATGAAAAAAGTTCCCCTCCTGCCCTACCCTGTTCTCCAGCTTCCCAGGGCACATAACCATGTGCCTCACATTCCTCACTCTCCTTCCCTGAGAACTTGAGATCCATATTTCACTCTTCTTCTCACACACCCCTAGCAGTTGTCCTGGTAACTGAAATTCGTAATATGCCAACATCAAAGTTTAATTATGTTTCCTCTTTTTTTTAAACTCATATAATGTTCAGTTGCTATGCAACATGTTGATTCCCACAAATAAACAACAAGCATCTAATTTCTTCCCAAAATATCGATACATTATTAAGTATACGTGTGACAAGAATTCGGAAAGTAATCAGTTATTGTCTTGATGAGCAATGAAATTCTAGTGATCAATGTCTAATTTCATTTGAAAATATCATTAGTATACTGCCAAGCAGAGAGGTGATGAGAATTAAGAAAGTTATCAGGTAGGAAATACTGTCTTTATAATCAGCATGTAATTTCTCCTGAAAATATTAGTATACCACCCAAGCAAAGAGGTCAGATGAGAATTTAAAAAATAATCATTCAACTAATTGCATGATTGTGCCATGATGTACACCAAATTATTAGAACTGCCATCTTCAGAGTTTTACACTATGAGTAAGGAGAACTAAAATTTTGAGCACAAGACACAGTTTCAAAAATCTGTGAGGGCAAGATCTGATACAATTTCTTCATATTAAATATATAAATCCCACCTGCATTAAAAGTCAAAAACTTTGAGCCCCCCCCCCCCCCCAACTTCTCTATTAACCCATTCATGTGAGTCAGCAATACTTTTATGCCACATGTATTGCTTCATTTCTAAAATTAATTAATTTGTAAAATAGATATTTCACACCTATTTTGTTTCACACCTCATGCTAGAAAAATTTTTTGTTATTCCAAGAAGCACAGTAATTAACTAATTTGATGGAATTTCCTAACTTTTTTGTCATTAAGATAAAAATCAAAGGTACATTATGTTTAATGAAGTTTCCTTTCCATTCTTGATCCTATTCCTTCAATTCTCTGCTACACAGCATACAAAGAGTGTACATTAGGTCACTGGGCTAGTTGTTACTATAGACCCTACATTAAAATATTACATTAATCAATATTATTTTGGCAACATGCAGATCTAGCAGGGCATGAAGTATAGTGTTTAGGGAAAATGGAAGAGAGACTGATTCAAACGTTTTATAAACTGGCTACGTTCAGTCACCAAATCTGCAGATGTGCTATTAATAATTTCTCTCTAATAAGATTTATTTAACCCTTTAAGCCCCATATCAATATGTACATTTTCCTCCTTAGTGTTGTCCTTTTCTTGTGGCACTAGTTGAGAGAATTTGTGCAAACATCAAGACATTTTATGTTTGGTGATCATTTCCTTTATTCTTGTGACCTGTACGTTTGATCAAGTTGGGATATTGTAAGGAGAAATTGGATGCTTGTCACTATTGGGGCTTAAAGGGTTAAAATAATTTATTTCCAATAAAATTACTTGTCTTTAAATCTTGAAGATCCCTTCATTAATAAGCTTTCGCCATTCTGATCCATTGGGAAATTCATGAGCATCTAAAGATTTCTTCTTCATTTCCGCACTATAGCCTGGGTTCTGAGAACAAAAGAGAGATGTGATAACCAAAATGTAATATTGTTTTGTTTATAGCAGAAGTGAACTTTATAGCTACCCAATTAGTTTGCAAGTAGTTCTCTCAAAGACAATCACTAGGAGCAAGTATTACAATATGAACATTAACAAGGTTCAAAACTCAACTGGAAGTAGGCAGGCCAGATGGCCAGTCAAAGGTGTGACTAGAGTTGAACTTTGGTCAAAAATTGAGTGAAAGCACTCCAGCTAGCACTCAGAGGGGGACACACCCAAGTTCAGTGCCCTAAATACTAGGCCACACTACCTCTGTCCTACCACAATTTCCCTATTTACTGTAAACCCTCCAGTGAGCACCAAGATTGAGAGCAAGTTGTTTACTACACAGCTCTTAAACAAACTCACCATTGGAACTTTATAAACTCCATTGTCTGCCAAGCAGGGATGAATAAAATGTTCATGAAGGTGATCAGCAAACTCTGTTACCCTGTAGAAGGAGAACATCGCACTATAAACCTTTAATGGTTAAGATTTTCTTTTAGTGCAAGTTTTGAAAATTTGTTAGTAAAGACAATATTCAAAGGCTACTGATGCAGCACTTATGAATTATTGCTTTATACCAACAGGGGAACTTCTCTATCTGGGTATATAGAGGTACCTCCTTAGTATGGAAGTGTGACATCATCTGTGTGGCATTACTGAGCTGTGAATCTAAAGGTGCACATGCAGGCGCTTACAATGTACTTTTTTTTTTGCCCATTAAATTTAGTGTAGTGCTGGCCCCAGTTGTTCAAAAGTTGGATAGTGCTATCCATCGGATAAATCACTATCCAGTGGATAAGTATTAGGGAAACCACGCATTTGTATTATCCACTGGATAGAGATTTATCTGGTGGATAGTGCTATCCAACTTTTGAACAACTGGGGCCTGAACTCAATTTGTAAGTGAACTGATGGTAACATAGATCAATACAGTGTAATGCAGCTGCTGTTATTTCAGGTTCTCACTGACTTCATAACAATTATTAAACTTTAAAATTAAGTTAATTTTTCTTTCTAACCTGTTTTCCAAGGATGCTGAAACACAGATGAAGTCAAAGATTGAAATATGTTGAATGTATTCACACAAACCAACACCACCACCATGAGGACAAACAGGAACTGAAAATAAAACATACACTAGTCAGAGGGAAAAAATAGGGATAGTGAGGACCCCAGCTAATAGAATTTGCCAGGATTGAAATTTAACACATTCAGGCTTAGATTGAAACTATTCACAACTCTATCTCAGTCACACCTTGCATGGATGTGGAAGTATACCAGCATGACAGTATGGTAGTTTAGAGGTCGGTGCATCAGATTTTCAATTACAACATTTTCAAAATGGTGCCACGTGACTACAACTACCAGAATCCTTCAGTTTGCTCTTTTCTCAAGCAAATTAGGATCATTGATATTTAAACCTCACTGCGATTAAAAAACGTAGTTCATGGTAGTCATATGATGCCATCGTGAAAACGTCCTAATTTGGATTCATATTACACTAGAAACTTTGTGAATAGGTCATGTTGATTGGTACATTCCATAGATGATTAGTTTTGCGCATGGAGGGGCGTGATGGTGTAGTGGTAAGCATGTTGGACTTCAGATCTGAAGGTCAGTGGTTCGAGGCCAAGTCCCTACCATCATGTTGTTTCCTTAGACAAGAAACTTTACTGTATGTTGTCTATCTCCACCCAGGTATAAAACATGGGTAACGGTGACATCAGTACTGCTGGGGTATTAGCCTGTGATGGACTATTATCCCATCCAGGGGGGGAGTAGCAATACTCTCATTGCTTCATGCTACAGAAACTGGGTTAGCTCTGGCCTTGTGGGCTCCCTGTGACTCACATGTGACTTTATAATTTTTATAGTTTTGCATGTGGAAAAGGTTGCGTCAGATGGTCGATATCATACCCCAGAAGGTAATACCTCCAAACTTAGCAGCCATCAACAAGATAGCCAGCACTTCATTTAGTCCACCCATCCGACAGCTGTCAATCTGACAGAATTGAAATCCTTTGGCCTGAAAAAACTGTTTAAAGATGACTCGGTTCTGGCAGTGTTCCCCTGTAGCAACACCAATACCATACGGTTCTAATGCTTTGGAAATGGCAGCATGTCCTATTAAATAATAACAGAGTTGATGAGGGATTCACTTTAAAAGTATCTGTGATACATGTAACTTGCAAACATTACATTCACAAACAACAACTAACAACTAACAATGCATATAGTCACATTCTCTGCTGTCCATTTGGTGTTTGCAGAGTGGGAGCGCAGTCGTGTAGTGGCTAGTGAAACCAAGCTAATCTCCAGCCATGTGGGCCTCCTTAGCTTGTGTGCGACTTAACCTACCTACCTACCTACTGACCAATGTTTGCAGGCTATATAGTCGAAACACATCATGACCAATTACTTCAACCAGGCCAGACTTGATAGTAATTCTTTAATTATATATTATTTTTATATAGTTGACTGAATACTCATGACAAATTTTCTCTTGGTTGGGTTGTCCAAGATTATGTTAGTCACTGCTTTGGTTACGTATTGGTTGCAAACTGTTTGTGATGTGACAAAGGGCAACAGATGAAATACATGTACCTCTTTAATTAATAATTATGTAGAATTTAGTTTCTATACCAATGAAAGTCACCAACAGTATGTTACACATTAAAATAATTTATGTACAGAAATGCATAAAACGTGTTTATTGCAAGCAAAATCAACACAAAACCAAAGACTGCAAGGACATTACCTAAAACGTCATCAGGGGATGTGGGTTCCTCAATCCAGATTGGTTTAAACTTGGTCAATTCCTTCATATAACTTATGGCCTCATCGACATCCCAGCGTTGATTTGCATCCATTGCCTAGAAGAAAGAAAATACAGAATGCTCCTTAATACAGTCCTGGCAAGAGTCCCAAGCTTATGACAAATTGCATCTCCTTAAAGAGTTTGAGGGTATGTTATGTTACACTCAGTAGGGCACAGGTTACTCAGTAAACACAGTTGTGTTGGGGATTAAGATGTGATGTAAGGCAGTTTAAATCCAGTGCAGGTTTACATCCAGCATTATGTTAGTTTTCACAAACAGTTTGTATTACCCAAGGATATCAATTGCACCTGCCGAGTGGGTTAAGAGAGTCAAGGTCATGCAATAAATATTAAGGTTCTTGTCTAAAGAAACAGCCTGATATCAGAGACAAGAACGTAACCCCAAGTCCAACGTGTCTCCACTGAAATGACACACCAAGGAAATTTCAATTGGTATGGATCTGCAGAAGTTACAGGCAACAGCAATATAATACATGATATGATAAACATGCAGACAGCTGATGCACAGTGTAGGACTGAACAGGCATGTTATGTTATGTGGGATTAGCACTCAGGGTGACAAAATTGGATTTTCCAACCTTGTATATCTTAATGACTGACTTGCTTTTCAGAGGAGTTTTAGCATCTGCTGTAATTTACATGCCAGCCATTCACTCACCAGAAAATTATCCCATCCGATCTCTTCCCTGAATATTGCTGCCCTTCTGATGTCATCATTCAGATCAGAACCAACCTTCATCTTAAATCTGTAGATGACAGAGACAATGTGTGACACCATATACAGTAGTTTGTATGTTTAGTGATCCCCCAAAGCACTAGGCCTTGCATTCTCTTGTAATTATGCCAGAATAAAACTACCAGAATAAAACTATTAATCTTGAATTAAAAAACACAGCCAATGTAATGCAGCATAAGTTAATAAATGCAGCCCGGGAGATGAGGGAGACACCTGGGTCTTGACTTTAGGTTCAAAGGGGAAGCTGCTCTCTTAGAGACTGAGGAAACAGCGTAGTACACACCAACCTTGTCCACCCAGCTTTAAGATATTTTTGGCACAGCTCACGCAGTTGTGTGTCAGTATAACCAAGCCACCCAGCAGATGTTGTGTAAGCAGGATATCCCTTAGCTATGATCTCTTGCTCTGGAACATACATGTATACAGGATCACATATTAATAACTCTTTCTTCTTAAAAGCTTTGAAGCAATTATGTATATCTTTGGTATAAAAGCCACTGATCATAAGCACTTACTTTCTTGTGGAGCTGCTGTGGAGCTGTTTAAGGGTATTTATATGCTGAACAAGGTGGCTCTACGTTTTGAGTCTGTGGATGAAATCCTATATTTAAGAGAGTTTCCGACCGGTACAATTCAAATAAAAGGTACTGAACAGTGCTTGTACATGTCAGTGATGCCATTTGATTCTAACTTTTTTTCACAACATAGTAAGCAATTAACTTTAAAGCGACAACGTTAAACCATAAATTAATTAAAATTAACTAAATTAATGAAGCAGAAAAATACCTCTTTCTTTTTTGCCACCTGCATTTCTTTTAAGAATACCTTTAGGAATAGCAAGATTACTGATTGTGTGGTTCCAGAAAATATCCATACCCCCACCACGGAGGGAATTTTACTTAGGACCCCCCTCCTCCCCGGATTTTCCGTTTTTTGAAGTAAGCTATAACCCCCCCCCCATCCCTCCGGATTTTCCACAGTTCGTCAAACGTCCCCCCCAACCCCTCTGGAAAATTTCGTTCAAGAAGGGAGAGTGTGAAAAAGGAAGCAACTGTTCCAAATTTAACTGAAGCTAAGCCGTTCCGATTATCGTAGGGCGCGTTTATACTATTAGCGTTTAAAATGATAACGTACATAGTCATAGCTTACTCATAACATATTATCTTACCAATACCAACTGTTCTTCTCTACGTCAAACAGATATACTAGGTATCTGTAAAATTACCTTGACAAAAACATGTAAAACTTTCATTTTAATTGAAGAAGTCGCAGTGTTGCTGATAAACGTTACTTCAACATGAACGCGATCATGAACAAAGAAAACTCACAAACAAAATTAAGGGGGAATGATAAAAATAGAAAGAATAACGAATATTGAGTTCTCTAAAGTCGTTACCCTGCATACCAGCCCTCAGTTAAGAGCCCGTTACTTGAAGGTGCAAGAGTAGCAAGAAAGCCCGTAAACGTATTTGGTGACACTTGTACTTCGCAATAAATATTCTCGTTGCTGAGCTTAGCAGGACACAACTACTACGAGTCAATGAGATCGCGCTTCCCTTGCCAGTTGCCACATAGGGAAGTTAAAAAGGACGGACTGATTGTTCGTAAACAACTCTTATAATTAATGTCAATCGTGAAGGCAAGCTTAAAATTTAGGTTCTTTAGACGACGCAGGCATTTCGTCGAAGGATCGTCGTCTCGGTAAGTAAATGTAACCACTCCTGGTATGCGATGCTGTCTTCTCGAAGACTGGTAACGAGTAATGGCGGCTACTTCTACGCAACGAAGATGTTTATTTCGTTTCCGCCCCAATATTGCTTCCAAAGCACCTTTGGGAGAAAGAATACCTGTTTTACGTTTAACAAAAGTGTTTACTAAGCAGTTAAACTAATTTAATTCCACAATAAAGATCTACAAATTCGGTAAGTAGTAATTTTCGAACTTTATCTGCAGCTTACATCGGAATGAATCAAAGTTGACCCTCTGGAAAGTAATTTATCTGTTCAACCCCCCTCTCCCCTGGATTTTAACCCCCCCACCCCTCCGGAATTTCCAATTCCCTCCGTGGTGGGGGTATGGATATTTTCTGGAACCACACATTCAGAATTAAAATAATGTAAGTTAAAAAAGGAGTATTTAAGCATCTGTCATCATGTTGCAAATTAGTTCCAAATTGTCTCTTTCTGTATCCAAGTGTATAAATGGGTACTGGATCTAATAGATAAGGGAGCCAATTTAAACTGTTGGAGGAAGTCATCCAATGGACCAGCATCCCATCTGAGGGGACTCCGACCTGACTCACAGCAGAAAACCAGGTTAAGCTCTGAACAGGTAAGTTAACTGTAGCATGAGTGCAATTGCATCTCTAGCTCATAATAAAACCTACAGAACAGGTAGTCAACTTTAGGCCATTAAGCTGTACTTTGTTTGCTATCATCCTAATCCTTTTCACAATTAGTTTGATAGAGAAAATCGGTGATAATGTAACCAGTACTAAAAGAGCCTTAGAAAGTACAGCAAATGTGACAAACCTATTGCTTCCTCTTTCGTGAGCACATCAGACCTGAAGAGAAAAACTTAAAGTTAAGAAGTTCTTTTTGTGACAAAATTTTCAATTTTTAAAAAAATAAGGTTTCGTATAATTAGTTAAAGAACTTTATAAGAAGCAGACCTTAAGTCTGTACTAGATAAAAATAGGAGAAGAGGTACACTGTAACAAAGGCAGCTATTCAGAAAGACAGACAGATGGGCAGTCAGGCATTTAAAGGTTGGACAGTCAGTCAGTTGGTTGGTTGGTCTTCTTGGGCAGAATCTAAGGTAAAGTTGGACACAGACTGCAAGCAGGCTGACAAGAGGCAACTAGAAGTACCACAGACTATAATTCCCCTATGTATGATTGGATGGGATGCTAGTCCATTGCAGGGTTTCATACCCCTGATATTTTTTTCGCTGGTACCTATTTATATACCTGCATGGGTGGACAACAACAGTGTGGAGTAAAAGTTTCTTTTCTACTGAAAACAACATGACACAATGCAGACAACAGTCAACCAAAAGTCCAATGCATTAACCTCACTGCCTGTGGATGATGTGAAAGGCATAAATTATCACCATTAACAACCTTTGCCAGCTGTTTTGGTACTTACAGATAGCTAAGGTCTATTGTTGAAACCAGCTGTTCCGGAGACTGAGGAAATAAAATTGCAGGACAGTATGAAGAATTAATTATTACAAGTTAGTGAAAACAGTGACCCTTCAAAGTAAGAATTGTTTTCATTTTCCAATATTCTTTATCTCTGGCAGGGAACTGATTCGAATGAGATTACTTAAAGTTGGTCGCCTAAGGGAGTTGGGGCCCGTTTCTCAAAACTCCCGATAACTTTCTGGGCCTGAAAACTATTTTAGGTGCACGATATTCTCCAATAGCTATATACATGATCTTTTATTGACTTTGAAAGCTAAATTTTAATCTTTATAATTTCATGAAGCATATCACTAAGTTTGCACCAATAATTACAATTAGCTGACAAATAAATGAGCTCGAAAACATAATTACCGGGCCCTGAAAATTATTGGGAGTTTCGAGAAACGGGCCCCTGGTCGCTTAGGAGTGATTGTTAACACAATGCTTGACTGAGGACTGATTCAAATGAGATTTCTTAAAGGTGGTCGCTTAAGATGTCTGAACACAGTTTGCGTGCACTCTACAATTTGTACTGCTGTTGTGAGTTAGCGCGCACACTCCACAAAGAAAAACAAACATGGTGCCTGTACAAGGATCATTTTATGGTGTCCAGTGAAGATTGTGCAAGTGTTATTTTCCATCTTAAAAATCAAACAGTTTGTTTTGTGTGAAAAATGTTTGTTTTTCAACGTTTTAAGGTACCAGTGGGACTGTTTGTATGGCCCGAGAACCCTGTCAAATGCAACGTATGCACACTTAACCAAAAAATTGTGACTGCATGGTTTAGTTGAAATGCACTGATTTCTACGGAACCACTTGCTGGAATTTCATGAAATTTGGAAGAATATTAGATCAGAACATGCATAACTCGCCTACAAACAAAAATTGAAGTCTGACAGAGGACCTGTTCGAAAAAAGTTAAAATAGTGTCAATAGGCCACTATTTTCCTGAGTTTTCTGGAGACAAATTATGGAAAATATCTTGACTAACTACTGGATTTTCTACAAATAAATCAAACTCATTATTTAATGCTGGTTTAATACCAGCTGTGTTGCCATGGCAATGATACTTAGCCCGTTAAAACATAACAAAATATAATCTTTTTTAGTTGAACTTGCATTTTGCCAATTTTGGCCACCCAACTGCTACTGGTTTGAAAATAACGATGAATAACGCATAGGTACAAGAAAACTGTGTTCAGCCACCTTAAGAGAGATGGTCAATGATGAAAGATTCTAACAGAGTTTGACCAAGAATCGGTTCAAAAGAGATTTAAAGTGGTCACGTACGGAAGATGGCCACTTACTCTTAATACAGAGTTTGACAGGGAACTGATTCATATAAGATTTTACTTTTTGCTAAAGAGATGTTATTACTTCAACATGAGAGATTTTAAATAACTGGCAAATGTTATATTATAAGAGAGGTGGTTGCCTCAGAATGAGAGATTCTAAATGTAGCATTTGACAAAGAAGTGTTTCAAATAAATTGTAAAGGGGATCACTGAAGGTAAATGTTCACTCACAAGAGTAGCGGCTCAAGGATACTCAAATGCAATACAGTACTTCATTATCATACACAGAATTTGTCAAACACCCACCATATCTACCAGAAGTTTCCAGAGAGGCTGCCATGAAGAACAAAAAAAGACAGATTTAATTGAATTGTCACAGGTTGGACTGTGTTCAAATGATCAAAATATTGGCATTTTCAATATTAATTTAGTATTTACCTTGCCTTCCATCTTGGCCCAAAGGTCCCACAGAGCATTAATCACAGCTGCTAAAGCCAGATGAGTGACACCTTTCTCTGGACCAAGCTAACAACAGTTTAATAAAGAAGGAACTGTCTGTTGGTAGTTTTCAAATTAAATTAATGTGGGAACTAGTAGCCCAGGGGGTACTCTGGATTTCAAGTGACTGGGAGGTGCGAATGGGGACATAAATTAAAATCTAAAAAGCCTTCAAGTAAAACCCAAAAAACTCCCCTGGACCAAAATGAAACCCAAAAAATCCCATACTGAATTTTGAAGCCTTACAAGTAACCAGAAGGCATCAAATGACAGTAATGAAGAACAACAGTACTTTTTGAATGGTCATGTTTGCTTGTTTATTTATCATAAATTATACTGTCGCAGTAAACTCTCCCAGATCTTCAAACTTCCTGAAAAAATACTTGGCAAAATTTTCTTATGCAAAAAAATCCTGAAATCGTGAATTTCAAAACCAAAAACATCCTTTGCACCTCCCTGTCACTTGAAATCCGGAGTTCCCCTCCTGGGACTGCTAGAGGGTGTACAAATACATGTAAACAAATGAAATTTCAAATGTTTGACTGAGAAAATTTTGGTATTTTGGAAAAGTGGGCGCTTACGGGAGGAAGTTGCTTAACAAGAGGTGGTCACCAGGGATGTTTGACTGTATTATAAATGTTCCAAACAGTAGAAGACAATCAGGTAAACGGCAAAGACCAGCATATAGATTTACAGACTGAGACAGTCAAATAATTATCTTTAGTTAGTTTTTGAATAACAACAGAGCTAGTGCTCAGTAGAGCTCTGTGGATGCATGGTACCGGTGGTGTATATATATAGCTGCATTGTCAGTTGGACTTTGAATCTGAAGTTTTATAACATCCACCTTTATCAAATTGGTCAAGCAAACCATCAACATGGATTACAACAAAATGCTTAGCTAGTGGGGGCACAGCGGTGTAGTGGTTAGCATGAAACTGGACTTCAGATCTGAAGGTCAGTGGTTCGAGGCCCAGTCCCTGCCATCATGTTATTTTCTTTAGATGAGAAACTTACCCCACATTGTCTCTCTCCACCCACATGTATAAGAGTAGTAATAGTCTCAGTTGCTTCACACTACGGAAACCAGGATAAGCTCCGGCCGTGTGGGCCTTCTTGGCTCACGTGTGACTTTATCCTTTCTTATTGAACTAGATCCTATCCAGGAGGTAGTAGTAATACTCCTAGTCACTTAATACTACTGACACTGGACTTAAGCACTGATCTTGATGACACAAGACCTGACCTCAAGGTAGAGCTTTAAATCCTTTAAGTCCCAGCATCTTATACAAATTCTCCTTACTGGTCTCCATGCATTTCAGTGAGTGCTAAATGGGAGAGAACTTGTTTTTAAAAACATACAGACAGCTTATCTTTCGTGATCACTTGCTTAATTCTCGTGACTTTTAGCAAATCCCATTATTCACAGCCAGAAAAGTGTTGGAAATATGACAAGCCTGAGGATGGAGGTAAGAGAGATTTCTCTGGAGATTACTAAGTAGTTGTCTGTCTGGTAACTAAATAAATATATTTTTCATTGGCAGAGTTGATGCCACAAATCCATGTTTCAATAATCAAACACTATAATAATATTCTTTCCTACCCATCTAAACTGGCTTTCATGAGCTAATTCCTTCCAAACTGCAGCAAAATTGTTGAAGATCTCCTCTGTTGTTCTATTGATAAGCATTTTACCATAAGTTTTTACAGCTTCCATGACTAAAGAAGAAAAAGAAAAAATTGACAAATAAAGTTAATGTTTTTGTCATTTTGGCAGGAGAGCAAAGATTAAACTGCTACTTCATTCAAGAAAAGATCAGAAGTTGATGTAGATGGTTCATATTGTCAACTGTGATATCAGAATCTGATTCGTTTAAATCTTATTATAAAACCATGCTACACCACATAGATCCGTTTTCAAATGAGTCTCGTAAAACCAAAAACATTGAATTACCCCAACCAATCACAACAAACACAAATTACCCAATGAACCAATCAGAACTCGAAGCAAATACATGCAACAGGTGCCAAGCATGGGAAAACAGGAACGGTTTGAGTTTTACTTCTGATTGGTCGAGAAAGTGGCACAAGATTTTTTAACCAATCAGAGAGCAAAGTAAAGCAAAACCAAAGCAAACACATAACTTTCGACACTCAACTGTAAACTGCCCTAACACACCTAGTTCATTTCCTCGTCCAAGTGTGAAAGTTAAGCCATGACCTTGCACACCAGTTTCTCCGTCAGTTTGGAAAACAATGTACACTGCAGAGTAATCGGGTGACTTGTGCTGTAAAGAGTAAATAAAAACCACAAAATAATGTCAGCCATAACATGATAGAACACAATATGGCTAGCTATAAGCTATGAGCAGAATTTGCGCACTTTTTGTTCCCAAAATTCCATGACTTTTCCATTACTTTTCATGCCCATTCACATGGAACAAAATCAATTACCTTGGGAACCTCGAATGGTATGCCAGTGGTGCAAAGGTGGTAAAAATGGAATTCTCCATGAAAGGGGAACACTCTCCACCTAACAAGGTAACATGCAGGATTTCCAGGCCACGGTTTTACAATACTAAAAATCCCATATTTTTCTTGGAATTTCCATGAATATACAGTACAAGCTCTGAGTCAGTTACATGCAGCTTAAAACAGACTTCATATGTTTGTATAATCACCCTGATTGCAATGATACCTCACTTCAAATTTGCCTGCGTTATAATGCTACACTGTATGTGCCATATTTTCTCATACGATCACAATCAATGATGACTGAATACCCTTTTCACTTGTCGTATGAAACCCAGACTGCATTTCCAGTCATTGTAGTGAGTCCAGTTATTTTTCTCCTCTCGTGTGCTTGTAACCTGCGATCAGTAACCTGTTGTTCTTTTTTAAAGTCCTTTTTTTAACGCACATGAAAAACGAAAAAGCTCTTTCTTGCCCAGTTATAGGTTAGTTTAGGTGGAGTTTGTGAATCTACATAATGGCAACTGGGCTTTATGAAAAATAATACATAGATTTAGCCAAGCCTAAAAGCAGAGCTCCAGAATTTTTTTTTTGCTGGTGCCTATTAATTTCTTGAAGTAATTAAAAAAAAAAGAAAAAAAAAACTTCATCTGCCTAATGGGGAATCAAACCTGGCCCACTGGATTAGTAAGAATCCACAAGGACCACTTGGGCATGCATGCAATGTGAATATATTTGGTCTTCAGTTTAATTCTTAGATGGATGTTTATTATTTGCAGCTCGTTGTGGGCAAAAAAAAACACGGTGCACTAGCTCTGCTATATTTGGTGTCGGGACTGTTGCCAAAATGCTTCAAACTCAAACGATGTGCTGACCGAGTTCGCATCACTGAACACAACAAAGATGACTCCTCCAAGGCAAATTTCGTAACTTGAACTTTTCACCTTTCACCAAAAAGACAACTGAGTGTTATTTTAATGAACTTTTTCTTTCCATGTTATGGATGTTAGATATTTTTCCTCAAGTTTATAACTTCAACACTGTTGAACAACTGTTTTGCTATGCTGGTTACCCAAAAGCACCACATGATTTCCTGCCAAGAAAAGACGACATTCTCCTCCCCCTGTCGGGTTGCCTTGGGACTCCCTTCATCCTCCCCCAGAGTCTGTACGGATGGAGGGATGTATGTACGTTCGCTGACATCACAACACAATTTTCTTGCACTGATAGCTTAGCAAATTTGTTCACCAATGGTGCTCTGCTCAAGCAGCCTTTGGCTGCAAAAGCTCTGCTATGAAAGGCTTTTTGACGAGGGAATTTTTTCTGCAACTCGCAATGCAGTCTTCATTTCATCCTCAACACAGGTTGAGGATGAAATTGCACATGTAACTTACCCTCTTCGCAACCTGTCTTGCAAATATGAAAAAAATTGCATTCCAAGTTGAAGGTAAAGTAGACAAGTATGATCTCCTACTTTTTGTAATGTTGCAAGATATGTTGCAGCGTGTAACGTGTTCTCTGCAACTTAATGCCTCGCAATGCTTCGTTGCGTTGCTAGTTGCATAAAAAATTGCCTCGTGTAACAAGCGCCTGTAGCATTATGCATCAGTCAATTCCAGCTGCGCCCATCCCCCCCCCCGGGCAACTGCGGGGCATTTGCGTGCCTTGTCAGTCCCGGGGGTAGGGCATTAGAAAATTTGGCACGGCCCGGGGGTCGGGCATTTGCCAACCCCCGGGCTTTTGACACACATGTGGTTTCCGACTAGAAATCCAAACATGGAGGTTTTTATCGCAAAGGACCAGCAGTTCGTCGCAGATTGGATCATCTGCCAAGGACTGGGCGAACTTGTGGAGGTTTTCTCGATTTTATGCATTTCTTTGAACATTGCTCATCAAGGCACAACTATCACTTAATATAGCGAGATCGATTGGGAACGATCAACGTGAACCGACGTACGCATTTTTCTTAAGGATTTAAATAAAATTTAGTCGCGATGATTCTTAAATTCTAAACATGTGTATAGGGATCGTCGTTTTATACTTTTGCATATTATTAAAATATTCACAACAGATGACGTTACAACAGACTTTTATAATGTCAAGATTTTTGTTTACTAGCGAACTGTTTAAAACAAAACATTAAAGTAACAATCAACTATCATGTAGTATTGTTGTCTGTGAAGTATTAAAATATCATCACTTGGCATTTATACTAACTTTATTAACATCGGATAGTGCTGTTACAAACAATAGAAAACGGAGAGGTAGTCCTACAGAAATGAAAAATCACACATAAAAATGCTGAAAGTGGTATTATTGTGCAATGAATGAAAACTGCTGCAGTGTTGATTGGGGACGTACGATCCCGGGGGCGGGGCATTTGCCCTCTTCCTTCGTCCACACGGCGGGGCATTTGGCAGCTAAAGTGTCCCCACCCCTGGGAATTTGCCATCCGAGAAAAAAAAATGCTAATGCCCGGGGGTTAGCCCGGGGGGGGGGATGGGCGCAGCTGGGATTGACTGATGCATTATTAAAGCCTTGTCTCGTTTTTCTCAAATTCTGAAGCAGGATGGTCTCATAATATTATTCTAGGATGAGGTCGAACTACGGGAATGTTAAGTTTAACTGGCTGTTGGCAGGCCTAGGTGTTGACAAAATGGGACACACTTTTCGGTGTTTGTGTTTGGCGGAAAAATCTTGATACCGTATTGTTATTGGTGCAAGTATGCTGACTGTCCTGGGCGTATACAAAGATTTCATTCAACTTGAATTGGTAGTTGTTTACCATAAATTTAGAAGCTTCTTACCATAGCATCTGATCCATGCAGTTCCAGAGAAGTTGGAAACCGTATATCCCGAACAGAGAAACCAGTAAGCTTCACCATCTTGCAAAACTGGAGTAAAATTTAACGAAAATTTTCCTGTAAATAAATATCACGAGATCGCTGCCATCCTGCCATCGACAGACTGTTACCGAGTAGGACTAAAACGAGTCATGTAAAAAAGTGACCGCTGGCTTTTCGCGGGAAATTTCCAATATGGCGGACTTGTTTTCCGGAGGGAAAGAAACCTGAAATACTTCAAAGCAGGGTGCTGTTGAAACTTAAAATACCGGGCAGTTCTTCTCTTTCTTAAGTTAATGTTGATTCCTTAGTTCATTTATTGAGATTAATGTTGCACGTTCGACGCATTGTGGTGCCTTTTTCATGTGAAAAGTCGAGACCAAATTCGTGAGCTTTCATGCGTTTCGAGAAAGACTGATTAAGCTCAACGTCTCATTAACTACTTGCAGAAGCGATGGATTTTGATCAAACGCAAGCAATACACGATTACGAGGAAGAAGAGGAGGAACAAGTTGTGCAAGATAAAGCTCAACCCAATAAGAAAGAGGTAATTTAATAGGAAACAAATTCAAGGATTCAAGTGCTGAATGTTGACATGCGAGAAAACATGAACAAATCTTTGTCGTCTGTAGTTATCCCTCTGTAGTATTTTACAGCAGTGAATGAGGTGGAAAAGGGTCATGATATGGTTTCGCCTTATGTACGTATTATATGCTAAGATAAGCAGATGTATGATTTTGTAATGTAATGTTTGCAATGTCACGAAACAACAGGCATGCGCAAACAACATGGTCAGTTTACACTACTAATGTACCAGTCAAATCGAAGCCTCAACATCCACCCCCAGGGTAACCCCCCCGGGCATTTAAACTTTTGAAAATTGACTTGTTCAAATTCCCTCCCCTCGGGGCAAAATTCAAATGCCCCAACAATTAGTTCTGAAATACCTCTCCTCAAAGACAAATTTCACAGCGAATTTTCAAATAGCAGATCAATTAACACATCGCCATCTCTGTTCGTAATACCACCTGTCACTAGAAATATTGTTGAACAAGACCTCAGAAAGATCTCATCCAACAAAGCAACAGGTCTGGATGGAATAAGTATCTGCATACTAAAGTTAGCCTTGCCAGCAATATCACCAAGTCTAGAACACATCTACAATGCAAGTATTTCAAGTGGTATCATCCCTGTTGCTTTAAAAAGGCCAAAGTAACTCCTATTCACAAAAAAGAATCAACTCACGAAAGAGGCAACTTTCGTCCAATTTCTGTCTTGCCGATACTCTCGAAACCTCTCAAAAGACATGTATCATTAGCACTCCACGAACACCTGAAAACTAATAAGCTGCTTTACATCAACCAATCAGCTTATAGAGCCAATCACTCCTGTGAAACTGCTCTTCTTAATATCACTGACAAATGGCTCAAAGAAATGGATGGTAGTAAACTTGTTGCAACTGTCTTTATGGACCTCAGTAATTCCTTTGACCTGGTTAGTCATGATGTTCTTCGATCCAAGCTTGCTAAATACCATGTAAGCCCTGAAGCCCTACAGTGGTTCACTTCGTATCTCAGCAACCGCTCACAACAATGCTACATGTCAGGGTCACTGTCCAGCCTTCTAGAACTTAAAGTAGGAGTTCCCACAAGGGTCCATATTAGGGCCTACTCTTTTCTCCATCTATATCAACAATCTGCCACTATCACTTAATAAAGCCAAAGTAGATATCTACGCAGATGACACGACAATCTGGTCAAGTGGTAATACTTGTGAGGAGATTCAACAGAAATTACAGGATACATTGAATAATGCAGAAAGGTGGTTCAAAGCTAATCGTATGGTACCAAACACAACAAAGACCAAACAGCTACTAGTTGGTACAGTCCAGAAGCTCTGTCATGCAGATAAAGACTCTTTGGATCTGCTCCTGAACAACACCAGGCGAGACGAAGCTACCGATGAAAAGATTCTTGGAGTGAAGATTGACAAACATTTAAAATGGGACAAACACATTGACTACCTGTATCTAATTAGTAAACTAAATTCTAGAATTTGTCTCTTAAAGCGAGCTAGTGGTTATTTAACAATTCACTGTAGGAAGTTGTTATACAACACCATTATTAAACCTATCCTAGAGTATTGTTGCACTGTCTGGGGCAATTGCTCCAAAGAGAATTTAATTAGACTACTTAGAATCCAAAAACGGTGTGCATGATTAATACTTGATGCCAAGTTTTCTGATAACTCTGTGAAGTTATTTACCAAATTAGGTTGGCTCCCCATTGACGATATGATATGTAGCAGAAAGCTTTATCTATTACATAAGATCAGTTATGGGCACTGCCCAGACTATTTTATTCCATATATATATTATCTAAAGGACACTCATAACTACAACACTAAAGCTACCACTAAGAACAACCTACTGTAGTTCTGCCTAAGTACAAGAGAGTTTCAGGTTGCAGGACGTTCCATACAAGTGCAATTTGCCTTTGGAATAATGTTGATGTTTCCATTCCTAACATAACATCACATAAACAATTTATAGGAAAAATACCACAGAAGCTACTGAACCAAAATGCTGCCTTAGAACACTTTGAAATTAGCAGGCTTTCTTAGATCTTATTAGTATAAATGTTCAATTTTTTGTTATTATTATTAGTCATTAGAATATAGTATGTAGTTAATTAGGTTCTGGTTTTAATCGCGTCAAATATCTTTTCTTTATTCTTTTCTATGTAAAATTAGGGAGGGCCATATTGTAAACTACTGGGCAACCAGTATGTTACCCTCATTAAATAAGGTATTATTATTAACTAATTTTACTGTTCACACTTTTCAGAGACGTGCCATGATGACACCCTCAAACTTCTTTTGAAGACCCTTTTGAAAGAGTTATTCACTAACAAAAGCGAAATTCTATCTTGTAAATCCGTTAAACCTTGCAAAAACCGGAAAAACTCACAGGCCTACTATGCCAAAACGAGAGATAAATCCGGTTCAAATTCCCCACCTTTCCAGGGCAACGTTCAAATCCCCCCCTTCCTGGCCATAATGCACAGTCAAATACCCGGGGTATGCCCGAGGGGTGGATGTTTAAGCTTCAATTTGACCGGTACATAAATGCTGAGGATGAGATTGGACTCAGCTTCCAATGGTGCCTCTGCTGATCTCATCTACCCACCCCACCCATGAAACACCAGATGAGGAACAATGTGAATAGGCCAGGCAGCAACACACTCTTTTTGATCTGTGATGTGGGACATGGGGGGGGGGAGGGGGTGGGGGTACTCCCTATGTGGCTATATGAAGAGGCTCCACCTAAAAGGGGTGCCTTTTTTAAGCTCACAGTATACTAAAGGGTAGATAAAATCTTATTTTAGTATATGAAAGGGTCATCAAAATGTGCTGCTAAGTAAAAAAGATAGTTGCTAAAGTTAAGTAATCTATATAAAAAGGTGTCAAATTTTGGCAAAAATAAGAATGTGAAACACATGAAAGCTCGGTACCCTATAACTGACCCAGAGTGTTTAAAAGCCCAGATAAACCACAGGACCATGGGATAATCTATTGTTTTGGGTTATCCTTGAGGTATAAGAAAGGGTGCAATTGTTGCTGAAGGTGTATGGAAGGGGTGTCATTTGGGTAAAAATTCGTATATTAAAGGGTAAGGGGATACCCCAGGGATGTGGGTTCTTTAACATCCCCTACAATTTCATTTAAGAAGGTGGGAGACAAGGCCAACAGCTTAACATAACCACACAATGGCACCATCATCTGAACTAAGACAAAGTATTGAGCACAGCCAGCATGATCTTACCTATCACTTTAGGGCCCTGGTCTCACTGGGATTCTAACCCACAGCTTTCAACTCTGTAGTCCAGCACCATACTACATGTAATTACCTACTACTACATTCTTTCCTTCACAGCTCCACAGCTCCATAGGGTTACCCCGAGCAATATATCGCTGGTACCCAATTTATAAACCTGGGTGAAGAGAGACAAAGTGGGGTAAAGTTTCTTGTCTTTAGAAGGAAACAACACAATGGCAGGAACTGGGCCTCGAACCACTGACCTTCAGATCTGAAGTCCAACGCGCTAACCACTACACCACTCTGCTCCCCTGTAACTAACCAAACCAGGTGTTTTTCACATCTTCACCATGAGACTTACAATAATTATGGGTCAGCATGGGTCAGTACGGGTCAGGTCAAATCCCCACATTTGTCTGTCTAACACCTCTTTCAAAACATGTGAACAATCAAGTTCATATAAAGGGAGAGTCCAGATCTTTGCATAAGGTGGGGGTCCAGATTCAAAATAAAGTGGAGGGGGTGTAATAAAGTTTGTGTCAGAATATTATTCTGACACAATTATTATTTTGTTATTAATTGTTGGTAATTTTTATTAATAATCAATAAAAATTTTGTTCCTTTGGGCCTTCTTTTCCCTAAAGAAAGGCAGACCAAGCCTTGTCCCTCCTCTCCGCCCCTCCTTTTGATCCACCACCACATGTTTAAAATGAACAGGATTATCAAGGGTGGGGTAGAAAAATATATCAAGATTATATTCTTCATCTGTCTGACCTCCCCTTGCTCTCTGTACAACTGTAGCTTAGTATTAGAGACCCATCACATGTTGGGCTTTTGGTGAAGTCTCACATCACAAATAACTACCGGTAATAGCTGTTCACGTGAACTAGGTGAAACTAGACTCGACTAACATGGACTACTCGTAATGGTATGCTCAGACTGGCACACAGCGATCACATGAGACTGGTCTGAAAATTACCTTCATAATAATGATTGCCATCCATTCTCACCTTGTTGTCAGTCTGCATATTGTCAACCTTATTATATTCAATTTAACTTCAATAATTTGTTTTTTTTTGGGTAGGCTGCCTATCTGAAGGTGTTTTCACAGCAAGGATTTAATGAAACCATTTTCCCAGTATTCCAAGGTCTGTGTATATTGTGTTTTCTTTTTTGAATTTCTCCTTTGTTAAATTTAAAGGTTCTAATTTTTAATTTCTCCTTTTTTCAATTTGATTGCACACTAACTCATCTTTTGCACTGATTTTATATCCATCTGACTGTAGTTACAAAATTAATCAAATTTGATGCTACCCTTCTTTGGCATATTTCCATAGGGTTTGCCAGGCTTAATCCAGAACAACATTTATCAAATCCATAAATTTGAATTTATTTACTTTGTGCATTTCTTTGAAGGTGATAATTTTATCGGAAGAGATGGGAAGTGTAACATTGCAATCCCTATCAAGGTGAGATCACAATTTATGAGTATACTGGTACAGAACTTTAAAAAATGGGAAAATTTTGGAAACTGGTTTGTTTGCACACTCAGGTCGTATTGACACATTCTGCTATGTTATTTTAAGGTGTTATCAAAGAAACATGCCTGTATTGAAGTGCAAAGAGATCTCCATCTCATCTATGATTTTGAAAGCAAGAACAGAACAAAGAAGGGGAAGGTATCAAATGTTGTTATTTAGCTGGAGTTTGTTGAACCTAACATGTGTGCACATGGTTTCTTGGTTATACGGTAGACTCAATTTAAATGTAGGTTGTGGTGGCTAGAATGAATTTGTTATTGTGCACTGCAAGACTCTTACTTTTTTGTCATAATAATAATAATAATAATAATAATAATAATAATAATAATAATAATAATAATAATAATAATAATAATAATAATAATAATAATATAAAAAGATTGTACCATGCAGTTTCTGTAAAAATATTCAACTGCACCTTACAGTTAACTTACATTTGAAACTTGCTTAAGTTTTACTTTTTGAGCAATTCCATCTCCAGGTTACTGAGACCAACTTTTATCATGTTGTATTTTTTTGAAGTTAGTGGTAGATCCATACTTTCTTATTGAAGACCCAGAGATGTTGTGCTTGTATGGTAGTATTACACTCAGAACTGGTGACCAGACTAGCTATGATTGACTTAATTCTGATCTCATTGTGATGCTATGCTTGTAAATAATTAACATTGATTTTTTTATTTTCACAATCTTTTTTACAGTCTTTCTTGAAGCCCACCATTCGATATGAGCTTAAGCATGGTGATATGCTAACATTTGGTGATGTGAAGTGTCAGTACCTGGTAGAACTGGACACGAATGAGGTAGGCAAACAAGTGTGGTTCAACAGACCTTATCACAGGAAAAGAAATACTCTGTCTAATGGATGCAAAACATGCCTGAAATCAAGAGTTTAAAGCATCTAGTAATATTGAGTAGACATGTATTTAATAGGATTGCAAGAGATGTCAGGGTTTACAACTCAAATTAATACATTAAAAAAAAGACATTTTGAAATACATTTTCCCTATCCTTGTCCTATTAGGTATCTGTCCTAAAAAGTAATATCCACATAATTATTAGACCATTAGGTTTTCCTGGAACATGGCAAATGAAATGCACTCCCTAAGTTTCCAGTAGATTCATGAAGAAAAATACTGATATGATTGAATAACTTATTATTAATAACTGTATTCAGTTTGTTATGAGCATGGGACATACAACAGAGAAAACTTCTAAGTCCCAGATCGTAGACAAACCAGGGGGTGGGGTCGTGGGGATTTTTCCCACCCTTCAGTATACTGCAAGCTTAAAAAAGGCACCCCTTTTGGGCAGGGCCTCTCCAAATAGCCCAGTATAGGGAGAGACGTTTCCGCTGGGAGTGAAACCCGTGACCTTCCACACAGTGGTTGTTTGTTTTTACCGCTGAGCTACAGAAAAATGGATTCATTGCAAGCTGGCAGTATAAATTATGCCACTTTGTGTGATTCTAGGGAAAAAGTGAACATACCGTAAAATTCTGATAATAAGCCCTGTGCTTTTTGGGGGGGCTTATTTTCAGAAGGGCTTATTATTGGAAGGAGTTTTGCGCTTCCAAAATGGTTTGACTCATATGTGGCAGGAATTCTGCTTCAAAAAATGTTAAAGCTCAAATGAGTATACCATGCTAAGCTATCAAATGGAACTCAGTCCTAAATCAGCCCACAACAAGATGACACAATAAACAAGCTGTTATGTTGTGAAATGAACAGCTTTCGTAAATCCTTATCTTTAATATTAATACCGTATGCCAGTAAAGCTTTCAGGAAAATAACATTATAACATGAAATAGAGAAGAGAATGAAAACTATAAACTTAATTTGTTCTTGGGATCTTAACTTAATTATATAAGCCCTCGGGTTTATATTTGGGGGCTTATTATCAGACGGCATTTTGCAAATGAGAGTATGGAATCCCATGAGTTTGTTGGCCATTGGGGGCTCAGATTTTTTTTTGCAGTCCTATGCTGTTCACAAACTGAATACAGCTTTACCTAATACTTCCTGACCAAGCTCAACACAGACCATCTTCCTCTTTTTTTTTTTACCAAGATTTGAATGTTAATTTCACAATCAAATGGGCTATTGTATGTACATTACAAAATCTACACGCAATGCTCTCCTACCCTGTGTTCCAGTGATTTGAGCTGTAATTAAGATGGAATCCATCAGGAAATTGAGTAATCAGAGGACAAAAATCTTGTACCAGAATAATTTAAAGTATATCGCATTCTTTTTTACATTTTTTGAGAGCCATGGATGTAATTTGTTATCTGTAATAACCCCAAAGACAATTTCTTATGGGAGCCCGTGAAATTCAAATTCAAATTTCACAGGAATTGTGTGAACGCAGGTAAAATAGAAAAATTTTTATGCGTAAGATTTCATTTTGTGAAATTTGAAATTTATTTTTTCGGGCTCCCATAAGAAATTGTCTTTGGGGTTATTACAGATAACAAATTACATCCATAGCTCTCAAAAAATGTAAAAAAGAATGCGATATGCTTTAAATTATTCTGGTACAAGATTTTTGTCCACTGAAAATTACAATTACTCAGTTTCCTAATGGATTCCGTCTTAATTATTTTGTCTTAAATTGAAGGATGAAGAAGATGAAACTGGTTCAGAGACGGGATCAGAGTCTATGCTTCCAGAAGTGATGACTGAAGAGGAACTGGACATTGAAAAGGTACACAAACTGATATATTTAGATACATATAGATAAAGGGGTTAATTTGAAAAGAAACTGTGGTGCTGCATTGGTGGAGAAGTAAATCATGTAGGCTGACCTGTTAACTTGAACACAAGGTGTAATTTGTTATTAAGCTCTCTTGGTAATTGAACATATAAAGAGATATTTAAGGCCAGGATGATCAACCAGCAAGTTTCAAATAAATTATTTCACACTGTCTTACACTATGCAATGCAAAACAACCAGCAATGGTTGCTTAAACTCTTTATACACATCCTTCTTGTTGTCTTTTTTGTAACAGCCAGTAACTGATCATCAGAAGGTTTCAAACAAGTCAGCTGTGAAAAGTGATGTTCCAAGGGAAGGCTTACTTACGCCAGCAGAAGACAGCAAACTATCAAAACCTTTCAAGGTTAGCTATCTATCAGGAGGTTACAGTGACCTAATTTGTAGCTACTAGCAAGTGAGTGATTTAGCAGTAAATTGGACTGATGTTAAATTTAGTTTTGGTTCTGTTAAAATTCCCGAAACAATAAGAAGGCCAACAAAGATGCACAGAGATTCCAACAGTTAGTATTTATTTGCTGTATTTAACTATATCCCAACCTCTAAAGATACATGTCTATTTTGTAATATGATCAAAGCCAAATCACATGTAAGAGGAGTCAAGTTACTATTTTGTCACGCTTGTGGTGGCTCGTCATGATTCCTAGGTACTGGGAGCAGGCGATAAGGTCGACTTATTATGTGTCACCACTGGCATCACAACGATTGGCTGTGATTTGTGGATATGATGTTCCCTCAGCAGTCCGCTGTAATACTACGGTGTAGTTAAAACGTTGTGATTTTAATCTTAAGTGGCTGCATGGTGACAACACTTCATCATTGAATCTACCACCATGGATAACAATCATTTAATGAAGATATTTTTGGTGACAGATCATCCCTTGCTTTGAACTTAAGAAAACCATTTGTATAAATTTCACTAGCACAATTAAAAGACAGCTGAATTAAAATTTTCTAGGATGACGATGAAGCATATGCTGCAGACACAGATTCTGACACAGATGAGGAGCGGCCGCTCGCAGCAGCAGCTATAGCAACAGTCCTTTACAGCTCTGAAGATGAACAAGAGACACCTGCCAGACATTTGGCTGCAGGTATGTTTTCCATAACTATTCCTCACCTGCATGCAGTTACCCTTTTATCTTAAAATATGTTCATATTGTACAACAATAATGGTAACATATGTCTCTACACCGGAGCTCTCTGTCTTTGACTAGCTTGATTGATTTGCAGTGTAACTCACATTTTATCATTGAAAGTACAGCTGTAAATGTATGATCGTCTCGGGAGACATTACCCAGTGACAGAGACCAAGAGTCAACAGACAAGTTTTTTTTTTGCATAGTTGTTATGAATGGATCCGTTGCACTGATCATCCATCATGAAATCTTTGCACATTGTTTGTATAATCAGATATCAGTGAGGTGATAATACTAAGTTATCTGCCCTCGCTGGCTTTTGTTAGGTACATCAAATAAACAGAACAGTAGTATGGATGGTCAGACTCTAGCATTTGGACTTGGGAGCCCCGACGATGTTTTCCGTAACAGGTAAAAGCAGGCTTGTAGGAAACTGCTCCAACTGTCTCTGTCTCTTTTCTTTTCTGTCATTCTCAAATCTGCTTGTTGGAATTTAAGACAAGTTAAATGGTAACCAGCCAGCTTAGTCCACATGTCAGTCAGTCAGTTAGTCATCAGTCAGACAAAGACGATAGTCAGCAGCCAGTCAGGGTTTTCAATTCCCCCCGAGATATCTATACAAACTGACAACTAACAAAATAGACCACACCATTTGTTTGGCGTAAAGAGAGATTTATTTCACAGTAGTACAAAAACCGATAAAAACCCAGAAGAAATAAAGCTCTCTGCACACCATAAGGGTGGGAGGGATGGGTAAAGGAAATTGTACAAACAATCCAAAGAACACGTTCGAACAGAAATCAAATACTGAAATAATGTTCAATACACCTACTGAGTGTTCTATGTGTGAATCACATGCTGAACATGCAGTGAGATCATAAAGCTATTATGCAATGCTAATGAGTGACAAATGACATAACTAACGCTCTGATATACGATATGTGGAATTAATAATTTTGAAGCCTCCTCCAAAATAAACAAATTCGACAAAAAGTACCGTATTTACCCACATATAGGCTGCACCTACGTATAGGCCGCACCCGCGTAAAGGTCACACCCCAAACTTGTGACCTAATCTTGGGGAAAAAATAATTTCTTAACCATACAAGAAGAAGAATCGGGTTTCGAGTCAAGAAACTAATGAGCTTGTCACTTGAGTGATCTAGCAAGAAATGAATCGGACAAACGGACCGAACTTGATCGCGAGCGTTATTGTTTACAGATCCAACAAGTGTGTCGAATAATGAGGTGCAAGTGTCGCCGTTTTGTGAGATCAAATAATGACAAATGATACACATGCGTTTAGAATTCGCTGCTCCTTTCCTCATAGGGTAAATTAACCACTTTAAGTTTTTAATGTTACGGAAATTGTTGCGATAATTCTCAAAACGACTATTTGACAAAACGCTCTAACGTAAAGTCGCTCGAAAAAAAACAAGCTTTTCCCTGTTGTTGCATAAAACAGGCATTTCACAGGCTCAGCGTAGTGACAAGCTTTGTATAAGCGATGCTAAATTTCCGATTGTTTAAGAATTTACACATTTATGCGTGAAACAGGAAGGCAAAACGTCTGTCGAGAGTGAGAGTTGTATCAAAAGCATCATCGCGTTACGCATGGTGTATTTAAAGGTTTCAAATTTCGCTTTTGACATATGCAAATTAACGTGCGTAGGGTAAAAATGAATCACCTCTTATTTATCGCTAAAGACCTGACAACTGTATTGAACTTCGAAACCGTGATATTTTATATCAGTGTCATTTATGACTTTTTCTTTTTATGACGGGTTCTGTGTATTTTTCGTGTAGTTTGGCAAACAAACAAACACGGTTTCATGTGAGCGGCATCGAAAGGGCCTTGCGGCTTGACATGCAAACTTCTTTGGACTTCATCCAATGACAAACATATTCAGAAACTAGATACACTCATTGCAGCGGAGAGAAGCAAAATTCTTTGAAGACATGGATTAACTTGACCTCATACGATACATTCAATCAAACTGTCAAGCACTCAGAAACTTTGTTGACTCTGTGTGTGTCGGGAAATTTTGCATATTAATGAGCTCAAAACTCTTGTACCCACGTAGAAGCCGCACACCAAATTTCAAACGTTTTTTCCTTGAAAAAAGTGCGGCCTATATGCGGGTAAATACGGTACCAGGTGAAGTTATCAGAGTAGCGGGGAGCTTTATTGCGGTGCGATAAAGCTGCACAGGAGAGGGTGCAGGACTGCGGGAAACACCCTCCTGCAGGGGAGTCCAGGGGCCTACCCTGGGAAATTTTTAAAATTTGCATCCCCGGAGATGCATTCTGGTGCATTTTCAGTGACAAGAAGTGTTTTTTTGTAGGCACTGTACATTTGAATTAAAATCTAGGCAAAAATAATCAGCTACATGTACATACATGCTACATTCTTCGTCTGTAATCAGCTACATCATTGACGTGAACTGATACTTTTGAGGACAAAAAGTACCTGGCGCAAATGCTAAAAGTAGCCGGTGACTTCCTTCGGGCATTGGGTGCTTTTGAAGACCCTGCCAGTCAGAAGTCAGTTATCAGACAATAGTCAGTTATTCAGTCATTCAGTCAGTCAGTCAGTCAGTCAGTCAGTCAGTCAGTCAGTCAGAAGTCAGTCAGTAAACCCGAAGTTTATAACAATTCAGTCAGACAGTCAGTAGTTAGCCAGTCACTCAGAAGTCAGTCAAGTCAGTCAGTAAACAGAAAGTCAGTCAGTCAAAGGTACAGAAAGTGAGTCAGTCAGTAAGCCCCATGTCAATGACAATTCAGTCAGTTAGTCAGTCAGTCTCAGTCAGTAGTCAGTCAGTCTCAGTCAGTAGTCAGTCAGTAGTCAGTCAGTCAGTAGTCAGTCAGTCAGTCAGTCAGTCAGTAGTCAGTCAGTCAGTCAGTCAGTCAGTCAGTAACTCAGTTAGTTGGCTGTCAGTCAGAAGTCTATCAGCCAGCCAATCAGTCAGTTAGTCAGAATTCAGACAGTCAGTAAGTCCAGAGACAATGGCAATTCAGTCAGTCAGTCAATTAGAAGTAGTCATTCAGCAGTCAGAAGTCAGTCAGTCAACCAGTCAGCCAGTCAGCCAGAAGTCCGTCTGTCAGCGGGGCTGTCATTAAGTTCTGGGTCACCTGTTGCCATGATCTTCACACCTGTAACAAACGTGTTGCTTTGTGAGTAAAATATAATAACAAGAGGCCCATGTTCACCTGTAACATCAAGTTCCCTTCAAGTATACTCAGCCATGACAGGCAATGTCAGCCCTTAATGACAGCCCTTGTCAGCCAGTCAGTCGGTCAGTTAGCCCAGAGTCAATGACTATTCATTCTGTCAGGAATCAGTCAGAGGTCAGTCAGTTGGTCTGTTGGTCAGTCAGTCAGTCAGACAGGGCTGGTCACCCAGTCAGTCTGGCATGTTTGGCATGCTTTCAATTTTGTTGTGTATTGATTAAACAATTTAACGTTCTCCAGGGAATCATCTGGATCTGCTGCATCACACCCAGGACAAACAGGGAGTGTCCCACCAACTTTGGTGCTTAGCTCTGAATCCGACATACAGTCAGATGGGAAAGCAGATTTGTCATCTGATAACAAACAGACCTCACCCAAGCACCCTGGAGCCAGGGCCTCAGGAACCCAACCTACATGTGAGCCTACACTTTTGTATGGATCTGAATCTGACGATGCAAGCCCTGTAAAAAGACCCTGCAGGCACCCTGAAGCAAGGGTCTCAGACAAGCAGGAGTCCTCTTGTGAGCCTACCCTTTTATATGGATCTGAATCTGATGATGGGTCTCCTTTAAAGAAACCAAGGCATCCAGGGACCTCAAATAAACCAGCATGTTTGGAAGAATCAGATTCTGCAGAAGGTAGTGATAAAGCACTCAAAGATTCTGATGCAAGAAAGGAAGGCAGTCAGACCATCAGTGATCAAACGCTGCCATGTAGTGAGGTAACCGAGTGAAAAAAAATGACAGATATATGTAAGGTTTTTGATTCTGTTTAATACAATTTGATGTGTTTGGGGAAAAATTTGGCCAAAAACAGATTTGACAGGAAGGGGTGCTTATTTACAAGACTTATGTCTAACACTGTTGCCTTTAGATAAGGTGCCTAATTGGAACAGGTTGCTACATTGATTCACTGACGTGCACTGTCTCAGAAATAATGTTTCAAAGAAATTCATGGAGTTCAGTGATGGAATTTCCAGTGAACAGAAAAAGTATGCTGTTAATTATAACTTCTAGTGGTTTTCTTTCAACAGATTCCTGAGTCATCCCTCAGGGAATCTACAGAGGAAAGAACAGTTGATAAACAGGAGGAAGCTGGAGTTAAGGACTCTGATGCCACACTGTTATATGCTGCAGCAGAAATGAGTTCCACTGATGATGAAGAGGAATCAGGTAGCGGAAGTTTTAGATCAGATTTTTTGCTAGGCTGAAACGATTGGAGGGCAAAAATGTGCATGGCCTAAAATTTACATTAATTAGTGTAATGTAGTAATTTAATTTGCATAAATTAGTGTAATGTAGCTAATTAGTTTACATACATCGTCTTTTCGTTTATTATAGGCTAAGTGTCCTTCATCAGAAGACTGTAGTGACTTCTTGTGACTTTGATCTGTTTACAGAAGTGAACATGGAGGCAAATGCAGATAACCTTGAAAAAACCACAGCTCACACAAAATCTACGCTGGTCCACAACACTGAAGAGTCAGGGAAAGAGGAAGCAAATGATGAAGAAGACGAATATGGAGAGGATAGTGCTACCCAACCTTATGCTGCTAACAGCAACTTTGAAAGTGAAAGTGAACCCATTCCATTTATGGCTCAAAAGACAACTGACAAAAGTGTTGCAAGCCAACCAGTGAAGCCTGCAGACTTGGAGGCAACACAGGCATATTGCATAGAAGACAAGGATGAGGAAGAGGAGGAGAGAGAGGGGGAGGAGGAGGCTGAGGGGGATTCTGACAGTACAGATTCTCAACCATTGCCAATTGGCCCTTCTGTAGTGGGAGCTCGTGATGACATGACGGCCACTCTTGCACATGGTCTAGAGGCAACACAGGCTTACAATATTGCTGAGAAAGATAGTGATAGTGAAGATAATAGAGGTCCCCTTGATGACAATGTTAACGCATATGCGACAAGTGCTTATGACATGCAAGCCACTCAGGCATACGGTGTTGGTGTTAGTGATGATGATGACGATGATGATGATAAAACAGAAAGCCGCAAAGAGCCAGTCGAAGAACGAGCATCTAAGTCAGCTGAAAGTGAGGTCAACAGAAGTGATGCAAACCGGCCTATTAGTGCATATGGATTAGAGGCAACTCAAGCGTATGGAGCTGATGAAACAGATGACGAGGATTCTGACAACCAGGATGAAGGCAGCAGAAATGCGGATGAGGGTAGAGGTCTTGAAGCAACAGTGCCATATGATGGCTTAGCTGCAACTCTGCCTTATGGAGGAGACGACAATGAGAACGATGGTGATGATGACAATGATGATGAAGACCGAGACTATAGAGTTGCAGAACCCGCTCTAAGACAGGAGAACCAAGCTACACTGGCTTATGGGTTAGAGGAAACCCAGGCTTATGATGGTGATAACAATGATACAGGTACTGTTTATCAGTCCTTGGTACAGACTGGCAGATAAGTCTCACCTCAAGCCTAGAAACTTAGATGTTGGGAAGAAAGGGTTTTAATTGATAACATACTTTGCTTGACTGTAAGTGAACTCTCATCATGTTGATTATTCAAACCTCATGCCTTTGTGTAATAACCTATAATTGTATAGTATAATATCTGCAACCTGAATAAGAATGAGCATCATGTCTACTTTCTTATAAGGGCAGATTGTTTTCTGCACCAGGTATTTCTTTATCAAAGTCAATTTTCAGTGACATTGCTTTCATCTAAGAAACTGCATCTGAATAACTAACTTCTAAGTAGCTAAACTTTTGGAAAAGGGAGAAACAGTCTTAAGAATCCACAAGAAGTGTTTTTGTAGCTCACTTTTCAAACTGTTTTCAGACTTAATTACTGATAAGACTCATTTAATTTAAAATGGAAACTTCAGATCAAATATTAAAGGGTGGCTTATGTGCTGGTTTTTATGGCACAGTTCTATGCCTCTAGCACTCAGTGGAATCACATGTGTGTTATAAAACATAATGTTTCCAATCTTTTATCATCAGATTCAGCTCCACATAGTGCAATTGAAGCAACTCAAGCCTATGGCATCGAGGAACCTCCAGAAGAAGAATTACAAGCACAGGAAGTGGTAGGAAAAGAATTTATTTGAATGACAAGTTCTAATCTGATCTTGTGAATCACTGGTTCCCTGTGGTTTGCGTATCATAAAGGAACGACGTGTAATAGGATATTGCCACTACCTCAGAGCTGGGTGGTATGCTAGTCTTTTGAACTTGTGACAAATCAATTAGTACCCCTTAGATTTTGTTAGGGTTTGCTTTATACACGTGGTACTTATTTGCTCACCTGTGGAATGGGGAAAGTCCAAAGGGAAGTCTCATTTCTAAGCACACAGCAAGACAGCAAAGGCCATTACTCAAGTAGTCTCCTACGCAGCCATTTTTAGTGGCGTCACACAACGCTCCCCCCACAAACGGCTGCTGAAAACTGAACCGCATTCCTTTCCCGACATTTAGCCAATCTGAGCTCTGGTTCTAGAATTCAGAACCGTCGCGCGCCAAATGATCTGTTGGGAGATTCGCCCAATCACATCTTGTGTTTTATCGGTGACTCACGCATACGTGACAAACGCAAATCAAGATGTTGATTTGGGAAGGCATTCAACACGAGACGATATGGATGATTTCCAATTGGCGATAACAGACCAGGAAAGTACACAAGAGGCCTCGCAACATCAGACAAGTGCTGACTGTTAGAATCAGGCAGGAGCCGGAGAAGTACAAGTGGTAGAAGTGCTAGCTTCTGTTCCGAAACGCGGTGATTTTGAAGCTTTCGCTTGAGGGTTTCCAGGGCTGACAAGAAGCAGGGCTTCATTAGGCTTTCCATCTTCAGATCGCAGCAACCTTTTAGCTCTCGGTTTCTCTCTGGCTTTGAAGGCCTCCTCGATTTCCTTTTTGACTTTCTGTAAATTATCAGCAGCCCGCTGAACTGAAACCTTACAAGCACTTATAGCAAAAACACGCTTGCAAATAAACTATTAAATCAAGAGTTATCGGAGCAGTTAATATTGATATTTAACGCAAACTGGATAATTTCAATCTACAAAATTTGCAGCACTTTTCCTGAAAATTTTTCATTCACCATACAAAGTGACGAACACGCGCGTAAAACACTTTGAACCGTTTTCTACAAATTTCTTCGGTGTTTCAGCCATCCGAAACGGAATCACCAGCTAACATGTCTGGCACATAACCGGAAAACCCCCGGCCACTTTTCTGGTCATTGTTAACTTGTAGAGACGTGATTGGTTGTTTCGATCTACTGCAAACGCAAAGGGAAAGGAATGCGGTTCAGTTTTCAGCAGCCGTTTGTGGGGGGAGCGTTGCGTGACGCCACTAAAAACGGCTGCGTAGGAGACTAGGACTCAAGCCACTGACCTCCGTTTTACAAGTTTAATTAATTTTGCACACAGGCAAAAGGAGATACTGGTGTCTTTTGGGCTTCTTTTCAAATGTAGAAAACTAAGGAAACTGTCACTTATGAACAGGACCACCCCTCCCCCAGCCTCCTTGGCCTTGTGGAGGATACCCTTACAAAAAGACAGGGGTGCTAATCATATATTTCAGGGTTAAAATTCCTCGTTTGGTACCACTTAAGGTAAATGCCCACAGTTAGACCCATCCTGTTACCTTTTAATGGTATACATGTAGCTGGAAAATTTCTCTCAGGAAAAGTAACTACTTCTCAGAATTGATACTTGATAAATTTGAGCTGCATGCATCTGCAAATCAAGATTCTGGCACCTTTTAGGGATTCTTTTCAAAATTTTCACTTTTGCATGGGTGGGAGAATGGGGGTACCGAACTTCCCACTTCCTGCGTCTTTTAATCCAAGATCCTGCTCCAAATTTGTTGCCTGCCTCTGCACTTTTTCGATTGTAAAAATTACATTGTGCAAAGTTGTGTAATTGTTTTTTTCTGTTACTCATACTTCCTGCCACCTTGGGAATCCCACTTCCTGTCCCCAGTTTTCCTGCCTATCATAACTGCCCCCCCTTCCCCACATGTTCCCACCCTGTGTCCCTCCCCTTTTGTTTGGCTCCCCCCCCCCCCCACATGGGCCACTAACCACTGTGCCTTAACTATACAGAGTACACCTTTTTTTGCAAATATCCCCTACTTTTTGACACATCTACTTTCTGTGTGTTCATTTTTTCAAACTTAATTAATCATTTTTAATTACCTTTTGCATTTTCTCTTTAGCAGTACAAAAGCACAGCAGCAAAAACCACCAACCAGAGAGGAATATCAAAAGCTACTGAGGCCAGTCCAGTTTGATACCTTTTAACTTGGGTAGGACTGCAGACTACCTGTAGCCAACTATCCAGAGACTAGCACTTTCGTTACAACTATAAGTTTTGGCCAGTGAAAAAAATTGTAATTATGTTTAACCTACTGCCTCGCATAATGGCGGTTGGGTGCCTGGGATATCCAGGGGCCTCCACTGTGGTCAGCCGGCCCCCAGATGGACTACTCCATTACTGGCAAATCCCCGGACCCCAGCCATGAGCCCCACATGCCCCAGCACCTGTCACACTGACATAGTTAGTGGAGCAAAAAACAAAAAGAAGTAAATAAAACAAATAAGAGGGAGGGAGGGCCAGGGTAGAAAAAACAAGCAGAACACTGCAAAATACCTAGACAAAACATGTGCAAGCAGTCACAGCCTGCCATTGCAGTAAACTACGCAAACTGAGCCTGACAGCACCTGAACAACCGCTGACCACCACCGCTTGATAACCACATGCCCGTTGTAGGTTAACTTGGTTAAATACATTTAACCTCATTTGAAATCAGTTACTATAATTGACATTACTGCCCTTTTACCTAGTTAATGGAAGGCCTAGTTAAGTTGTCCTTCGTGTACACCAAATGGCCAGCCCAAATGTGTTTTGCTACATAACCCCGGCTTGTCAGTAAATACATTGTCATAAATATTTTGTCTGATTAGTTTTGTGACTGATTATATTACCAGGTGGCAGAGGTTGATGAAACTGAAGTTGATACGTCAGCTAGTGTAGAAGGTTAGTTTCCAAGTTTGCATCCTGTTTATTTTTCCTTGGACATTGTTGTTTTTATTCCTGAACTCCCATCGTCATTTTAAAACAACTTCTTATGTCTGCTACTCAACCAATTGGCCAATCAACCAACTGACCAACCAACCAATCCACACACCCACTCACCCACTAAATTATGTACCAACAAACAACCCACCCAACCACCAACCAACCAATTGACCAGCCTACCAAGAAACCTACCCAACCACCTACCAGCTGACCAACTGACCAACCTACCTACTCATTAACCAATCAACTGATTACTGACCAGTTCAAACCCACCCACCCACCCACCCATCAACCAACCAAGCGACCAATTCAATCACCTATCAGATGTAGCGAACCAACTGACCAACTCACTCACCCTCTGACATACCTAACATTTACTGACCAACCCACCCACCCACCCGCCTAGTGATCAGCACAACATCCTACCCACCCATCTATCCTCTTGATTTTACTCTAAACCTAAATGACTGTAACCTTTTATTTTAGATACCAAAAGCAAGCCATCCATCAGCACTGCTGTAGATGATGAAGAAGACCTGCAAGACAGTGATCTCATTCAACCACGATCACGTTCTAAGAGAGGAAGGAAAAAGCCAGTCATTAAAGAGTCACAGGAAGATGGGAGTCAGCAGGTATCTGCCTGATTAAAATGTTTCCAAGGAATGAGAGTTTTTTTTATTCAGTGGATCAGAGCACCACTTTCAATAAGAAGAGTCCACTTGTTGTTGTTGTGTTAAATGTCTCTGTTTACTGACCCTTCCAGAGCTGCAACCTAGAAGTCATTGTAAGTTACTCTCTGTTTCATGTTTTGTTTTTCTTTATTTTTATTGACTTGAGTAGAACCTTCCTTCAGAGGTGGATCAAGGGAGGGAGGATGGAAGGTTTTGCTACCCTCCACCCCCATGAGAAGTTGAAAATGCAGGAAATGTCTTATTTTGCAATGAAACTGTGACCAGGCTCTATTTTGGTCTCACTTGGTAACCTGAAATCCACAGCCTGGTTGCTTATTACTCTAGTTACACCTTGGTCATCTTTGATCCTTGCCTGTCTCTCAGGGGGTGGTCTATGAAATAAGTGTTTTATTCCTGGCACTAAGTCAGTAGAATCAGTTTTAATATGGTTGTATCAACGGTTCTGTCTACCTGACACATCTTTGGATGGCAAGGATCTACTGTAATATTATGTCTTGGTTGATTACTGTGTATATTTTTTGAATACAAAGGCATCAGAAAAACCGGGTCCTAATAAGGGAAGGTCCAGAGCATCAGACAAGTTAGCAAAAGTTGGAAGTCAAACAGAACCTGTCTTGATGAGTTTCAGTGCTGGTACAACTGAGCAGATAGAAGGAGCCAGTGGAACTCCAGAGGGTGAAGTACCAGTAAGTACAATTACAACCAGAAAAGGAAGGCGAGGAGCCATGAGGGTGACAATTGAACCTGAAGAACCAGAAGAGGATGAACCAGAAGAGGAGGTATCAACAAGAAGAAGAGGGAGAAGAGGAGCAAAGGTGACTGAGGATCAAGAAGATGACAATAAGAAAGGGACTTCAACAACAGGTTGGTGGAGGCACAATAAAAATAAAATAATCAGTGGGTCATTACAGCAGAGTTGACACCTGGAAATCAGTGGTTTGAGAGCTGCTATCTGCCCTTGGGTTGTACACTTAGGGTGCTTTTCATTGGGATATCTGGGTCTCGATTTTAAAATCTGGATTTTGGATTTCCCAGTAAAATGCAAAACCCCAAAACGAATTTTGACAAGCCAAAGTCCTTTTCTAAGATGGATTTCAATTAAGTCCGCTTAATTGAAATCCATCTTGGAAAAGGATTTTGGTTCACTGTAATCTGTTTTTGGATTTCACGTTTTATTGGGAAATCCAAAATTGAAATCCAGATTTCCCAATTGAAAGCACCCTTATAGGTGACTCCCTAAATCTATTGTATTGTCACAGTACCTCTTAACACCCAGTTGTATGAATTGGTTGTCGTGAATAGCTGTTGGGAAAATTAAAGCTGAAGATTGAACCTTTGGTTCAGAAAGGTTGCCTGTAGATTGACCAGTAACACATTCAGGCAGGTCGGGAGAGTGACAGTGCACTGGCCCAGTCACTTCTTAATAAACAGAACATTGACCTTTAAAGGCAAACAGGGCAGCAGCAGCAGAAATAATGCCACCAAACAGTAGGTTATAGTTTTAATGACCAAAACACTGGCTTTGCATGTAGGCTATACACGTATATTTTGGCTCATTTCTTTGCTGTCTTCTGCAAAGTGACATCAAATGTGAAATTATCAAGTTTTCTGGAAAACGCAAACACATGATGTCAATGTCATTTGCTGATGGAGAAAAGAAAATTCACAATGATCTGCACTTGAATGCCATTCCTTATTTATACATCAAGTGTGTTGGATTGATATCAAAATGTAGTTTAAGGGACATATGAAATTCATTCATTCTTGATAAGGAAACTGGTACTAAGCATCAGTAGTAGAGCCACTTGCCCAGCTTGCTTTTACCAGTTACCTTTTTTTTTTCATTTCAACAACAGGACGGAAGAGGGGGAGACAATCTGCTAAAATAACGGAAATTGCTGAGTCCAGTGCTAATGTTAGTGTGGACGTGGTGGAGACACCTGTCACCAAATCAAGGAGAGGAAGAAGAGGAAAGACGGCACAGACTGAAGAAGCTGTTTCAGTATTAGAAACACCACTTCAGACAGTAAGCTTGGTTGATATAATTGAGCGAAAGCTGCTACCAGTGAAAGGCGATATTAGTTTATAATCTGTTTTCTAGGGACTCTCAACTGGGGCCCAGTGGAAATCCCACACAAGATCTGACCCTGGATTATAAATGTTAGTGAAGGACGTTGTAAGAGTAGGATTCTAATCATGAACCCATAGGATCTCACAGGATCCTTCTTAGATCCTAATAGTTACCTGAAGAATCTCATAAACCACCCATTCATAGAAAGTTTCTTATTTATGTTCCAGGGTAAGACCTTGTGTAAGACTTCAATTCTACCTGCCCTCCCCCCCCCCCATACATAGGAGGAAGCAAACTCAGCTGCTTTCGCATGACACTTATCCTCGGAGACCCGGGGTAGCTAAGTCGGGATGACGGAATGTTCATGGGTGAAACTTTCGACCATGAAAATCCCTTTGAAAATGGAGGAGTAACCAGGATGAAACATTAAGAAATGTTCTCTGGTTAAAAAGATTTAAAATGGTAAGCTTTTGGCTACCAGTCTGCTTACCGTTTTAAATCTTTTTAACCAGAGAATGTTTTTTAATACATAAAAATCCCATCGTCCTGACTAGCTGCCCCTGGGTCTCCGAGGATGCATGGCGCTTTACCTGAAGTTAATATTTCTATCTTTTTTAAGCCTGCAGTCACAACATCTTCAACAGAGGCAATTGATTCTGAAAGACCAACAGCCATGGTTGTTGAGACACCTAATGTCCGTAGAGGAGGAAGAGGAAAGGGAAGAAAAGGCGGGGCAATTAAAGAAACAGCTCAGGTACAGTGTTAAACTTGCCAGTTGTTTGAGCATTCAAAAATTTTAATGTGAAGATTAGTGATCAACATGCATCGAACATTTTTTGTAGCCAGTGGAAGCTCAAGATCAAGAAGAAAGTGTTGAATATCAGCCAGAAACAGTTGTGGAAGCCACACCTAGAAGGGGAAACAGGAGAGGAAAGAGAAACCAGTCTTCAACAAATAATGAGCCAGAGGTAAGAAATTTTTTTTTGTGTGTGAAAGTAGCCAGAAAGCCAGTATGTCGTCTTTTTTACTACCTACTTAAAATCAAATAGCATCAAATAGTAACCCATGACTACCTTTGGCAAATCAAAATGTCATCTACTGAAAATTATTAACAAGTTTTCTTTAATTTGTAACTTACTGCTGAATTCATTGGTTTAGACAACAGAATTTCTTGTTCCTGAGGTGTCTGCTATTTCTGATGAAGAACAGCCACAACTTGCCGTAGCCACAACTGCAAGAGGCAAAGGGAGAGGAAAAGGAAGAGGAAAGAAAGCACAGCCTTTTGCTGTTGAATCAGAGGTATGTGGAAACGTGCTTATCAAATTAATATTAAATGATAAAATGGTATATATTTCTAAAGGGGGTACTAGTAATATAATATTACATTCTCCATTTAAAAATTAATATTTGGTTAATTACTTTTTGTGGTGTACTGGGAACTAGCGTACATCCGGGAACCACATGTAAAAAGTGGTGGTTGATTAAAACATGGCGGTTGTGCTGTGATTGCTGACTTCGTGTCGTTTTATTTCGGCTACAAACACTACATTGGCGACTGAGGATTGGCTTATCAATGGCTGATAGAGCTCTTCCAACGCTGGATCTATCGGGATCTTCATCACAAGTGGCAAATAACTGGAAGAAGTGGAAACGGGCGTTCGAGTATTACGCTGAAGGAAAAGGCTTAGACAACACGAGGAAGAAAACTTCACAGCTTCTGCACTATGCCGGAATGGAGGTACAAGATATTTTCGAAGATCTGGTCGACCCCGATCCAGCGGGTAATCAAGATCTCTATGCGGTCTGTATTAGGAAGCTTGATCATCATTTTCGCTCCGACGAAAATATTCCATTTGAGCGCCATGTGTTCCGGTATCCGGTCATTTCGTTCCATGGTCATTTCGTTCCAAGTCACTTCGTTCCACAGTATAGTCAGTTCGTTCCACAAAATAGTCAATTCGTTCCACGAGACAGTTAGATCGTTCCACGAGATAGTTAGATCGTTCCACAAAGTATTAAAGTAGAAATAAACTTAAACATAGCGAAAGTCTACGTCAAAGTTACCTCATCCGTTGAATACTGGGTAGAAGATCAGCCAAGTGACGAAAACCTCCACACTGTATACGCGAGATTGATGGGGAATAAAACAGCTGTGTAACACTGACCTCTCCCCAATCTCCCTGAATTACTACCCTCTCCCCAATCTCCCTCCCCACACGCGCTTCAGATTTGGCTTCTGTGGGTATTTATCATTCCAGAGTGATGGACTAAAAACGGTGAAAAGCCTGCATGAAAAGCCTCTATCAAAACGCGCGTGCTTTGGCAGTGAAACAGAGAAAACAACAGAACGAAAAAGTCTCGCCTTCATCACAGAATGAATGCGTTTTGCGTTCACAACGAAAGCGAAAACAATTCACCAATATCAAGATTCCCTGACTGAATTCGCATCGTACACTCGACTGTTGAGATACGAAAAGCATAGACTAATTTAAAAGCGGAGAACAGTGCGCGCAAGTACAATGCACGTGAAATTTTAGTATCTCAGTATTGAGACTACTGAGCGTCGTTGTAAAAAATAAAAAGTTTCTTTACCTTTTCCTTGACTAATCTATTAAAAGCCACCAGACTAAGTTTAAGTTGATTCCCTTATAGACCACATAAAAAAAAATGTTTAATGAAGCACGCGCAACAGAACTCTATTGTTGCGTACGACGCGTGTAATTAAATGGTCAAACATCTCCTCATGAAAACAAGTTGTTATACTTGTGACTTTCTTAACAATGAGAGGTTATAAGTGGCTTGCGCAAGGTAAGTGTGATATTTTTTCCGCTTTGTTACTAGCACATTTATTGTTTATACTTGTGACTTCCTTAACAACAACAGCTAATTAGTGTCCCGCGCAAGGTACGTGTGATTTTTTCTTTTTGTTTTTACAGTTTTAATTAAGTTTATTTTCACAAAGGAAAGTAAACAAAATTAGCATTTACCAATCAAATGCGCGGAACTCCGATCCGTTTCGAGTCTGGGGCCTCCTATAAAAAGCCTACAATTTATTTTCTCGTCATCCGTTCAGTTGAACACTACAAACAGTTGTTAGATACTTTCATTCAAGGAAAATAGTTATTATGGCTCATCTGTGCATTGCATGCAAACAAATCGTCACGTCACGTCAAGAAGCCCTGCTGTGTGATGGCTGTAATAAGTGGCAGCATCGAAAATGTAACACAGGAATTTCTCGCGAAGTTTATAGGAACGCGGTCCAATGTGGGGACGACATTCCATGGCAATGTGAACGTTGTGCCACTTTTGTTGAACTGCCGAACTTTGAGAGTACAAGGAATGACGGTAACTATAATTTGTTATTTGAGGGATTGGGAAGGGTTTAAATTAGTAATCGTAAGCGAGTCTAAGGTGTTTTTTTTCAATCGACAGATGTTGCCACCTCGCTGGGAACAGTAGTGGAAGTGACGATGTACTCTGCCCCACCCAGCCTTCCATCCAGTCTACAGTTCAACTTGTCACCAGCCGCAGACTTGTCAGGCTCCCTTACTGTTCCTGAACCTGTCGCAGATCCTGCCCTCGATGAATCCTCAATCGCCGACCCACCACCCGCTGAAACTGACTCGTCAACTTCAGTAACATCAACGACAGTAACATTCCAGGTCATCAGCGACTCCACGTCAAAGGGGAAGGCGAAATTAGTAGACAGCGTAGGGTATAGCTACGGGATTAAACGTCGTCGAGTAAACGCCACTGACTGGGTGTGCACCAGAAGGCCCAAGGTAAATATAGTTTTGTTCGCTGTAAAAGTCAGTTAAATGAATGCAATCACAAAGACAAATTTCCTGAAGCAAAGAGTAAT